>JAMZAV010000082.1:0-1228287 GCA_024449915.1 Sweltsa coloradensis
CGAATGATAGATTTGCGAATCTGTTAACGATCAGACAAATTACGACAGAAAAAAAAAATTCGATTTTTTCTCCAGTGTATGAAATGGAATCTTCGCTTCGCTCGCTACGCTCGCTACGCTCATCCAATTATAATGATTTTTTCACAGAACCTTAATTTTAAGAATTAATATATTCGTGTAAAATTTGTGCGCAATCGAATAATTATTTCTTATGAAAATTTCAATATTACGATTTTTTCCTTTTTTAAAATTACGATTAATTTTTTTAAAAAAAGTTAATTTTTTATTTAATTTGATTTAATTTAAAAAAAATTTCAACAAAGTTCTGATTTTTTCACAGAACAACAGAAAATCCGCAAAACACATGGCAGCTCAATTCACCAATTACGCTCATCCAACAACGCGGCGGGACTTAAGCGTTTTCCTAGTAGTTTCATCAAGGCCCAGTTAACGGGGGAATTTGAAGACTGGGAAAAGTATAAAATGAATAGAAATTTATTTTTGGATGAGCGTAGCGAGCGAAGCGAAGATTCCATTTCACTACACTGGAGAAAAAAATCCGGAATGTTTTTTTTTCTTCCTTTTTTTCTTTCTTTCTTTCTTTCTTTCTTTCTTTCTTTCTGTTTGTATTATTGTGTGTCTGTTAGCACGATTCCGGCTAAACCGATACTCCAATTGCGATGAAATTTTATGGAGGCCTTCGAAATCTTTGAACCAAGAACTGCCACGTTTTTGAGCGCAATCAAAAAATTATTTCTCATGAAAATCGCAATTTTACGATTTTTTTCGATTTTTAAAAAATTCTTCGACTTATAACACCTACATGCTTTATCCGAATATAATGATTTTTTCACAGAACCTTTATTTTATGAATTGATATATTCGTGTAAAATTCGAGCGCAATAAAAAAATTATTTCTTATGAAAATTGCACATTTACGATTTTGTCGATTTTTTAAAACTTTCTTCGATTTATAACACCAACATGCTATATCCAATTGTCATGATTTATTTCACAGAACCTTATTTTTATAAATTAACATATTGGTGTGAAATTTGAGCTAGATTTAAAAATAATTCCTCATGAAAATCGCAATTTTACGCTTTTTTTCGTTTAAACAAAATTACGCTCATCCAACAACGCGCCTGAAAAAGCGTTTGCGAAGCTTCCTAGTTATGTAATATGAGGGTTTGTAAGAGGAAATACTATGATGACAAAATTGACAAACAGAAAAATGATTCTAAATTAGTGTGGAAGACATTAAAAGGCTTGATAAGTGAGATAATTCCTGTAGGGCCTTTATAAACGAAATTGGCTCACCCCACTTTACATCTCAAATCTGACTTGACCACGTGTAAGTATGCACCTTATGAAACAGCTCCAGGTAGTTCGTCACTTCAATTTGTGGTATACGTATTTTTTAGAGGCCATTTTGTTTTTGGATGTGCGATCATTGAAACGCTTACTCATTACTATCTTCAAATGTAGGCCTACATAAATCGGGTCTCGTTTAACCGATTTTATTTATTTTCATACAGATTTGTAGGTAACTGTATGATTTCATTGTTATACAAAATTAATTATTAATAATTATATGATTTCATTGTTAAAAAATGCACACATGGCAAAAATAGTGTAAATAATTTTATTGAAATGTGATTCGAGTAGCCTAAACATTAGAATCTTTTTTGACAGCTAGCGTGATGTTTTTATACTTGGTTATTATTTATAAAACATATTTATGAACAAAACTAATAAAATATATGGATTTTTTTGTGTTTTCTTTATATCTTTCAGCTTGTTTGACTGATCGAACAAACAAAAACGCACATACAACGTGTCACTGGGCGGCCCCCAGTCCGCCACTGTGCCAGTGGTACAATATGGTAATTTCATCTTGGCACCATCGATTCAATCTATCAATAAGGTCTAATAAGTAACTGTGCCAAGTGGCTTGCTTCTAGAATGAAATGCAAGGTTGAATCCCCTAACCCCCTAACTACAAGTGCTTTGTGAATACATTGTAGGTGATTGTTGTCAAGTTTCTATTGTTACCTGTTAATTGTTTTTATAAACCTAAAAAAAAAACATATTAAAACCTTTATTCCATGGATTCTTGCAAATTTTTTCAAATTTTTCTTTCAGAAAGCAATACATCACCATTTATGTCCATGTAAAATATGAACGTTGTAGCCCCACCCGTCTGGTCAGAATCGGCCCTAATGTCACGAAAATATCGCACTAAAAATCGAAAAAATCGTAAAAGTACGATATTCATGAGAAATATTTCGTCGATTGTACCCAAAAACGTGGCAGGTCTAAGTTCAGAGATTTCGAAGGTCTCCAAAAAATTTCATCGCAATTGGAGTATCGGTTTAGCCGGAATCGTGTTAACAAACACACAAAAATACATATCAGGAAAAATAAGTAAAGCGAAAAGAAATCGTAAAATTGCGATTTTCATGAGAAATAATTTTTCGATTGCGCTAAAAAACGTGGCAGTTCTTGGTTCAGAGATTTCGAAGGCCTCCATAAAATTTCATCGCAACTGGAGTATCGGTTTAGCCGGAATCGTGCTAACAAACACAAAAATACAGGAAAAAAAACATTCCGGATTTTTTTCTCCAGTGTAGTGAAATGGAATCTTCGCTTCGCTCATCCAATTAAGTGTCATCATTTGGTTTTATTGTCATTTGTCAATGTTATTTTGTTAAACAAACTTAAAAACTTGTGAAAAAAAAACACCTCAAGTTATAGTACTGAGGTCTATTAATAGATGATTTCGTGGTTGGTCCACCCTATGCGATAAACTATAGCTAACAGGACATGCGAGCTTGATTATTTTGATTCGCGAATACTCGCCCTAGCAGAGAAGCATTTATTCGTTTCTCTCTGTCTTCCTTCCACTCATTGGTCTCTCTCTCTCTCTCTCTCTCGCACAACACCAGGACAGTACTCATTCGTAACGGCCACCTGCCTAGTGCAATCAGGCTGCCTTGCTTGCGCACAGGTGTGCCGGGGCGGGGGAGGGGAGGGGGAGGGTGACAGCTGATGCCACACTGACCTAGTCACCGGTGTCAAGAAAAGGGGCGTTCCACGCAAACAGTTGACAGATACAGAACTATCCCTTACCCCGTCAGTGCAGTTTCAGGAGGTCCAAGGTTCGAATCCCGTCGAGACCGGCAATCCTGACTGAAGTTGTACTACGGTTTTCCTCAGGCGTTAATACGAATGCTCGGGATTGAGTTCCATTCCTTTTACAATTATTGTCCCAACTCCAATATACCTAGTTATATACCTGAAGAGGGTCACACGAGGGTCAGTTTAGCCTTCCACACATCATGAAGTGCCACCATTGAACACTACTATTCTAACAAACATTCCTTATTTTCCACATCATTTTAAACAATTTCATACCCGTAATACAAGTTCCAACTGCCCATTATGTTATTGTCTAGCTCATTCTTTCTTTCACATCGACTAGGATCAACTCGACAAAATCTTGACTTCCTAAACGTATCACTAGACAGACAGACAGACAGACAGACAGACAGACAGACAGACAGAAAGACAGACAGACCCTAACCACAGATAATATTATCTGTGCCCTAACAGTTGGCCTGGTCGATACACACCCCCAACAATCCTGACAAGTGTTTCTAAGGTTACTTCAGTTCTTACGTTGGTGCTAATGCAATGGATCAGACAGTCTTTTAAAACGGCCCTCGGGCATTCATTCTTTTCACAATTATATTTCTACAAACTACTTATAGTCAGAGGCATGCAATTAACCCTGGACAAAATAATTTGTATTTATTGTCTACCCATTAAGTAAGTTTCCATGAGGGCTTTTACAAATTAATTTATGCTTCGATTTTGCGACGGCTTTTAAATCACCATTTAAATAGACCATATCATCTGCTGAACCAAGATTTGAATCCAGGACTGCCTGCATTGGAAGCAGGAATAAACCCACAACACCCAAAGAAACAAAAATGCATGTAGGCCTACAAATCCTTTTAGTCATTGTAATCGTTTGACTAAAAAAAACTAGGTTCTCTAAGAAATCGTCTGTCTACTGATCTCTGATCTCTAAACGTGGAATTAAATCAAATAGTTACGGGGTTTGTTCCTAGGTTTGGAGAGATTCTTGTCACCTCCAATCTCGACCAAACAGGCGTAAACCAGGCATGACGTCACATAAGGTCTAAACTTTGGATCTGGTTTAGAACAGGAGCTATCACACACAGCAATCACACATCATATTGCAATCACTGTCCGATTTGGTGGTTGCGTTTGTGGCGTACAATCAAAGCGTATGACCGCTAGGGACGTGGGTTCGTATCTCGTATTTACTAAAGGTTTAGTTATTGGTTATCATCCCCAACTTGTCAACTTTCAACCTCGATTACTGTCATTGAAATAATAGGACTCTGAGGCAAAACTGATTAATTATTTCTTTTAAACAAACGGGTAGGCCTAGATGGTAATTGGCAAACATTTTCGTCACTTGAAGTGAATAATTATTCTTTCATTGGATATGTTACTAAACAAAACACTTTAGGCCTCCAATAATTTAACCTAGAACACACGTAGGCCTATGATGGCTGGTAATAACGGATTGTAGCCTACGTACAGTATCGATAGAATGTTTGAATTAAATATGATAAAATAAAGCATAATGTTTCGTGCTAGGTAGGTAGCGTCAGTGATCAGTCTTAAGAATGACCTTGGCTAGCAGTAGCTAGCTCTACGACTCAAGAACATTACACGCGCTCATAACAAACCCTATAAAGAAGGATCACACAATCAGTAAAAACAAAAATGGAGCACCAGTTGAAATAAAAATAGAAACCTGAGCACGATTCAACAGGGTGGGTGGGTCCTCCTGATTCCAAATGACAATCCTATGTTATGTAGTAAGTAGGCCTACATCTAGGACATTCCTTTTGAGTGTTAAAATAAATAAAATACACTAGACCTAAGCAAAGCAGATACATGTAGACTAAAGCATTATTTTGTCACATGAGAATTGTACCAACACGGGTTGTAGGCCCTACCGGTATATCGAGGAAAAATTGACGATCACATCTAGGCCTAGGTATATCTAGGACATTCCGTCGAACTACGCGAACACAAAACACAGAAAACAGATAACAAAACTACAGCAGTGATGCAGTTGTACCACAAGAAAGTATCAACGCGGGTTGTAGGTCCTTGGCCCCACCATTACATCGAGACAAATTTTAAAATTAAATTAATGTTACTAATATTACCAAAGCCTACTGTGGCCCATGCCAAAAACATTGAACACGTTTTAAAATTAGAGCAAAAGTTATTGCATTCTCATAACAAAACCAGGCATTCATGGGGGCTAGGCAGAGATTCATTGGTGCGAAGTGACAAATTCCCACGACTTTACAAAATAGCGTCCACCGAAGGTGTGAAAATCTACCCTCCCTTTTCTCACGTAATTAGCATAGGCCTAATGCAACGGTTTTATGTAACTTTAAAACATACCCAATTGGATTGAAACGATATAAATAAAAATATTTAGAGCCTACATTCTGCGAAGTTTCGTCAAACCAATTCAGATGAGTCGTGAAAAATTTTAAGAATGAAACGTTCCAAAATACGAATTCTAACGGTCTCGATAGCCTTGAAATCGCCTGTGTTTTCGGCACCAGAGCTTCCACTCAACAGCTAATAAACACTGAGGGCCTAGTACTAGACTTTCATCAGACCTAATCCCAAGTACCTACCTACGATGTAAACAGCGTGTAATATACCGTAAGGCTTCCTACCGTAATTCAACAGGTGACTCTTGGCAAGGTGAAGCGCTGGCCAGGAAGCGGGCCGGGCACCGTACTTTGTATCCACGGCAGACGGCACTGAATTTAAATCGTTATTATACTATTGTTAGTTCACGTAGCTTTATAAACAAACACTTCACGGAAGCACAGATATATACAGACGATATTTATCCAACGATTGGCACCGGTCGATGGATATTTCGCATCGTAATTTGACAATATTATCGGAGACTCTACGCGATGACAAAAGCAGCACTCAGCAGTATAAATCTGAATTCAAGATGGCCGCCGGCGCAGAGCTAACAGAAGGATCTAGAATGTGACTTGCGCATCTCGTCCGGTTTCTAGCAACAGCTTGTCTCTGATTGGTCGACGATGAAATACTGTCGGATACGGTCAGTTTTCTGTTTTAATATGAATTATTACCATTGGAAATAATTATTAATTAAAATATGCTGTTATATAACTTTTTTAATTAATTAATTAATTTATTTATTTATTTATTTATTTATTAATTAACGTTCGTTAGAATTTTCCAAAATCGTACGACGAGCCAATCAGAAGCATGGAAAATCCAATCCATTCCCACTCGCAAGTTGATTCCACTGCCATTTTGAAACGCAATACTGTATTAGTTTTCTCTAGGTGGCAGTGACTTACATCAACAGCAACAGATGTTTCGAATTTGACACTTGACGTACCTAACCATAAACTTCGTTGATCAAAAAATGATAGTGAAGTGAAGTATAAGTGAATGAGTGAATGAAGTGAAGTATAAGATAGTGATAATGAAGTGATAGTGAAGTGGACAGACGTGCCAAACAAATATCGCTCCGATCGTGGGAAATAATGGTAAGCAACATTTTAACAAACTCGGGCAGAGTCTAGTATGCATAGGACCTAGCAGTGGCCTGGGTGCAAGTCTGCTCGAAGGGCTTCCTTGCCCCTTGCTCCCCCCCCCCCGCCCTCCATCTCTCAAGGCTCGGGCGCTACTGCACCCCGTATTCCTAGGTCCTTGGGGCCAGGACCTAGGCCTACCTAGGAGGTAGCTGACACCCTACTTACACCTAGGCCAAGACAATATCAACAGCTGGACTAGGCGTACCCTACTCTTGGTCGAGGCCTGGCCTGTAGGTATAGGCCTACATATTATTCGTAGGCGGTAGGCCTACATTCTTGAACAGTTGGAGCGGGGGTATGGCCCAGATTATCTATGCAAGAGTGGGTGGGCCAACCGTTTGAGTTGACCATTTACACCCCATCCGTTTCTTTCTCTACAACTAAAATCTTACGTCGCATCTTTATTGACTCATTCAAATTGTTTTAAATTATAATCCTTGTCGAACATTGATTGGAGGCGCACCCGACTCGGCTCCACACGCTCGTAAGGGTCTCTCACTGCAACACTCCGCATAAACCACTGACATATTCATGTGTATCCGAGCTATACTTTGTGGTGGCCTTAGCAAGTCCCATCTTCATCGATTGCACTTAAATAATAATGAATTGTATCTCAATTACCTAACTAATAATTGCTCACTGAACATGACAGTGAGTCTGAGGCGTAAAGTCTTAATTAATGCAGTATTGCTATCCGAGACGATGAGGTGTGATATATGACGATGAAAGACAATTTATGCGGGATTCGAACCCACGTCTTCGGAGTGTCATACGCTCTAGACCAGTGCCCTTATCGTGTGCTACAGCGGACGGCACGAGGCTGTAGAAATCCAGACTTGACAAACTTGTAACTAACTGAAGCCGATATCCATCCCTAGTAATGTGTGGCTCGTTGATTTTGTGTGTGACTCGTTGGTCTTGTTGTTAGCGTATCTGCTTCCAATGCAGAAAGTCCAGGGTTCGATTCCCGTCAAAGTCAGAAGTTTTTTAACTTCTGATTTGGACTTCAGTCCATCAGTTCGTGTCTTAGGAGTTTGCAAACGGTGACTTTGGCGACGTCCTAGCAACGAAGCATGAATAAATTCAGAGTTGTTCTGAATCGGCCTTATTGATTCTGGCGTTAGTCCGCGGGTGTTCGCACTGTCCATACCCCTGATTGCTATTATTTCCCATTAAAAATATCGATCTTTGGTTGGTTATCGCTCACTCGTCGATTGCGTCGGGGCCTGCAGGGTTGGCTTGGTCGCTTTAGTTTACTATTCCCCACTGAAAATCAATTATATAACTGAGTGGGTAGATAAATACAAATTTATTTATTTATAATTAGACCACCTGTCAAGTGGAGTGGAGTGGCTCAGCAGTCAGCGCTAAGCACTCGATGAGTAGATTCGGCAGGATCTGTGCTCGATTCCCGACGCGGACAATCTTGAGTGGTGGAGGACTGAATGCTTGTTTAAACCAGCTTGTATTGTATCGGAACCTTGTCGGTAAAAGTGTTTATCCTCAAGGTACAGTGGGTTCGTGGGTTCGAATCACACGCACACCACCGGCAATAGTACTATAACATTACATTTGTCAAGGTATTTAAAACAACGTCAACAGTGGTAACGGTCTGGGGAGAATGTTATTTACAATAGGGCACAGGAGCGTCACTAAAGTTTGGACATTGGGGGGGGAGGGGGGCAAATCCAGCAGTGGCAAATCCCAAAATTCGCAAGGGGTGGGGGCCGGCTTTAGGGCTTGTCCCTTAAAAATAAATTTCTCTTTTGAGGTCATTTTGGTAAAAATCTGTGCGTTTTAAAGGATTACCAACTGTGGGAATTGTTGATTGGGGGAAAAATATGAAGACGAGTAAATTATTGGGGGGGGGGGGGCGCACTCCTCCCCCCATAACCCCCTAGATACACCAAAGAAGGACAGGAAAGACGAGCTCGCCCGTTGTCCTTTATCAGTCAGGTGTGTGTTTACCCATCGTGTGACGTAACGATCCCTTGCCGAGCCTGCTCTGTGTCCAGTGTGCTGAGCCAAGTGTCCAGGATATCACAAGACGGTCCCCATGCTCACACTTCACTGTTACAACATTATCCAATAGGATATAAATAAATAAATTGTATTTAGAGTCTACCCACTCAGTTATATATAACTGATTTTCAGTGGGGTAAATCAGTAAATCAAAGCGACTAAGCCTACCCTGTAGGCCCCGACGCAATCGACGAGTGAGCGATAACCAACCAAAGATCGATATTTTTAATAGGAACTAGGAAAAAGCTTAAGTCCCGCCGCGTTGTTGGATGAGCGCAATTGGAGCATTGAGCTGCCATGTGTTATGCGGATTTTCTGTTGTTCAGTGAAAAAATAATTACTAAGTTGAAGATTTAAAAAAATTAATTTAAATTAAATAAAAAATAAACTTTAATTTTTAATTTTTTAATTAATCGTAATTTTAAAAAAGAAAAAAAATCGTAAAATTGCGATTTTCATATAAAAAAATTATTCGATTGCGCTCAAATTTCACACGAATATATAAATACATAAATTTAAGGTTCTGTGAAAAAATTATTACAATTGGTTAAAGCATGTAGGTGTTAAAAGTCAAAGAATTGTTTTAAAACAGAAAAAACCCGTAAAATTTCGATTTTCATGAGAAATAATTTTTCAAATGCGCTCAAATTTCACAAGAATATCTTAATTCATAAAATTATGGTTCTGTGAAAAAATCATTAAAATCGGATAAAGCATGTAGGTGTTATAAGTCAAAGAAATTTTTAAAAAAATCGAAAAAAATCGTAAAATTGCGATTTTCATGAGAAATAATTTTTCGATTGCGCTCAAAAACGTGGCAGTTCTAAGTTCAAAGATTTCAAAGGCCTCCATAAAATTTCATCGCAATTGAAGTATCGGTTTAGCCGGAATCGTGCTGACAAACACACAAAAATACAGAAAAAAAAAAAAAAAAAAAAAAAAAAAACATTCCGGATTTTTTTTTCAGTGTAGTGAAATGGAATCTTCGCTTCGCTCGCTACGCTCGCTACGCTCATCCAAATATAGCAATCAGTGGTATAGACAGTACGAACACCCGCGGATCAACACCAGAATCAACAAGGCCGATTCTGAACAACTCTGAATTTATTATGTGCTTCGTTGCTAGGACGGCTCCAAAGTCGTTTACAACTTCTAACACATCAACTCAACTGATGGATCTAAGTCCAAATCAGAAGTTAAAAAACTTCTGACATTGGCGAGAATCGAACCCTGGACCTTCTGCATTGGAAGCAGATACGCTAACAACAAGACCAACGAGCCACACATTCTTGGTCGTACGTGATGGTCGCGCGGTCTTATAATAAGTTATAAATTTCTCGTTGGAAACCTGCCCAGGGTATAATGCATGCGGATGCCTCTCTTCAGGTGCCGAACTAGGTATATTGGAGCTAGGACTAGGACAATTGTGAAGGAATGTCCGAGGGCTCAATATCTTGCATTCGCATTAACGACTGAGTAAAACCTAGGAAAAAATCTTCAATCAGAATTGCCGGTCTCGACGGGATTCGAAACGAAACCTCCCTGTTGATGCGTAGAAGTCGACCAGGCCAAAGTGTTTAATTGGTAATCAATGCAAGCTGTACAACACTGACGAGGTAGGGATAGTTCATGTATTGTCAACTGTTTCAACGCCCATCTGTGTTTTGACATTAGTGACTAGGTTAGTGTGGCATCAGCTGACGCCTCCCCCCCTTCCCACTCCTGCGCGCAAAGCCTGGTTGCACTACAGGCAGGTGGCCGATAAGAATATTGTCTGCGAAGGCTGTTGTGTGTGTGAGAGAGAGAGAGTGAGATAATAATAGACTGGTGGTCAAGTGGACGGACTAAGAAGTCGGAGAGATAACAAATGAACGCTTCTTTCGAGTGTTACGAGTATTCGCGAAATAAAATTATCAAGTTCATATTATTATTTACTACAATTCAGAAATTAAAGAAGTCCGCCCCAACCGGGATTCGCACTACGGGTCTCCACCACGGGTCACGGGGTAGTAAATAATAACAATACACCTACGGGAGTGTTTCCCGACTAACCAAATCGAGAAACAAGTTCATATTGTTCTGTGTTTTATGTGAGTCTCGACGGGAGTTGAACCCGTGACTTCTCGAGCCAACACTGTCAGTGTTGGTGAAGTCTTTAAAACACGCGATTATATTTGCTATTTTTAAGAAGTTGGTTCTTTCCCAGTGATAGTGGTTGATATCTATTGATATTTGATATCCAAGGAAACTTCAATGCTCGTATATGTCTCTTTCTATACTCACTAAATTACTGTGTTGTGGAGGTGTAAAAAGTAACGTAACTAGGAATAATCTTTATGTGTGGGGGGGGGGGGGGGGAGAAGTGAGGGTGTCGGGGTCCGAGGGAGAGCCCCATGCCGCCGGAGGCGAAACATTTGTTTAGCTATATCGTAATGTTTTGAGTCAAAGTTGATGACAAATGCTTTGAATGAACATTGTGACTCTTGGTCTCAGCTTCCAATGCAGCTTAAGTCCATTCTTGGCTTATATTAGAAAAGTGTAAACGGTGACTTTCTTTGCTGCCAGTCGTAAGACATTCAACTAACAACGCAGTTATAATAATACTAATTTATCGTGGTATGCCTGCCCAGTGCCCAGGGTGCAATTTTTATGACTCTCTTCAGGTGACTGACTAAGTTGCGAATTGTGAAGGGATGTATAAGGGATGTTAAAGAGTACTCAATCCCTTGCATTCGCATTAACGACCGAGGAAAACCTCGGAAAAAACCTTCAGTTAGGACTTCCGATCTTGACGGGATTCGAACCCGGGACCTTCCAAATCAGTGTCGCGCGCTTAACGCTCGAGCCAACACAGTCGGTTTATCTCTTTCCTCTCTCTTCTCTGGTCTTCTTGTACAGTGGTGACTAAATCTTAAATGAAACTATACTAAATAACGTTAACGTTCTAAATAAAATATTCCTTACTCATGCGTAATCTTTTCGCTACAGTTTTCCTCCCATTTGAAAACCAAAGCAAGATAAGAACTCAGGATAAAAACCCAGCTAAATGGGGTTGGGGGTAGGGGCGGGCCCAATCTTGCCCTTCAGGGAATTTCCTTATCGCCCCTTCCATTCAAATATTAGTGACCTATCATCGTCATATAAAAGGAAATGAAAGTTTTTTTTTGAGAAATAATTACTCGTTTGTTCCAAATTCAATGGTAGAATTGAAACCATAATCTCATTATCTTCAAGATGACACCTGTGATACGTCGTCTGCCATATTATTAGAGTTAGTGACTGCCAGACCCCACAGCTCCCGAAAAAGATCGTCGAACGTCCACCCACTTATTATTATTAACCATGGACTGCGTATAACAAGAAGTGTCTTCTAGTGTCGTTTACACTTCCTACGGAAGCGAAGCGTCTACTTTATAGGGGCCTACTTGGCTGAACTGAAACTTGGAACATGTAGACCTTGGCTGGCTGCTCATCACCGCACACCTGCGTTGAGTGACAACGCTAGTTATCGCCGCTAGGTCGCAGCACCGTACGTACGCCTGCAATGTGACGCGCAGGCAGCCCGCTGTACAGCACACTGCACATCAAAGCTAATTATTCATAAATAAAGCGCTGCAGACGAAAGTATGAGACATTAAAGCAAATGTTTTAACGAGCAGCAAGCAAGAAGGTTTATATTTTATATTACTGCCAAGGCTCAAATATGTATCTTAAGCTGGTTTAGAGTTAGACCTCTTTTGTAGATAGAGTGCTGTTGGGCATAGCCGTTATTTCGGGTTCCCTTATTGGTTGTACCATTGAGTTTAGAATATAATATGTTTAACAGATTCATGCAGCTTATCAAGCAGTGGTTAATTTCTGCCATTCTAATAACAAATTATCATTGAATAAAGAATAGAATGAATAATTTATTGACAAAGTTGAAAAATAAAAATAATACATATTCCGTTCCTAGATCCTAGATGTCCTAGATGTTGCTCGTGGCTCCTCGTTACAAAAAAAAAACAGCTTTTGGGGACGGTAACTAGCGCTAGAATGGTCAATCAACAATCAAAACTCAGGCAGGGAACGAGGAGCCACGAGCAACATCTAGGAGGCAGTGATTAAAATAATCAACGCAATTTATCAACGAAATCTATTTCAATGTATGGTAGTAAGAGAGTGATACCATTGTTAATAGTTAATAGTGTTGTATTACTCATTATTATGCCTGTGCGGGTAGAGGTTTTCACAGTCGGGTCGGGTTCGGATTCGGGTAGGGATTAGAGGTCTGCACGGGCCCGCGGGCCGGGCTTGGGCCTTGTTATGCATTTTGAGTCGGGCCCGGGCCTGCTTTTCACTGAATGAGACGGGCTTTTTTGGGCTTTATGATGTAATTTGAAAGCGGTATGTGCGATTGTGATCATAGAAATGTTTTTTGACCAAATTTCAAAACGTTTTGTTTCTCATAATAGTAATTTTCATCCCCACCGTGATGTTCATTCATATATCCCAGGGTTTAAACTAAAAAATCCACATGCTATTGCTATGAGTTTAACCTCTGAACGGGCTGTAACGGGCCTACTTACACTTATGGCGGGCCCGGGCCGGGCCCGGGCTTTGATAAGCTAGTTTAATACGGGCCAGGGCCGGGCCCGGGCCTGAAATTGCGGGCCCGGGCCGGGCCGGGCTTCTAGAAGTAGGCCCGTGCAGACCTCTAGTAGGCATATTAAACTGCTTCGGGTGTTTGGGTTGGGGAGGGAAAAGACGGCCGTTCTACTACTGCATGTTAAAACGGATAATGAATTTAACTTGTGAAGAATCTTACATTATATTTTGCTACCAATTCATTCTCTATTGTCTAGTTTTTTTTTATTTTAATTGAATGTCATTTTGTATAACAGGCTATAAATTTTAAAAAATGTCTGGACCGGCACCAACCACTACCCTTCACCCAAATTTTTTTTTTCGTTACCCGAAATTGATTACTCATTTTTACTTTGGGTTCGATCCCTAAATGCCCGAACCGACCCGAATGTTCGGGTACCCTCACTCCACTATTGGTTGATTGGTCATACAAAAGATGACTGCACGACCTGTTTTTCAGGTGTGGTGTGGTTCATTATTAATGCATATTATTTTCATAACGTCATTATTAGATCATGTCTTTGATTGCTTTCAAGAGGTATGTCTGTAATCTTTCAAATGCCCCTCGATCTGAGAGTTAATGATAACCCATGTTTTTTTCCTCTCATTGTAACATGTATTCATCGTAACTTAATTTTATTTTTAGCTAAATTTTTTTAGTATGAAAAACTATTCAAATTAGATTTTATGATTTATTTTATGATTTATGACTAGCTAAATCGATGGATCGTTTTTTGTGAAACAACCTCGTTTTCCGAGCTATTGAATACCCTGCTATAAAAATATCACATTCGTTCAAGTTGTGTGAGAAATCATCAAGGGTAGGCTATGTACTCATCTCACGAACGTGTTATATTATAGCTTATATTATGTCATTGATTATACCACTTAACATAGTTTAGCTTCGCAATATTTCATTCGAATGAGATTTCAAAGAAACTAGAAATATTATATGGTTGTGGATAGGGTTCGAAATTTCCGGAAAAATTGAAGTCGAGGAAAAAACGGATATTTTCCCGTTTTTTTCCGGAAAAATTGGAAAAATTGTGAAAAATTGAATTTTCTTTACTTTTCATAAGTTTATACTTCCTCGTAGTTCATTTTAGATTAATGGCATCTTTATGGTAAATTATAAATTAAGATTATTATTGTTAGTTTATTTTCATGTGTTTACGTACGCGTGTTTACTATTGATGTTTATAAATGACAGCAAAATGGCAGCAATACTACATCTAGCATTTTCCAAAATCCCTTGCAATTATTACTATTTATAGCCAGGGGTCTAAATTAACTTTTTTTGCAACTAGCACTTCGGGCTAATGGCAACAATAGTCCTCTAGCCCAAGAGCATTTTTACAGTCGGCAATCAAATAGGTTATATTGATGTATAACAATAATAGGGTATATGTGAATGTTTTAAGTCACAATATTTGCCGGGTTTGACTTATGTGTAGGGGGGACTAGGGAGCGACCGGAAACGAATTTTAACCGTAATATTAATAATCCTAAATTAAGCGATTTTTTATTTTGTTTGCATATTTACAACGATTTTCCATACTAGGTAGTGCACTACTACTGGAAACTCGTTAAGTTATTGTTGCGAAATATTGAGATTTTTGAACGGCAATAATTGGGAACTCTGGAAAAAGTACTCGCCTGTCGGACTAGAGTAATTAGATTTTTACTAGCGCGAGCAAAGTTTCACTAGCCTCGGGCGAGCATTAATTTGACTCCTGTTTATAGATATACTATGTTAAGCTTTAGTCCCTCCCACGGCATGCCCCATTACTTTACAATATGGTCACAAACTGTCTTTGAAATGAGAATTCCAATCATAATTTTAGTCTAACCTAACAAGAACAATAGTCGTTCATCTCGGCCGAAAGTTGGGCTCAACTTGGGGGGCAAGGGCTAACCCATACAATTTGGTTCTACACATCACAGAGCATGTATTGTTGTATAACTGAAGAAAAAATTTCACTGCTAACAATACGTCACGACGCTTCAAAGATGGCCGACGCTTCATTTCTAACGCCGCACATTGACTTACTAAAACCAAAATAAATGTCAGAAAAATAATTGCAGACACTTGATTTTACTTGTATTCAATTCAGAAGAAAATTTGCAACAATACAAATGCAATTTACATAAAAATACAACAATGGAATAGTCTGTTATAGGTCGAAATAGACCTCGTGAACCCACTTTTTCTAACTACGCCTTAATTTACGGACATCTCAAGTGTACAATATAAATCCGATGATTTTGGAAAAAATCACTAATGTGTGTTAGCATATTGGCAACAAGATGGCTATAACAGAATTTGTATATAATGGGCTTTTCAAACTAAAATAATTACAAAACTTAACATGTGCGTATAATAATTCTCATTAATATCCTGTGATTTGCACATGATAGTGCAGTCCCTGGCCATAAGACCCGTAGGTATTTCGACCTGGATGGATTTTATCTTCTAATCCTGTTAGGGTGTATTTTAAGGATAGAAAAAATCTTGGGTAGACATCTGTCATTCTGGGCCTAGGTTTTTACGACGCCATCTTCTTTTAGGCACATGCATATAGAACACGCTCTTGGTTTTCCACAAATTTTCTATAATTTTTATTACAGCTGTAGTAAAACTGAAGTTATATTTGGATTCTCCATGAAATTACCAATTAAATGATATATTTGGTCATCCTGGGAACATAATGGGATTATTTATAGAAAATTACATATTATAAGACATGCAGATAAGTTATACGGATTGTTCGTTTATGATACACATATAACATTTGACACACTATATTAGGAATATAACTGGAAATTGATTTGAATGTTGGGCTTTTTCAGAATTGTCCCACGACACCAATAGACGCCATTTTACAAGATGGCGGCGAAACATATTGTTTTTTTTTTCAAATTTGATGACAGAATGTTGAAATTGGGTAAATACATAGAACATGCCATTGAAAAATAACTTTTGTGTAGGGTCATGTCAAACTAACAGAATGGCACAAATGGCGGCCATTTGAAAGAAGGCCGTCACACACATAAACAACGTAAATTTAATGATATCATCTTGTTATTTGATGGTATAAAGTAGGGCACGCTATTGAAAAATTACGTGTGTTATGTCAATTCAATACTTTTTAGAAACAATGTAGTGGGGCCTATATGGATCTGCTACCGCATATCTACATGAATTGCCATGACATTAAAAACTAGCAATAATATTATTCTTATAACAATAGGCTACACGTGTTTTTCGTACACATTGAAAAGCAATTGACTAGTTTCTATAACACATTATCTTGTTAATGAATTTTAAATATGAAAATGGAAATGTTTATTTCCCCATTTAAGTTAATGTAATTAAATTCTCAATTGTTGAAGGCGATAGCCCGGTAGACGATTGTCATTGGTGTAAAATTTGGTTTCTCATAGTTTATCCGTTTGGGACCCAAAAACATCAACACAGAATTAACTATTACCATTTTTCATTCTCAGTTTTAGCAAGCCAGCCATTAGCTCTCTACCCACCTATGCTGAGTTTAATTCAGCTTCAATAAAACATCTTCTAAAATGGGCAATACAATGTTTAAATTTGGTTCACACATGGGGCATGTCATTGGATGAAGAGTGTTTAATGTGTTCAGCAAGTTACATCTGCACTGTGACACCAACGGCATCTATTTCGCCATTTGTCAAGATTTGATGAAACCATAAGAGAGAGAAACCTGCAACTTGCTTTAATAACTGGCCTTTTACTATTAGATTACTTATTTCAAGTTCAATCCCGATCTGATAGTGCGTATTCCTAGTAGATCTCAAAAGGTTTCCAGCTGGTTACCCCTATATGACTGTCAAGGATTACACCGTCCTTTCGGATGGGATATTAAGCCCCTTGGTACTTATTGAACGGAGTAGGCTACGTGCCGGTACCGGTTTTCCCCTATTCCATTCTGTTGATACTTCCTCCTCATCTTTCTCCACTCATCGTCTCGAATAGCCAAAGTGCATTAATATGAGACGTTAAGCAATATCCAATCAACCCAACTGGTTACCAAAGGGAAAACAAACAGTCAACACGCAGTTAGCTAATAGGTTACTTTAAAGTATCAAACAAGAAACCAAGAAGTTCACCCAGTATAGTCGCCAGAAGAAGAGAAGAAGCCAAAAGTAAGCCAACAACTCGTTTTGTGTCAAATACTACCTCTTGGTAACCTGTTCGCAACCCTTACAAGACAGCCAAGAATTCATTGAGGAATTGCCAAAAATACGCCAAACGTTTGCCACTAGGTTCCCAAGAGGTCGTTAAAAAGCAGCCAAACAGTTGCCAAAAGTTGACCAAATTATAGTCTCGTGTCATAAAATTTATTTAGAATGCATGAATAGGACATAGTCAAAAAATGTAGAAGATCATGGGAAAATAAATTGAAGACCATGTTTTCGAGTTCCTGTACATTGCCATCAAAAACATCACAAATAAAATTACGAAGTGCGATGGAGTTTAGGATGAAGATAATCACAGTAGGAAAGTAGGGCAAATAGCAACATTAATGTTGCTAAATGCAATACATTATTTTATTGATGTTTCGTAACAGATAAAACTTTATTTTTATCTTCACCTTGTTATACTTGGATATATATACCAACCAAATATTTCTACAAAGGTTTCTTCTTCATCTGATTGGGTGGATGGGGCGCTTATAGTTAGCTGGCTAAAAGCTAATTCTGTGTATATGTTGTGGGTCCCAAACGGATTAACTAAAAAAAACAAATTTTGCACAAATGACAGTCATTACCGGACTATCGCCTATTACAAACGAGAATTTAGTTACTTAAACTTAAATGGGAACATGAACATTTTCATTTACATATTAAAAATTCATAAACAAGATAATGTGTTATAGAAACTAGTCAATTGCTTTTCTATGTGTACGAAAAACACGTGTATTATTATAAGTATGGTATTATTGCTAGTTTTTAATGTCATAGCAATTAATGTAGCTATGCGGTAGCAGATCCTTATACTATCTGCTCCATCGGAGGTTTGCAGATGGTGACATCAGCGGCGGGATAGCTCTAGCCAATCAGCGGGCACTAATTTAAAATACCGATCGACCATTGGCCCGCTCGGCCCCGCCGATGCCGCTAGCATCTGCATTTTTTCAATACAGCAGCTATTATATTGTTTTTAAACAGCATTGAATTGTCATAACATATAAAACCGTAATTTTTCAATAGCGTGCCCTACTTGTATACCATCAAATAACAAGATGATATCATTAAATTTACGTGGTTTATGTGTGTGACGGCCTTCTTTCAAAATGGCCGCCATTTGTGCCATTCTGTTAGTTTGACATGACCCTACACAAAAGTTATTTTTCAATGGCATGTTCTATGTATTTACCCAATTTCAACATTCTGTCATCAAATTTGAAAAAAACAACATGTTTCGCAGCCATCTTGTAAAATGGCCTTTATTGGTGTCGTGGGACAATTCTGAAAAAGCCCAACATTCAAATCAATTTCCAGTTATATTCCTAATATAGTGTGTCAAATGTTATATGTGTATCATAAAGGAACAATCCGTATAACTTATCTGCATGTCTTATAATATGTAATTTTCTATAAATAATCCCATTATGTTCCCAGGATGACCAAATATATCATTTAATTGGTAATTTCATGGAGAATCCAAATATAACTTCAGTTTTACTACAGCTGTAATAAAAATTATAGAAAATTTGTGAAAACCAAGAGCGTGTTCTATATGCATGTGCCTAAAAGAAGATGGCGTCGTAAAAAACTTAGGCCCAGAATGACAGATGTCTACCCAAGATTTTTTCTATCCTTAAAATACACCCTAACAGGATTAGAAGATAAAATCCATCCAGGTCGAAATACCTACGGGTCTTATGGCCAGGGACTGCACTATCATGTGCAAATCACAGGATATTAATGAGAATCATTATACGCACATGTTAAGTTTTGTAATTATTTTAGTTTGAAAAGCCCATTATATACAAATTCTGTTATAGCCATCTTGTTGCCAATATGCTAACACACATTAGTGTTTTTTTCCAAAATCATCGGATTTATATTGTACACTTGAGATGTCCGTAAATTAAGGCGTAGTTAGGAAAAAGTGGGTTCACGAGGTCTATTTCGACCTATAACAGACTATTCCATTGTTGTATTTTTATGTAAATCGCATTGTATTGTTGCAAATTTTCTTCTGAATTGAATACAAGTAAAATCAAGTGTCTGCAATTATTTTTCTGACATTTATTTTGGTTTTAGTAAGTCAATGTGCGGCGTTAGAAATGAAGCGTCGGCCATCTTTGAAGCGTCGTGACGTATTGTTAGCAGTGAAATTTTTTCTTTAGTTATACAACAATACATGCTCCGTGATGTGTAGAACCGAAATATATGGGTTAGCCCTTGCCCCCAAGTTGAGCCCATTTTAGGCCTTCTTGCCTTCGAGATGAACGACTACAACTAAGGCATTTACCTTTCATTTTACTATTACTAGGAAAACGCTAAAGTCCCGCCGCGTTGATGGATGAGCGTTTTTTGTTAGTTTTTTGTTTGCGTTTTTTGCGTTTGTTTTCACTTTTCCTTTGCAAGTGCTTTTTGAATGCATTGTAGGTGATTGTTGTCAAGTTTCTATTGTTACTTGTTAATTGGTATTATAAACCTAAAAAAACTCATATTAAAACCTTTATTTCTGTAGATTCTGACTAACTTTTTCAACTTTTTCTTTCAAAAGGTACTACATCACCATAACCTTAATGTCCATGTGAAATCTGAACGTTGTAGCCCCACCCGTTTGGTCAGAATCGGCCAAAATGTGACGAAAATATCGCATTAAAAATCGAAAAAAATCGTAAAAGTACGATATTCATGAGAAATATTTCTTCGATTGTACCCAAAAGCAATACACCTCTAAGTTCAGAGAAAACGAAGGTCCCCTCAAAATTTCATCAAGATCGCTTAATATGCCGTTTGCCCGGAATCCTGCTAACAAACAGACAAAAATACAAACAAACAAAAAAAAACAAAACAAAAAACATTGGAGCTAAATTTTTGGGGGTCAGTGAAATTGAAGTTTTCGCTACGCTCGCTGCGCTCATCCAAAAATAATGAATTAAAAACTGGGAGATAAGTAAATGGGCTACCTTAATGATAAAAATAATCATTACTACATTCATATCAATTTTATTTATCCTATGCACCTTAAAACCAATTTTTCCATTTTTTCCAATTTTTCCTATTTTTCCGACGTGCCCGGAAAAAAACGGAAAAAAACACGTTTTTTTTCCAAAATTTCCGAAAAAATTGGTACCTTTTAAATCCCTAGTTGTGGATATCTTTCTTACAAAGATCTTTGGAGAAATAGGCGTAGCAAAACGCTTTCCGCCCGAGAGGGGGATGAAGGAAGTGCTGTTACCTGGCGAGGACAAGTCAAACTGCTAGCAGTAGCAGCACTCGCTAGTGGTTTGGCTTCTCGCCGCAAGGTAGCAGCACTTCCTTGATGAGCTCTAAACTGCACTTGTTTGACACTTTAAAACCTAGATTAGTAGATTTAAAATGTTTATACAGCCAAATACTGTCAAGTTCTAGGAAGTGCTGTTACCTTACAGCTGCAAGTCAAACTACTTGCACTCCCCAGTAGTTTTTATGGCTGATTCTTATCAAACAGCTACAGACAGACACCAGACAGACCCGACAGACAGAAGTCCCGTTTGAGTTCCGTTGTAAGACTGTCGCTTGCGTAATTGGTGCATTGAGCTGCCATGTGTTATGCAGATTTTCTGTGGTTCTGTGAAAAATTTACTAAGTCAAACACATTCAAACACAGAATCGTAATTTTAAAAAATTAAAAAAACCGTGAAATTGCGATTTTCATGAGAAATAATTTTTCGATTGCGCTCAAATTTTACACCAATATATTAATTCATAAAATTAAGGTTCTGTGAAAAAATCATTACAATCGGATAAAGCATGTAGGTGTTATAAGTCGAAAAAATTGTTTAAAAATCGAAAAAAATCGTAAAATTGGATTTTCATGAGAAATAATATTTCGATTGCGCTCAAAAACGTGGCAGTTCTTAGTTCAGTTCAGAGATTTCGAAGGCATCCAGAAAATTAGTATCGGTTTAGCCGGAATCGTGTTAACAAACAGACAAAATTACAAAAAAAAATCCGTATTTTTTTCTCCAGTGTAGTGAAATGGAATCTTCACTTCGCTCGCTACGTTCATCCAATTAATTTATTCATGAAACGCCATTTTAAGGGGATCTTTTGAAGTGTATTAAATACTATGGAAAACACAGCCCGTACGAAGTACGAGGTAAGTTGCAAGGTTTACTCAATCTCCCAGCGAAATGTTGGGAACTCTTAGCGTGGAGATTTGGTTCACCTTGGACCTTGGTCACTGCTATGCATTCACCGCCTGACAGTGTGGAATAATTTGAAAGTTACATTTGGTAAATAATTAAATAATGAGTAAGTGATTATTTATTAAAGCTTAACAGTGTTTAAATATTGTGCTACTAAGATTTAAAAAATTATAATTTGAATGATTGTATTATTTTATGTTTTACATGTCAAAATAATATTGTTATTATTTGTAACTTTGTTATTGATAATAATATGTACACAATATTTATACAACTGTGTATGCATGGGAGTATGGAATGCTGATCATATGAAAATCAATTTTACACTTACGGGAGTGTTTCCCGATTAATGAAATCGAGAAAGAAAGGAATGCTGAATGGAATTGAATATCATGTAAAAATGTATTGAAAAGAAAGCTAATTTTAAGCTTATAAAAACTAATATTCTATTATCTTATCTATTTGACTAGGGTACTGAGTACCTGACCAACCAGTAACCACTGTTGAGGAAACCAATTAAACAGGTCTTATAAAACAACAGTCTGCTATTTACAACATTCTGTCGACTCGTTTGTTATCTAATTTAAACAATTTAAAACTAGATCAAACCGATTCATATAACCTTAGTGGTGTACACAGGCTTGCTCTAATGAAGACGGGCGTCATACATCTTACTTGGCTCGAATACACGGGCTACACCAGCCCACTCTAATCTACACTAACCTTGCTATATAAGAAGCGGACAGCGACGCATTTAGCCAAGTGGACCGTCCACTTTTCTCAATTTGTGTTTGTGGACAGTGGCCTTAGTTTATATTAGGTTAGAAGGCCCCGTGTTCGGGTGTATTTCACATGGGAGGGAGAGAAAGATTACTCGACCATGCAGCAAAGCAACAAAGTTACCCTCGGGGGTGGACGGCGTTTACATACCGCACGCATGTGGCATGTCGCACACTCTGCTGTGTCGGACACAACTTCCTCTGTGCACGTGCAGGAACATAGCGAGCTGGTGCTGTTGGGACCAGTTCAAATCATTCACACACACTATTAATAATTACATATTTTGTAAATCTACCCTCTCAGGCCAGAATTAAATCCGTGAAAATTTGGTAATTTTAAGCAAACAATTCGAGCTTTGCATTTTTTAAAATTTAAGTATTTTTTCATATTTTTTTCGTGTATTTTAAAGAATTTTTGAAAATTTTGCGATTTGAATAAAAGCTTAATTTGAAGTAAAAATTCAAATTCAAAATAAATTCCTAAAACTAGATTTTTCCTGGATTCTTTAACATATTAAGATTTTTTATCTCAAATAATAGCAATAGAGATTTATTACATTTCCGGGACAAACCAATTTTTCCCCATTTTTAGCCTTTTTTGCAGATGCGTATTTTCAATCTTCTATAAAAAATTCACTTTTGGTCCTATTGGAATGGAGAAAAAATTTATTAATTAACTTTTTACAGAAAAAAAGAATTTGGGTCAAATTTTAAAAAAACTTTTATTTACCCAGACTAAAATTTAAAAACGTTATGGGTCCATATGGTACCATTTGGGCCGGAAAAGGGTTAAAATAAAATACAAATGGCTCAAATAGACTCACTTAATGTAACTTTCAACTATGTATTCGCATAAACGGGATATTGTTCAGCACTAGCATACTATGTTCTAATAAGAGATGTTCTTGATTCAATTCTGACACTGGCAATCCTGACTGAAAGTTCTACAAAGGTATCAACTGACAAGGAGGACGCTGGGATGTGGAGTCCTGTAGAAAGCGTTTGGATATTTCTTTCCCAAAAATGCAAACATCCTATCCTATATCTAGTTCTATTCGTCTCAAGGTAAAATTTGGCTGTTACGTTTTTAAAGAGAAATGTATTATCAATGAAAGTTATTTTGATATATTACAATATGAGGTTCTTACCATGTGTGTATATTACTGCTTCCTATACACATGGTCCGGGGCTCAAATCACAGTATAAACTATAACACGGTTGGCGCAGGTCCTAATTATTTTACCTAGGGACGCGGGTTCGAATCCCGCACAGTGAATGGATATTGAGTGATTATTATTTATTCACCATCACCAATCAAACTCAAATACGTCTTGAATGTTTTTTGTTGTAAATTTTTAATGTTGGCAAATAATAATTTCCTTTGAAGTGAAACAATATTTCTCTAACTATAGTTTTCTTCCGTAGGGTGGTACTACAGTTAACCGCTATACTCTTGTTGGTTTCAAAGCTGTTCTTGTTACCAACATAACAACGTGATAAGGTCGGTCTTTGAGATCTTGTTTTGTCCTCAAAGTTTGAAGATTGGAAAAGCGAAGTTCATATTGGAACGTCCGGTACTCACGGACTTTCCTCGACAATCAATATTATTGACATGAAAAATATTTACCTCAACTTCCCTTGTATATTTGGTCACTGCATTCGAGGAAATAACAATGTTGTCCTATTATGTCTACAAGAAGGTAAGAGCTTTGAGATATGCCAACATTGTGTTCATATAATACCCGTACTTTCTAACCTTTCCAGTTGATCAATGCCAAGCAGGGGTTAGTTGACTTGGCAAAATACCCGAAATCATAGGTACTCATTATAACTGCATGAGCTAATTGCAATTATTGCGTTTGCGTTCTATATTTAGTAGCATAAGGATTTAAGAAAATCTACTTCAACAGTGAAATCGATTTCAAGGTGATTCTTTTATTAGATGATACGAGAATCTTGTTTTGAGTGTTCACGCAGTAGGATCAATAATCAATATTTCAGTGAGATGAACGAATATTCATTATCGGAAGTCTAAAGAGAAAGAGAATAGGATCAATAATCAATATTTCAGTGAGATGAAGGAATATTCAGTATCGGAAGTCTAAAGAGAAAGAGGACACTCGGGTCCGTTCGTTTCCGAGTAGATCGCAGTGGCCGAGCTATTGAGACAGATGCTCCCGTTCCCCCTGTTTGT
Organism: Sweltsa coloradensis; assembly: GCA_024449915.1. Lineage (NCBI taxonomy): Eukaryota > Metazoa > Arthropoda > Insecta > Plecoptera > Chloroperlidae > Sweltsa > Sweltsa coloradensis. Next base: position 24,743 of record JAMZAV010000082.1, read on the forward strand.
TTTAGTGTTTGTTTGTTTGTTTGTTCGTGTGCTCGTACTCGTTCAACAGGTCAGGAGGACTGAGCAGCAGAACAAATTACTCCGTTGTACACGATCAAACTCCAATTGATTGGGGCGAAGGCGGCAAATGGTAAAAATTATAACCTGCACGACTCGGAATTCCACTGTTTTGTGCGAGTTTAACTAATTATGAATAACTCATTAAATATTTTATAGAACACAGTTTTAATAATTGTAATATCTTATACGATCACCCGGTTATTTTTAATGTATTTAAGTTGGGATAGGAAATACTTGCAATTTATGTTATTTTATATAAATAATGCAGAAGTATTAACGAACTTGTCTAGGGGTATTGCCACACTTCGAGTGACCATCTATAGGTAATGTCCTAAGGTTATTTTATGAGACGCATGTTCAGCATTCGCTTTTGATTTGTGTTCTAACATCTACTTCTTCATCGGTGAATATATCTTATCATATCAGCGACACATGCGTCAATATAACTTCTAAAAACAATAAATATAATGAGCACAAAGTTGCTCCGAACTATTGTTGTTGATAGTGGCGTCGCCAGCGGGTGAATTACAGCCAGCCAGAGAGTTTCGTCGTGTGGTTGCGACTTGGGCGTTGTTCGCTTGTCGATGTCGCCGGCTAAGACTGGCTAGGCTAGGAGAGACCCGCTTTAACTTACAAGACGCCACTGAAGATTAGTTGCTAGGAACGGAGTGGGTCTAAACACAAGGACTGTGCGGCCAGGAATTGACAGTCAGGCCGGGTCATACTGCGTGTGAAAATGCACATTCAATTTTACTCGTTTACATTGTGATTATCCCCCAGTTGATTTTTCGTTGTTTGTATTTTATTTTTATTGAATGTCATTTTAGAAATTTAAAATTATATGGCAACCAATAGGCCTATAGTATGTAAATCCTGGACCGGCACCTCCACCATTTCTCCAAAAAAATATTTTTTGTTGTGTGTATGTTCTTTATTTCATTTAGTTCAGCAGAACTAGTATACATTACACTCATTTCATACATCCAATACAGGACAGTCAAGTAGGCCTAGGTCTACAAACTAAAAGACAATAAAAGCAACTTTAAATTAAACAAAATATTAAAATTATTTAAAATGTAAACTCCCTACCCAATCAGATGTCAAAAAATCGCCTACATTTTTTTACTATCAAGTCGACCCCCAAATACCCGATCCAACCCGAAATTTCTGGTACCCGCACACCGCTATACTAAACCTTAATTTTATTATGTTTATCGAGTGTTTTTTTAAACTCACTTACCAAAGTCACTGTTTTTCCGTTCTCGGCGAATTTCGACGTGGGTCCCCTCATCTTCGTCCGGCCACGCCAGACACAGACATTTGATGTTTTACAATTATCCTGTTCAAACAGACCTACCTTCAAACGCGCTTGACTTTCAACCTGACCTCTAGCTTGATCAAACAACTTCATGACTGAAATAATCTGAATAGCACAAAACAAATAATATTACCCTTGTCAATTCCAACCGAGTTTACTATAATCGGTTAAAATTAATAAAAGCTCGTCGGTTCGGTCGGAACCTGGAATTGTTAATCAGGTTCGGTTCAGAGCTTCAGTTTCTTAACGAGAAATCAATATCTCAAACGTCGTCTTCTCTCCCCAAGACCGATGTGTACAGAGTCGTATTAGGGTGATTCAGAAATGACGAGGCAATAACTAACAAACTCGAAATAAACTTTTCACGATGTTTTCAGATGACTTCCTTTCAATTCCAAATACCGTCAAATACAAACTCATTCAATCACATGTATTGAGCGGTAGGGTACTTGGTGTAGAGTCCCTCATGTAGGGCACATAGATATATGCAAGCCTGCATGGAGCACTGTCATTCATGAAAGTTAAGACAGTAAAGATGTGGGGATCACTTTAGGGCACGGAAAGACCAATGAAGTATTGGCAATCATGTAAGGTCAATCAAAATGACGTACTTACCTATGCTTGGCACAGCGCTAGCAATTCTGAAGGTCCCTGGTAAGACTCCTGTCATCGGCGAGGCAAACAGTTCTAAGGTTCTAGCTATGTCATACGGCTGATGTTTGAATCAAGTCCTGTATGACGGCCTCCTTGGTAGGCTACAGCTAGCCACGGAAGTGTAAAATATTACTAGGAGAGCCACATACTTCGTCATTATTAGTTCCGTGAGTTATACAACGTTAGTATTAGCTTACATTTAAATCCGACAATGAGAATGTTTTGATGTTTTATACTTTTCAATTATATTCAAAAAGAGTTGAATGTATGTCTTTCAATTTAATGTAAAAGTAACGGTATAAGTTAATCAAAGGTGTAATTAACAGCCATCTTGTTCGAGGTTTTATAACATCCTTGCTTATTCTATCAGTGTTTTAATGTTTCTAAGTTCTAACTCAAGTTCTATCACTTTACGTTCCCTTGTCTTGAGAAAGTTGAAAGTTTTCTGCCATTATATTAATTTTCGTTACCTTGGGGATTTCGTGCTCGTTAAACAATGATGAACTTAATTGCTTTAATTTTAATGATATATTTTCGAGACCCTAGAAACACGCGAAAGCTCAACTATATGGAAAACATTTTGTTGAAAGGTAATTTCCCTAATTTCTTCAGATTACTTTTTGAAGAACCACAAATTTAACAATTATGAATAAATTGCCTTTCCAATTACCCTACTTTCGAAAATTGTATTTCTCAAACTCGATTGCGATTTATTAAGAAATGGGAAGAGAAACGAACTAAAGAGAGGAACCATTCGAGTTTTTCTAGACACTGAGTTGAGAGATATGTATGCGCCCTCAAAGAGCTCCCACCTTTGACGCCGTGTGTGAGATCTCATAGCTAGGATGATGCCCCGAGCAGAACTCAGTCCTCGGGGCTGGGTTCAAGAGAGGGAATATCTAACTAGACCTGTATCAACCACACTGCAGGAACCAACTTCAGCAGTTGTCAATTATTAAGGTGAATCTATCACCGTATAAACGGTATTATGCAAAATGGCAGCTGCATGTTGACTTGTGATGCAAAGCTCACCCCCACCCCTAGCTTCACCCACCCCAATGCGGGTGCTGTTCAGGGACACCCTCTACTTGTGGCTAACTATGACAACTTGAATATAACAACGTAGACTTAAAAAGTTAGAAAACTTCGCTGCTTGAAGAGTAAATGTATTGTTTGGTATTGAACATAACACAACGACCAAATGTTTGGCAAATAGGTAACCATTCTTTTCTTTAATTTTATCTTTCAAAACTATCTTGTTGATAATAGTATCTTGTTATTAGTTCAAAATGGGAAGGGATGTTTATTGAGATAGCAATGGACATATGGAGAAAATGACACAAACAGAATCCCAGGTCAAGAAAATGATGTAGGAAACGAGGAGTGAAGGGTGGGTAGAAGATCAGGTGAAAGAAGACGTAGGAGGGAGAAGAGTGGCCAAGTGTTGAGCGAGAAAGATGCGAGGAGTGAAGGGTGGGAATGCCTCGAGATGGATAGAAGATCAGGTGAAAGAAGACGTAGGAGGGAGAAGAGTGGCCAAGTGTTGAGCAAGAAAGATGGTGAAATTATGAACATTGAACACTACTCCCATGAAATCAGAAATGTAAAACATTTAAAAATAATTCTCGTGGGAAATCTGCCGGGTGCAATGTATGCCACATTCAGGCGTTTAATAGGTATTCTGTAGTCAGGACATTGTCAAGGGACTGTCCAGGGTCTGTATAAGAGGACTCAATTCTATGCGTTCTCATTAACGACTAAGAAAAACCTTGTAAATAACTTTCTGCCAGGATTGTCAGTGGGCTGGTATCGAACCCAGGACCTCCCGAAACAGTGTCTCGCGCTTTACGCTTCAGCTACGTCTGTCGCTAACGGGAGAGATGATGAAGAACATGAGGTTGTCCGACTTTGTAAATAAGTTTTTTTTAAACTGAATAGGATGGACGTTAAGAACAAGGTACTGAGCTTGTAGGCCGGTACTGATTCGGATGATGCTTCTATGGTACTGGTTTCAAACACCCACATACTCAACTTAATGTTTCTGGAAATGATGTATGTTTAATTATAAAGTAGGGGCCTAAATAAATAAGGTGAACGGTGGTTTCAAACCCCCGTTTATTTTATGTCGTTATGTTACGTACACTAGCAGTGAGCCCTCTCTCTTCTTTGTATCATTCATGATTTACGGTTTCATTATCTCGAATAGTCCCATTTCATAATTAATTTGATATGTTGAGCCTCGTTAAATATATAAAACACGCCATTAAAAATGCTCTTTGTGTTTTGTTTGTGCATACATGAAGCTTAACCTGATAAGTAGTTTTGACGTTTTTTATGTCGCCTGATAAGTTGTAATACTCTCGTCATATCAGGGGCTTTGGCGTAATCCGCCCTATCGTCCATACAAGCAAAACAAATCCATTGCTGACGATAAGTCGCATTGATTTTATACCGTATTGGCCTGGCTTCATTCATTTCCGCGTGTAAAATAACAAAATATATAATGGATAGATTGCGACATGGCATTTTGATGTTGAACATTTAGTACTTATATTATGCCAATATTTTCTAGCATCTTCTGCAACTTAACTGTAAATTATAAAATTGTTAATACAATTTGAGCATATAGAATAGGTAGGTAGTAGGTAGGTAGGCCTACTCGAGGACTGCTATCAGACGTAGGTCCAGGGGGATTAGATGATCTTGAAGTAGTTGGTCTGTTTGTTGAATATGAAGTTGTCCAGTTAGGTTTCAACCACAGGAAAGTTTATTGTAGATTAATAATTTGCTTTACTGGGCTTTAAAGAAAGAGTACAACTATCATAATTAACTAATATTATAAAAACAGGCATAGGCGTAAGTCTTCAAATGTCAAGTTAATCTAATCAATTTCCATCTATGTCGTCAGCGTAATTTTCCTCGATTTTAGTTCCAATGGCATATTATACTTCAAAGCACAGTGTATAAAAATAAATTTATTATTGTTGGATTAGGGTTGAGTGAAATTGGGGCGATGACGACATTGATCGGACGTTGGTGAACGAAATGAATCGCGGTAGAATGAGGCAAGAGTGAAGTTGTGGGAGGAGAGAAAAGAGTGGATAGTAACTTGTTGGAGAGGCAGGAGGAAGAAACGCTGAGTTTGGCAACCTCGGCACACAACAGTGTCGTGCCCTGGCTATCGTTCAGACGGATCTAGTTGGAAATTAGTTTACGATTAGTGTTACTATAAAATTTCACAATTTATATACTTTCACAGCCAGATATATTTGAAAAATCATATATTTTGCCGGTTATTTGCTCAGTGGATGATAGTCACAGTCGTATCAAAACCTTTGTTAGACTTATAAGTATTCGAACACAGCGATATTTTTCGAAAATATATGATTTCTCAAATGACTATCATAATTGTGTTTAAGTTAGTTTCCAAAGTAGGTGTACATAATTTATCGCTATTTGTTGTTATCTCAAGCGTGTGCAATCTAACCTGACAAGGCTACTCAAGATGATCGGCACATTTGCATCTAGTTCTAAGTTTCCCCCGTCTTCTGCAAGACAAACGCTAAGTGTTTAGACAAGCTAATGTGGGTCGCCCGTCTTCGCTGTCGGGAGCTAAACTATGCAAGTATAGTTTTAAACCACACCAACATTATAGAAGCCATATCAGTCAGCAGCACGTGGTGCACACGGTGCACTGAAAATGAGATAATGTTCATCCCAAGATCGTTACATACGTCAACAAAATACATTTCCCCTTCCTTCCTCCTCACTTATACACGGTTATATCCTTATTAAATTTGTTGTTATTCTCTTTCCGCTTACGTTTTTTTTTATAATTTCAAGTAAGCTGAGTATACTTAGCGGAAAGTTCACAAAGTCCTGCAAACTATCAGTGGCAATTTTACCTATTCTGGTTAGCTCCTGGCTGAAAATATAGAAAAGTACCATGGGGAACAATAATTTTCAGACAAAATTTTTTTTATAAATTTTTGCGATAAAAATACGTAGCATTTATCAATTTAACCATAGTTAACTTTCATAACAACTTCGTTTTCTGCAGGAATTCTACTTAACCAATGACTATTAGCTTTCTATTCTTCTTTCTTTCATGTTATAATCAATAACCTCATCTACTCTAAAACGTTTACATCATTTAACAACAATTATTATTTATTTTTGAAATTGTACATTTTCCTGCATGTCAGTAAGATAATATACAACTCTATAGAAAGTCATAAAAGAGCCATGAGGCCCCAGTCACAAAGTGTCTAACTTTCTATGTCAAGTTATAACTCTTGAAACACATTATAAAATACAATACATATTATAATAACAACTAATATAAATAGTATAAAAACCGTACAAGGCGTAAAACGTCTTGCAACGGAATAGATCATATGATAAGAAGAGCCCAGCTTGATGAGTGATACAACCACATGACATCGTCAGTCTTCAGCGAGGGAGGCGACTACACCAGTCAGGCACAAGCGAGGTGTAATGTATTCAAAGTGTGTGCATGGAGTGGAGGGCTCTTATTTTGTCGAGTAAAGATGAATAAAGTAGAAGATTGCCTTCTCTGCACTGCAAGTTGCACTTCACAGGATAATTCCCCCCTTGAGCTTCAGGCAGCGTTAAACTATGCTAGTTACACCTAGACGCTTTGGCTTTGACATTGGCTAGAGGAATTATGCTTGCTCATACTCGCGTTCGTTATACGGTAAAAGTGTCAGCACACCAACCAACAGAATATGAATAAAGAGCTACTTATTCTGATTATGCACTGTTCTTCAATTAATTAGACGATGGAGCGAAATGGAACTCGAACGGGACTCGTTGCTGTAACTATGTCTTTATGTGAGATTAAAAACGGCCGAACCACTGGACCGATTGTGCTGAAATTTTAAACAGACATCCCAGGTTAGTTTACTGTTACGTACGTGTTCATGAAAATCTTTTTCGATTCAAACGTACAAGTTGAGGAGCAAACATTCAAAACGCAACAGGTCCATTCTAGTTAGTTTTGAGATAATAAGCAAAAACTGTTACACAGGAGTGTGCACACATATCATAACAACAATGTATATGACAATTTAAGAAAAAATATAAACATTTAAACTGTAATAATGATATCTTTCAAATTTTGCTATTTTGGTTTTGGCTTAGGTTTTTGATATGGACATGTTGCATTTTGAATCAAAATAGTGGACATGTTGCGTTTTGTTTCAAATTGTTTTGCGTTTTGAATCAAAATAGTGGACATGTTGCGTTTTGTTTCAAATTGTTTTATTTTATTTTATTTTATTTTATTTTGATTTGTATTAATTTTATTATATTAATATATATTAATTTATTATTATAAATTTTAATGAAAATTTTATTTTATTTAATATTGGAACCTTCAAAATCCTCCAAAGGCATTCAAAGGCTCCAAAAGAATTCCAAAATTGTTTTATGTAAACTCAATCATAACCTTACTAACCTTGATACCTTGAGACATTGGCGGGAAATCTACTCACGATTATCTGATTGGTTCTTATGGACATGTTGCATTTTGAAAAAAAATAAAAATGGACATGTTGCGTTTTGAATAAAATTGCTGTTTTGTACTCGCTATTTGTACTGCAAATGTTGCGTTTTGAAGCAAACCTGTATAACACATTGAAAGAGCTTGCTTTGAAGCATGCAACGCCATCTCTAGTAAAAAATTGTACTCAGTGGACATGATGCGTTTTGAAACTTTGCTCCTCAGTTATAAATTGGATATTGCATGAAATTTGTAACATTTAATTCAACGACAATATGGCTTTCGTTCATGAAGAATTTTTTTTTAAGGTAAAGTAAAAGTTAGGATACGTTTTATTAGCCTGTAGATCGGTACAAAATTTAAAAATAGTCATCGTCAAGTCATGGACTTCAATCTTTCTTATCCGTGGTCAAGTCATGGACTTCAATCTTTCTTATCCGTGGTCAAGTCATGGACTTCAATCTTTCTTATCCGTGGTCAAGTCATGGACTTCAATCTTTCTTATCCGTGGTCAAGTCATGGACTTCAATCTTTCTTATCCGTGGTCAAGTCATGGTCAAGTTAATAACCGAATCATCGGTAATTAAAATTATTTTATCATTTAAATAAAATAAAATAATTATTGACTAGGAAAACGACAAAGTCGTTGTTAGACAAGTGAGCGAGCCATGTGTTGAGTACCCGGGAACATTCCCTTTCTTCCTCCTACCTAAGGCCTCCCTAGCCCATCATAGGCTAGAGTGGCCTAGTATTTTTCCTAGTATTTTTATTATCGTCTTAGTTGACGCGCCTTATACCAACTCAACTCAAAACCCTATCAATGAACTCAAATTCAAAAGTTTTCGGGTAATCAACACATGGCTCGCTCATTCGGCTAACAACGACTTGACGTTTTCCTAGAAATAGAGATAATGACAGTATTTACATTATACCTATATGTATGGTTTGTTTTTACGTAACACAGCTATTAAAGTGGTAGAGCACGGACTTGTTGGACTTTCGATTGCAAATAATCCAACAAACTACGGATTTATATAATATTAATATATCACAACTGATTATTATAACGGTAAGAGTTTGAAGACGGCTATTTCCAACTATAAAACAGGTTGTGTTTTACCTTTAAATCATTTCTTCTACAAGTTTCTAAACCTTTAAAAACGCATTCGGTTTCTCAATTAATAATACAAACAGTTAATAATAAACTCATTAACGCTATTGACAGTATTAAAAGCGGTTAACGGTGTACTACATTAGAGGTATCACCTCATGGCGCGTCTTTTACCCGCTACTACCACCGTGCACTAATACGTCTTACATCACTCGGAAAAGCTAAGGTTGCTAATGTGCTGTGTACTGCAGAGAACTTTTTTCTAAAGCTCTTTGACTTTGAACACGACCTCGTGTCGTCTCAAACATGATACGATACTCCTGAAAGTAGGTTAGATACTCGGAAATATGCCCACGTGAGCCAGGTTCTGAAAGCATCTTTATAAACCAGAGCATATTATCCAGCTCAGGTCGAGCATAGACTCCTTGTACCGTCCGTTACATCGATCTATTGGTAATGAGCTCGTACCTGTATCGATCAGTGAAACATCTCCACTTAAGGGATGTTTTAAACCACGAGAAATAAGTCACCCCCGATCAGTCCTGGAGCCGGATCATCTGGTTACAAGGAATTGACTGACTATCTGTCTGTTTGTCTTTGGGTCTGACTCAGCGCAGGTTCAACTAGGATAATTAGCTTGGACTTGGATGGAACCGATAATATGCACAGTATTGTTGGTCTGTTACGCTGTCCTTGTAATAACATAATACCATATTAAATATATATTTTAACTATTTAAAAGGAATCTTTCTCAAATTGGCAACAATCGAACCGATTATGACAGTACATTTAAGTACAATTCTTACTAAACCTGCCTCTCTTCAGAATATGTCAAGGGTTATGCATGTTGTAGGAGTAGATCTCCATCCCAGTATTTGCCTGTTAACTTCAGGAGAACCTCCAGTCAGCATCTGGTATCGAATCGATCCAGTGACACCATGAATGAATTTATTTATTAAATTATTTAACGTCTATCCTACTAAGTTACATAATGATCCTATCTCTAAAAGTCACAGAGCTAAATGATGACGTTTAAAAATTTACCAACCTAATAAACACACATCGATTCAATTTGAGTTATCCAGGTTTTATAATCACGACATTTGTCCCGTTTTGAATCGAATAACAAAACAAGTATGTATTATCGAAAGGAAATTGAACTGCAAATGAATTAAAACAGTTAATAATTTCGTGATGATCAATGTTTATTTTATACGGAAATATAACATGAATTAAAGAACAGTGCAAAAGTGTAAGAGTGTACCTAAAAAAATTACTCTATCTCGTTACCAATTCACGATACATATTTGAGCCTTGGCAGTAATATAAATAAACCTTCCTGCTTTCTGCTGGTAAAAACTTTTGCCTTAATGACTCTTACTTTCGTCTGGAGCGATTTATTTATGAATAATTAGCTCGTGTGTTGTACAGTGGGTTGCCTGCGCGTCACATTGCAGGCGTACCGTACGGTGCTGACACGATATCTCGGTACCTGTTCAAGATACAGCCTTGAGCCTTGGCAGTAATATAAATAAACCTTCCTGCTTTCTGCTGGTAAAAACTTTTGCCTTAATGACTCTTACTTTCGTCTGGAGCGATTTATTTATGAATAATTAGCTTGTGTGTTGTACAGTGGGTTGCCTGCGCGTCACATTGCAGGCGTACCGTACGGTGCTGACACGATATCTCGGTACCTGTTCAAGATACAGCTTTGAGCCTTGGCAGTAATATAAATAAACCTTCCTGCTTTCTGCTCGCTAAAACTTTTGCCTTAATGACTCATACTTTCGTCTGGAGCGATTTATTTATGAATAATTAGCGTGTGTGTTGTACAGTGGGTTGCCTGCGCGTCACATTGCAGGCGTACCGTACGGTGCTGATACCTCAGTTACCTGTTCAAGATACAGCCTTGAGCCTTGGCAGTAATGTAAATAAACCCATCCTGCTTTCTGTTGGTAAAAACTTTTGCCTTAATGACTCTTACTTTCGTCTGGAGCGATGTATTTATGATAATTAGCATCGTGTGATGTACAGTGGGTTGCCTGCGCGTCACATTGCAGGCGTACCGTACGGTGCTGAGACGATATCTCGGTACCTGTTCAAGGTACAGCCTTGAGCCTTGGCAGTAATATAAATAAACCTTTCTGCTTTCTGCTGGTAAAAACTTTTGCCTTAATGACTCTTACTTTCGTCTGGAGCGATTTATTTATGAATAATTAGCTCGTGTGTTGTACAGTGGGTTGCCTGCGCGTCACATTGCAGGCGTACCGTACGGTGCTGACACGATATCTCGGTACCTGTTCAAGATACAGCTTTGAGCCTTGGCAGTAATATAAATAAACTTTCCTGCTTTCTGCTGGTCAAAACTTTTGCCTTAATGACTCATACTTTCGTCTGGAGCGATTTATTTATGAATAATTAGCTTGTGTGATGTACAGTGGGTTGCCTGCGCGTCACATTGCAGGCGTACCGTACGGTGCTGACACGATATCTCGGTACCTGTTCAAGATACAGCCTTGAGCCTTGGCAGTAATATAAATAAACCTTCCTGCTTTCTGCTGGTAAAAACTTTTGCCTTAATGACTATTACTTTCGTCTGGAGCGATGTATTTATGAATAATTAGCATCGTGTGTTGTACAGTGGGCTGCCTGCGCGTCACATTGCAGGCGTACCGTACGGTGCTCAGACGATATCTCGGTACCTGTTCAAGATACAGCCTTGAGCCTTGGCAGTAATATAAACAAACCTTCCTGCTTTCTGCTGGTAAAAACTTTTGCCTTAATGACTCTTACTTTCGTCTGGAGCGATTTATTTATGATGGTTTAGCTTGTGTGTTGTACAGTGGGTTGCCTGCGCGTCACATTGCAGGCGTACCGTACGGTGCTGAGACGATATCTCGGTACCTGTTCAAGATACAGCCTTGAGCCTTGGCAGTAATATAAATAAACCTTCCTGCTTCCTGCTCGTTAAATCTTTTGCCTTAATGACTCATACTTTCGTCTGGAGCGATGTATTTATGATAGTTAGCATCGTGTGTGTACAGTGGGTTGCCTGCGCGTCACATTGCAGGCGTACCGTACGGTGCTGAGACGATATCTCGGTACCTGTTCAAGATACAGCCTTGAGCCTGGGCAGTAATATAAATAAACCTTCCTGCTTCCCTGCTCGTAAAAACTTTTGCCTTAATGACTCATACTTTCGTCTGGAGCGAGTTATTTATGATGGTCTTGCTTGTGTGTTGTACAGTGGGTTGCCTGCGCGTCACATTGCAGGCGTACCGTACGGTGCTGACACGATATCTCGGTACCTGTTCAAGATACAGCCTTGAGCCTTGGCAGTAATATAAATAAACCTTCCTGCTTTCTGCTGGTAAAAACTTTTGCCTTAATGACTCTTACTTTCGTCTGGAGCGATTTATTTATGATGGTTTGCTTGTGCGTTGTACAGTGGGTTGCCTGCGCGTCACATTGCAGGCGAACCGTACGGTGCTGAGACGATATCTCGGTACCTGTTCAAGATACAGCCTTGAGCCTGGCAGTAATATAAACAAACCTTCCTGCTTTCTGCTGCTAAAAACTTTTGCCTTAATGACTCTTACTTTCGTCTGGAGCGATTTATTTATGATGGTTTGCTTGTGCGTTGTACAGTGGGTTGCCTGCGCGTCACATTGCAGGCGTACCGTACGGTGCTGACACGATATCTCGGTACCTGTTCAAGATACAGCTTTGAGCCTTGGCAGTAATATAAATAAAACTTCCTGCTTTCTGCTCGTAAAAACTTTTGCCTTAATGTCATACTTTCGTCTGGAGCGATGAATTTATGAATAATTAGCTCGTGCGTTGTACAGTGGTTGCCTGCGCGTCACATTGCAGGCGTACCGTACGGTGCTGACACGATATCTCGGTACCTGTTCAAGATACAGCCTTGAGCCTTGGCAGTAATATAAATAAACCTTCCTGCTTTCTGCTGGTAAAAACTTTTGCCTTAATGACTCTTACTTTCGTCTGGAGCGATTTATTTATGATGGTTTGCTTGTGCGTTGTACAGTAGGTTGCCTGCGCGTCACATTGCAGGCGTACCGCACGGTGCTGAGACGATATCTCGGTACCTGTTCAAGATACAGCCTTGAGCCTTGGCAGTAATATAAATAAACCTTCCTGCTTTCTGCTGGTAAAAACTTTTGCCTTAATGACTCATACTTTCGTCTGGAGCGATTTATTTATGAATAATTAGCTCGTGTGTTGTACAGTGGGTTGCCTGCGCGTCACATTGCAGGCGTACCGTACGGTGCTGACACGATATCTCGGTACCTGTTCAAGATACAGCCTTGAGCCTTGGCAGTAATATAAACAAACCTTCCTGCTTTCTGCTGGTAAAAACTTTTGCCTTAATGACTCTTACTTTCGTCTGGAGCGATTTATTTATGAATAATTAGCTTGTGTGTTGTACAGTGGGTTGCCTGCGCGTCACATTGCAGGCGTACCGTACGGTGCTGAGACGATATCTCGGTACCTGTTCAAGATACAGCCTTGAGCCTTGGCAGTAATATAAATAAACCTTCCTGCTTTCTGCTGGTAAAAACTTTTGCCTTAATGACTCATACTTTCGTCTGGAGCGATTTATTTATGAATAATTAGCTCGTGCGTTGTACAGTGGGTTGCCTGCGCGTCACATTGCAGGCGTACCGTACGGTGCTGACACGATATCTCGGTACCTGTTCAAGATACAGCCTTGAGCCTTGGCAGTAATATAAATAAACCTTCCTGCTTTCTGCTGGTAAAAACTTTTGCCTTAATGACTCATACTTTCGTCTGGAGCGATTTATTTATGAATAATTAGCTCGTGTGTTGTACAGTGGGTTGCCTGCGCGTCACATTGCAGGCGTACCGTACGGTGCTGACACGATATCTCGGTACCTGTTCAAGATACAGCCTTGAGCCTTGGCAGTAATATAAATAAACCTTCTCGCTTCCTGCTGGTAAAAACTTTTGCCTTAATGACTCTTACTTTCATCTAGAGCGATGTATTTATGAATAATTAGCTTGTGTGTTGTACAGTGGGTTGCCTGCGCGTCACATTGCAGGCGTACCGTACGGTGCTGAGACGATATCTCGGTACCTGTTCAAGATACAGCCTTGAGCCTTGGCAGTAATATAAATAAACCTTCCTGCTTCCTGCTCGTTAAATCTTTTGCCTTAATGACTCATACTTTCGTCTGGAGCGATTTATTTATGAATAATTAGCTCGTGTGTTGTACAGTGGGTTGCCTGCGCGTCACATTGCAGGCGTACCGTACGGTGCTGATATCTCGGTACCTGTTCAAGATACAGCCTTGAGCCTTGGCAGTAATATAAATAAACCTTCCTGCTTTCTGCTGGTAAAAACTTTTGCCTTAATGACTCTTACTTTCGTCTGGAGCGATTTATTTATGAATAATTAGCTCGTGTGTTGTACAGTGGGTTGCCTACGCGTCACATTGCAGGCGTACCGTACGGTGCTGACACGATATCTCGGTACCTGTTCAAGATACAGCCTTGAGCCTTGGCAGTAATATAAATAAACCTTCCTGCTTCCTGCTTTTAAAAACTTTTGCCTTAATCTCATACTTTCGTCTGGAACGATGAATTTATGAATAATTAGCTTGTGTGTTGTACAGTGGGTTGCCTGTGCGCTACATTGCAGGCGTACCGTACGGAGCTGACATGATATCTCGCAGTAATATAAATAAACCTTTCTGCTTTCTGGTGGTAAAAACGTTTGCCCTAATGACTCATACTTTCGTCTGGAGCTATTTATTTATGAATAATTAGCTCGAGTGTTGTACAGTGGGTTGCCTGCGCGTCACATTGCAGGCGTACCGTACGGAGCTGACACGATATCTCGGTACCTGTTCAAGATACAGCCTTGAGCCTTGGCAGTAATGTAAATAAACCTTCCTGCTTTCTGGTGGTGAAAACGTTTGCCTTAATGACTCACACTTTCGTCTGGAGCGATGTATTTATGAATAGTTAGCTTGTTTGTTGTACAGTGGGTTGCCTGCGCGTCACATTGCAGGCGTACCGTACGGTGCAGCGCCCTAGCGTCGATAACTAGCACTGCGTTGTCAAACCACCGTCTTCCAAGCCCTTGAGACGCGAACAATTAACGCGAGGAACTGAAATAGGGGCTACGCACAATTGCACATTTGCCATAGTGGCTATATATCGGTACTTGTTCAATATCTTTAGAGTCTTAGCAGTAATGAATGAACCTTCTTGCTTCCTGCTCGTTAAGTGACTTTTGCAGTAACAAAAAAATTTAACATCAACATCAAACACGGTTATCTGTGCATCTAATTCGTAAGGTGGCATATTACGTCTTATCAGCATCGTAAAACATTTCTATGTATAAGGCCTACGTACTTTAAGCAGTAAGAATCAAATTAAAATTCTAGGTACGATGGTAAATTTTATTTGTAAACATTCAAACATTTACTCTAGCCTGTTATACTTTTTTCTATTTTTAAACATGATTATAAACGTTTATAAAACTTGTTTTTGGATAAGTCACTGCTCAAAGTTATTCCTGTAGATTTTTACTGCTGTGGTTATTAGGAAATTACACAGTTTTACTACACAGTGGCAATAGTGTGTTTTGATGTTGTGTGTCTTTGTTTGAAGTACCCGTATATTTTTTATATCACTTCTTTAGAAAGTGTAAAATCTTGCAAATGACGTGGTACATTATATTAAAATGTGTCTGGTTGGTAAAGCTTTATAATTTTGGATAAGTTTGTTGACTTACTTGAGTTTTATTTACCTCGACTTTAACTCGAAGTTAAAGTTCTAAAGTATACCCAGTATGATTATTCAACGCGTCTGAATATGAAATAAACACACACACTCTGTTGTTTGCATTGCGACAAAACCGAGTTTGGAGCCACCCTTTTTGTATCTAGTCCCTGCTGTTAGAAATAATGCCATGTAAATGTAAATTAGTTTCGTTTGAGAAAGGGCCAGGGTTGGCTGGTAGCTGCCTGCCGACTGCTAGTTGAATTAGTTTGAGTTACTGTTTGATTACCAGGGAAAAGCTTCAGAGTTGGTTGTAATTCACTGGAAATAAAGAGGTAAATTACGGAAAAGTGAAATTTATACCTTTCAACAAGTAGCCGAAATAAGATTGTCGTAATTATCATCAGGGGGAAATTAAATATAACAACACTTTCTAACAGAACGCGATGTCTTCATTCGTCAGGAGAAACACAGATCCTTCGCAAAGTTCCAGTTATAAGATATTAATTGTTAAACCTGACGAGAACTAATCAGGTTTGAGCGACTGTTGATAACGTATTAATTAGATCGTTGAACGTTTCGTCCTTTAGTCATGAAATAATACTCAGTTGAAAGACTTTCTCTTGCACACTTCGGTTTGGATGTTGTTTTTACAATTAAATCGTGTAATACTAGAATACTCATCATTTAGCTCGCGGAGATACACGTTCATTTTAGGCCGCACATATAAAAAATATGACAGAACCTTTGAAAGAAACTTCACTATTAACACATCGTTCACATTCCTTATAATATGTATACCTCTTGCGATTTACATTGACTCGCGAAACTACACATTAGGCTATGCAGATTTTTATCAGTGTGTACACATTGTTTGACAACATGCTGACATATTATAGCAATTTTGACACAAGTGTATACCATTTAAATCTATTGTATATAACTATTTACATACTTTATACAAAAATTACTTCACGTTTCTATTTTACACGTACGATTTTCTCTTTAACTTTAAATACACCGATAAAGGCTAATTAGTGTAATGGTAGATTATAAATTCTAATGTTATTGTTAATATTTGTCCAGCATACTTTAAAACTTGACGATATCCTCGTTTTTCTGGCCACCCCTTACTTAATGGATGCACAAGAGACGCTGGTAATTTATGGCGTATTTGATTGCAGCACTTGCGCTGCTCCAAAGTCTATGGAGGCACTCGAGAGTGCACCAGAGTAGGAAATCTTTCACAAGACCTTTAATATATTAGGGATTTAAACTCTAATAATCAGAAGGAGCTCTAAGCACGATTCTAGCTTCAATCACTCATCCCAAGATAAATAATAGCTTCTTCTAGAACAGTGTCGCGCGCGCAGTGTTTTCTGCCATGGATTCTATTTCAAGTGACATAAATTCTTTCTATAAAAAAGTCATCTCTTGGGAAGCGACATTTTCACCGGTTTTCACGACTTGATGAGAGAAAATATGCGCTTTCGAGTAATGAAATCAGATAAATCTTAGTGAAAAGATTGTAAAATAATTTGTGAAAAGGACGCTGATGAAAGGTTTTAAGAATTGAATAATCACGGTAGTGAAACGCGAGAGGGACTACGATATCCGTATTTCCTCCGTGAAATCACTACGTATAGGTATAGTAAGAACCTCCGAAAGAGAGATTTGGTTGTCCGCTGAATGAAATCTTGTACGATATCTGTGTAAATCGTGTGCCTTAAAGATTTCATCAATATAACTAACCATCATATTATACCTACATTACTTTACTACTACTTGGGCTACTCTTTCTTTCCCGGGGACACATTTTGCAGTAGGTAGGCACACACAGCCAAGAAGCATCCGAAGTATATATAACTTTGCAAATTTTCAATAAAGCATACATGGACAGTCCTAAAGTTGTAGATAGAAAAACGTTGTCTTAATTATCCACAAAAAATCCCGAATATAGTCAACTTTGTAGCCTATTTTTTTAACAAAATCAAAATCGTGAAAATCACTTTTTTTAGTTGTTCTCCAAGTCAATAAAATAAGTTAATTGTATACATATCAAATTCGAAGAACAAACTATTATTTGAGAAGATAGACATCGTCTTTCTGTCTGTGCACAAAACAATAACCTTGACCGATAAAAAAATTAGGGCAAGTTTTTAGCCTAGATTCGTGACATTCTCTTGCTAATTTGATTGTGATTCCAAACTCTGTCCATGCAGTCGTACACAATGCTAATGAAACGCGTCAGAAGTGAGGTTACTCGTTTATTAATCACTTCACCGCTGTGTTCTGAAATAACTATTATCGTGATCACACCGCTCAAAACCCGAACAAAAAGAGAAGAATCGCCGTGTAATGACTCACGTAGAGATAGCGCTTGTTGTTTGCCGAGCTGCTGGTCATCGCATGCATTGAGCCACGCTGCAGGGGCCGATAAGTGATAACCCACCCCTAGACGAGAGAGATAAGGCCAGAGCGAGGGCCCGAACATTGGTTTGATTAATTAAGATATCCGGCGATACAGTTAGCTAAGACTGTTGGCCGCCGGCGCAAGAGGACGATTTGTTATACTCGCGAATTTACATGAAGAAGTGTTTTATCAAAAGGATGTTCGAATGGATAAATAATTATACAGCAAGCGCGGGCATGGGAACTCGAAATAGAGAGTGCTGCTACTTAATCAACACATTGTCGAAGTAATTTATAGAGTAATTTAAGTGGCAGTGCCGAATACGCAAAATTACCCCTTTTAAAAGGGCTGACCTCGAACCCCTAGCCCCCAGGGTAACCAAAACATTATGTTTCATCCTTGTTCAAGAGCAATGCCAACAAAAAACGCTTGTCGATCTGAGGTCATGTTCGGTTTTTATCTTGAGATGACACACGCACAGACGGACAGAAGACAGACAGACAGACAGACAGACAGACAGACAGACAGACAGACAGACAGACAGACAGACAGACAGACAGACAGACAGACAGACAGACAGACAGACAGACAGGAAAGTAATGCACTATTCACGTTTCTTGGTGTGTATTCGTGTGCGTGTGCGTGTGCGTGTGGAGTATAACTGCAGACGGCGGAGAAAATAGCTTCTTCTAAACCTACAAAATGCCTCGCAAATCTAAGGAAGTCTGAAGGCCCAGCCCGCTATTTAAAGCACCACTTATATTGCTTTACCAAATCAATCTGTGCCCCATGGTTCTTTTGAAATTGAAAAATACATTTCTTCGCTTTTTAACAAGTTTATAGCTTTTTGAATATCGCTCGCGTGCAGCTATTCCAGACGAAGAATTGTTATTTATAGCTACGCATAAATCTTTCATGGGGATATGATTGATTTAGAAAGATGTGTTCCGCGGTTCCTAAACTTCCCTTTGTTATACGCTAGAAATAATTAAAAATAATACATTGTTCTTTGTAGAAACATTAGAGAATCTCAATGAGTTGGATACAAGAGTTTGACAACCATTGTTTGTTATTTAAATAATAATCTGTGTGTAAACCTATACTTCTTGGACTGCAACTGTTATTTGTGCTAGGATTTGTTTCATTAAAATATAATAATAACATAAAATAAATATAATAAAATTAATATAAAATATAATATATAAAATATATATATATAAGTATAATAATAATATATTATATAATAATATGATAATAATATATAAAATAAAATATATAATATATAAATAGAGCAAACGCTCTAGTGTTTGTTTACAAATTATAGCACAACAGTAAAATAAATACAAAATTAATTCGTATTTTGAGTCTACTTATCTCAGTGATGGAACTGATTTTCAGTGGGTGGGGGACATTACATTTAAAGCAGACCAAGCCAACCCTGTAAGCGCGACACCATCGACCAGCGAATAATGATCATCTAGAGAAGATGTAGGAAACACCGATCTATCAAGCTGGACACGATTCCACCCGCAGACAATGCGAGAATCAACAAGGCTAATTCAGATTTACATTTGTCTCGTTGCTATAATGTCTTTTAAGTTACCGTTTACAAATTCATAAGCCAAGAACTGATGGACTTCAGTCCACATCAGAAATTAAAAAAACCTTGCCTTAAGCGG
Source organism: Sweltsa coloradensis (assembly GCA_024449915.1). NCBI lineage: Eukaryota > Metazoa > Arthropoda > Insecta > Plecoptera > Chloroperlidae > Sweltsa > Sweltsa coloradensis. The sequence continues at coordinate 44,273 of JAMZAV010000082.1, forward strand.
GAATCGAGTCCTCGACCTTCTGCATTGAAAGCAGAGCCTCTTACCACAGGACCAACCACACTACATTGCTGGGTTTGTGTTGATTATTTTCTGCAAACTCTATCTTTGATATCAGTAAATAACACGTTCCAAACTGTCACCACTGACCCGACTAAACTTTACGTGAATCTATTTCCCAAAATATCACCCCAATAACTTCCCCACTCATCGAACGAGTGACCCCCCCCCCCCCCAATCACAGTTTGACAAAACGGCGAACAATGTCCAAACAGGCCAACTCATTAGCCTCTTGTCGTCGCTCAACGTTACACTTTTAATTACTCGGTTATTGCCAACTCTGGGTCGCTAAACTCGCTACTCCCCGGACCCGCGTATTGACGCTCTCTATTGTACGTGGGTGTGATTGAAGGGAGGGGGGGGGGGTGATGATCTATGGTGGAGGATACGACTAAATTACGCGGAACTTAAAATTAATTCAATGTTCAATATTTCGTATTGCGTTCAAACCTTAAAAAGTTTAATGATATAAATATCAATAATCTAAATTGGGGAATGATGTACTAGGATTTGAAGGACTGTCTTTATGAAGAAGGAAACACATTTCTGAGTACACATCTAATAATTTTACAAATAATGTTTATGACTGCTTTGTCTTAACTTTCCACTCAGAATAGTGTTGAATTATTATGTAACATTTGTAGTGAGATGATAATTATCTACGTCAGTATCCAATTCATTATGTATATTGGTCTCTGTCTCTGACGAATAAACTTCTACTTCTGCTTCTAATCTACAATAATCCATAATAAACGAGTGATAAAAAGACTTCAATAAAGAATATTAATATTATAAAGATGATGGTTAATGAAACTCTATAACTTATCGCCATAGTGGCAGTGTCTACAGTGGCGGATCTAGGACATAATCATGGGGGGGGGGGCGATTCGCGCGTTCATGTACAACCGTGGGAAAGGCACGGGGGAAATGTTCACCTCGTTGCAGCCAACATTTAGAGAATCAACTAACATAAAACCATAATCCTCCGCACATGAGAGAATGTATCTAGATGCAAATCTCGAGGGGGGGGGGGGGGGGGGGTAAACGAGTCCTCTTCCCGAGGTTCTTACCCTCATTTCCTCCCTCCTCAAATTGATAAGCGTTTGTCCCGCAACTTCTTTAAAAGTTTCGCTGCGCAATTGACTTCTTGTTCGTCGTTTCTTTGGGTCTGGCCAACAACTCAGTAAGCCGAGGTTGGTACGTTGAGAGCTTCGCTTCTTGCCTGACAGACTAGGTAGTATTATCTCCATTCTACAACACTAAAACCTACCTAGGAATATTATTCCATTCACCATGGTGGTCGTGCTGTAATAGCAAGCCATGAGAAGGCTATGCGAAATAAAATAAATAAGCTTGTAATATCTAGAGTCGACCCAATACATTGATGGATTAATTTTTAGTGGAGTTCTTAAACTAAAGTGGTTCGAACCAATCTTGTCGTCGCCATCGACGGCCGAATAATAGTATAATATTTTTTGTGGGAAGCCTGCCCAGTGCAATTCATGCCCCTCTTCAGGTGTCTAACTAGGTATGTTGCGGATAGGACAATTGTGAGGGGATGTCCGAGGGCTGTTTAAGAGGACTCAATCCCTTGCATTCGCATTAACGACTGAGGAAAACCTCGGATAAAACCTTCAGTCAGGATTGCCGATCTCGACGGGATTTGAACCTGGGACCTCCCGAATCAAAGTCGAGCCAACACTGTGTTATTTATAGACGTAGCGTATTCGGTCAGATGAGACTTGAATGCAGGAGGACGCAGGTTTGATGCTATAGTCATCGGTATCATATAGGCCCTATGATTATAACCTCAGTTTCTCCAAGGGTTTTCAGAGTGAAAATACGAAAAACTCTGCCTCTGCTGAGAGAAAAACTGGTGGGTTTCACGAGTTGGGCAGGTTTATCAAAAATGTAGAGAACCACCGCAAGGAACTTTCATCGGATGTTGTTTATACTCTCATTTTTGTTTTGTCTAAACAACAAATTTCAGATCCATCAGATGTTTTAGTGTCTTATGCGGTTGCCGTTTTTATATTTGTTGGTATCTAATGTTTATATTTTTATCTTGAACAGACGGTAGATTTACGAATGGTACGTGAGTTTGAAGTGGCTGTAAGTACCTTGCGATGTTACGTCTTGAAACTTTATCACGTATATCAATATTTCAATACTCTGCTAATCGAGCGTGTTTTGCCATCCAGCACATTATGACCTGCCACATATTTCCAGGTTATGCCATCAAGATGCACTAAAAGAAGCACTGAGGAGAATCCAAACTACTGATGCCAAAGTGCTTGAATGCATCTCGCACCAGACATCATATCGTTAGCGCCACTAAGTGCACTGGAGGTAACAGGAAAACAGGAAAATAATGGAGTAATTGAATGAGTGCTCGTTATACTGAAGAGGGTGAATCAGATCGACATTATTTGGACATCCTGACATAGAATAGAATAATTGGAATAGTAATACATCACTTTTTTTGCGAGGACATTTTAATTCCAATTTGTATTCAGAATACAGCAAACATGATGTTCATACTTAACAAACACAGAAATTCACATAGTCAATCACTAAATTGTGTTGCTGATTGGATGAGCGAAGAGAAGACTTCAATTTCACCGACCCCCCAAAAAATTTAGTTCGAGTGTTTTTTTCTCTCTCTCTCTCTCTGTCTGTTTGTTCGCTCTCTACCGGGTAAACGGCATATGCGATCTTGATGAAAATTTGAGGGGACCTTCGAAATTTCTGAACTTAGACTTGCTACGTTTTTAGGTACAATCGAATAAATATTTCTCATGACTATCGTACTTTTACGATTTTTTCGATTTTCAGTGCGTTATTTTCGTGACATTTGGGCCGATTCTGAACAAACTAGTGGGGCTACAACGTTCATATTTCACATGGACATTAAGGCAATGGCAATGTATTGCTTTCTGAAAGAAAAAGTTGACAAAGTTAGCCAGAGTCCATAGAATAAAAGTTTTAATATGAGTTTTTTTAGGTTTATAATAACAATTAAAAAGTAACAATAGAAACTTGACAACAATCACCTACAATGCATTCAAAAAGCAGTTGAAAAGGAAAAGTAGTCCCACGCAAACAAAAAACTAACAAAAATGCTCATCCATCAACGCGGTGGGACTTAAGCGTTTTCCTACTAATACAATCATAGTAGTTAACTCCTAAATAAAATAAGAATACAATGTGATAGGAAATCCATGACATGGGAATTCGAAGTTCTACGTTGTCGACATTGGTTTTGTATTTGATTTAAATTGAGTCGACGGGTCGAAAACTAAACACAATCCAACATAACTCTAAATTCGAAATTTGACCCTATTGTGTCACACGATTCCGTCCCTGGCCATGTTGCTGGCAGACTTCTGGTATCGTCAGTTAACCTCTCGCAGACTGACTTCTCTAAATAAGAGTTTGGTGGCAGCGATGGTTGATCAGTGATTGAACGAGCGAATGGATCGAACCCATGACCTCAAGATGTAATACAATAATTGTTTATGCAGTCTTGATTAGTATAGGCTTTATACACGTTGCATATACGCAACAATTTAGTAGCCAGTAAGTAATGAATAGCTACTTTTGGATATACGCAACAATTTAGTAGCCAGTAGGTAATGAATAGCTACTTTTGAATATAATTTGAAACATTGTACAATGTGGCTAGTTGATTCAGTTCAGTGGCGTAACTAGCCCTGTTTTTGGGGGGTGCGAACATTTTTCAGCACGACTAGTAAAAGAGGTATGTGGGTAGTCAGTGGTGTCATCCAAAAATAAGTTATGGGTATGCGATCTTTCGTGGGTAAAGTACACGATTGGGAACAATGGGAGTTCTGGAAGAAGGATACACCCTTTTCGGGTGTACATGAAATGTTCAAGTTTGTGATAATTTAGCACATTTACATAATAAGTGATACAAAATAAGAATGCGACATATTTAATAAGTACAAACAGAAAATAGAAACTAGCAAATAGCAGAATTAAAAGAAAAATTTAAATGTATAGTTTTACACATAATACGAATGAGACAAATACTAAGTAGACCTACAGTTTCGTCCATCAGAGAGGAATATTTAAGCCTTTGCTATGTTCCACCCTACACAGTGAGAAAGACGTAATTCTACTCTTTTTTCAGAGCATTAATCTCTTTTCATCTTTATGTAGTAAAAACTTTGGGTGGTGTTTTTCTCTCGAGCGCCGCTCCGGGAATGTCCGGGCGCGTTCGGGAACGCTCGGGCGGCGCGACTGCATTCGGGAATTTTGGCCGTCATAACTCCGCCCGCTTTGGTCGAAGTCTGACGCATCTCTAGCCCACGGCGTGTATTCCCGAGGGCTATCCGCTATCACTATCAGTGTAACTACAACAGTCTTGCTCCTCCCACTTCATAAAGTGCTACGAGTTCGTGTGTTTTAAACTAGCATTCGGATTAAACTCAGTTTGTTCCGCGTGGTTGGTATTAGCTAAATTCGAATTTTGTCGTGTTCGAAAGTTTTTCCTCTAGTTTCAGCCGAGTTTTTTTTTGCGAGCTGAATAAAAACAATTGTGCCGCTGTTTTCTTGTGAATAGCTTAAATTCTTGTCGCCCCTAGTTAAAAGTTGTAGTTTTCTCAGCTAATATTAATCGTGTTTTGTGTCTAAATAATATACTAAGTGTTTTTGTCGTGTTTTCTCTCAATTTAACAACTTTAAAACAGTTCGCGAAACTGAATTTTTTGTCGTATTTTTGTCATTTTGGATGAAAGTTTGTCAACGATTGTCCAAATTCTTCGATTCTTCATCACTTACAAGGAGTCTAGCTGCTTAAAAGGTAAATGCCACCAGAGATTTTACCTTCTACTGTCCCGAGTTAACTCTGCAATTACATCAACTAGCCTATTCTTTGTAACAAGTTTGATTCGATACAATCTTGACCACACCGTGTGAAAGTAATCTACGTCGCTTAGCCTACGTGACAGGGCAGTCACTCTGAAGTGTGTAGAGTAGTAATTGTCCCACGGTAGTAGTAATACTAGTAGTACTAAGCACCGGGCTTCGATCCGAGGGCTGCACGTAAAGGGCTTGACAGATGGTGGCGCTAGGGCCGCGGTGCTGAATACTGAGCGAGGCGAGGGGGTCATCTCGCACGCACATCTGTTGAACACCTCCTGCCGTGCGTGACCTTGACAAATCAACATCGTGACCTTGTCGGCCAAGAGAATCAACACTTTTTTACTCACATTGCGGGACCATATTCTACCCCCAAGACCAAATAACAGTGGTTGATAAATAACTTGTAAAATTGCAGGCTCATTTATGTTTGAACAGCTACTTATTTCGTTAGTCCCGATTAGTCCAGTAGTTGGTACACATCAGTTTACAACTTGTTAACCTAGTGTGCACTATGCATATAATTAGGTAGGTAGGTAGGTGATAATGGTATTTTGTTGGAATAGTCGCATGGAATGTCCAAGCTTGGACTTCGATCAGCGTGCACAGCTAACTGTGGAAATTATGGTGATTGCGAACCTTCACATGCTTGTGAGCGACGCGCTACTTCTATCGTGCTAGCACAGATAATAGAGTACACTAGTGCTAGGACTTGTCGACTCACACGGTGACGTAGCGAGTGCAGCCGCGCTCTTTAGACTGTCGAGGTAGCTCAAGCATCAATCCCACCTTGCAAGTGCGTTCAGCCGCATTCTAGGAGGTTCTAGTAGGGTGTTAATACAACTTGTACTACTACAGTACGATTATAGCATGTACTACAGTAGTAGCATAGTCAGTAGCAGTAGCAGGTTCTAGGCTATTACTGAGTACTAGTTTCATACTACAGTAGTGTAGACTTGGATCGAGCGTGACGTAGCGTAGCGAGCGAAGCGAGATTCAGCATCATCTACTACACTGGAGAAAACAATCTGGAATGGTTTTTGTTTTGTTTCTTTTTTTTCTGTATTTTGTGTGATCCGTTAGACGACGATGCACCGGCTTAGACTCGATCGACACTCCCTAGATTGCGATTAGAAATTTTATGGGTGTTTCGAACACTATCTGACGTAAGAACTCCACGTTTGAGCGCAATCACCCGCTCTTAATGTCTGCATGAACAATCGGCAATTTACGATTTTTCGAGTTTAGAAAAGTGTCTTCGTCTATAACAGCCTACATATGCTTGTCCATTGTAAGTATTTTTGACAGTACTATTTCTGTATCACACGTTGACGTATCGGTGCGGCAAACTTCGAGGTGCATCAAAACTATCTACTAATCGAAGTCTTTACGTTTTTTCTTTTAGAAAAATTCTTTAGACTTTAAACACTACTAGCTTTCACTCACACGTTGATAAATTTTCACCGGACTCTTAATGTCTATCATCATCAATTTGTGTACAATTTGGCCGCATCAGATAATTATATTCTTATGAAACATTTCAAATACGATTTTGTCCTTTTAAATCTACAAGTACTCTTTAAAAATGAACAATAATTAAGTTAATTTTCCATTTAATTTATTAGGGTTTAAAAAGACTTTCAACACGTTGAGTAATGATTTTTTATTCGAGAGCTCACAGAAATCCGCGCATGGAACCATGCTAGAGTTCTAAGGTGACCACATTGACGCGCATCCAACACGCGGAGGATGCAGCCGCTTCCTAGTTAACTGTAGGTACGTTCAGATAGTCTACTTGTCATATGCGTTATACCGATACTAGTAGTATTTAGGGGTTGATACTACTATGTCTAGGACTTCAGACAACACTACGGTAGTACCAGTACATGACGTCTTTAGATGTCAGTAGTATGCTAATATACTACAATACTGCACGATTAGAGAGTTTAGTAGGTGTTATACACTATGCTAGGACTTGTCGACTCACACGGTGACGTAGCGAGTGCAGCCGCGCTCTTTAGACTGTCGAGGTAGCTCGAGCATCAATCCTAGCTAGCAAGTGCGTTCAGCCGCATTCTAGGAGGTTCTAGTAGGGTGTTAATACAACTGCAACATGTACTACTACAGTACGATTATAGCATGTACTACAGTAGTAGCAGTAGCAGGTTCTATGTTATACTATGCTATACTGATACTACTATCATACTACAGTAGTATATAATATAATAGAAGTAGGTTCTATAGTTTACTTTGTTATACTATTATACTATACTAAGAGTATTTATGGTAGTAGTAGGTACTATAGATACTACTATACAACAACACTACGAGTATACCATGAACTATGGTAGTATAGGTAATATAGTATATGCTACTATACTACTACTACTGCAACATATAGTAGTAGTTATATTAGTAGGTACTATAGTATATATACTATGCTACTATTATGCCATGTTGTAATATAGTAACCTAGTAGAAGTATTGATACAATTAGGCATTGCCAATTCAAACAAGTATTGATCCTCGGAGCTCTGGTCTGGTTATGGTGATAGCAGAGACGTCTGATTAGTTTTCTGCAATGATTTCTTGATTAATACGACTAATCAAAGTTATATCGTGATGTTAAAAATCCCAAGCCTTGGCGGGATTCGAACCCCGGCCCTCTTGCATTGGAAGCGGGAATATACCCACACGGCCAACCGAGCCACACAGATGTGTGCTCTCTCTCGCTCTCTAGCATCACGTATCGTGATGCCTCGGGCTCGAATTGTGTGCATAGGGCTAGGCTATAGTCCGTTTCCTGCTTATCTAGTGAATTCCGTTTTTATATTAAAATCGAAATGTACTTCAATTCTCGCGTACGATGCAAAGCGAGTAGAGCAGCTTCGTAATTTCATGCTTTCGTTTCACCGAGTACATTCTAGATTAGCTTTTAGATTCTGTGACATTCCTGAAGTTTTTATCTGAAACCGACACCTATTAAAACACCGACACCTATTAACCTGTACTGTTTTGTATTGTTTAGTCATGGTTTTGGCTGATGTTGCAAATTTCCGACGAATATTTTGTCTTTACGAGCGGGTACATAATTATATAAAAATTGAAAATCGGACAAAATAGCAAATTAAACGAACAAAGTCTATAATCGCATGGTTCGTATAAAACTATAAAAAGGTATAAAGTTCACATATTTGGGAATCAAGACAAAGACGTTTAATTGGATGAGCGAAGCGAAAACTTCAATTTCACTGACCCCTCAAAAAATTAAGCTACAATGTTTTTTTTTTGTTTTGTTTTTTGTTTTGTTTTGTTTTGTTTTTTGTTTGTTTTTCTGTCTGTCTGTTCGCTCTCTACCGAGCAAACGGCATATTCGATCTTGATGAAAATTGGAGGGGACCTTCGAAATCTCTGAACTCAGACTTGCCACGTTTTTGGGTACAATCGAAGAAATATTTTTCATGAATATCGTACTTTTACGATTTTTTTTTACGATTTTTAGAGCAATATTTTCGTGACATTTGGGCCGATTCTGACCAAACGGGTGGGGCTACAACGTTCATATTTCACATGGACATTAAGGTAATGGTGATGTATTGCTTTTTGAAAGAAAAAGTTGAAAAAGTTAGCCAGAATCTATAGAATAAAGGTTTTAATATGAGTTTTTTTAGGTTTATAATAACAATTTACAAGTAATAATAGAAACTTGACAACAATCACCAACAATGCGTTCAAAAGGCACTTGATAAGTAAATAGATCTCACGCAAACTAAAAACTTACAAAAAAGCTCATCCATCAACGCGACGGGACTTAAGCGTTTTCCTAGTAATAAAAGATATAAGTATTTAAGTATTTAATTATCTCGATAAAAATGGCTGCTGTTATTACGATAACCAGTTTCTTCTAGGGATTCAAATAAAAATGCAGGTTTCCTAGTTCCTAATATATTTTGGGTAATATGAATGTAGGCCTATAAGAAGGAAATATGTCAAAAAAATATAAAAAAGTATCACTTACAGACAATAGGCGTACAAATACTATATTGCCTGAGCGGGAAACAAACCAAGCGACCTTGATTCTGAGTAGCAATTAGCTCCTGTACTGAGAGATAGTTTTGTGTTACATGGTCTTTGTTGCTAGAATGTAGGGCGTAGAGCTATGAGACTGGGAGTATTCTGTCGCCTTCTGCAACCTGTGAGGGTTGTAATGTGATGATTGCTTGTTGTTTTACCCCTGTACGTCACTCAGTATTAATATAGTAAATAATATGTAGGCTTATTGAATAGACCTATAAGTTTATATCTATATCTATTTTTTTTTATATTTAAAAAATAAATAAAAATAAAAACATAATTCGTATTTATAGTCTACCGACACGGTCACTTAACTGATTTTCAGTGAGGGACATTAAACCCTGCCTTATCAGGTATACTACGCATGGTACACATATTTACTGTACCCTACATGTAAAAATATATACATACATAAATGTGTGGATATATAAAGCATCTAGTTATCTCAGTTAACTTGTCTGCAATGGGAAGTAAACCCACGCCCTCTTGATTTAGTCTCGCGTGCTATCATTGAGCCATATATAGGTTTCTTATGATATTATTTATATGCCAGTTAGTAAGTCGGAATTCTTGGCAAACATGTTCATAATAAAACTGAAAGTCCCTGCCATTATCAGCGTGGCACCCATGCACCCACGTATGAAAGCAATCAGTCAGCATTAACCCACGTAACACAGACTTGATCTCAATGTTTATGTGGGGTTAGTTAGCATAATCTATTATTCTCCCGAGTTAATGACAAAAGTGTACATTATTAATTTAAGTACCCTCTAAAAAATATCCACTCTGGGCGTATTTCTCTCTGGCGAACGTGTCAACTGACCATTACACTCTGAAAAAAGAGCACCGCGAGGTTGAATTTATCACCGGGCTACATTTGCTAGGCGTAATAGCTGTTCGCGTAACTTTCGCCGGGCACAGTTTCAGCGTATCAGCGAATTTGGCAAATTGTCTGGAATGATTGCGGTATGCGCGTTGGAACCTGTCAACGGAGGAGATCCATGTGAAATGTGGTGGGAGGCTCACTCGTGGACTTGGAGCTAGGTCTAGCACTAGCAGGAGAGACATACTAAAGCTGGTCTGTTGCGGTCAAGAGAAAATACCTCTGAGAGATAGATACCTCTCCAGATACGATTATACGCAACCGAAACACATTTCTGTTATTAACGAATACCGGCAATGAAAATTTTTCGTTCGATCATCGGATTTCATACCTGTGAACACACACAATTTTGTATTATCTTTTAAAATATTTGTGAAATAAAAAAATGTCGTTCATATCGCAATGACTATTCTTTTTTTGAACAACATTTATTTTCGCTACAAACCTAGTCGTATATTTTTGTATATCGGCCATACATTAAAATAGGCCTATATTCGTTTCGCATTGTCTTGTATGACAGTGACAAAGTAGTAGCCTTTAGAAATCATGTTATTCAATCTTCACAGCCCTGTTCACCTAAATTATTCTCATAAGGAATAAATTAAACTCAAATCTGTAAAAAAAGAAAAGAAAAGAGTAATGCAAAAATCAATCGCTGCGGAATTATTAATAATGTATTTTAAAGGTAGCTTATTTCTCTCTTGATCTGTTTGTCTGGAGTGGACTCTGGTCGTGATGTGTGTGTGTGTTGTTTGCACAACAAAGCCGTGTGGACGAGGGGCAGGAGGAGCGATCAATGAGTGTGGCAAAGTGTTGGCCAAGTCGAGTAGCCAGCATCAATCAATCAACACGCGGAGCTCCGCGGTCCGCCGCCAATTAGTACGTCAATAGATATGTCCACTGTGCGCTCCATCTTCCTCAGGCTATATACTCGCTACTCCAGCCGGGGGAGGTACTTGGATTCTAGACACATTTTATTCAGTTCAGAGGCAAAAACATTTTGAGTATAAGACTATCTAGTTTATAAGGATTAGGGTAGTTGGGAAACAAATGTGCAAGGACTGTTTAAGAGAACTTTTACTTTGGTCAGGATTGCTGGTTTCGACGGGATTCGAACCCGGTACCTCCCGAATCAGAGCCTTGCGTATTACGCTTGAGCCAACATTGTCGGTAGATGCTAAATATATGAGGGCGTTTAAACTTATTTGAAACAATTAACATGGATTCAATTTTAATATTGCTAAGAATCAACACACCGATATCAACACAGCTGTTTTGATGCTGTCGAAAAGGAAGCTAAAAAATACATCAGTATTTTGGTGGCTTTGAACTTTTTAACAGAATCCAGAAAATGAAAATTCATATTTGATTTTTTTAAATCTACAGAAGGGCAACAAACTTTTTATACTGGAAAAGTACAGCGTTAGGGATCTTATCTTTCTGTAAAAATCATGTGAATTGTTACTGTTTTTTTCGACTTAAGTGGTTTGAGGTGGCAGAGGAAACATAAACATGTTTTAAAACCATGTCCTGCTTTGCTATAAGGCTCATGATTTGTTACTTCAAACATTAATGAATTACAAATTACAATGCTGGCTGTAGGTCATTGACAGATTGTAGTAGTTTGTTGAATGAAAGCCTGGTCTATATCATTGCCCTACTTAAATCAAAATGGTAGCAATGGTTACAGTTCCACTAAAAATGTATCCTAGAAAAAATATCATATGTGCATGTAGCTATTTGTTATGTAAAGTAAGTAGTTTATTGGCAACGTGCCACGCCTCGCGAGTCGTGAGGCGCAGGCCGTATATTATACCGAATATAAACTAATAGGAAACAATAGGAAAGCCGCAATGCACACAACATAAGCCGAGATATATTATTTACAAGCGCAAACCCAGCCATTCATACATTACAGTTATTGTTTCGCGTTTGTCAATTGCTGCAGCTATCAAACAAATTGGAAGGGTTTTAAAATGAGAAATCTATTTCTAAATAACAAAGTTTTCTATTATAGTTTGTTGCTTTTTATTGGCTCCGGCATAGTTCCAAAGGATGGATGGATAAAAATATAAAATATCATGTTCATGATAACTACCCGGCACCTCCACCATTACGCAGGCGAACTGAAAGTCAAAGCATTCTTTCACTTTTCTTGATTATTTGCAGCATTAGGGCTCACACAATTCCGTTCCCCAAAATTCCTATCTTCGTTCTAGTTTTTCATCAAAATTTCGATATCAAAATAATATCGATATCTATTTTATGGCCCAGCCCTACTTTTTGGATATCAATTAATTTCGAGTGTTTGTTATCTAAAACAATATATATTTTCCCCACCCAGGGGTATGAGAAATAATTGATAAGATTTACGGTTTGTGTTTTTTACTTTAAAAAGTGAAACCAATTTAATTTACAACCGTTATTTTTCTACGACTCATTAGTTTTTAATTGTAATGAAACTTGTCACGACTGAGATATCAACGGTCGTACCAAGGATACTAAAATACACTTCGTTTGGTTTGGGGTTCTTACTTTGTAGTGAAAGCTCTGACAGTAATTACTATTATTTATTTATTATTCTATGTTCATGCAGTCACCTGTTATATGGGGGACGAAGGGCGGAGCGGAATAAAATTACTGAATAAACACAAAGTCTAGAATTCTCATCCCTAGTTCTTTAAGTCTCGATTTGAATTATAAATTGTTTAAAGTCAACACAATTCTTTCTTTAATCTCTGCGTGTCCTAAGGGTATTTTCACAGCATTACTCTCTGTATACGTTCGATCGTGCATTTGTTTCGTAAATATTGTTTTATAGTTAGTGTTTTAGCTGGAGAATACGCCCCTGCCCTAACCTAGACTCTCTTTTGGTATCTCGATAAATAAAATAGGGCGTGGAAAAGTCTTGCTATTGATCAACATCGGTTTTGAAGGTCAAAACCCCCTTTAAATATACGACGGCTGTAAATCGGGAGGCGCGAGTAAGTGTAAATCCTGTTTGCGACGTAGCAAGCCCGTAACCCATCTAATCCTCTGCGTCTTCTATAGTTCGCGACACCGCCATCTACCTTCTGTTCGACCTCGGTGGTTCACAAGTCGTCGACCCAGTGATGTGGGGGGGGGGGGGGAGGCGACCACTACACGCGGGCAATTATGCAATTGGCGATCTGTCGGGTTTTTAGGTTCGTGGACCCCCCCCCCCGCCCACCCCCCCGCAGCAGTTATTGTGAAACTCGGTCAGTAGTTGAAGCTCAATTAGTGATTGAGGGGGAGGGGTGGATCAACCCCCCCCCCCCCACCCCCCAATCACTTACAGTGAAACTTACCCAGTGTTAAGTTACTACTCAGAATGTGAAGGGAAAGGAGGTTGAAAAGATCCCACCCAGTCATCTGTACCTGCATTCGTGTTTATATCTATTTGTGTCCGAGTTGGGGGCAAAGTTTTGAGATACTCACCTTCCCCCCCTTTCCCCCATATAAACTTGACCTAATTTAAATTCCGTAACCTAATACTTTTCCTTTTACATCATCCCAGTTTCATAATCTGATAAAGAAGGGGGGGGGGGGGGGCTGACGTATATATTGGTGTTTTGTATCCGCCTATAACACGAGAAAATATATTATTTTCTTTCACCAAAATACACATTTTCCACCCCAACTTTTCACCCCGTCTCGTCGTGGTATAATATTAATATCTCTACAAAGTGTTTTCATCCCTTGCCTTGCCGCTACAGATCTGGGAATGCGAGCTACATCTCTCCTCACTCATGCATCTCTGTTATTGATAGTCTTGCTGCTGGCTTCCTACAAACATGACCCCCCCCCCCCCACGTGCTCCTCACTTCACACGTGTCCGAGCACGCGCGGCTCCTCATCAGTCACACGGTTCTCACACGACACTCTTGCCGTGCGAGCTCATTACTCACACGAGTCAACCGGCTAGTATTGATAACTTCTCGATTCTTGTCCGTCAGGGATGAAAAGTTATTCGGCCGGCTACACATCTTGCATTTAGCAAATATATTTTCCTGCGAAGAACTCCTGATTTCTATCACACTTCACATAGTTGTAGACACTACATAGTCATCCCTGCCGACAACCAATATTTATCAGTAGGAAAAATATCACCAAACTAAACTACACATTTTGGATTGTTTTACAAAATTAGAAAGCATTATAACTAAATATGTTGTTAGCGTTCTTTTCTTGTTTGGCTCTTGTGTGAATTATTTTATATGCCAAAGCGTACGCCTATGTTTTTTTTCTTTGTATTAGTATTAGTATTAGTAGTTTAAGGGCGCTTTAACAGCTAAGATTATTCGCGCCTCCAAAATAAAATAATTTCTATAAGTGTGAGTTACCACCATGTATACTCCTTTCCAAGAGGAGGAATGTAAGGGGTGACGCGGGGGGACAAGGGGTGGACAGGCCTGTGCTGATCAGAACCAGCCACAAGCATATGGGGAGGGCAGGGGTTCCCCCATGTCGTGGTCGTCTTCTTTTCTTTTTATTGTGTAATTGAAAATGCTTGATCAGTTCAAAATGTATCATTCTGGTCTACTCTAATTTTTCAGTACAACATATTTTCCAGTTTCCATTTTAAATTTATCATGTTGTTCTACTTTAAATTTTAAGTACTGAACTAAAAAGTGAGTTTATTAAATATAAGGAAGGTCTCGTGCGCCAGTTGTCTCTCTTTGTCTTTCCAACGTGATGTTGCCGCGAGACTTGGATTTATAATTCATGTAGATCTAGCTTGTCAGGCAGCCAGTCTTGATTCTGGGAGTAAAGACAGTTTGACTGAGAGAGTAATAATTGGCAAGAGAAGAATATTATAAAAGTTCTTTCATCCCCGAAGAGTCGCGTGAACCGACTTCATCACGTGGTCAGGTATTTGCGTGCGACGCTGCCCATCACGTGCGTCTTAGTCCTGATTGATTTTGTGTGTGGTGAGGGTGGAATTGAGACCTGTTCAGAGCCCGACAGGGAAGTGATGCCCTCTATGAAACTAACACCTCTTGATCGAGCGGTATTTGTTTACGGGCTCATTTACTACCGCAGGTCTAGCCGAGACGACGACAATGATGAGCTGCCTACGCCTACACTCTGCTCCTCCATGCTAGCCCCAAACCTTTCCAAAACTGCGATAGTTGGTCACTCGAGTCAGACGAATGACAAGCAAGCATTTAAAATAGGAACATATTTATGACTATTCACTATTACTTTAACAATTTAAAAAAATAATTACATAATGTTATACTTCGTGATCTTTCAGTACCCTCCAACGGCAACAATGAAAACAGTGAATATTTATTTTGAAACCGACCTCATCAACGAAACCACGCATTTATTATTTGTGGCATTGATGCTGGGAGGATGTATTCAACTAACCTAGGATTTATAACAATCGTATTATGTTAGTTACAAAACTGATTTCCAAACTATGTAACAAAGTAATACTTTTCATGAGAGGGGGACATTACAATAAGCAACGCATCCAATGCTTGATTAATAATTGAAATGTTTTGTTTTCAGAAACGTCATATTTTAATATAAAATCATCAATGAAAAATTATGATTGATATTAGTTTGTGCAAAAGTTTCAAAACTAGCTAGTTTACATTAATTGTCTTTATTATTGCAGTGTTCTAAATGTGACAGTCGCAAAGCAATTAATTATTTGTCTATCGTTTAGAAGTGGTGTCTTGTTGAGAGGGGGGGGGGGAAGACGATGACGGATGGTTTAGTGAAGGGGTGTGATCAGTCAGTGAGTCACTCTCGTCACCGAGTCACAAGTGCGAGAAGGAGAAACGTGTCTAACAGCACGCCTCGAACCCTCTCGCTTCAAACCCGGAGTAGCCTTCGATATCTACAAGTTACACCACCCCAGGAAAAGAATTACCTACGTGACATTTCGCTGGAAACTTGAAAGTTTCATAACAACTGTATAATGGTAATCATCCGGGGTTCGATACCCACGCAGAGATGGATTTTGTAATTTCTGGATTTATTTCCATAAAATCAATTACACCTACGGGAATGTTTCCTGATTAAAGAAATTGAGAAACTATTTAATAATCTTTTCGATAACCTCGTTGTAAACAGTAGATAGATGAGATGAGTGGGGATATAAAAGCACGGGCACGGGAATACCAAAAATAGGGAGCGAAGCTTACAGTTATTATTCAGGTGCCATGTCGATGGAGGTGCCGGGTATAGGTAGGCCCATGTACGGTGGGAATAGTTCCTATCCGTGACTCCCAGGGCAGCAAAACATTCTGTATCATACTTGTTCAATCACTTTATCATAAGAAATGTATGTCTCTCTGAGGTAATGTTCGGTTTTTATCGTGACACGGACAGACAGACTGACAGAAAGTGATGTATTAGTTATAGGAGGCTCTAGGATCAAAATAATATTACAGTTATAAATAACTAGGAAAACGCTTAAGTCCCGCCGCGTTGTTGGATGAGCGTAATTGGTGCACTAAGTTGCCATGTGTTACGCGGATTTTTACTGTTGTTCTGTGAAAAAATCATTAAATAAACCAAGAATTTTTTTTTAAATAAATGAAATTAAATAAAAAATTAACTTTATTTTTTTAATTAATCGTAATTTTTAAAAAAAGAAAAAAATCGTAAAATTGCGATTTTCATAAGAAATAGTTATTCTATTGCGCTCAAATTTCACACAAATATAAAATTTAAAAAATTAAAAAATTAAGGTTCTGTAAAAAAAATTATTACAATAGGATAAAGCATGTAGGTATTATAAATCAAAGAATTGATCTAAAAAATAAAAAAAACCGTAAAATTTCGATTTTCACGAGAAATAATTTCCCGATTGCGCTCAAAAACGTGGCAGTTCTAAGTTCAGAGATTTCAAAGGCCTCCATAAAATTTCATCACAATCGGAGTATCGGTTTAGCCGGAATCGTGTTAACAGACACACAAAAAAACAAAAAAAAGAAAGAAAAAAGAAAAAAAAAACATTCCGGATTTTTTTTCTCCAGTGTAGTGAAATGGAATCTTCGCTTCGCTCGCTACGCTCATCCAAATACCTAGTGGGGTAAAACTCTCATTCCTTGTGGTCATATTCTGTGGACTTGCGACCCAACTATAATATTTTGGTTGTAAGTCTATTCCCAAAATCAATGAAGAAATTAACAAGGTTTTATTTATTCTGTTCGTCCTAAACTTCGTGTAGATCACATTTCGTAAACAAATTATACTAAAACACGCTATTTTACAACATGATTGATCGAGTGACAACAGATTATAGTCACCCTTCAAGAGTTTCAACACATCTCGCCTAGGTCAGAGCGGAAGACTGGGAGAATTCACCAGAAGTTAGGCCTACTTCGTCAGGTTAGGCGACCGGTAATGAAAATAATTTATCAACCGCTGAAAAACTCTTCCGGAAAACAGACGACGAAAATAGGGCAATATTTTGAAACTCCGACCGAAGTCTAGACTGTGGAAACTACAGTAGCTGTTTGTTCTTCGTTGCATGGCTGTGTCGTGTTTTTAATAGGGCGTCGCTCTGCTGTTCGAAAAGTTATATTCTGTATGATCATGGTAATAGTTTCCCACGAATAGCTTGGCAAGACCAAATTACCATAATCCGCCCCCGAATCATTTCGGGGTACTGAATGACCTTTAAGGCCCATAATCATCGGGACATTATTATTGTTGTGTCTGTTAATTATTACGCAATCCGATTAATGTTTATCCATGGTTCATATTATCACAAGATACAAATATAGATGATGTATATATGAAATTAGTTTGAAACGATTCATTGCAGATGATTGGATAATTAATTGACTCTACGGGACTAAAATTAATTATCTGACATTTGACTGTTTAATCTTGTTCAGTGGTATTAACAGATGTCAAACACGGATTTCGTTATTGAATTATCTATTCCGAGCACAAAGCAATCGTTTTATACGGCTGAAGGTAGAAAGAATTCTCGTCCGTAATGAGGCAGTTTCCATGTTTATGAATGTAGATTGCAGTTGGGAATCAGGTCAGAAGTTTTAATGGGGGAACTTAATTTAGGTGAAAAAACCAACTTAGTCCCGGTTTGTGTTTCGTATATATATAAATCAATTTAATTACAAAAAGCGCATTTCAAGTTCTGAGATAAGAATTAACAGAGCTATATACGCTAATGTGCGAGCCGCGGGCTAGAGGGAGTAACCTAATACTGTTGCGAATAAAATATCTTCTACAGAGCCAAACATCAAAGACCGTGTTTGGTTTCTATTACGTATTAAGGCTACATATTACGTTACTTACGTGATTAAGGCTACGTATTACGTTACTTACGTGATTAAGGCTACGTTTACGTTACTTACGTGATTAAGGCTACGTATTACGTTACTTACGTGATTAAGGCTACATATTAAGTTACTTACGTGATTAAGGCTACGTATTACGTTACTTACGTGATTAAGGCTTACGTTACATACGTGATTAAGGCGTTATATTACGTTATTTAACGTAATTAAGCTCGTCACACGTCAGCAAGACATATCGTGAGCTGAAACTCATCGTCTAGCTTAAAATAACTAATAACTGTAATTATCCTGTTACGGCGCTGTTGTGTTCTTGATGTTTTATTTCTTGTGCCAGTCTACTATTTTAACAATTATTAACCTAGATAACAGATATGAATTATACAATAGAGTGGCATACCGTGGAGTTTATAGTTTTTACTCACGCACAATGAGGTGTTTGTGGTGAGTGATGAGAATGGAGGAGGGTAACAAACTTATAACTTGTGCGGGATTCTAACCCGCGTCTCTTGGTTGCAGTCGGTTCGAACCCGAACCCGGAACGTGTATAATGTATAGAAAAAATAAAATTTTTTCAAATATTTGAATAGTGATTTAAAAACTTCAAAATCAATACTTATTTAATTGTGCAGAATTTTTTACATTATGCAGTTGATAATTCTTTAGAAATATTTTAAAAAATATATTCTAAAAAAATATTGCTTTTGACTAGAGACCTTCTACGTTATAGTAGAACCCCATTTGGTTTCGTCCACGCTCGGCTGGTGTCATTCTTGACCCTGCTCATTAATAACATTGTCCTATTCATACAGCTGAATAATGCGAGTTGTTTAGGCCTTCCGTCCGCCGCGTGTACTTCTATTAGTGTACACTCCGGTCGGGAACATTGTTGCGCGTACAGCAGCAGCAAACTGTGCTAACGCGTGTTGTGCAGACCACTGCCTCCTAGATGCTACTCGTGGCAACGAGGATCCACGAGTACATCTAGGAGGCAGTGGTGCAGACTAGGGAGGTTCTACATTGTGTTTTACCAGAGTCGATAAAGAAGTTTCCCCGTTGGGGAGGTCCCCTATCTCCCAAGTCAAAACGGAATCTAACGTCCTGCGCGCTGAGAGCGGCTCCAATGTGAAACTAATAAAAGCACTGCACGCTAAATACGGTCAGTAGATTATCGATGTGCAGTGACGCTGAAATCAACAAACAACAGACGAAACGTCAAACTTCAATTTAATTTCAATCATATTAGCCCTGGGCCCTAGTCTTTTAAAACGATTTACTTTTGATTTATTTTTGTACTATAAAGTGTTGCGCAGGCGTCACTGACATTTTCGTGCGAAATAATTTGAGATATGCCTTGTTCAAGCCTAACGGACGTAAGTGTAGCCTAGGCCCAAGGCCACAATACAGTTTTCAGACGTAAGTACGCCCTATAGGCATTCAAATCGAAATCTTTTACAATACATATTGTCGGCCTAGGTCCTAAGCTTAGGTCTACTCCATCAGAAATATCCTCATTAATAAAGAGAGTTTGCTTTATGCCAAAACATTCGCCAACATTCGATCGTATTTAATATTTTGACGTTTCCGCCATTTGTCGTCATCGACTGTTAACTACTAGTAGAAAAGTGACGTACTTTTATTGAAGTAGTTCCATCAATCGTCACACAGAGTCGCGCGGAACGTTAGATTCCCAACGCCAAAAACCGACTTTTTATTTAACCCAGGGCGGTATAGGGAGTTGGAGGACCTCCCCAACGGGGAAACTTCTTTATCGACTCTGGTTTTACTACGTACGGTATAACCAGAGTCGATAAAGAAGTTTCCCCGTTGGGGAGGTCCTCCAACTCCCTATACCGCCCTGGGTTAATAAAAAGTCGGTTTTTGGCGTTGGGAATCTAACGTTCCGCGCGACTCTGTGTGACGATTGATGGAACTACTTCAATAAAAGTACGTCACTTTTCTACTAGTAGTTAACAGTCGATGACGACAAATGGCGGAAACGTCAAAATATTAAATACGATCGAATGTTGGCGAATGTTTTGGCATAAAGCAAACTCTCTTTATTAATGAGGATATTTCTGATGGAGTAGACCTAAGCTTAGGAGCTAGGCCGACAATATGTATTGTTCAAGATTTCGATTTGAGTGCCTAGGGCGTACTTACGTCTGAAAACTGTATTGTGACCTTGGCCTAGGCTACACTTACGTCCGTTAGGCTTGAACAAGGCATATCTCAAATTATTTCGCACGAAAATGTCAGTGACGCCTGCGCAACACTTTATAGTACAATAATAAATCAAAAGTAAATCGTTTTAAAAGACTAGGGCCCAGGGCTAATATGATTGAAATAAAATTGAAGTTTGACGTTTCGTCTGTTGTTTGTTGATTTCAGCGTCACTGCACATCGATAATCTACTGACCGTATTTAGCGTGCAGTGCTTTTATTAGTTTCATATTGGAGCCGCTCTCAGCGCGCAGGACGTTAGATTCCGTTTTGACTTGGGAGTAAGGGGACCTCCCCAAAGGGGAAACTTCTTTATCGACTCTACGTACGGTATAACCTCCTTGGTGCAGACTAGCCGGTTCTACGTAGTGTTCTATTACGTACGGTATAACCTCTTTGGTGCAGACTAGGTGAATAGCAACTAATGGTTAAGACTTGTTTTCTAAGTATTTTCCCACAAAGTTACAAGATTTACATCTATAAACAAAAATTTCATTAAAAAGTTATCAAGTGATAACACCGCGAGAAAACGTTGTTTTGAATATTATAAATTTAAATTTAAAGTAAGCTTAAGTAAGTTAAAGTAAAGTTCTCGAGATGGTTACATATATACACAATTTTTATTTTATAAATTATGGTAGGTGGTGTGGTAACATTATGCAACTATTATCGTAGCAAATGAGTTTCATTTATCTGTGATTAGAATTGCAATACCATTTACCAATTTTTTATTGTATTGTTTAATGTTGATGACGTTTAAATGTCCATTTCTACCAAATCAAATTGTTTAGTGAGTTGAAAAAGTATCGCGAAAGTTCACAGAGTAAAGTTAAGCCATTTGTTTGTCAACCTGTCATTTTGCTCCTAAATTTGAAGGAGTAATCAAATCCTGATGAGATAAATCTTCATGTTGCTGAATTATTTCTCGTGCACAAGACACGTGATACAGCGGTTGGTCGTTGAAGGTTCACCCCCTCGAACAATCGACGTGTAGGCTTTGCACATGTGACTTAACCAAGAGCTTCTAGGTATTCTAGCACGTGTCCGGGTGATGGTGCAATGCTGCTTTGCGGTTAAATATTTTTCAATTTTAAACTTTAATTTACTACTAAGTTCAAGTGAAATTCTGAGACTGGTACTAAAGAAACAGTTTTTATTAAAGTTTCATACCCACATAATTTTGATATTTTTACCAACTCACATTTACCTTTATCTAAATCACTTCCAGAACATCTCCAGTCTTGCAGACAACACTGTCCCCCCCTCTCAATGCACTCAGTCGAGCGGCCCCGACGAACCTGATGTGGCTGTAGCAAGCATAAGTTACACGTCCACCCACCGCTGCCACCACTTCGTCCGGCGCTAGTGGCGCTGCGGCCATGTTGTGGCGGCGTCTCTGCACTTTGAAGCTTCCTCAAAGAGAACCTACATAGTGTCTGTGGTCGATTAGGCGCAGGCCTTATACAAACCGTGGTTCCCTCCTGACATATCATACGTAGCGCCACTTCACTCCAAAATAGACAAATTTATACCATGAAGTATGAACCACTGGTGTAATTTTAGGTGAAGTTGAATTTATGCACTAGTGTTTGTACTGCTATTATTTTAAATATGTTAATTCAAGCCGGTTCCTTAAAATCATTATTTCAAATATTCCTGCTCTTCATCTATCTATAGCATACACAGCAATGCCTACAGTAAGACAACGATACGATAATGTATTTGACTGGGTTTGTGGTGCGATCATAAATCATTTTGGCCATTTAAATTCCTAATTAGGGCCTAGTAACAGTATTTCAATTATTTACCTTTTTATACCCTAAAGCTTTAACACATATAGGTCTAGGCTTGAGATAAAATAGCCGGGAATCATTGAGCACATACAATTCAGGCCATTCAGTATTCGTGCATATTTATGAAGCACTTTCAGCGATATCAAAGTACGTTTCTCGACACATTGTTTTAATCTTATTTGTAACTAATAGATTCCATTGGAAGAAAGATGGTATTAAATAGTTCTCCTTGGAGTTTCGAGTAACGTGGAGGTGCGACAGTTTGTCGGTTCACCACCCCTCATTACGAACCAGATTTTATGCTGCGAATAATTCCGAGGGAAATATATTCTCGCGTTGCTAGTTCCCTTGTAACCCAGGCAGAGTGCGTGGCGCGTCGCACCTAGCATTACTCGCTGAGGTGGGATGTTCCTCGCGTAAGACTGACTTTCAACCTTAGGGGGTGTAAACTAGCCAGGAACGTCTGCTTAGAAGCGTCTCCAGTTCAGAATTATTCTTTAGGTCACTTTGGATTTGTTTCAGCCAAAATAAAACACCAACATCTTTCTTCCTCATTATCGTGTAATGAAAATTTTGTACCTAGAGTCTTAACGCACGTTGCCTTAAGACGGTATTCCACGTTATAAGGGTACTGTGATGATTGTCCAACAATCCCTACGTGACTGAATACATTCTAGGGGAGAAACCCTTGTCAGGATTGCCGGCGTCAGGATCTAAACGTCAACCTCCGACATGAGAGTCGAGCGCTACTCCCAACAAGCTAGGAGTATCGTACTGTCAAGGGTTTACAGTTTGTAATCACCGGCTCTGTGTTATACGGTATCGAATGCATAAGCCGCTTGGCGTTTATTTGCATTTACGTTTAATTAATGGGAGGAAACTACACAAAGAAGCTTACTAAGAAGAAATAAGAGGATACTGAACGGATCAACTAATTACTAGCTAGGATAGTTTTATTCTAGAAATCATATTGCCCAGAAAGAAAACACTTCGCTTTTTCTCCAGCATAATTAAGCTATGCTAGGAGCTAGTCATTCTAAAGCTTGTAAGTATAAGGTGCTTGAGCTGAAGATGCCTCAAAGAAACTGGACGAATTTCAATATCGAAAATCGTATTTTACACATATTGAGCGATAATCGAATACAAAACACAATATTTTTAACAAAACTTCTTCATAGTTTCACCTACCACACTATGTATATCAGACTCAGAAATGTCTAAGATGGTATTCGTACTTCAATTCCGTCGTGAGGTTGTTATCGAAAATTTATGTGTCACTTCTTAATTTGGCAATGCGAGTTCAGCCTTGTAGGCTCACGAGAGGGAAGAGAATTGCGAAACGAGCTGTGAATTGGAATTTTTTTGGATGAATCGTACGGCTATCGATATTATCGATAAACGATTTGGAAAACCTCAATCAGGTATTGATCGTTTCTGAAAGTAGTCTTACCGATCGATAAATCGAGAATCAAATGCTTCTCTAGTTTCGTGAGGGAATTCGTTAGTGTGAGATGTGTAGTAAAAGAGGGGGGGGGGCGTAATCGTTTCCTTTGGTGGGGTAACTAGTCCTCCGAAACTAGAAAAGTGGTCCTATATAGGTCCTATGGTCCTATAACTATATACATTGCGGATAGGATAATTGTGAAGGGATGTCCGAGGGCTGCTTAAGAGGACTCAATCCCTTGCATTTGGATTAACGACCGAGGAAAACCTCGGAAAAAACCTTCAGTCAAGATGGCCGGTCTCGACGGGATTCGAACCCGAGACCTCCCGAATCAGAGTCAAGGGCTTACTTTATATCTGCGCCTTTTTTCCGTAAGAAATCTCTCTCTAATTCTTTTCCCCGAACGCACTTTCAGGTGTGAACGCTCTGAAATGGTTCTCGCGAGTTTATCCGGTGTGTTTAGTCTGAAAGCTGTGCTCGAGTTTATTCTCCCTCTGTAATCGCCTGCTGTATTGTCCGTGTTGGATCTCCCGGCCCTGGTTGTCGCGTCCTCCGCTAGAGCGAGCCAGCGAGGCGAACACGGGGGATTATACGGCGAGCGCGACGCCGAACATGGATGGGAGATTGGGAAAGCGTTCTCGGCAATTGAAAAACTCGTGTTCAACTGACGTCGTGCTTTTTTCAATTTACAAACGAGTCTTTAAGCCTAACAACGACAGCATGGTGGTGGGTCGTCGCTTCGTCTACACTGGGGCCCGCAGGGGAGGTGTACACTGTCTTGTGCACTTTTGCACAGGGGGTGAACACTCGTGCACTACTGTACAGGGGTGCACCTTCTGTCATATTTTAAATTTCTTAACAAATACACAACACGTTTTGTCATCCCTTCACAATCGTTCTAACTCGAATATACATCTAGTTAGACATTGCATTCTGGACAGGTTTCAACAGCCCGACATAATATTAGAGAAATCATATATTTTGAGTCATTTCGCTGTGTTCGTTTTATTTACCATTCCTAACGTTTCGACTTCGATACGACGGTGCGTATCATCATCTGAGGCACACTGAAAATCCTTAAATTTGAGATTGTTTTTGTTGAATTATTTTGCTTCATCTTATCAGGCTACCATGTCCAAAGAATGATGATGATACGCACAGTCACATCGAAACGTCAAGATTTGTAAATAAAACGAACACAGCGAAATGACTCGTAAACTATTTGTATTATCTAATATTTTTTGTAAGTGTTACTGAATACTAAAAATAAGTAACTAGGTGGTCAACAGAGATTCCCGGCCGAACGTATTGTCCGCCAGGATCGCTGCCCTATAACGGGGGATCCCCGCGTGGAGTAAATTGAAAACCTCTGCTTTACTCGGCTAATGCGTTCTTGTGACTTTAACGGGCGGTGCAATTGCCGGGGCAAAGTATCCATCCGCTGCTCCCATCTGATCGATGCTATTAATGGGCCGTGTAATGGACGACGGGCGAGTGAGTGAAACGCACACACATATACCAACCAGTACCACATTACTTATCAGCCGGATTTAAACTTGAGCCTGAGGAAACAATAATGTGTTTTATCCGACGCGGCAATGCTGGGCTTGCGGTATATATGATAAGGACGCCTCTATCTGCACTGGGGCCAAATCTATACACTCAATGACACTACCCAAGTTAAAATTTGTTTTCACATATTTGTTTCGTATTTTTTTTTCGGTAAATACGCATTAAACGAAAAAACTTTCATTTAAAATATAAAGTCTTTCAACTGAAAAGGAGTTTGTAGGCCTAGGGGTTGTTTTGTTTGTTTCGTAATGTTTCGGTAAATATGCATTAAACAAAAATATATAAAACCTTTAACATTTCTATTTCAAATATATTAAAGGTCTTTCACCCGAAAATGAGTTTGTTGGGGAAGAGGGTTGTTTACATTGGGGACCTTATTGCACGTAGGCCGCAAAACCTGCGTGTACAGTGTTGCCAGAATATCCCGGTGCGTATAGTCACTTCCATACGATGAGGTTGACTTGTACACAGACTCAGCGATCTAAGGAAAGTGAAATCAATCAGAGCTTTGACAAATCAGTGCATGAATTAATTCTGTTCAATACTTCTTATTCATTTTATTCATTTAATGTCTATCTTATTCAGTAAAAAAACTGATTTACAAACGAGGATAACTAAATTAATCTAACTAGAAAACCACAATTACGGTATTGAACAGACGTTGTATACTAAACACAATAATGCACATTATTTAAATTTAAAAATTTCAAATATTATACCAACATTATATAAATATTGCAAGGTATTTGGTAACGTTTTAAATCTTTACTTAAATCACGCATCTAGTGGACTTGATCATTGGAATACATTATTAAATCTTTGTACAAATAATAGACGCTCCTCAAAGTATTGTTCATTAGCATTCTTGTGGCAGTGCATAAATATCTTCGCGCGTCTTTACGTTCCATGGCACGTTACTTTCTGTAAGTAATTTCAATCTACATACTATCGGATCAAACTAAATTACATATGTCTGTCCGACCATGACTCTAGCAGGATTTGGCTATTCAGTTTTGTCGCCGTATAGTTGAAAAAAACTTTCGATTAACTTAAGAACATTTTCAACATTAACGTATTTGCTCAAAACTATGCATTCATCGAGTAAAATTGCGAGTGGTAAGTAATTATCTCCGACCTCGCCTACCGTCGAGATGGTTATCACGGACAGTACAAATAAAATAGAAACAACGAATAAAAACAAACAAAACAAAAAAAAAATACAGAAAAACTCAGCATTTTCCGCAGAAGTGAAAGTAACTCTGCCAGCTCGCTAATCATAGATACAGACACAAATTAGTGATATTTGGACCATGGTATTAATAAAAATTTGCTGAACAATATAAATGATAATTAATGAACAAAAAATAGACAAGTATTTTTGATTAGTAATACATATGGCGAGACTTAAGAATTTTGTTAAATTGTGAACTAACCATTAGTTCTTCCAACTCGACTTCAAGGACGGTCTCCGTCATGTCACTACTCGTCACTATAGTTGTTCGCGGTATTACAATATTGTTCTCTCTTTTACGTTAATGTACCCACTCAGTATTCTGTCATTTTGTAATTGTCACACTTTGATTTATAGTTTCCGTCTTCTTAAATAAATCATTGCACGGCACTGCAGTTCTCCATACAGATCATAGATGTGGTAATGCACACATCAAAACAATACAACACAAATATTGGTCAAATTAGCATACTCTGATTCAGTTAAAATAGTGGTAAGTTCAAATATCTGCCGACACCTACGCGAGATGGTTTACCTGTCGGTATTGTGACATTGACGGGGATATCAACTCCCGACACCGAATGTTGAACTCGTCAGTTTGAGAATCGGAAGTACATTTGTCACCAAGCTGTCACCAGTAATATATGAATGAATATTACCTGCATTGGGGGTTGAATAAACTTGCTGACAAAAATGATAAAAAATAAATAAAAATAGTTACAAGTCACATAACTGATATTCAGTGGGAGACATTAAATTTAAAGCAGACTAAGCCAATTCTGTTTTCCATAGTCGATTCGTTTCAAGGATGAGTTTCCGTTTTGTCAAAAAAACTTCTCCATTTCTCTCCTCCACTATATACAACAGTTAGTTACTAGGTTTTCCTAAGTTTGATATCGACATTTTAATAGCTCATTTTCTTGATGTTTGTCAGTTTTTACGATAATAACACCATTACTAATAATACTAATAAATAAATAAACACCAGGACAAACTAGATAATCGGAAGTCTCTCTTATTATGATCAGGAATATTGATTTAAAAAACTCTGATTGGCTATTAATGCTGGCACTTGTTACTTGTCGCACATACAAGTAGCTGTCAAGGCCACGGGGCAGAGAGAGAGAGAGAGAGAGAAGAGAAGAGTGGAGGTGTGACAACCTCTATAGTCCCACGTCGTTCCAAGTTATTGATGGCTGCGATGGTGTTTTGTATAAGTCATTATCTTATTGACATTGACGTGTTCGCACAGAAACACTTAACAGGAGTTCGTTGTCATTTATTTTCACTTCTATTTGAGAGTCACAAAGGAGGCAACACCTTATTGACAGTTCAATATATAGCCTAGTTCATCATGTAACCTGATGGGTATATATTGACACTGGCATGTGTATGTTTTGTCCATGGATACGCATTGAAAGACTCGAGGAATCAATAAATATTCTCTTTATCTTCCACGAGAATAGATATACTCTCTTTAACAAAACAAGCCATCAATTAGGCCTATACAATATACATTTTTTTAAAGTTTCTACCTTAACACAAAGAATATTGCTTTAGGATGGGGAAAAAACTTACATAATACATCTCAAATCATAATAAATTAATACTGTTGACATTTGAAATCAACATGACTACAATTCTAATTTTAAACATCTACAGCTACAATTTTCAAGATACTTACACAAGTCATCCACATGTACTTGTCAAGCGTTCGGTCACTATAGCCCCGAATCAATAAAGTTTGGTCAATACTTGAGGAATACTTCGGAATGGCTCTGCCATGGAGCGCAGAGTCGGCTTGGGAACTCGCCCAGCTGGACTCTTAACTAGCCCAGAGGAGGGATATGGTAATAGGCTTATACGCCGCATGAAAACACGGGGTACATTTATACGAGGGTCCAGCCATCAGTTGGTTATCCTCACTCTGTCTCCTTGATGACGAAACTATAGCTTTAGCTGAGCCTCCTAGCGGAGTTTCGGGGAACCTTGAAGTCCTTCATTGTGTATACCACTACAAACATCGATAGTTTAATATTAGTTAGATAATAGTGTCAAAATTGAATTAGAAACACGAACAACTGAGAGTTTGGTTATAGTACAAGAATGAACGAGAATCGGTAAACTAATTAGTTGTTTTTGGGACCAATATTAGTTTTAGCAAGTATGGTTTCTTCATCAAGCTCTGATTTGAAAAAAACATGCGATTTGTATATTTGTGTTTCGGTAATGGATTGAAGGCATCAAGAGCTCTCGAGTTCCCAAGTAAGAGATTTGGGTTCAATACCCGGTGTGTTTACTTCAGGTTTGTTCCATATAATTTAATTTCGTATAGGACGGTCTTCGTTGTTGAGTTTTATTGTAGCAAGTAACTATACTTCCCTTCCTCCACTCACTTGTCCCCCCCCACCCCTCCCTCCCTCTTTTCCGTATCTCGTTGACACACAATGAAGATATCTGCAGTCTCGAGTCGCCTGTGGCTGGATCCGCCCAGCTCTGGCCTTCTACGATGTGTGTATTAAGTTATCACATCTCCCCTCACAACCCATATTCTTGGTTATCAATCATACATATGAGACGTTAAGCCCAAATTCATTCATTCCCACTCACTAGCCGCTTATCAACGACGTCTAGATTTGAGGTAAAGATCACTTATTTTTGTGGTTCGTTGGTTATGTAGGTACGAATTTTTCTGATTACATGCCACATTTCGATTTTTATCAAGGTAAGGCCTCAAGCTACACTTTACAAACTAATTTCTAATCATGAAAATATCCAATAAAAACATTATTTGAACGCGGGAGGTGCAGCTTTGCGATTCGTAAGTTAGAATCTGCGAACGCGCCCGTGGAGTCGTCCTGAGAGCCGAATGAAGCTAGCAACGAGTGGCTGGCAGATAAAAGCAATCGCCGCGGCCGGTGGACCGGGAAACGGGAACACGAGTGAGCCGGTAATTTGATTGCCTTCAAGACGGCTCGGGGTAGGAAATTGTGCGTATGATCTCGCGTGTGTTATTATAGGGCTTACCTAGTTTCGCTGTGTGGCTTGAATGAGGCTGGAGCGTCTTTGGGGAGAAGGATTGGTGGAAAATTTCCAATCCAGAAAATGGCTGGCAATTTTTCCATATCACTTAGAGACAGTTTCCATGTCTTCCGCGAGTCCCTATTTCGAGAACTTTTGTTTGGTTGCAGAGAACAAATCACTTTTCAGATTATTGAATACTTATATATTCATAAAATGCACTCATATGCAAAATTCAAACTTAGATTGAACTAGGTTTATTATAATAATAACAACATAGATTGCTTTTCAGTTTTCTCTGGATTCTGTCAAAAAGTTTTAGAAACACATAAGAATACGTAGCATTTTCTGATTCTCGAGAAGTGGACTGCGTATCCTACACAGTCACGCAGTCCGCCACCCTCCAAGCGTACAGCAGCACGTGTTGAACCATCATGCTTTGCGTGCGATATGTGTGTATGTGACATTATCAAAGCGTCGTGCTGTGTTCGAACCCAGGACCATTGGTTCCATACACACACATGTATTATATGAAAACTTGAAACTTTTTCGCCTTGGAAATAAGAGCCCTTGGTAGTTTACACAGAAGGAACCTTAACCTTATTTTTATTCATTCATTCATTCACTCATTCATTCATTCTTTTATTTACTCATTCACTCATTCACTCATTCATTCATTCATTCATTCATTCACTTATTCGATCATTCATTTGTATATTTATTTACTTATTTATTTATTTATTATTTTTATTTATTTTATTATTTTATTTATTTATTTATTTATTTATTTATTTATTTATTTATTTATTTATTTATTTATTTATTTATTTAACGTCCCTCGTATACAGTAATAAAACGGATTTTCAAAGGACAAGTAAATTAAAGTTTAAAAATCATCCGCCCCACCCACAAACAGACATGACTATCCGCCACTGAAGTTTCTCGTCGCGCACTAACGTAACCCCGCCACTGGTTTGACTGCGTTGCGCGGTCACCGCGCGAGATCAAAGCGGTCGGAGCAACGCGTCAACACACGGATAATTAACACTAATTCAATCAGCTTGATTGGAAAGCGGGGCGTGCGACCACCGCGGTGTTTGTGCAATAATGTTGCCAGAGTTGTTTTCTATTTTCTTTTATGTGCGCGCAGATTATCCCATGCGTGTCCCTTTCACTACTGGCCATGTATTATTAGGGGATGAAAACACCATACAGGAAGCTCTTTTGTGCTGGGGTGTCACATTTCAATTAGTTACTAAAGTAAACAGGGACCACATACCCGTACATTACAAGCTAGTTTTTATACAATCGAGATAATCAAAATTATTTCATGTAATCGACTTTGATAATCATTATGGCGAGTCACTGACTATGTTTAGCAAACTTTATTCGATTTCAAAATATAATTTAAATCAATATTTTAGAAAGAAACATTCCGGCGTCTTGGTTGAGGGCTGATTGCATGTATTGGGTAACGAGTAGTGCTGGTACCTCGCTTTGTACTTTCTACGTGCTGTAACATATTAGTTTTCATGGACAGTTGTCTTTAGACGAGATGTATTTCGGGGTTTCGTTGCTCTTAACGAGTAACTTTTATGTTCACGTATCAATATTTCTATACCAACTAATACATTCATTTTGAAGCATCCAGTGGTATTTGTTGAAGACGATTCAAACGGCTTGTAGACTACAGCGACACTCGGGATCCAGGCTTGCAACCAGCACCACAACTGAAAAGCATCGTATTCGTTGTTGGATATTTGTTTACTCACAATGTGTAACACCGCAGGCGAGTTGCCCTATTTCACGCAAGTTAATTATTTTATGCCTTTAAGCATCTGTCTCCCATTATATATTTCATATTCTCTCTGTGGAATATCGTATTCCAATATTCGTTTGAATATCGTGTGTCGGTTTTGAAGTTGAGGCATTTATTGTGATAGTATAATGTAACTAATAAAGATGCAAGCAGTGTTGTTTTCATGGATAATGTGTAATTAATATTATGTTTACTCAATGGTTGAAATGTCAATATTTTAATGCAATCCAGAAATTATAAAATCCAATGCCCGGGACATCAACCTGGTTCTCCCGCATTCCAGGGGGTCTATTTTCTACAAGTGACAGCGACAATAGTCGTCCGAAACGACAACTTTAGTGAGAAGAGCAAGTGAGAACTGCCACCTCGAATTTTCATCATACCAAATTAAATTGTAATTACTTACATTTGTTGTATGTAGTTGTTTTTTAGTATTACGTTAATGAAACATTGGCAGTCGGTATTAAAAATGTTAAATGTGTATTATTGTTGCTTAT
Source organism: Sweltsa coloradensis (assembly GCA_024449915.1). Taxonomy (NCBI): domain Eukaryota; kingdom Metazoa; phylum Arthropoda; class Insecta; order Plecoptera; family Chloroperlidae; genus Sweltsa; species Sweltsa coloradensis. The sequence goes on from JAMZAV010000082.1 coordinate 76,077, forward strand.
AAGCTTGTATGTATAGCTGCAGTCAGATGCGTGACTATTGTCACTAAAGTTGTCTTTTCGGTCGACTGTTGTAACTTAGTAAATAGACCCCCTGGCCTGGTGTAGTTAGTAGGTTTATTAATTATATCTATGGCATCGGTTCTAGATCAACAAATCGTGACGTATTGCAGTGTTAATCTGTTGGTGTTTTGATCAACATTAGTTTGCTTGTGAAGTCGACACACAGCAAAAGTTTCTTCTCTATGAACGCTGGGAAACATTTCACAGGACGAGTTTCACCACTGAATAATAACGGTCAGTTGTTTTATTTCTCTGTGTTTCAAGTGTGTATTCGAGATTAAACCAGTGTATGTTGCATGGAAACAATATAGTTGGTCATAAGCCAAGCCCATTGTATGGAAACTCCATCATAGAAATAACTTTGTGTATCATTTCAGTCTCGTACAAGCAAACAAGAGATACAATAATACCGACTTACGATACAATAAGTTACAATAGTTTTTTAAACGGTTTAAACAATTAAGTTCGTATTACGTATTTGCCAAGTAAGTCTCCATGTTATTTTCATCGTAGAATTGTTCTCACATTTCATTTGTACCACTAGATTAAGTCTAGAGTGTTTCGTTGTACGATTTGAGCGGCACACATCATCCATCATAGAGCTGCTGGAATAATGAAACCCACTACTGTATTTTTCATTGTGGTGAGATGACGTTAAAAACATTCATTCATCGGCTAATAATTCAGTAGCGAGATTTCCTCTTTTCAAGTAAACCCTTTAGAGAACATTATATATTGTTTCGATATATTTCGAAAACATGAAACATGGTGTAAAAGCATCGCGTTGTGAACTTGCACCAACTGTGGGTTATTGTTAACTAGAAAACGTGTGTGAAGATTACGTGTGTTATTGACTTTCCTGTACAATTCGTATTGAAGTAGAATTTACGATATAAGCAAATATAATACACTGTAGCGAAGATAGTTTCATACAAAATTATGTTAATTTAGTAATGCATGTCAAATTATAAAGTTATGGATTTGCGAGTACCTGAAATTTCGAGGATTTGCTGCTCGAACTCAAGAATAAATTATTTTTAACAGGAAAACGCGTCGCGTTGTTGAGCGAGCACCGGTACGTGCAACACGACCCGAGTACGACATTCCCATAATGTTACATACCAATAAGTCTTTAAGGTCTTGACCAATTTAGCTGAAAATTTGTAAAATAGGAGAGAATGTTGTACTTATTGACCCTGCAAAATTTCATAACGATCGGAACATTTTTATATATTTAATATATTTTTTTATTTTTTATAACCAACGATCGGATTTTGTTCAAAAACTATACAGCAACCCGCCTAGGTGGTATGTACATGATTGTGTGCAAAATTTCAGGTCAATCAGAGAAACGGTGCGACCTGTATCGAAGCAGTAACAGAAAAAAAAAACACAGACATTCGAGCCATAAGAGTCAAGTGGAGACGCTCGCTACGCTCGCTCAATAATTTTTGATGGAGGTGCCGGGTAGCCTGTAGTATATTCGTCCTGGCTGTTGTACGTTGTGGTAGGTAGTGTCGGGTCATTAAACGCGAGTGTGAGAGAGTAAAGTACACACAGCCTATATACTTAGAGATTATGTAGCAGTGTACACACTATCGCTGTGCACCATGTCTGCTGCAACATCTATTATACTCAAACACCAATCATAAATGTAGACTTCCAATTATATGTCAAACAAATTTTATGTAACATATAAACTTCATAATTATTATAGTGTTTTCAATATATTTAAGTTGGCAGTTCGGATTGATTACACAATTAACTATAGTTCCCGTCTGTTAATGCATTACTAATTAAGCAATTGTTATAGTTGCATGTACTTATTTTATTTGAGTAGTACGTATATTAAGTGGGTTGTCGCTTTGAGTCTGACCATGATTGAAGCGTGCTACATCACTTCGCAATCCTCAAGTTATTAATTCAATTTCACTCTGTAATTAGTTTTAAAATGACGTAGTATTTACAATGACGGGCCCATCATTAGTTGATTAACACTTGTCGTGTTTGCATATCTCTCTTGTGGAGGGAGGGGAGGGGAGGGGGTTATGGAAATGATCTGCTGTCATGCATTGCGTGAGCGGGAGGTTAGTCCTCTCTAGTGCGGGATCACGATCAGAGGTTGCCAAAAGGAAAGTTTGAGTTGTGGTATTGCTGAGGCGTCCTAGTTTCCTGGGTGCGTGGTATTGCTGAGGCGTCCTAGTTTCCTGGGTGCGTGGTATTGCTGAGGCGTCCTAGTTTCCTGGGTGCGTGGTATTGCTGAGGCGTCCTAGTTTCCTGGTGCGTGGTATTGCTGAGGCGTCCTATTTCCTGGTGCATGGTATTGCTGAGGCGTCCTAGTTTCCTGGGTGCATCATCTACCCCAACAAAGTTTCCCTTAACACGGTTGTCATTGTATTTATTTGTTCGTCGCAGCTCATGTTTTTTTTTTATCAATGTTATATTTCGCGGTAAAGCTGATGAAGTACTTTTCGAGGGGTGACGAGGATCGAAAGTGTGCCCCGATAGTAAACGATCCTTGTGTGTTTCACCCTCTGCCGCTTGCGGAGAATAATGTTGAAACAATATCTGGTGATATTTAAAAAAAAGTTGATACACGTCTTTTACACTTCAAAGTTCCCAAAATAGAGAGGGAATTTAATCTTTATATTCTTCGCTTTTTCAGTCTTTACTTACAGTGAAGGTGCGTAGTACAGAAATATAAAAACTTTCTGGGGGGCTAGCCCCGCCCCTGACCACCAGGGTCACCAAACACCCCTGTAGAAGGGTGACTTCGACAAAATGATGCATGTTAATCGCACGTCATGTTCGGTTTTCATCGTGAGGTGTGACACACGCACAGACGGATGGGTGGAAAGTGATGCAAGTGAAAACCAATAATATCACATATATATATCGATTTTTTTTCAAAGGTAATAATTTGTTGAGAAATAAATGTTACAACAATTCTTTGTAGATGGGAAGATACTATAGCTTTGTGCGAACCCACTATATTTTCTTCGGACTCGAACTTTCATAGTTATGAAAATCTAAATTCGAGCTCACAAAAGTTTTGAATCCAACCGAACTAAAGGGATATCAAACCGTTAGAATAGTAAATAATATAGTGATAAGTCTGGACCGGCACCTCCACCAAGAAAGTATGTAACTTCTGGACCGGCCACACCACAATCAATTTTTCCTGTAACTTTTAACCTGTAAACTGAGAACAATTTTTTTACATGTCAAATAATAAGTGACCACACACCACTACAAATAAGTAAAAAAAAGAGAAGTTTTTCATACATTAATTATTAACAATTAACAATTAACCCGCGCAAAAGTGCTTCATAAATATAATGTTGCCAAACATCAAATGAATTTCCTCAGCTCTCTGTTAATATTCCGTCTCACTACAGAAAGAAACCCAGCTCGAATGTTTTGCTCTGAGCTCCTTGTCGTATGAAACCTATTCACGGGTAACAGTAACGCTACACAACACAAGCCGTCAACGTAGGGGTAACGAGGGAGCGATGCGCCTTACTTGAAATATATGAATATATTACAGACAAATACACGCGATCAAAACACTGCAATGAAACAATTAACATACAGCCGACGATATTTTACGTCGCCACTGACAACCTTCTGTTTGACTTCGACTGGGATTGAATGGAGTGGCGGGTTGGGGGGTGGTGGGTGGGTGGGGGGGGGGGTGGGGGGGGGGGGGGGGGGGCGGGGGGTCAGCAAACACTGACGTCACGCACTCACGCGCACACGCACACGCACACACGTGGCCAAGCTAACCGGCTAAACGTCATTGTAAACTGTGCCGGCTTATATTATTATTTCCCTACTCGGTTTGGAATTAGAATGTAATTATATGCACGGAACGATAACTTCTGATAAGGTTAATTAAAGTAATTTAGCAATCCTGGATGTGTCAGGATTATGATGGATGGTCACGTGGAGGCTATGAAACTTGGTGGAATATAAAGCTAGTTAATCGTTGTCTATGCGGCTTTGTATTTATATTACTCAGCATTAACATCTGCAATGGACATTTATCGAATTTTTATTTAACGTTTTATAATTTTAAATCTCTAATTAATCATGTCGACTAATTTGTATGCTGTCATTCTTTTACTAACTGAATTGGTGGCATCAGATATGCTGCACAAACTGTTTTATTCATTTTATATTTCCTTCCTTCTTTCTTTCTTTCTTTCTTTCTTTCTTTCTTTCTTTCTTTCTAAAGTTCCACCAGTTAAATTTCCCAAAAATGATATTTCATGATGGAATACACACAGAAACCTATGAACCTATAAAAGTTTCTGAAATATATGTATATAAGTTGTTAAAGCTTTTCTTCTGAATTGGGCATTATAGACCCACTGTAATTTTTATGGATTAATGTGTGAATGCAGTTTTTGTTGACTTGATGTACGCCTATGTATAATTCCTCATAGGTATAATTAAATTGCAAGCCTGATGATGTTTGGAGGTGTTATCTCTGTGAGTTTAAGCTTGTCAAATGTGTGTTATATTCTGCGTCTGCGTGAGTGAGTCTAGACGAAGCTCCACTATGCAGATGATGGGAACCAAGGCGTGTGCAGAGTGGAATAGCGAGTATAAACTATAAAGCGAGGAAAGTAAGAAAAGAAGACCTCAAGGAGCAAGTGACGTACATCAGTGACAGTTTTCTGTGATGGAACGGCGACTGCTAAAATATTCATCGCCTCTGGGGCGAAATCTTTCGGTTCCTGGACGGGTGTCCCGACACCGACTAGAGATTGTTTTTACCACACACATTGCTTTACATGACGCCAGTCATTGTCTAGTCAACATTTAACTCCGTTATTCGCTCTAAAGTTTCATTTTAGAAAGTCCACCCATTACCATTAGGCAAAGCCAGTTGCTTTTAATTGTTCACCATTGAAAGAAGAAACGTGGACAAATTTAAATATCAAAGTGCAATCTTAACACTAAGTGAATTGTTTTTCTATTGTATGATAATTAGAAATGTAAAAGAAGCGTTTCGCTTTACAGCAGATAAATACTAAATGGCAAGTTCGCGATTTCTGGATTCATTTTTTTGCATATATTTTTTATTTTTTTTTACATTTGTTCGTAAGTATCGGAAATAACTTTTAACTATGTATTTTATTTTATTGTGGAAGCATTTTTCATTCTTTATTGGTCTTATATCCATTTTTATAGAAGACACAAGAATTTACGCAATTTGCTACAAAACGCTGACTTTGAAATTTCCAGACGCTTCAAAATACTAAGTGTAGAACCTTTGTGCTATTAAGATGTCTAAGAAATCCTGCTTCCCTATTAATTATGTAATGATAACGCTTATTTTTATTTTATCACAGCTCCTTTCATGTTATTTATTATCAATATCATTGTTAAAAAATAAATTTTAATATTCTTCTGGGTCTTAGGTAACCTTCCGGTAGAACTTTCCTTTAAAATGTTTTACTTCAACTGTCGAAATAATTTGCTACAGACGCATAAGCCTAACACGACTATGCATTAAAAAGTACGCATGCTACTTCTTATCTTCCACCTAGGTATATTATCATTATCTAAATTATCTGCTACGTCCGGTCGTATTAAATATTTCAGCTCCAAACTTGAACACCAACTTCTGGTCACAATTCACATATTTCGATTTTCCTTCAGGCGAGATAGTCTTCTTTTCATCGCAAGCGTGTAATCCAATTACGACTAATATGCCTTTGAATTTCGCCATTTCAACTTTAATAATCCCATCTGACAGGTTTATGTGAAAGGACTTGCTGATATTAAAAAAGTGTCTTCAATACTCACACTCGCAGTTTCAGTTCGTAGGGTGGAGATATTATCTGAGCGTGTCAAATGGGGGTCTCTTTACTAAAGTTATCGCTGTCGATCAACACTGAGACTGACAACTTGTAACGAGAGAAAACCACCACCTTCGATTTTTAACATACCAAAATAATTAGTAATTAATCTGCTGAATACAGTTATTACACTAAAGAAACATTGACAGAAGGCTTCAACAATGTAAAAATTTATATTTAAGTACAAATAACGCTAATAGTGAATGGCTTTTATCCCTCCTCCGTATTTGTGACTTATGTTGTCGATCGTAATGAGAAGGCAAATGCGGGGGGATACAAGTCATTCACAATTATCGTTATTTGCACTAAAATATTACTTTTTACACTTTTATACTTTCTGCCAATGTTCCTTTAATGTAATAACTGTATACATAAGCAGTAAGTAATTACTTATTATTTTGATATGGTAAAAATTCGAGGTGGCAGTGTTGTCTCTTGTTTATAAGTTGTCACTCTCAGTCGTCGCGATAGCACCGACTATACTGCATTACAATGGCGCCCCCACTGGCCTCTATATACTGACGTGGGCATCTGATGCGTACCTGGCAAATGTTGAGAAATGAAGTTGGCGAAAGTTTGCCGTCCGCCATTTCCGACGTCCCTAATCAGTGGCAGATTCAAAAGAACTAAACATAATAGATTCGTTCACCTGTGTCACTGGCCTGTGTTTATCAGTTTATTTAGTGTAACCAGAGTCGATAAAGAAGTTTCCCCTTTGGGGAGGTCCCCTTACTCCCAAGTCAAAACGGAATCTAACGTCCTGCGCGCTGAGACGGCTCCATGTGAAACTAATAAAAGCACTGCACGCTAATACGGTCAGTAGATTATCGATGTGCAGTGACGCTGAAATCAACAAACAACAGACGAAACGTCAAACTTCAATTTTATTTCAATCATAATAGCCCTGGGCCCTAGTCTTTTAAAACGATTTACTTTTGATTTATTATTGTACTATAAAGTGTTGCGCAGGCGTCACTGACATTTTCGTGCGAAATAATTTGAGATATGCCTTGTTCAAGCCTAACGGACGTAAGTGTAGCCTAGGCCCAAGGCCACAATACAGTTTTTAGACGTAAGTACGCCTTTGGCACTCAAATCGAAATTTTGAACAATACATATTGTCGGCCTAGCTCCTAAGCATAGGTCCACTCCATCAGAAATATCCTCATTAATAAAGAGAGTTTGCTTTATGCCAAAACATTCGCCAACATTCGATCGTATTTAATATTTTGACGTTTCCGCCATTTGTCGTCATCGACTGTTAACTACTAGTAGAAAAGTGACGTACTTTTATTGAAGTAGTTCCATCAATCGTCACACAGAGTCGCGCGGAACGTTAGATTCCCAACGCCAAAAACCGACTTTTTATTTAACCCAGGGCGGTATAGGGAGTTGGAGGACCTCCCCAACGGGGAAACTTCTTTATCGACTCTGGTGTAACACTGCATTGAACACTATTCCTAGGCATCCTAAGTGACTTTGATAATAGACCACTGTAATGTAGGTATACTAGTCAACATAACCTCAAAATAGGCTAGCCACAAACCGCCATCTGGACTTTAAGATTTACATCTAGACGGCGGTGCAATCGCAATACAATCGCAATATAATCGAGGAACGTATAAAATGGCCGCCCAATCCGCCCATTGGATTCAAGGAGGTGATTGGATTAGGCCTTTTCGCCCACCGCTTTACGCCCATGTCGGCTTCAAGGTTACAGTAGAGCATGCGCCGTCCACGTCAGTATAATATAGAGGTCAGTGGGCGCCCCTCAGACCCTGAACACTCTCAGGTTGCAATCCACAAAGATGTTCTTGATGCGAAGGCGATTTATCAAAGTCTTAAGCGAATTAGATTATCGCATTCTGTTACAGGACAGACAGACAGACAGGGTTGACCAATTGTCTGGCTCCGTCAAGCCGGGATCAATCCACGTCGACTGATTGATCGCCTCAGGAGATGGACAGATTGATTGGAAGTGGTTGATTTGAACTCGGCTTGCACTCAGCGCGACTGTTGACGTGGGTAAGTTCACTATGACTACCTAGGCGACACACAACAACCTGCTGGGAAGAAACCAATGTTGTTAATAGAGGCTGTCAACCTTCGAAACACTTCTCTCACAAAGCTTTTCACGTTTAACAATCCTCATATCGGTTAATATACACCTAATAAATACTCTCATGCATACATTTTTCATCAAACGTTTAAATAAAAAGAATATACCAATTGTCATTAGAGTCTACCCACTCAGTTATATACTGATTTCAGTGGGGACAGTAATAAGCGACCAAGCCAACCCTGTAGGCCCTCGCAATCGACGAGTGAGCGTAACCAACCAAAGATCTTATTTTTAATAGAAATATAGCAATCAGTGGTATGGTACAGTGCGAACTACCGCGATCTACGCCAGAATCAACAAGGCGATTTAGAACAGCTCAGAATTTATTATGTCTTCGTTGTCTAGGACGCTCCAAGTCACCGTTTACAACTCCTTAACAAGATGAAGGATTTAAGTCCAAATCAAAAGTTGAAAACTTCTGACTATACGGGAATCGAACCCTGACCTTCTGCATTGGAAGCAGATACGCTACAACAAGACCAACGAGCCACCTTTTTATTTGATTTTTGTTGCTTAACCTTAACGTATCTATTATTGCAAAATTAGTATTAGACTGTTGATGGGTAAAAACAATTGTAAAAAAACACGCCTTACTCGGGATTCGAACCCGCTATTTTAAATCGCTCTGGACCTACGCCCTAATCTTATGAAGATATTCAGGGACACTTTCCCGTTTCTGTGACTAGATGTGTACATCTCCGCATCCCCCCCCCCCCCCCCTTCAAACTCTCCCGCTTCTCATCATCCCATTCTTTCCACTTCTCGTCTCAACCTGTGGGAATTAACAAAAAATGTATCCATCTCATGTTTAACGGCGTAATGTATTTCTTCAATTTACCATAAATTGTAAAGTGACATTTTCTCTGTCTCGCCCGTAGTTGGGGGAATACGGGAATAACTGAGAAATGAATGAGAACTATTGTTACTACTGCACTTTACTTGCGGCTGTGAATCAATCAACGGTCGCTCAAGGAAACTCCAAGGCGAACACCGCATTGTCTGGACTTTTATTCAGGCGCGGAGAACGTTGGTAAGTTACGTTCCGACCAATTGAACTAATTGGCTACATTATCTGAGAGGCGCAATAAAAACTATTGCTGGCACGTAAACTCGTAGGAAAGGTGTTTGAAGACTGGGACATTCAGAAAGTTTTATTGCGGCAAGCTGAGGAAGTTTGTGGTCATCTTCATCTGCATGAAGCGGACTTGTGTTTCATAGGTTTTCGATTTGGTATTGAATGATAAGAAATCATTAAAGAAATCAAAATTCGATATAATTTGGTAGCTTAGACATATTACATGGCCTTTAAATAATGAATATATTTCTACTGATTTTGATGAATTGCATTTTAAATAACACACAAACAAGGGTGAACTTGCGAAGCAAAAAAATAACCGTTTGAACAATTTTGTTTTAAATCTTAAAAAGGATGTTGTCCGTTAATCCTGGTATGTTTTAACTCTGAATCCGTGTAGAAATTATATCTATATATATGTTTTTAAATAAATGTTCTCTCTATTACTATCGGATTTTGAAGCAATTAGCGTGCTTTAATTACAAACTTGTCATGTGATAGAAATTACTGATATTACTAATTACGATCTATATTTTGATTACATAAATCGGGAATGTGTGATTAATCCCAACTCTGGATATGATATAGGTTATTTTTAAACACTCTGAATGTGTGAACTTTGATAATACTAATATCAAGCCTTGCATTGCATCAATAGTAAATAATGTTACATTGGCGTGTTTAAGGTATACAAACTAGATACGTCAACATGCTTAAGGGCGTGTGTCAGTCTGAATATGTAACGTGTAGGCCTACAGCAGCTAGCGTGGTGTATGGCGCTAGCTTTATTTAGACGCAGCAAACCACCGCAGCTTGTAGATGAGTTAATCGCATTCCTGGCGTGTATTTAAGGGGGCGCTTATTTATTACAGACTTGTTTGGATGAAGTTATGAACAGAGGGTTGAACTAAAATCTAGACGTAAACCATTGCGAGAAAAATTGCCCTGGATAATTTCACCTTAACACGTACGAGCTACATATAGCCTCGCCGCGTAGTCTTGTCTTACACATCCTTGTATCTGACGAACCAAAACATGCGCCCGCATTTAATTGTTTCATTCGTGCCAAAAACATACCACGGAATGTAATCTAACGATGGACGATTATAATCTTCAGGACCCTCTTGCTTAAATTAGCTAATATATAGAATATTTTATTGTATTCAATATATTTTAATTACAAACATGTGTCGTCTTTACTATCTATCTTGAACATTGCTTATAGATACCATAATAATAACGGTGTTGATTGGATGAGCGTACCGAAGCCTTTAAATTCGATAGCCTGATAAAAAAAATAGCTCATTTGTTTGTCTGTTCAAGTTTTAACGGGCAAAAGGTTGATCCGATCATGATGGAATTTCGAAGGAACCTTAGAAATCTCTATACTTGTACAAAACATGATACTAAACATGAAAACGTAATAAAAGGATGAAAATAGTCAACCAAGAAAGCTCATCCATCAACGCGACAAGAAAAAGCGTTCGTGAAGCGTCCTGATAAATGAACTTTTTCAACCGGGTTTGAACATTAAAAGCGGGTAACTAGAATTCCCTTCGTCTCTATTTTACGTCCTTACTATACCCTCGGGTACATCATTCTTTTGTCATACTCGTTTCATCTCTGAAACCTGAAACTTGTAGCCTTGTGTCATAATACTATACTAACTTGTAGCCTTGTGTCATAATAATATACTCTTCCCTCGTTACATTTCTAGAAGATATAATCGTTTACTCCCTGGGGAGTTTCATACCTTGTTTTCTTCTTAAACTCTCTCACAAATTAATATATTATTATACTTCTCGGTGATATAAAATGCATCTCTTAATTAATTGTTGTGTCTAGATTTAAGTCTTCAGACTGTGTTTTTCATTTACTAAACATGAACTTCACAATGTTCTCCCTAACGAGATGAATTTATCTTGTTATCCGAGAAAACCCATTTTTCATTTCACTTTGTTAATTAATTAAAATAGAATGTTAATTTGAAAGACAAGAAAATATATCGCTAACGTAATTAATGTTAAAAGTCGCAACAGCAAAAAGCGTAGAAATCTCTGGAGACGAGCTGTGAATCTAGAAGGGCGGTCTGAATAAACCAGGAGGTGGTCATGTGTGGTTCACACGGTGCAATCTACCGCGGGCTGCATTAGTTAGGCCACTGGTGAATCCCCGGGCTTTGCGGGGATCCCTCGCGGAACTTGCGTCCAGGATTATAATACATTTGTTCGCATGTCTAGAGAGAGAGAGAGAGAGAGAGAGAGTGCCATGCATTTGAAAACAACCAAGTGTCGCGGAATAATTACCCTGCATAATTTAACTTGACGGAAGGAAGTATTTTTTTTAATACTACATCTAGATTGTGGTGGAAAGTTTGGTTGGTACGCTCAATTTTTAATTAGGGCGTTGTTTTGGAATTGGGGTGAACGCCCTCCATAGTTGGTGCTGCGGTTTTGAATATTCATGTGTGATTTTTGCTCGCGATCGCTAGAGCTCGTTCATGTTTTGGTCACTGCCTCCTAGATGTTCGTCGTGGCTCCTCGTTGAGCAACGACGAACATCTAGGAGGCAGTGGTTTTGGTCGTTGAGTGTTGGGCCAGTGTTTTCATCGGTTTATTGAAGAACTCACGACCTAGTTTAGGACAAGAAAATTTTCAACTCTTTATCGCGCTGTTTAGTTTGTTATTTTATGTCTATTAATATAATACGAGTTTCATTTATGTGTGTCTGGTGGCAGGAAAAATGATCTGTATTGGTCCTGTGATTATCAAACTTAAACTTACATTAAACTAACATAACTATTTCCAGCAATATAAATGTTAAGACAAATAATTTTGATAGTTATAACAATAGGTTATATTACACTCAAATGGTGATAAGCTGCTGTATTTTTGTCTTGTCTATAGCCTGCTTTGGACAGTTTAATGGTTCGTTCAAGTTTTCTTAAATTCAACGAATACTATAGAAAGAGAATTTAAAATGAGATATAATGTTTTAGTTGTTTTTAAAATGTATTTAGTTAGGTCTCAGTTATGAATTGATCACGCCACACAAAGAGATGGAAAATAATTGGAAATTGAACATAATAATTGCTAATGTTTTCAATTGCAAAACGTGCCTCGATCTGTGCCTCGATGTACACATCGATCATGAGTAAATCGAGGGGTGTATAGTTGTATCTACTACACCCAGTCCTTGATTTACTTCTGGTCCAGGGTGTACAGGCTAACTAAAGAGAACCACGTAAATTGGGTTTCGTATTTTTGTTATTTGTTCAAACGTGAATAAATTTATCAGTTTGGAACCAGGCTTGTAATCAGCGTCAATTACCGAAATTGACAAAAAATATCGCAAATGGAATACAAACGATTCCCGATTAGAAGACAATTACATGTGTTTTGTGCTGAAAACCTGAACTACACCTATAAAATAATCAGGAAGTAATTTCATGTTGAACTCTTTACATTTCAATTCTCACAAAGCTATTTCGCATCGGTCCCCAATATTTGTAAGTTTCTCTAATATCATACGTACGCAAATTAAAAAAATTAATTCATTAAAATCATAATTACCTAGTCTTATTTTGTATGGCAGGCTTCGACCAGAATAAACTTCTCGCTTGTTGTTGTCGTCGTCGTCGTCGTTTTTTGTTGTTGTTGTTGTTGTTGTTTTAATCGTCCTGTTTCCTCCTCGTATGAGCGTTGATGGTCACATCTGGTAATGAACACATCTCCACAATGTCAATATGTATTTATTTTTTGTATTTATTTGTATTTTTTATTTATTCCGTATTATAAAGTAATAACTTATATTTACTAAGGATAACATCTAAGTTTACAACTTACAGCTGCGTAGCCGATACGACCTCGCCGCCCCGCACTGCAATCTTTCTCCGCCGATCACTCGCGCTACACGTGTATTATACGCTCCATCACCTGCATGTATTTATTTATGTATTATATTAATACATTGCGACTCGGTGTCTGAAATATCAGTCGAGTCAGCAGTCGACTTGGACCCGTCCCTTGTGGTTTAAGGTTTGAGGGCGCGTCAACCGTTGTGTCACATGCGCTAGGGCTTTTACATCATCCACCTCGAGGGTACTCGGCGACGATGATCAATGCAACTATACAATATTCACGACGCCGTCAGGTCCGATCCGAAGTGTTCGTTTCCACAGTCGGCCTGACTATTTTATCAGTTTTCCGAAGAGACATCCTCGCCTCGGAACTAAATTAGTGCGGCCATAAGGGAATGAATAAATAACACGAATTCCTCTTGAATTTTCATCCTGGGAGCATTAGCCAATGTTTCGTATATCTTCCTTTGCTTCAAGATGACTTTCCATAATTCCATTCGAAAGTCGCCTGTACACTGTACAGCCTTTATGGATACAAACCAAAGCTTGCACCCAATGAGTAGTAGAATAGTTGAACTATCTGGAATTTGACGCTGACATTGCTGAACTTTTAAATTGTAACCTCTTAAAAATAAATATACGCAACAAAGACTTTCTCTGAGCCTCAAATACCTATTTAAGCCTGAAATCCGAACGTAACGAATGTAAATCACTTCAATGGTATGCGCCGAACTGAAAATGTTCTTCTTTATATACTTACAAAGTATATTTCCGACGAGAAAAATTGAATTCAAATTGATTTCAATCGTGAAAAGATGTGTAAGTGATTTCTCGATTTGGATAGTGGGGAAACACTCCCGTATGTGGAATTGTTAATATTTAATACAATTCAGAAATTAAAAATTCCATTCCGATCGGGTCTCGGTGGTCTAGTTGGCTAAGGCGCCTACCTGGAATGTGAGAGACTCGGGTTCGAACCCCGATCGGGATTGATTTTTTAATATCTGAATTGTATTAAATATTAACCATTTGTACGTGAGTTAAACGTGTTGAATCAAGTGTGCTCTCACGCACAGTCACGCATAGTCACGCACACTGTATTCAACTCATCCAGCCCCTCTCGAGACTCGGTCCCCTCGACTCCAGACCAAGTTATCTCCTGATAATTAATTAATACCGCTAGTTTGAATAATTAAAACGAGAGCTTATGTTTAATCGCTCTACACAGATAAAACCCTTTGTGTCTTCTGCACAGATTGTCTGCAGATCAGCCCTCTCTTTGTCCACTCACATAAATTACCAGCAACAAGTCGCACACTTTCCCTCCCCCAACGAACAATGTCACCCCGGAATGAATATTTTAATAATACAACACGGACGGGCTGTTGTCATCCGTACAGCGAGTTGGGAGTTCCTAGCGGGAAGAATGTTTCACAATCAGAGAAAGTAAACGCTAGGTTTCAAAGAGCTGGATTAAAATTAATATTAATTTCAAGTTTTTAACTCAATTAAACTGGCCCAACGTGAAATATCGAGCCTAGAACTCTTCTCTCTCTTGGTCCGCAACTTACTCCCTCCCTCCTGGTAATATTAATATAATGTAGCAGCATGCAGGCTTCAAGTTTTAATTGAACTTTGCGAATTATCTATTTAACTTTCGCTTTGACTTGAAACTTTAGTAATTTTTACAAGAATTAAATTCGGTTAGTTTTACTGTTTTAAGAATAATATTTTCGAGGTATTTATTTACGCAGGGAATTTGTTGAAGATATATTTTCGTTTACGAAGTTTCGTGTAGATCAAAGGAGGGCTTGGAAGTGAGAGCCAAAATTGGATCTGTGCTTCACGTTCAGCGTATCTCGTTTCACACGGATCCTTTCCGTCTCCCATCCAGTCTTCTTCTTCTTCTTCTTCTTCTTCTTCTTCTTCTTCTTCTTCTTCTTCTTCTTCTTCTTCTTCTTCTTCTTCTTCTTCTTCTTCTTCTTCTTCTTCTTCTTCTTCTTCTTCTTCTTCTTCTTCTTCTTCTTTCTTCTTCTTCTTCTTCTTCTTCTTCTTCTTCTTCTTCTTCTTCTTCTTCTTCTTCTCCGGCGAGTGACACTCTTACACACAAGTGTACGCAATCTAACTCAGAATTTGTACGTCTCATAACCTGCAACAATAACAAACCATTTGAACGTAAACATGTTAATATTATTCATGTTAGGTATAGAGACTTGTAAAAAATTATCAACCGACACCATCGATATTCGAATAATCGTTTTTAAACGTCTATTTCAATATTTAAAAAAATATTACAAAAAAATACATTATTTCGAAACCGTTCCTGGATAAAAATCAAACCGTTATATTCAACTTTCAACATTTTCACCATCTTTATTAAGTTTTGTCTGTTGGGCGAAGTTTTCGCGAAACATTATCTTAAAGTCAAGTTAGATACACTTGGGATTTGCACTAATCTTGGTTTAGACTAAACTTGATTTGCACTTGTTTAGTTTACACTATATTTGTGTTTGGGAAGCCGAACCTAAGATTTTATATCGGACTTTTACACGCATTTTTATGAAGTAGGGCCCACTCCTGTTTCAAAATTAATAGGGCTTTTCTAAAAAAATAAAACATATCTGTTTCAGACTAGGTGGGCATAAATCTTGTGTGCTTTACAACGTCCCATTTACTGTACAAGTCTTTCTTTAATCTTGCCAGAGTAATTTATATACTCTGTGGAGTTTGCTGTATAAATAACATTAGCGCGATAGTAATGCGATAAACGGTAGGCGCCCTTGTAATTAATACTCATCTATGACGCAGCCCTACACTTGCCTACAGTCTCAGCCTCGACAATAAGAGCAACGCCGTGAAAATACACACATCTATTGTCTAGGTTACGCGAGAACTGCTCTTGTGCTCGATAGCCTGTATGGTTTACAAGTTACAACAAATTATTATTACTAGTACTGCAGTTGTATGCTACTAAGCCTTACTACCCCACGTGTCTAAAGTATAATTGCAAATTTATATATTAATTAGAATGGGCTATGGCGTCATTTGATTATAGTCATCATCCAAATATTTCGACATGGATTTATTGCAATTTGATTATTTGTGGAAAATCAATTCCAAAAAACAACAAACAACAAAAAAGTCACCTTATATTAATAACGTATGATCAGAAATGTTTGATAAGGAATTGACAGAATTGCCTAACAATGTCATCTTTCTCATCTCCCGTTCAACGACCCGGCACCTCCACCAAAACATAAATCAGAATTGAAACAACATGTTTTATATTTGTGTCAATATCCTCGTTCTAGTTTCCCACGTTTCTTTATACATTTTATAAGAATAGTCCAAATATAGTCATCGAAAATATCCCTCGTCGATATCATATTGATATGTTTGCCCAGCTCTAAAATTTATGTTAGTTATTTTTAGTTTATTAAAAATATTCATCCAGTTCTGCGAACATAGTTCAATATTCCATAATGTTTAATAATTGATTCGACTTAATATAAGTAGCACGTCAATTAAGCTAATACTTTATATTTAAAATTAAAATATAAAATTCAGAAGTTAAAATGTTACCGTCTCGGTAGTATCGTTTGCTAAGGTGCCTATCTGGAATGTGGGGGAACCGGGTTCGAACCCCGGTCGAAATGAACTTGTTTAATTTCTGAATTGTATTAAATATTAATAATTCCACGTACGGGATTGTTTACCGACTAACCAAATCGAGAAACGTAATATATTCGATGAAAAAGTAATTAATTGTTGTTATTGCTGTGTATACCACTACTATTACAATAATTTCTCTGTGTTTATTTATTATACTTCTTTATCCAATGTATCGCCTCGAACCACAATTATTCCAAGTATCGTTATGAATATTACAATAATAAACGCCCAATTAACAAAATCTCCTTGCTACTATACATATTCAAATTTAAAACGTATAAATATTATTTCGACGGTGATTAATAATAATATAGCAATTGTCATAAAGGTTAGCCCCTACTGAGAATTGAACCCGCATTGCAACTTCCGGCTTTACGTCGACCGATGCTCTAACCATTCGATAGCGGTTTTCTAGTTAAAAACCTTGCATTAAAGGAAAATATAGTTGTAATCTGCGTCGTTTTGGATATCGGTTTAAACGAGGCGCTCCCAGTGTGGGTCTCTCGCACTTAGTGGGCAAACCAACCGACTAAGCCCAAAGTTTTTGGTTTCACGTTTTATTTCGATTGCTGCCACGTTAGTCAATACGTGTGTACAATATTTGCCTGGTCTTTGAGCCAGTGTGTGTGTGTGAAGCCTTGCGGTCGACGCTGCACGGGGAATACCCCCCCCCCTCCCCCCCCCCCCCGCTTCAACTAGGCCGTGTTAATATCAGTCTTCATTTAGCGGCCGGACGAGCGGCGAGAGTTTCATGAATATGATAATTGGCGAGCGCCACACGAGCCACTCGACGCTGATCATCGGTATTGAAAACCGAAACAGACTTTTTAGAAAACAAAACACAATGAGGTTTGAAATAAAGGTGGGTATTGTTGTTGTGGACAATATGGTTGGGCAACTACCAACACTTTATAACAGAAAGGAAACAATGAATTGAAGTGATGGGCACGCCACACTCGCAGGTCAAACAGAAACATGGCAAATTCATAGGAATTAGAAAGTCGTAGTTGTGGAATCTGAACAATAGTTTCAATTTTAGACTCGCAGAGGAAAATCATGGAAGAGAGACTAGACAAACTGATAAACATGAGCTATATTAAGTAAGTGTAGGCATATATATTTTTAAAAAAATCAAACACAATTTTTTAATGCATAATCAGAGAATACAACAAATTGCCAGCAGATGTGAAGGGGTCAAGAAAAATACATAGTTTTAAATTAAAATGTGAAGAATGGATAGTTAATAATAGAGAATAATTTGTTATATTATAATATGTGTCTATGTGAAAAAACAAAATTGTAAGTTTTTTGTGACAATTTATATAGTAGGTTGCAATATAGCTTAATAAATTAAATAAATAAAATGAAATGAAATGAAACATATTTAATTTAACTTAAAATTAAAGAATAATTATTGCCATTAAGACTTGACGAATCATCCCATGAAAAAGTAATCATTTATTTACAATACAATTATATCGGGTCGCGAAAGTATAACTTGTGAACCAAAAAGGATATTTCATTATAACTTTGAGGTCTGTTAACCGAAAGTGGTTTCGTTGATACACAAAACAGTTTTTTTCTGTATGATTAGAAGATAATATATTAATATCTGCTGCCCTTTGGTTGCAATTCGAGCTTAGCAAGTAGATTTTATCTAAACATGTATAATATATTCAAACTGAGAATGGTTTTTTACAAAATAAAATATATGCCTCGATCTATCAAGTAAATTCTGCCCACGTCTCTGTAAGAAAGTCGTGATACTCAGAAGTCGTTCTGGCCTCCCCTGTTCAGAGGCGCCGTCTTCCAACTAATATCTGGCCCCGGGTGATTCTTCATCTCGCAGGGACTGACGTACCAGGTTAATCTAGCATATTCTGACACGCTAACATAATGCCCAGACAAGACAGAAGAATAGCTCTGCATACTTAATGATATCTTACTTTCACTGTCGCTTTCTTTGCATGTACAAAATGATTATTCCCTCGGAACGGAATGAAATCCTTTCTTCTTTCTACAACGTCTACTCCTTCCGACGTCGAGAAACATTACATCTACTCGACTGAATTAATTTGCGATATCTTGAAGCACAATGTCAGATATATACAGGCCAAACCTCTTAATAATGCCAAGTGCGTAAAAAGACAATTAGGTTATAAGAAATGTACATAAATTAGATGGAAAAAATTAACGAGAAAATCGATCGAGTCAAAGTTTGGGGTTTTGTTGTGAGCCAAGCCAACAACGAGTCGGATAACTTTGGTCATAAGTTTACAAAACAAATTTCTTTTCAACCGCTTTTCTGTTTTTAATTTCGAGCTTGATCCCGGCTTAGAAAGTTTTCACTTTCCGTGGTCGTCGTCGAAGTCGCGGCCTAGGTAGTTAGTAGTTGGGCGTCGCGACGCTGCGCTCGTCGGGGACTTCGTGCGGCGCCAGCGTTTGCAAGGAGATTATCCCACTTCTGACTTTGTGTTGTTTTTTAAGCAGCTTATATATTTTACCTCAAAAACGTAGCGCTCAATAATTCATCGTATAAGCCCCTAGGTTAAGTACGCTTCTGGCGGAAAAACACGATGTTATTGCGATTTAAAGGTATGATGTGAATATTTTATGGTCTGCTGGTTCACTATGGGGATAATACACCGGCTGGGGATAGGGATAATACACTGGCTGCGGATACTATGGGGATAATACATTTACTGGGGATACTATGGGGATAATACACCCGGCTGGGGATAATATGGGGATAATACACCGGCTGGGGATACTATGGGGATAATACACCGGCTGGGGATACTATGGGGATAATACACCGGCTGCGGATACTATGGGGATAATACACCGGCTAGGGATACTTTGGGGATAATGCACCGGGTGGGGGAGGCTGGGGATACTATGGGGATAATACACCGGTGGGGATACTATGGGGATAATACACCGCTGGGGATACTATGGGGATAATACATTCGCTGGGATACTATGGGGATACTACACCGGCTGGGGATAAATATGGGGATAATACACCGCTGGGGATACTATGGGGATAATAAACCGGCTGGGGATACTATGGGGATAATACACCGGCTGGGGATACTATGGGATAATACACCGGCTAGGGATACTATGGGATAATACACCGGCTGGGGATACTATGGGGATAATACACTGGCTAGTATACTAGGGGATAAATACACCGGCTGGGGATACTATGGGGATACTACACCGGGTGCGGATACTATGGGGATAATACACCCGACTAGGGATAATATGGGGATAATACACCGGCTGGGGATACTATGGGGATATACACTGGCTGCGGATACTATGGGGATAATACATTTACTGGGGATACTATGGGGATAATACACCGACTGGGTAATATTAGGAAAACACGGCACAGAAAACATAAGTCAATGGGATACTAAATGCATTAGGGAATTTACATTGAAATGGGGTAAAACCGACTATACTGATGGGATAAGCCACGCCCTGGATTACATGGGGAACACTAATGCTGCGGGTATATGGAAAACTTTACTGGGACTAGGCATGTACAGGAGCAGGCATACTATGAGGGATATACAGCGTGCCGGAACTGTTTGACTTTACTGGCCTAGCATATAGGTATATACGGGCTGTTACTATGCATACACACCGCTGGGAACAAGCAGGGGATATACACTGGCTGCGGATACTATGGGGATAATACATTTACCTTTGGTTACTATGGGGTAATACACCGATGGGATACTATGGGATAAATACACTGCGGGGATATATGGGATAATACATTTACTGGGGATCTATAGGAAATACACCGGCGGGGATATATGGGGAATACACCGGGTGGGATACTATGGGGGATATACATAGGGATACTATGGGATAAAAACACCGCTGGGGATAAATATGGGGATTACACCGCTGGGGTAATATGGGGATAAACACCGCTGGGATAATAGGGGGTAAACATTTTGGATAATATGGGGGGTAAACACCGGTGGGGGGTACTTGGGGTATACACGGCTGGGGGGACTATGGGGATAATACATTGGGGATAATATGGGGGGAATACACCGCTGGGGAAATATGGGGATAATACAACGGCCCCGGGGATATTGGGGAAAATACACCGGGGGGGATAATATGGGGATAAAAAACCGGCTGGGGATATTTTGGGGATAATACACGGTGGGGATAATGGGGATATAACCCTGGGGGTATATTGGGGGTAATACACCGCTGGGGAATATGGGGGAATACCCCGGCTGGGGATACTATGGGGATTACACCCGCGGGGATATAGGGGATAAAACACCGGGTGGGGATATATGGGGAAAAATACACCGGGGGGGATTATGGGGATAATACAACGGCTGGGGGTAATTGGGGGTATCACCGCTGGGATACTATGGGGATAAAACACCGGCGGGGATAATACACCGGTGGGGGGTAAAAATTTTTGGGGAAAAACACCGGGGGGGGAACATGGGGTACAACCCCCTAGGGGTACTATGGGTTAATACACCCCGGGTGGGGATAATACCCGGCTGGGGATATTGGGGATAATACACCGGCTGGGGAAAAAATACACCCGGTGGGGATAATATGGGGGTTAATACACCCGGTGGGGAACTTGGGGTACTAAACCGGCGGGATAATATGGGGATAATACACCGGATGGGGGGGATACTTGGGGATACTACACCGGTGGGATTAATGGGGGATAATACACCGGGTGGGGGTAAAACTAGGGGGATAATACACGGGGGGATAATATGGGATAATACACCGCTGGGGGTACTATGGGGGAAAAAACACCGGCTGGGGATACTATGGGGATAAAACCGCTGGGGGTATTGGGGTAATACCCCCGGTTTGATACTATGGGGATATTTCACCGCTGGGGATACTATGGGATATAAACGGCTGGGGATAATATGGGGATAAAACCGTGGGGTAAAATGGGGGTAATACCCGGGTGGGGGTACTATGGGGATAATAACCGCTGGGATATATGGGGATATACACCGGGTGGGATACTATGGGGATAAACACCGGGGTGGGGGTACTATGGGGAAATAACCCGGCTGGGGGGTAATATGGGGATATACACCGGCTGGGGTTTGGGGTTTTAATAGGGGTACTATGGGGGGTAAACACGGGTGGGGGGACTAGGGGGGTATAACCCGGGTGGGGAAATTTGGGGATAATACACCGGCTGGGGGATACTAGGGATACTACACCGGCGGGTCTATGGGGATAAATAAGGTGGGGATAATACACCGGCTGGGGATACTTGGGGGTATAAACCGGTGGGGGTATATGGGGATAATCACCGGCTGGGATACTATGGGGGGTAAATACACGGCCTGGGATAAAATGGGGGTAATACACGGTGGGGTACTATGGGGATAATACACCGGGGTGGGGTACTATGGGGGTAATACACCCGGGTGGGGGGTCTATGGGGATAAACACCCCGGGTGGGGGTATATGGGGAAATACACCTGCTGGGGGTATTGGGGGTAATAAACGGGTGGGGGGTACAAAGGGGATAATAACGGCGGGATACTATGGGATAACACCCTGGGATACTAGGGGATAAAAACACCGGCTGGGGGTAATTTAAACCGGGGTGGGGGTACTATGGGGGTAATAAACCGCTGGGGTACTATGGGGATAATAAAACCGGCTGGGGGATAATACACCGGGTGGGGATATATGGGGTAATACCCGGGGGGATAATAGGGGGTAATAACCCGGGTGGGGAATAAAGGGGGATAATACCCTGCTGGGGATACTATGGGGGTAAATAAACGGCTGGGGGGTAACTATGGGGGTAAGCAGGCGGGGTTTGGGGTATACACCGGCTGGGATACTATGGGGAAATAACCTCTGGGGGTACATGGGGATAATAAATCGGCTGGGGATACCATGGGGATAATACACCCGGGGGGATACTATGGGGGGTAATAAACCCCGGTGGGGAATAGGGGGTATACCCCGGCTGGGGATACTATGGGGGTAATACACCCCGGGGGGGGGATACTATGGGGTAATAAAAAGGGTGGGGATACTATGGGGATAAAAACCGCTGGGGTCTATGGGGTATACACTGGTGGGATACTATGGGATTCATTTTTCTGGGTTTTACATGGGATAAAACCGGCTGGGGGTTCTATGGGGGTAATACACCGCTGGGGTCTATGGGGGAAAAAATTTGGGTATCTATAGGGATAATAAAACCGGCTGGGGGTACTAAGGGGTTAATACACCTGCTGGGATACTATGGGGAAAACAGGCGGGGGGATACTATGGGAAATAACCCTGCGGGGATACTATGGGGGTAATAAACGGCCCGGGGTACTATGGGGGATATCAAAAGGCTGGGGTTATGGGGGAAAACACCCCGGGGATACTAGGGGGTAATACACCGCTGGGGATTCTAGGGGATAATACACCGGGTGGGGGTACTATGGGATAATACCCGCTGGGGATACTATGGGGATAATACACCGGCTGGGAAACTATGGGATAAAAACAATGGCTGGGATACTATGGGGATAATCAAGGGGGGTACTATAGGGGGTAAAAACACCGCTGGGAAAAAAATGGGGGTAAACATCTGGGATAATTTTGGGATTAAACATTTTTGGGGGATACTATGGGATAATACACCGCTGGGGAACTATGGGGGAAATACCCTGCTGGGGATATATGGGGGTAATACATTTTTGGGATACTATGGGGGAAAAACCGGTGGGGATACTATGGGGATAATACACCGGGGGGGGATATAGGGGATATACACCGGCTAGGGGTTTCTATGGGGTAATAAAATGCTGGGGATAAAATGGGGGTAATACACGCTGGGGGGAAAATGGGGAAATACACCTCTGGGGGAAATTGGGGATAATACATTGGGGATAATATGGGGGGAAAAACACCGGTGGGGATAAAGGGGGGTAATACACCCTGGGGGTCTATGGGGATACTACAAACCCCGGCTGGGGATACTATGGGATATACACCCCCTGGGATTTCTATGGGGTAATCACCGGCTGGGGAAATACACCGGCTGGGGTATTTTGGGGATAATACACCCGGGTGGGGACCCATGGGGGTAATACACCGGCTGGGGGTAAAACCGGTGGGGATAATATGGGGATAAAACACCGGTGGGGATACTATGGGGATACTACACCGGCTAGGATACATGGGTATAAACACCGGCTGGGGATAATTTTTGGGGGATAATCACCGGCTGGGGATACTATGGGGTACTACCCGGGTGGGGGTACTATGGGGAAAATACACCCGGTGGGGATATATGGGGAAAAACACCCGGTGGGGGGTATATGGGGGTAATACATGTGGGGGTACTTTTGGGGATAATAATTTTCTGGGAACTATGGGGTATAAAACCGGCTGGGGAACTATGGGGATAATACACCTCTGGGGTACTATGGGGATAATACAAACCGGTGGGGGAAATAGGGGTACAGGGGAAATACACCGGCTGGGATACTATGGGGATAATAAACCGGCTGGGGATAATATGGGGAAAAAATTTTGGGGGGTTTGGGGATTAATTTACGGGGATACTATGGGGATAAACACCCGGGTGGGGATAAATGGGGATAATACACGGCTGGGGATCTATGGGGGTATACACCGGGTGGGGATACATGGGGAATAAACCCGGGGCTAGGGGGTACTATGGGGATAATACAACCGGTGGGGATACTATGGGGGTAATACACCGGCTAGGGATACTATGGGGATACTACACCGGCTGGGGATAATACACTGGCTGCGGATACTATGGGGATAATACATTTACTGGGGATACTATGGGGATAATACACCGACTGGGAATATTACGGAAACACGGCACAGAAACATAATCAATGAGGAATGAAATTGACATTAGAATTTATTTGAATGTAGTGAAACGACTTATTTGACGGATGGGCTGAGCCACGCCCACTGTTCTTATCAGTAGAGGCAACCTTAATTCACGATAAAAAGAAACTTTCCTGTGCTGGCAGCCTGTCAGGAGCAGGCATATCTGAGTGACGGATGAAAGCGGCCCGGACTGTTTGACTTTCTTGCCCAGCATATTTTATTTACGTCCATGTACTACGCATGCACACACACACGACCAGGAAATACAACACTGCAGAGGACTGACTTTTACTCAAGCACTTGACTCTGCCGCCAATCACATTGGTCATAAATAATTTACTATTTTTCTGTTTATTTTGATCAAAGCTAAATGTAAAGGAAAACTATAAGGATAAACTTACTATACGAATCAAGGTCGCAATCGGTGAAGCAACGTTCTATTAATTAAGCAAGTTATAAGCTAAGTTAGTTAATTAATTTAACCAGAGGCATCGACTTGAGACCTTGGACTAATTATGCCTTTTTATGGAAACAGCCTTGGATAATATAAATTTTGATGTAGCTCACGGACATCATAATATATAGGCCGGTAATATGGTGGTCAGCGATTTTACTCTGGCCACAATCCTGATTGAAGTATTTTACCGATGTTATCCTCAAACCAAATGTTATTTCTTGCATTGAGTAGTGTCCTGTGAAATACAACCCCTGAACGTCCAAACACATAATTCTTTGCAGGTCATATAAAGAGGGCTTACCGACAACTGGGCAGGGTTCGTATACGAACAAAAGTATTATTATGTAGTATATATTTTATTCATGAGTGCTGTTTGCTGGGGGAGGGAGGAATAATGACTTTGGCGATTCTTGACTTGTGATTTTCTCATCGGATATAATGGTTTCTCTCACCGCAGGTAATTCTGTTTTATAACCTCATTTTCTTTTCCTCCTTTTTAAGTCTTAATCGAATGAATTCCAAATCAAATATTCAAATAACAATAATAATTTCGAATCCGCCTTGCAACTGAAGGGCAGCCTACTGACTTATCATCAGCTCCATCTGCGTGGAACCGCACGCATCCATTGTAATAGTGCACAACTGCATAAGTCTGAATAAACCATTCTCTCGTCAATGATAGACCCTCCCCCCTGAATGCACTGAGTCAACACTAGGAGCGTCTGACTTAATTACCATTGTATTTGAACCACACGTTCCGTGCGAGCTGATCATTCATTGAATACATTATTATCTATTGAAACTGACGCGTACGTTGTCATCTCAGCCCTGAGGCAACGACGCCAACCAACACTAACTTGTAATGATGTAGGGTATACGGCTGCGGGGTGATAGTAAAATATTATTACTCCCGCCGAAGTAACCCCCAAGGAGCGGAATCCTACGAACCTTTCCGACGGAATTACCTCCAATAAAAGCGCCCAAGTTATATTTTTAAGTGCGGCATTCATATTGGCTAATGGAGTTTGACAATATTGAGCCGGTTTCTGTAGACTGCGGGAAAGTACGGCTATTTGGCCACGTAAATACCTAGACTGATTCAATTAAATGAATAAGATTGAATGTCAGTATCCCGGATAATAATGGCAAATACTTTTTTGGATCAAAATCCTCCAAGGTTACGGGGCATAGATCGTCCTCATGTTATTTCTTATGGGAGAATTTTGCCGATGGGACCTAGCTTGAAAATGACCAAGTTTGACAATTTTTTATGGGTCATGGACGGTGGACCAAATAATAATTGTTCTGTTCTTTCTTAATTTTCAAGTTAGCCTGAATGAAATATCTGTTTTGAGTTAAGCGGGTAAATACCCCTTTAAGCAACATTTAATTGTACGTATTTAAAATAAGTATCTCGTGTAGAAAGGGAAATAAAGTCCCGTACATTTTTCCTTGCGTTCTGTATATACCAAAGGTCCAAAGTTATGAATGAAGTGAAAAAGAGAGGACTGTACTCTTTCCCGCCCGTACTTTTAAAATGAAATTTCAAACAAAAATTGATTAGTACTTAATCTCATACGCAGACAACTATTTATCACATTGTGCAATGCTATCTCAGCTTAATATACACTCTATTTATAAACATTTTGCGTCAGCGCAGCTCATGAAATATAGATTTTTAAATTTGTTTATGAATCAAGTTTTACTAAATTATATCAATTCAAAATTATATCCCCTTACGAAACCGCACCAAAGTTGGATATTTCTCAATATCGCGGTATTTGCACCGTCTTGGTCGGAATCGTAGCATCTTGATGATGAGTACGTATTATTTATTTATCCTGCTCCAGAAATGTCCAGACAAGTTTTATAGTGATGATATATATTATATCCTATTTAACCCAATGTATTCAAGCTACTCGAGTATCATACGTGCGGTCACAGCGGTGCATGGTAAACCATGGAAGGATCGCCGTGTTTGCGTTCAAGAGTTTGTTTTTGCTACTTTTTTAACCAGTACAATGTTGATTTTGAATTCCGTTTACTGCCTGTGTTTCTAGCAACAAGACAGACAGACTCACAGCTGGTATGAGAGGCGCGAACATCCATGTGGTGCAATGTAAACTCACAACATCCTTGCAACATGGCGAACATAGTGAGAAGTTATGTTATTACGAATCTGAGTTTAACTACATATTTGTATTTCGTGTGTCTGTATTGACTGAAGAAATAATACTTCCAAATAATTTTGTGAACAAGTTTCATAAGTAAACCAATGTGCATACATACATAAATAATTGCACAAACAATTCTATGAAATGTGAAAGTAAAACATGTTTATTTTAGTTTTGGAATCTGAAAATTTCATTCGTATATTTTTTTAAAGATTAAATACTTTTCTGCCTACTGAATGCTACTATGCACGCTACGAAGAATAATATTTTACACTATTGTCAGGTTGGCTGATGTAGGGTTCTTTAAAGGGCACACTGACATTCCCTCTTTAGTGTTACCTTAAAATTGATCGATAATTGATAATCTAATCTCTGATTAAAGGTCTGCTTGTTAAAACCCCCTGACAGTCACGTACTGCTTCATAGTCGTCCAATCTTTGAAACCCAGGCTATATTTACCGATCAGTTTTCTATGTCGTGTTTTGCCGACGTCGAAGATCGAACCGAACCGACCAAGAGATAACACATTTCCCTGGTGTTTCCAGCCAAGTGTTGGTCTTCATTAATGATTCATGATCTGCACCCCATCATCTTGATGTAAGACTTGCGGCCCGTGCTAATCGATTAACCACATCAATGCGCGACCAAACATTGTCCAAGGCGTTGTTTGTATGCGGAGCCGAGCGGGGATTATAGACGCTTTTGTCAGCGCCCCCTGTTTACATTGCCGCTCACTACGTCTGGGGGGTAAACTATTCACTACCCCCCCACCCTTCATGCACGAGGTCATTTCCAGCCGGATCAGCTATAGAGACTAATAGACTCAACTCATTGTCTGGGCTAAGCATGGGGACTTGCTTTGACCTGAGAATTATACGCGAATTAATTAATTTGCAAAGTCTGGTGTGAAAAGCTCGGGTTTCTGAAATAAACTACTGATAGAGATCAAAAGAGTTGAACATGGTTTGATTTTCACAAAACGTGTTAATCTCAATCTACCGATGTTCTACTACTGACTTTGGATCGACGAGCCACGAGATACCATAATTCCCGAGGTCGTCGCTTCGATTTCGGCCTCCAACAACTTTTCCAAGGTTGACCTTGGTTAAAAAGAGGGGTGTTGTTTGGGTCTTGGAACTTTCCTCCAAACTTCATTGTACCTATTACTAATAATACAATTCAGAAGTTAAAAACTCCATCCTGATCGGGGTTCGAACCCGAGTCTCCCACATTCCAGGTAGGCGCCTTAGCCAACTAGACCACCGAGACGGTAACTATTTCACTTCTGAATTGTAGTTGCATTGTAGATCTGAATGGATGGTACAGTTATGTTGGAGACTCGGGTTCGAGCCCCGATCGGGATGGTTTTAAACTTCCGAGTTGTATATTAAATATTAACAATTCCTCCTACGGAAGTGTCTCCCGACTAACCAAATCGATAAATATTACTGCCTAGTTACTTCCCTGAAGATAAGTAAACTGTCCCTGTGCAGCCTGCGAACGAATATTTTCATTTGAGTACTATAATATCTAACGAATAATTTGAGATTTAATTTCTTGATCAAAGCTACATAGAACTGAAACGTGAGGAAGTGGCTTGAAACAAACGTTGACACAATTTATTCAACTTTGTTTCTGGTAACCGTTTTATCATATTTTTGCTTAAAAAGCATTAAGATTGTTCTTACACTTACTTTATGTCAACATAGAAGGTTTCTGGAATAATGTATCTCGCCCTATATTTGTGTGGGTTAATCTTCTTGGGTGCAACGTCTTCCTGCAAGGAATTGTTGTTGTACATTGAATTGTTTGTTTAATGAGCATCATCAGTCGCTGTGTAACTTGTTAGTAAGAACCTCAGCGCTGGTCTTGAGTCACGTTATGATGCGAGCGTGCAGTCAATCAGAGCAGAGCGCCATCACTCGCACTCGCAGCCAGCCAGGCGGTTTTGTGGCTCGAGTCGAGTTGAGTTGAGTAAGAAACTACCACGGGTGGTTCTTGCATGCCTCGCCCGCACAACCAGGATTAGGGGTAGTTTTTGCAAGGTTAAACACCCTCTTATCGTGTTTACACTCTGATGTACCCCACTCCACTGCCACCTAGACACAGCTAGTACTTGCCAGTCAAGGTCCCCCGCACCCACAGCTACGAGATCTAGAGGACCTTGCTTGCCAAACATTCACATCTTTACATAAACAATACTAATTGCCGATCTTATATTTCTTGTGCTATTGGTTTATTTCGAACATTATCCTGCCATGTGTGATATTATTTTTGGATGAGCGAAGCGAAGATTCCATTTCACTACATTGGAGAAAAAATCCGGAATGTTTTTTTTTGTGTGTGTCTGTTAACACGATTTCGGCTAATCGATACTCCAATTGCAATGAAATTTTATGGAGATCGCAATTTTACGATTTTTTCCGATTTTTTAACATTTCTTTGACTTATAACACCGACATGCTTTATCCGATTGTAATGATTTTTTCACAAAACCTTAATTTTATAAATTGATATATTTGTGTGAGATTTGAGTGTAATCGAAAAACTATTTCTTATAAAAATCGCAATTTTACGCTTTTTTCGATTTTAAGAAATTACGCGCCTAAAAAAGCGTTTGCGAAGCTTCCTAGTGTAGTTGGTAACTTACTTAATGTCATTATGTGTACCCTCTTAGACATATTGGCCTGACTTTGAATCTTTTTCGATACAAACATTTGCAATGTGTACATCACATTTGTGACGCTAGCTCTTTTGCCGATTAGTAAATAAATGAAATACTGATAACTGAGGTCCTACTCCTATCACAAACTGAAGTCGGCGCATAGGCTCTCAACCTCAACTTTACAATATATTGCACTCGCGATCACATTCAACAAGACTTACTGTAACGGTACTCTATACTTTATGTACAAGGTAGTAATGATATCTGCTGGGCGAATATCAAAGTAAAATAACATTGAAAGAAATCAAATAGCAGACATTAAAGCTTTGAACAATACAAACCACATAATACATATAAAGCAATGTGCGATTCTCCCCCCCCCGCCCCTTTTTAAAAATTCAACTCCCAATGAAATTCGTATCATTAGTTTCATTTTTAACTTAATTTGTCTCATTCAAAGCGAGAAGCTACAATTTGATAAGTTGTTATCACCAGAGCCGATCTACTATTATTTTCCAAGCCGCTATGCACGGAGATACTAGGAATACCATCCTACGGTATACGCATGCCTGACATTTCCGACTAATTTAAAAACGCGAAGACTCAAAAGTATAGTAATTATTTTAATACACATATACGAGCCGAAGCGTGCTCTCTGCGGTAACATGCAATATGCAAAATGTGTGGAAATCCATCCTCTGGTCTGGGTTAGGCCTCGCTCCGCCCGCACGTCCGTCTTGTACTGAAACCCTGATACTGATAGCGCCGCTGATAAGGCCAATTCCAGAGAAACATCACCTAGATACTAAATTACTATCCTTCAACATCTGAGGCGGGTTTTTCGTTCTAGTTTAAAATAAAAATTCAATCATTTACAGAGAAATCCATGTTTAGTGTATTTTTTAATGAATGGTTGGTGTTTTCTCAATGTTGGTAATTACTACAACAAATGTCAGTGAAAAAGCTGAACGCGCTAGGTGGTAATGTAAGATGCTTACGTGGTTTTAAAGGGGCTATTACGCCGAAAAATGTTTTACCACTTAATCTATAGCAAAATACTACACTTAAATGACAATTTATAAAATTATATCTTATAACTGTGATTTTACTTGAATTTTTAATTTTTTATCCAGAAAATAGCGAACATACAAAATACATAGAGTACACGACTGTCTGTTATACACGTGAAGATTTCTTTCCTTGTGTGTCGCGCTCTAATGAAACACATGCATTGAACTCCTTGAAGCGTTATGCTCGAGTGTGCTTTGGATTTTACACCACTCAACCATCAGTCAGTCCAACTGAAGTCCAAACGCTAAAGCCCACCCACATAAATAATTCGATAGGTTCATTTTATAGTACTGTATAAAACCATACTGGCGCTCATAGCTAATAACAATACATGAAACAATCTCTCAAAGATATCAAATAAAAAATATAAGTGTTGCTCACTTTTACAACCTCTTATGGGTTTGATTGAATTTAGGATTTAACTGCAACAATTGAACTGTCTTCGTAAGAGGTTAAATCGTGAAAACGTTATTGTTGTAGGAGTGTATTTGAGGTTATAAAACTGTTATGGTCGTTCTTATATGTTTGCAATAACCTGTTTGCGTAGAAACGGAAAAGAAAAGTTTAGCCTTCTAAAGCTAGATCTGCTTCCCCCGCTTTCACGAGCATATTTCCCAACAGGTGATTTATAGATTTGGCAAACATATCCCGCAGCCTAACCAATTCATGGGTGTTCTGTTTTTATATTAGCGGTTTGTCCGCCGTGTTTGATTTAGGAGCGGGACGGGGTGGGACCCACCCTCATAACATCACTCGGGCCGGAAATAAAGGCAATTCGATTTTAAGGGTTGATGCTTTTCGGTGGAATTGTGGTGCGGGTTGCGTGACCCTAGTCAGCAGGCGCAGGGGGCCATAACACAGGCACGATATCATTGCTCCTTGTCTCATATGCTTCAAGACAGAGTATGGTTACTTACTTTTAAGTAACCCAGGTTACAGTTCAGTTGAGTGGTTTTATTATAATGTACTTTTTTTATGAAATGTTCTTCGTATCAACTATAATTATGTAGGATGGGTAAATTTGTACACTGAGTGGTTGATTCAATCCTGGTATTGATGGACCTAGATTAAGAGACGACACTGTCATTGTACACGCTACTACAAGCAGAATGGACAATGAAGCCATGTAAATTGAAATTTTAATACTCTGTATGTTGGGTAGACCACGCAGTAGTTACAACTGATTTACTCTGGGGAACATTCTTACATGACTTATTATATGTTTAGACGTATCACAAGTCACTCTTACACTCACTCTAAGAACATATTGATGTATTAGAGGCCACTTCAGAAGTTGTAAAGTTGGAGTAGAGTTTTAGTATCGACGACATCCCCCCAACCCCCTCTCCAGAAGCAGAGTACAAGAGTGTATTCCGCTATAGGGTTAGCCAATAACTTCAATCCTGTTCCAAAGCGGTTAAAATACCGTCAATTATATTTCACTTGGAAGCAAGCCATACATCCTAGACGTACGAAGGTCTTATTTCATTTTATATGTTTTATTCCCGAAGATTTCCTCCCTCTCCAACACCACTCCCCACTAATGGACTTGAAATGCCGCTTGTCGATTCTATTTACACTACACTTTTCCCATCAAACACCGCGGGAACCAATTCGAACATCGGAACTAGTTTCCAATCAGGAAATAATTGTAAAAGTTTCTTTTGACCGACTTGTTTCCCCCTCTCGGCTCAGTTCAGCTCCCCACACGAGAGAAACACATATAAAACTCTCCGCTCCGACAAACTCGCTACGAAACAGCGAACACAACGCGGGTGTATTTATGTCTACGTTGTATTAATTTTTTGCAACTTTCTGATGTACAAGCACAGAGATCGTCTTGACACGTGACAAGATAATTGGATAATTGACAAGTTGACGAGACTTATGAAAATATAAACGGGCAAGTTTACTCCATTCTCTCTGAGAAGCTCTGGAAGGATACTTAATATACATCGCCAACAAAGTTTCCTAATAAATAAAGCGAGTGAGTTTTTACAGAGGGCTTGTCCGGAAACACATATTTCAGTACATTGTGTTGGGTGACGAGTTCTCAAAGAGCTCAAAGTTTAATATAAACAAATTGAAATTGTTGAACAAAATAACTGTTTGTCTACACCCTCTTCTCGACCATTGTGCCCAGAGGGTGTTGTAACTGCGTTTCTAAACTTGTGGATGTCGTACGGAATTCTCTCTCTAATTCCTAAGAGCCTCACGTGATGTTAAAGTGATTCAGTGACTAGTGGGCATAAATAAGTTCTGATGCGTTAAGTCAACTTTACGCCCGAGCTTAATATTTTAAGTTGTAGCCCGTTGTAGATACGGAAAAGTATTTAAAAAGCATCAAAAAGGTCATAAACGTAAAAATAAAGAGATTTTCTGTTTGATTCATGAATGTCGAAAATTTGCTTAATTTTTGCGTACATACATCAAAACAAAGCTGTGTTCAGTTTTATGATTTATGCCTTCCGCAACCGGAACACGCCGAACATCAAATCCATTTCACTACCTCTTAATGAGGGCGTGAACTCGAACTCGAATACATCGTCGAAAACAATTTAGTGTGTGGTGTCTGAGTAATTTACATTTAACACCTTGTCTCCTCTCCCAAGCATTGATCTCTTCCTTCCAGTATCGTGGAGTCTCCCCTTGTTTATAGGGAGCACCGTGTACAGAATCTATCACCACTAAACTGTGCGACTGTTAGTTCTACAGTACAAACAACCTAAATGATGTGCTGACTGATCACTCATGAACCTCGTAGGTTACCGACCGAACCACGTGTTCGCCCTTCAACTGCTTTACGACCACATTGCGAACATATAAACGTCAACAATGTGGCTGAAACGGAACAAATCGAAAACGAACGTGACTCTAGGTACTAGTTTTCATTACGGCCGGGACTTTAAATACTGGCCGATTCTTGGTGCAATGATGTTCATGTCTGACTTGAGTTTTATTACAAGTTCTAAAGGTGAACGACATCGACTATTTCTATCGAGTCACGTCCAATAACTAACTGCAAACGCTCCATGCATTACAAGTCGACGATATATTAACTTCTTATACGCTTGTGTTGGGCACCCGATCCTTTATGAATGCCCGTTATTAAAATTCATATAAAAGGTGACTTTTAACTTTCAAGACTTATAGATAGATACGTGATAAATGTCAATTCATTTCAAACTCTGATCTAAGAGGAGAAATACATTTAAAAATTATTATTATTCATTCTTGTAGACTCGCTTTGCATTTGGAATACAATTCGACATGAAAACGATGTTACAAGAGCAATTCAAAATTTGTGTTTTTAAATTTGATACAATGTTTTTTTGTTTATACTAGTACATAGATTGTTTTAATTAGAGAAGGCAACGCCAAATTGTTAAAAAGCTAGTGTAGGCTAATTTTAGGGCAAATAGTTGTTAGTTATGTTCGTCTGGTCTCTGTACCCTAGCTAGATCACCAAGCCAACGGAAGCTAGCTATGTCATGAGTGACGACAAAGTAGTTCATTCCAGGACTGTCGCTAGCAGGCATCGCATAGCAGCATCTAGATTCTAGATGGATGTGTCTTGAGACTTCATATGCTTATGTTATAATACTACGGATCTTGTATATCAGATACTGATGTGGATTGTAGCTAAATTACAGCGATTGCGGAGAAGGGTACGATTGAGCGTCAAACTGCTTACACAATCTCTAGTCTAAAACAAACCTCTCTAATGGTATTAGCAGTGTTCTATACTCAATGGTATTAGTTGGGAGGGCTCACAAGACATTTCGAAATAATACTGCAAATCTTGATGAGATGGCTGCTCTGTGCACAGCTATTCTTCATAGCCTAAAGAACGATGTAAGATGAGGAGACGCTGGCATTCCATGCTGGACACCGCACTTTTTTTGTGAGCTATATTGGTTGTCTCTGGGGAAAGATATCTTTACACAGTTATTAGGTATTAACGTTGATGTATCGACAATAACAACCTCGGTGACGTCGATACGGTGATCATCATACATCACACGTGACGTCACCAAGCTCATTGGTTGGTCATCAACAATCTTACCCCCGGAGACAGACCCTGCTTGTTACTTGACGATACGGTCGCCAGATTAGGGGAGTCGCATTAATTACAATTATTCGATCACTGTTATCACACAATGAGATTCAATATTGGGCTCGTGTGTCTCATGGTCATGGATTGTACCGGTCATAGTTGTAGTTTAATTCTACAAGATTCTCTAAAACGTGGCTTTCGTTAAACCAATCATTTATTGAACTGATACGTGAAAATAGCACTTTTGGGCTATAGACAAATTTTTGAAAACGTTACGAAGTCCTATATTTTTTACAAAAACAAGTCTCACTAAGCATACGCATGTTTATTAATTTGCTTTATTTCATTTAACTCATTTTAATTGACCCTCATGACAATATTTTAAAATGTAAGTGCAAGAAAACCTCATACTGTACACAGTCATACAAAAGTTCTTGAAGATTGGCACAAAAGACAAGAACTTCGGATTCTAAAAAGGTAATTCTTAGGAGTCAGATTATGGAATATTTGCCGGTGAACATCGTTGATCGACAACTAAGGGCATTTCAAATGCACTAAAAAATTTCTTTTCTGGTATCCTGATAATTTATCTTTTCATAATAGCCATTTCATGTTGTCATAATTTTTACCTACTTTTCATGTCTACACACACTTGTTTACTATATTGTATATGTATTTTTGATTAAATTAATTGCAATTATCAGCTATACGTATTGAGTAGGTTGCTAGACACTAAAATGTGAATGGGGCTATGCCTCTTTAGCACCTTATCACCATCAATGTGTTAAACCACTATAATAAAAAAAAAAAGTTGATGCGTACAAGGGTATTGTTTAAGAAAATTATAAGTGCTGTTAATGAAAATCAAATGCTATATTTCACGTTGACTATGCATGCAGGTTATTCTGTTCGCTGATAGCGTGTAAGAAGAAGTAATAATTTCTACGTGAAATTAATATATCGTTTTTAAATTATTGCCATTATAATACATAGATTATTTTTAACTGCTACTTTTATAAAACCTAGATAAAGCTTACAACCCATACATTATCGCCTTGGCGTAGCATTGCTAACTAACACCGCCGACCACCTGCATCCACCTCTTGACAGTTATAATGAGTATCGTACCTTGTGCCACTCCTGTCGGTTCCCCAGCTCTAATATCCCACTTTCCACGTCGTCGGCTGCCCCAGTCTCGGGTATTATATTCATAAGAAATCTTATCTTCGAATGATTTATTTAGAATATTAATTCAATCACTAAGAAATACTCTGAAACATGCGATGCGGGTTATATCTCTCGCTTCATCGGCGAGAAATCCAAGGGGTTTCTGTTTCTACTTGTGGGTTTGATATTATTTCTTTCTGCCCAGAATAACGATCCCGTTTAAATAGTAATTGGTTTTCCCTGAAGGGCCAACCTATAATCTCGCGAGCTGACAACATGAATAAATAATTAGGAAGTATAGCAAGGACCTACATTATGGATGAATTTATCTTTGCTTTTAAAATTCGGGTCGTATCGACCTTCTGCGTCTCTATGGTCGAATACAGTTCAAGTGTGGGTTAAAGTAGGGGAATCCAACCAACGATCATATTAACTCGACAGCAAAGACATTTCCATGAAAATAAGTTTTAAATGTTTGGACTAAATCAATGTTTTCAAATAGATAACAGGTTGTTTGCGACCCTATGAGATAATATTTTCTTTATTAACGTCCGTCATATTTTTCTGTTGTTAATATTGATTTATTAAAGAATAGACTTCACATTTTGAATACATTATTGCACGCTCTAGTTGCTGGTACTAGTTAATAATTGAAAGACAAACATAATAATAATACTATTCATTTTATTTACTGATCTATATAACATCTCGTAAGGAGAAGGTGTCCACAAAACAAAGGTCAATACAGTTATGCCTTGCCTGCAAGCATGTCTAGTTCTATTGGCGAGTAATGGAGACAATTTACAATTGTTTACCTACAAGACAATTATTACTATTTCTTAATAATCAAAATGGTGTGGGAGTTATATTCAAGTATAGACATGTAATTTTCAAGAATATTTATATTTTTGTTAATTATGACGACACATGATAATTAGTAAGAGATACGTTTTTTTTAGCATTTAAATTTAAAATATTTAGCATTAGTTTTGACAAATTTAGAATTTTGTAGCATTAATTGGTTTCTTTTCCACCAAAACCCTAAACTTAGGGTAAATGATGAATAATAGGAACTTTTCAATTGAATATAGTCACATAAGACTCTAGAATACATTGGTAAACTACTTCTCATTAGGCATTTTAAAACATTATTTTTAGTAAAATTAGCATTTTAAATCGTCAAAATTAGCATTTTGTAGCACCAAAAATCTAAAATGCTAAAAACCCGTATATTTAATAATAGTGCTGTATTCAAGTATATGCAGGAACCGTAACCCCGACACAATTCTAAACGCATTCGCTGAACCCGCCCAGTTGTTTGACATCCCCATCAGAGGTTTTACGCGCATACTTGCAACTTCTCGGCTGGCTGTAATGTAACCCCTGAAGATCTATGTGCAGGGGCCCGCTCGGCTCAGCTCGCGGGCCTGATGCATATTTAAATTTATGTTCCAGCAAGAGCGAGCCTGTTTTCATCGTCCTTCATTCTTTTCACTTACAGCCCCGCACAGTGAATTATTCACGCACCGAATCTGACGCCAAGACTCGCGATTACATTCTTTTAAAAATGAGCTAGCCGACGTACTAATTTGGGCAGAAGAAAACATTTATGTGCCTCTGTTTTTACCCCATTTTTTTGTTTTATTCATTTCCTTAGCTTTTCTAATTTTCTTTTCATTTATTTTATGTCTTCAAAGGTTACCGTTTTATCTTGTTCTATTGTCTACACAATGTGTGTATATTTTACACATTCAAACCCCATTCTTGACATATATCTTATCTTATAACATGTATCAGTACAAAGATAACTAATTTTGTTTATTGATTTTTAGTTTTTACATTAAATTTAATGACTCCAAAGATATTAATTTGTATAGAACGCTTAAATATGTTGGTAGTTTGAGGTCAAGCTGAGCTTTTCCCAATATCGTAAGTAATTAATCTACAACAAATAATAGAATTGAAATAAATTACTTTATCAAATAATTTCCCATCATTTTAGCTCTATTTGCAAGTTGATGGAATGAAGTTACATGAACACACATGCAGATACACCAAAGTAATCTTGCGGGGTTGATTCTAAAGAAAAAGGATGTTAGCAAATAGTAAAACATGAAATATTTGTATGAACAGCTATCTACATAGTCTACGTGTATTTTACACATATAGCTTGCAGCGCATTTCCCTATCTCATAATCCCGGGACCCTCGTTTATACCTAGCTGCAAACTATGCATTAACTGCACTCGCTCTCAAACCCAGGACCTCCGGCTCCGCAGTACTCACACCCACACCCACACCCACACCCACACTCACACCCACACCCACACCCACACCCACACCCACACCCACACCCACACCCACACCCACACACCACACCCACACCCACACCCACACCCACACCCACACCCACACCCACACTCACACCACACCCACACCCACACCCACCCGCAGTCCACACACCCACACAGTCTTGCCATCTGAGCTACCAGAGACCAAGGGAATTTCACCTGTCTTTCTTTTGTTCTTTACTTTTTCTATTTCTTTCTTCCCTCTTCATTATCCCAGCTGTACTCAATTTACTCCTTTAGATTGTTCTCTTGGCCGTGTGTAATGAGAGTTGATTGCTCTTACAATTCCCAAGTCATTACGTCGTTCATCTTCATTGAATATTGAACATTGTATATTCACTAAAATTTAATATTTAGTAATCTCTTTACTACTTAACTTTAAACGAAATTCATGTAAATATAAAAATATTGTAACCCAGCTTTTGTGTGGAAATTTTATTTAGTCTTTCTTCCGACCCAAGAGTAGATGGGTCCAAGATGAATCCAGCAGAGCAGACCGTTTTGTACAAGATATCTTAGAAAACGCAGAAATAATTGAATCAAATCACAATCAATGAAGCATAAATGAAC
This sequence comes from Sweltsa coloradensis, assembly GCA_024449915.1. Classification (NCBI taxonomy): domain Eukaryota; kingdom Metazoa; phylum Arthropoda; class Insecta; order Plecoptera; family Chloroperlidae; genus Sweltsa; species Sweltsa coloradensis. Next base: position 115,160 of record JAMZAV010000082.1, read on the forward strand.
TAACTTTATTTGAACAGAAATGTATTTTGACTATTTGAATTGAACAGTTGAACGAGTCTCCTAGGAACCTCCATCTCTCTCTGCCGGACTCAACAAATCTGTGCAGTGTCTGGTGATACGTGCTTGAGCCTCCCCGCGGTCCACATGTAAGAGTGACGTGTCCTCGGACTGGCTGGCTAGGAGACGCAGGTCCCAGGGTGAAATACAACCCCTGTACACGCAGAGGCTGATGCGGGAAACTAGATTCCACCCAACAGCAATCCTGACAGTTTAGCCCGAGTACATTCCCATCACAATCACAGATCAAAGTTTTAATCTTTAAGGTCGGATTTAAACCTATTGTAGGGTGCAACGCCCCTCTTCAGGTGAACTAGGCATGTTGCGGATAGGACAATTGAGAAGGGATGACCTTGGTTAAAACCTTCAGTCAGCATTGCCGGTCACGGGGGGAGTCGGCGCGCTTAGCGCTCGGGTCAACACTGTCGGTAACAACAGGTCACCAAGTTCGATGCCTAATGTAAAGCTGATGTGTATTGTATCCCCAGTAACAAGTAGTATTGCCCTTAGACAATGTAATCAACTAGATTGCACTGTTGAAAGGTATTTAAAAAAAATAAATAAACATATTTCTGGAGGGTTGTATAATTGCCCTGATAAAAACTTCTCGGTGTAGCGCTCTTGTGTGGCGGCTAAAACATAAAGTATGTTGAATAAAAAGCAATCACGCTTGAGTAATTGTGTTTCCTTGTTCTAGGTATGCGCAGTTCAATCCACTCCGACCCAGGTAGACCCTAGGCTGTGTGGTGTGTATGTCATACCCTAGCCACAGACTACATCTTGGCAAGTAGAAATACACACTCTATTATATACCTACCGCGTGCAAGGAGCAGGATTAACATAAAACATACTCCATGAAATATTAACTGAGGAGAGAGAGAGAGAGAGAGAGAGAGAGAGAGAGTCCTGACTCTTAAGGTATTTACTAAGGCCTTACAGGAGCCCCTCTATTATTGTATTTGCTTGTAGTCCTTTCGGAGTTCAATGTAACTAAATAACAGACTGGTGTCACATTTTTTTAAAAATTGCCTTTTTTAAAAATTTCTAAATATTTCCAGTTTTTATTTAAAAATTATATCATGCATACTTTTTTATGGTTTGTGAAACCTTGTATTCCAACATCGGATGGTGAGATAGAGTGAGAGAGAGTGATAGGGTGAGTTTGAGGGAGGGGGAGAAAGTTCTTTGCCGTGTTTGGTGGCACTTTTAACGCGTGCGTATCAGTTGCACAGAGGAGCATCGTGTTTTAGCAGCGAACTGAAACTTTGAAGCAGCCGCAGAATCAAGTTACGAAGTCATTAAACGTCGTTTCAAGCAGGGAGCCCTCGCCTTTCAGATGAAAGTATGCGTTGCGTTCCACGGCGACGAGAGAGTTATTATTAGTCAACAACACGACAGAGACCGAGGCTGAGGCTGCTAGAGGTGGCGCTCAAAACACAAAAAAACTCGGCGAGTTATTCAGAAGGCAGGGGACGGACTAATTAGGAAAAATATACACCTTAATGAGAAGACAAAACTCGACGTTGTAGCCAGAACATAAGTCTTTACAATTATTATTGTAATTATTTTCATGAGAAACTTTTGAAATTGTCTAGTTATAACATTATTCTGAAAAATTCTTTAATTTATTTACCTTCTCCATAAACAAATACCAGTTAGAAAAACCTTTGATATTAACTACCCTTTATTACGTTCATCTTTTTTTAAATTTCATATCCTTACTCATCAAGGGATAGTAGACTTGATTCATTTTCACAATGAGTAATTCATTCTACATTACACATAGATACATACACTGAAAATAAGTTATATAACTGAGTGAGTAGACTCTAAATACAATTTAATTTAAAATTTAAAAATGTATTTATAATTATTTATTGATTCATCTCTGGTACTCACATCTTTAAAGTATTTAATTTAGCTCAGTGGTTGCACGTTAGTACTGTGTATTAGTGTATGAAAATATGTATTTCACTCAATTTGAGGTGGTTATACACATTTGTAACTGTTTCTGCTACTAATATCCACACAGATCTTGTCAAAGAATTTACAAATTAGCACACCAGTTCTTTTTGTCTTTTTCTCTGCGCGGTTATTAGGCCTACGAGTACAACGTAAGCTCGTTACTTGCCGCGCTCTGGCGTTCAATACTAATTGAAACGTCTACATGGTTCAGTTAAATCCAAGCGATATTTAATTGGTGGCTGTATTACATCGCGTACAGTAATGGTATTACTCCACTCGGTTTGTAGCAAGTTCTCGACAAAACCATTCACGTCCTCGGTTGAAACTCTGCGAGTCAAATCTCGTTTACAAACAGTTCTGACGGAGAACGTTGGGGTTTTGATTGATGATCCGTCTTGATAAAATGTCACTCGAAGTAATTAGAGTTGTACTACGATAATTTCATCTCTCCTGTTGACGGGAACGTGAACTACACGTCGTGAGATTTGTCGTAATTTTGTCCGTAGTAAATAAATCTCGCTTCTTTTCGTCTGCTCTCGAGTGACTTCAACAAGAAAAGAGGATAATAAATCTCGAAGAGAACAGATCACCCTCCCCCCCTTCCCCTCATTCCTTCAAACTCTCCAGAGCAAATCCCGTCTTGACCGGATGTAGTAGCAACCGGAAGTTGGTGAGGGATTGTCCGGATGATCTCGAAGGCGTACGTACTGCGGAGTCGCTGTTCTCTTAACCATCTATCTTTATTTACTACAACTACTACAAAGCAAAGAGAATAAGTTGAGGAGGGCAACGCGGAAAGAAATTGACTACGACTTACGACCGCAGCGCGTTTCATTTCCGGCGGACAAAGGACGCACCGATGTCGGGGACTCCCCCCCTTCCCCCCTCGACGTGGGTCACGTGGTCTCGGGCTCCTTAGTCACTGCCAGGTGGGGTTACCGTGACAGGCGAGACTGTCGAACAGGACATATTGGAGAACGAAAACTTTCCAGATAGTCAAGAATGCAATGGCTATTTTACCAATTTGCCATTCATGTCAAATTTAACATCCTTGACAAAACACCAAATATATATAAAATTTGTAATAATTTACTAAACATATATTTTTAAAGTATAACACATAACAATATTATCTCATTGAATTAGTGTCATTTAAATGTGTTTTCATGATAATATTAAAAATGATAATAATAAATAATTTTTTGTGGGAAGCCTGCCCAGGGTGCAATTCATGTCCCTCTTCAGGTGTCGAACAAGCTATGTTGCAGATAGGACAATTGTGAAGGGATGTCCGAGGTCTGTTTAAGAATCAATCCCTTGCATTCGCATTAACGACTGAGGAAAACTTCGGAAAAACCTTCAGTCAGGATTGCCGGTCTCGACGGGATTTGAATACAAACGGAAAGTCGGAAACTTAAAGTGCGTGCAAAGATAGTTCTGGCACAGTGTAGTCTATTGTTTGTGATTATCGTATTGAAGTTAACAAGAGTTCGTAATATTTTGGATTGAAAAACATTTTAGTAGGAAAAACTCTTTATTTTCATTATGTCTTTATATGTTTTCTACGATACGTTGTCAAAATTATTGAAATATAAAAAACTTCAGTGTTTTTCAATACAGAGATGAACTCCGTTATAGCTGTAATGCTCACTTGGGGGGCGAAGGAATAAGATCTTTGGAAATACTTGTAGCTCGCGCTCTTTGAGAGCTCAGTGGCGCGGACTTAGGTGTGGTCCATCTTGTCTGTCTGTCAGTGGCGCGGGCCCAGTGACGTCACGGCCTGCTTGCCTGCTCGCTCCTCCCCGGGGACGCACCCAGTGTACTCCCGTGCACATAAGCCGTACTTCACGCCGGAAAGAGCGGCTCTTAAACCCACCCCGTCTCGGGACCAAGGGGGGGGGGTACCTTTTTAGTTTTAAAACACCGCGCGAGTTTGTTTTTACTGCCCCTAATCCTATTTTACATTCACGCAAAAAACAAAGGGGATGTAGAGCGTTGTAGATACTGCGGCGAGACAATTAATCTTGAATTATGTACCGAACGATTCATCCGTATAGTTAACACAACGGGGATGTTTAAGCGTGTTCAATAGAACGTGCACAATACTAGACAACGTTTTTCTTTCACATTGCCGGACACAATAAAAAATGTATATCTGAAGACGTTTTGTGCTGTTTCCGTAAATAGACACAAATTTTCTAGCTTAAAAAGCTATGTCTAGAGTTGCAATGCTTTGTCAACTTATTTTACGATAAATGTCCCCCCCCCCTGCCGCCGGCCACAAATCTAAAAGAAATATCTTCGTATTTAGGTATTTAGAGTCTACATAGTCATAGAATTGATATTCAGTGGGGGACTTAAATTTTAAAGCTAACCGAGACAAACGTGTCGGCGCCGACACCATCGACGAGCGAACTGTGGCCAACCAGTTATGGTATTGACTATCCAGCTTAACTTAATGAAGCTCTTGAGAGTGGTATTATGCAACATGTTTTAATTCTGATATATTAAGTAGGTGTCTAAATTAGTTGTATCCTTGTCACAAGTCTGAATCTAAACTATGGAGAATGCTCTTTTTGTGCCGGTTGAGAAATGTGCATCGTTTTAAATTAACATCAGCGAGCTAGACGTTTTCAGTAGCTAAAAGTTATTTGTGTTGATGCGATGCAAAAACTATCCAGAATGTAAATATAACATAACATGACGTGAAACATGTTTGAAAAGAAGTAAGAACGTAATTTGATTCAACACAAAGTAATCTTTCAATTATGCAAGTCAAGTGTCACAAAGCATTTCGTTAGGAATGAGGGATTATTAATGTTAGTTGTCGTAAGTCATAACTAATAGTGAAACATACTTGACACTTTTCTAGTTTAGACTTGTCTTGAAGCGTGAAAATAAGTTCCATTGTCTGAGAATGAAAAGCTGCAAAACAATGACACGTTACTTGAGTAATGTTCTCATTACACAGGGGAGACCAAAATACACCTCGTGTTATGTATTGGACGAGCGAAGCGTTTCATATAAGTAGTTTGGAGCAAAGATTATTCGCTACTCAGAGATCTATAAAGCCTGTTTAAAAAACGAAAACATTACCATACAAAACAATGTGATTATCGTGTAGAACATAGTCACGGTCGACATATTTTATTATGTAAAGCAATCTCGGCGATGGACACTTTTGAGCAGCATTGATGGTGAAGAGTAGTCTACTGAATCTCCTAGTGGACTTTTAAGAAACCTCAAAACATGGTCGTCGAAACTCTTACCACAATGATATAAATTCCATGTTATTCAAATTGGAAATAAAAAACAAAATAACTATATATGATTTATACAGGTTAATAATTCGACACATTGCACGTTTCATTGTATCGATATTTTTATTTAAGTTCAACTTAGTTCAACACGGGGAAAATAATTAAGAACTTTTTGTAGTTGTAACCAAAATGGCGGAGTTCAGTCCCGTGTGACGACCTAACTTTTTTAAAATTAGCTTCGCCCTCAATATTATAGTTCACTCTTATATGTATAGTTGGCACGAAGTTGCTGTTGAAACGCTATTGGTTTTAATGCTTGCATTTACTTTTTGATACATCAAACATTAATGCATTGTTAATAATATTTATGTCCAATATAAGAACTAACTCATATTCTGATTTTAATTGCGAAACATATGAATTCTCGACCGAATTATTTCAGTAATTCAATTTATTCACTTAAGTTGTCAATTCATTTCTATTAATTCACAAGGCGGATGAATTAAGTAATAACTTAGTTAAGTATTTATATGTTTCGCTGATGTATCACAATTATTTTCACAAACATTCTAGACTTAAGTTTAAAACTTAAATAAGTAATTCCAACTTGTCAATTATTCTAAGCTCAAACGAACGTTGCCATTCGTTTTGTCGGCAATGCGGTACCCGAAACAAAGGCGCACGTTGGAGCTGAGGGAATAGTTTTCTTTGTAAGTTTTCAATTAGTAACAAGTCGAGACTTTATTTATAATTAAATTTACAACGGCAGAAATAGTGTATTTTCCTTTTAGAATAGTGAGATTAACTTTTCAAAGAACGCGTCGAACCAATAAGGCGTTGGAAACTTATCAACTACGTAATCTGAACAATATATTTTATTTCCTGTATATATTCTATTTTCTTAAATGACAGCTAGGAATACTAATAATAAGAATACGATAAAAATAATAAGAATAATATAAATAATATGTAGCACAGCCCACACATATTGTTGACGAGAAAGAGCATAATATTGTGATTAAAATAATGACCAACATATAAACGTGTATTTCGATTGGCTACGCTGGCATGTGTGACGTCAATCAGATAATGTATGGATAAAATTTAATTCACAATTAGTCCTCTAATGAAATAATTACAAGGCTTCTGATTGGTGGTTGCCATAATGAAAACAGCTTACCTGGCATTTACATGTACTTGCCTCTTTAACTGGACGTTAATTAAAATACCGGGCTTTGACTGTAGGTAGGAGACATCTCTCATGGAATAAACCCACATAACAATCGAGACAAAGAATCTGCATTTGATCATAAATTCACATTTTATCCCATTGCAACGGTCTAAAACGGAATATTTTCACGTGCGAATATGTATATATTAAACGTTTACTTTCACTAAAACATCTTCATGTTACGCTTTTGGAATTCTGTGCAATCGTCAAAATAATCACTGCTTGTCGAATTATAAAACAATCCAAAGAGTTTAGATGAACTCTCTAACTGCTAAGTGCTCTGAGATACAAGTAGTTTGGATTCCACCCGTGCTGATTATAATCCAGTTGAAGTGAGCGGTGTGTTTCTGAACGCGCCCCGCTCAGGCGAGCGACTAGAGCTACGCAGCACACTCATCGCTTTGTTTCACGCACCACTAGAGCTCAATAGTTTTTCTTTTCGTTTTAGATTTATCGTTTGGACGCCTCGGAGAATATCTTGATATCGTCACAGGCTACGGAAAAACTTAGCATTCATTGGGTTTCTTTTCATTATGGTGTCACAAAGACGCAATAAACAAGACATTTCTTTAACTAAGTACCTTGGTTCGACGATATTGAGCTTAAACTGTGAGAGTGTTTTGTTGGTGTTTATTTTGCTCGGGCTGGTTTGGTTGATGTTGGTTATGTTGGTGCACTGTTAGATGTTACCGAATGATTCATACTCTGTTAAACAATTACGCAAACTTCTTGTGTATATATCTAGTTTCATTCCGTGCGTGTCTATAATATTTTGATCGAAGCCAGCATGATAAGCATGAGTCAGTATGATTTTTGTTTGTAAAAAATAACATTAAAATTTAAAATTGTACTCTCAAATGGTTGTTTTAACGGATAAATCAGACGACTTCGATAAAACCAAATCTTCTCGCTTTTTGTCCAAACACAAAAATTGACATTGTTTGTTATACTTTATTAGGCACTAATTGTCTGAGACACGCTCATCATTTATATATTTTTACTGACATAAAATCGGACAGAAATTCTTTTAGGCTTCGTTTTGGTAACAAACACTCGAAGAATCTTCGTCCCAATTACGCAAGTGGAGAAGGTACAGAGTGAAGTGAGTATTATCGTTTAGTTTGTTGTTTGCGTTTTTATAATATCGTACTTTACCAGATATTAACAAAGTTGTCTTATTTCAATTAACACTACTTTTCTAAGATTTACCTTATTCTTTTATACTGCAGCATGAATACTAATTGCTTATTACTTATTCAAATCTTCTGGGTCCTTCCTTCCTGCCGGCAGCAGCCTTCTTAATTATACGACTTACGGAAATTAACATTTTATTTATCTCGTTTATTAATAAGTAGAAATTGGAGGAGTATTTCTTTACATAGCAATAACGTTTTACCAATAACGAATGTGCAAAATTCTAAACAATAAACGACACAGTATTCTCTCCACTTTCTCTACCCGGCACCTCCACCAAATATCTGATCCTCATGATAAATGTTAACATAATTATGTTTCTTCATCAATCGACAAACATTTAAAGTAGAATTACACTCACAAAAATGGAAGTTTATCTGATAAATAATAACAATTATTCGATAATATGCTACGCCTAGATGGTTTAGAACCGTCCGACATAATATAATACGCCTTTATTCTGTTTCTGCAGCTATAGCTGTTGCCTTGCTACACATAATAGCGATCAAATAAACTTATCATTAAAATTTAAAATGGACAACAATAAAGCAGTTAACTAATTATATAAATATGATAAAAACCACTCAAGTGAACTTTAACCTGGGTTACTTACTTACGAAGGGCTCTCCGAAATATCGCGAATATTAAGTAAGTAACCCAGGTTAAAGTTCAGTTAAGTGCTTTTTATAATATATGTTTCCGGGTGCTGTGATAATTTTTAAATTATATAAATAATTCCTAAAAATACGAATGGACCATCGTAATGCACATACAACTATGTCGTCCAGTAATCCACTCGAATGACAAAATCTTCTTCTGAACGATTTGACGAATCCGAATATATTAATAATATTCTTAAACGCGTCTTATATTTGATTAAGCAAGGAATGTCTTCACTGCTTGCGTTCTGCTCTATACGAAGACACCGTATCTGATTCTTAAGCGCCGAGTAGAAGGCCGTGAACATCCACAGATGGGACCGGTTTGATTTGTTCTCCAAGTTTCAGTATCGACTGGTGGAGTTCCGAGCGTTCACGCGGCTATCGGAGTACTCTAATTACACCCGACTCTACTCGAGCAGAGCTGAGCGCCTTTGACTTTAGGACCCGGCTTTTTGCTTCTTATTACTTAGACTGAGTTGAGAGACGAACGCGCCACAATAAAGTGTCTTTGCTGAACTTTCACAACTTAGATTGTCTTTAATGCACCTCTTTAAATTAATATAAGCGGGCTTTAGGGATAATTAACTATACGGGTGATCGCTTTCAATGATATCTAACTGGGAACCCTTGCGATAAAACTTTTAAGCTACCCTCAATGGTTTGATCCTTATAAAGTGGCTCCACTCGCAATCCCACGTTTTTATTGATACCATGTGCACGTGGAAATAAAAAAATAAAACAAACTTTAGAATTAAACACAATGTATTCGAAAACGATTAATTGTTGACGAAAGCTTTAACTATGATAAAATTGTTTTTACAAAAATGAAACATGAATAAATATGAATTTAAATTGCATATTACAACTCCAGTACGAGTTCAAGGTTAAGCATCCACCCCCACTAAGTTACAGGGTTGTAGGGCTGGAACCTCCCAGAGCATTATCAGAATGTGAAACTGTACCCTCCTGTGATAAATATGAACGCTACCTGTGGCCGCCTGCTATGATATATCCTCCAGCTAGATGTCTGGCGCGTACATGCGTAGACATGCCTTGGTTTGCCAACACACAGGGCAGGGCCAAGGAATCCCCATCTGATCCGAGTGATATATCTTGCCACGAAGTTGCATGTTTCTCATTTTCTCTCCCCCTCTCCCCTCTCTCTTGCATTTCCCCTCCTTCCTCAATACTATTATCATGTATAGGAAACGTCACGTCCTGTTTAAACGATGATTCTTCTTCTACCCGGCACCTCCACCAAACATCTGATCCACACTATAAATGTTACTTTTCTTTTTTCGGTAATTCTTTTATACCAACGAACACTTAACAATATAACGCACTCTTTCGAACACTGTCAAGGTGTAAGTTACTTGAGAGTTATTCACGCTATTCGAATTAATTATTCGGGAGAAAATCCAGAAATTACGAAATCCAACCAGATAAGTTTTCTTCTAGAAATTAAATAAGTTACCAGTGTAATGTTCCGGTTGAGAAGTATGTTCTTCAAATGGGTCACCCGAGCTCAACCTCTGTTTTGTCTGAGTGGCGTGATTTGAGTTTTCTACTTTACTAACTATTTAACGTTGATTAAATGTTAATGATGAGTGAACGATTTCTTGAATTGCAAATTATCGTCAAATGCATAAAAACTTTTCTAAGATTTCAATTAAAGTTCACTCAATAACTAAGTCAAGCGAATGCAACGAGCGAAATACTGTAGTTAAATTGAAAATGTCAATGGTGAAATTCGTTTTGATTTCGTAGATATTACCGTTCTGACTTGTCTAGAGTCAAATAGTCTGTCTCTTTCGTCTATATAGAAAGAAGTAGATTACAAGACTTGTTCAAACAAAGTTTTTAGTTTATTTTCCCCTTTGACTAAACCAATGTAAGAATACCGATAGTCATCATCTTCGAACAATTATTTTTCCACTTGAACAATCCTTATCAACGATGAATTCTAGACGAGATTCTAACAATATCGTAGATAAAGTATTATGCAATTACGTTAGTCAATCTCTTCAAAGTCGGATGCCAAGTTACTTAATATATTGTACTTCGGTTAATAGTATTCAATAGCTCTGAATTTATATTTATTAAAGCTAGGTAGGTCAACGCTGGCAGATACCATTTAATGATATTCCAACTTCGAGAATTTTGTTTGCTTATTACGCGAATGGAACAGCTGTGAGTATTACGATTTATTTTCAAGGCTCGGCGTAGATTTCTTGTAAAGAAGCAGAATAGGGAATATTAATATTAATTTTATTGGATTAATTTAATTAATCTCAGATATTATATAACAAATGTATTTTAATCCAAATGGAACACTATCATTGAATACGTTTACATTTACACTATGTAGACTTTGATAACATCACGCTTCAATCTTTCATAAGAAAAATGACATGTTGTTTCAAGATAAGATTGAAACTGTAAAATTATAACGCTCACCAGGTTTCTGCAGTGAATTTCGTTATATCGCTCAATTACTACTAATAGTAACTATTAATAGTGACCTCCTACGAAGGACGGGAATGACGTCTACAGTATAGGAATCCCAAGACCATCGTGGATAAATTGATTCGCGATGAGAATAGCAGCACGTACAGACGAATGCACCGGGGGCAACTAGAGTTGTTTTATCTTATTCTGTGTGAGTTCTTGCAAACTGGCTAACGATGGCAAGCACACAATGCCCATTGTTGTCTAGGAGCTGGCCTGGTAGAGTTCTGTACGCCCAGGCGGATAAGAAACGCTGGAGTTGGCTGCACTGCTGGCTGCGAATATCCTTGTTGCGAAGTAACACTATTAGAGATATCTGCTGAACATTAAATCGTTTGCCAGATAAACATCGAAGTGCATTGCAGGTTTTACTTAATATGAAGTAATCACAAAATGAAATAATAATTTAAACGATCATATTCTTGCTAGATTCTAATAAGGAATCTACCTGTCAATTGGAGATAAACATGGACGAAAGCGTTTAAAAAAATATTTATACAACATTAAGTTAATTAATTTAAGAGGTTATAAAATATTTTTTATTGTGTACTGAAATATTAAATTATTTGAATTGTTATAGGAACAAAGTATAAAACCGACAAATTATCCTGGATTTTCAAGTAATCTGTTCTGTTGTTTTGTATTGTATATGATATTATTTAGTATTGAAACGTACACTGAAATAAAATATATTTGCATGTCAACATATACAATTTGAATCATGGATTAATATAAACTAGCTATGAGTTATTATTTATGTTTATTACGTAGATAAAGCTGTGTTTTGTATTGGATCTCGCCCGATGACGTCAGCGAATACTCAGCCAAAATATTAACATTGAAACACTTAGTACGTTAAGTTTCTGGTCACTCTTGGGTTATACCATGACAATCTATGTTTACTAACGTCTTGTTTACAAGCTCATTACTGCTCACTATTTTGGGGACTGCAAAGACTACACACACACATTGACAATATTATTATTATATCTGTGCGGGTGGAGGTTTTGGCAGTCAGACTGGTTTCGAATACTAAACTACTTCGGGTTGTTCAGATCGGGGCGGAGATGGTCAAGGCAATTCTGCATGTTACAGTGGATTATTAATTTTAATTGGGAAATCTTACATTTCCTATTATTTCCTTCCAATTCGGATTTTAATTGAATGACATTCCGTACAATAAAAACTCTTGGTCTGGACCGGCACCTCCACCATAAATTTAAAAATATTTTATTTCTTAGCCCGAAATGCGTGTACTTTTTTTTGTCGCGTTGGCCTCCAAATACCTGACCTGACCTGAAAATTCAGATACCCGCACACCAATTTATTATAACAGTTGAAGAACACACGCGCCAATTTTCTCTGATTAATTCTTTGCCCACGTTAATTGTAATTATTACACAGTTAAATGCGCAATCATTGCTTGCTGAACTCAAGAATATTACTTTGCATCAACATGTTATTCATCAAGATATTTCCTCCATGGAAGCCATGTATAAAACAGAGTTGCAAATCCACCAAGAAACATTATCCAGCCTCGTATTTTATTCATGGAGACTTGATGTTGTTTGCGAGTCTGGGTAGGATGTAAACAACCAGGTTGATGTACACGTTGTTGACGAACCGTACGCCACTTTCAGATGCACAAACAAGACAGGGGGAATGTATTGTAAAACTGAAGTAATATAGCAAGAGCAAGAGTACTATATATTATTCATATTCTAAATAACTGAGTGTCTCTCCTAACATGACATGATAAAATTGTTTTCAGAATACATTGCATCCGTAGATATAATTAATACATAAATATTAATGCGCATTTCAGAAAGCTCAACCCCGTTTTTCTTTCTGTTACTTTAATTGCATGTGTATTAAACTTGACAACAAACAACAAACTGTTGTTAATTCTAAAATGTTTGCAAATTCTTACTCCATTGTGGTGACATATTGGAAAAGTGAATGTGAAACAAACTTGATGGTTATAGGTTTCCGTTTTATTTTCACTTTCTACAGAACAGAAGTTACTACGTACGTTATGTTATATCTGTGATATAGCACAATATTTGAAGACTCTTTACTCTCTAAACAACAGCTACGCAGCTTAAGGAAAACATAAGATGTTTGTTTTAAAAATCAAATCGGTTGCATTAAACATTTAATGCTTCACTGTAATACGTCCGCATTATGTAAGTCGAGAGCCGGCGACAAATAACTCTTCTCGCAGTTGGTATTGGATTATTCTGGTGAACCCCACTTGTACTGGGTACTTGAGAATACTTTAGGGCTCATATGCTAGGAATGTGAGCAATAACTTCCGGACGTATTGGGTGGTTTTATCGTGAACTACACGGATGGCAGGAGTTGCGAATACAGGTGGCGTTATGACTAATAAAGAAGACGACTCTTGTGTGTGGTTTCCAATAACTCCACTGGCGGAATAGTTATAAAGCGACCACACTCCTAGAACAGCTGAAGTACGTTGCCGCCTGTCTTGATAACAAAGATATGTATTCTTCCTCGGACTGAAGATACTCAGATCAAGAGTTATAGACCGGGCTACGAGAACATTATTAGGCGAGGGATAATAACGTATTGTATTATGCACTTCCACCCCCAACACCACCACCACCCCCGCGTTGTGTTATTCGTTTACGTTGCTTTACAGTTTGAATTGAAATTAAAATTACAAAAAGTACACAGCACCTCATAGACATCTTAAATGTTACTTAACATTTTAAATACTTAAAATCAATTATTTGTGGGGGTGTTTATTGCTCCACTAGCGATTATATTATTTATTCGCATTATATGTCTATTATTTGTGTTTATTTATTATGAGTTGTGTAACAGCCCTTGGCTCCATGATTAAATTAAGATAAACAGTAACTAAATACATTTTGTTGATTAAAATCCACGAAACGTCAATGTTGGTAAGCTGTTGACTGTAAACAATATCAATTGTTTGTAACCCACGCTTGCAATACATTCTAGCTTGAAAACATGATGCGATGTGGAACTTCAATAACACCTGTAGGCCGCACTAACTAAATACCAAATGTTTACTAAAGCTACCCGGCACCTCCACCAAAATCACAAATGTTACTGATTTCAATAATAATATGATGTTGAAATTTAATACCGTTAATTTGTGTGGATGTATTACTCTTGTATGTATAGCTGAAGTTAAAACTAAGGGTTTTGAGACAAATCTGCCACCGCGAAAAAGGCTACGCTCTGCGTAACTTTATTATTTCTCCATTACACTTGTGCGCTAGCGCTTTTTCTTTCATCGTGTCTCTGATGGAAATAAAGTAGATTTCGCTTTGAGACGATGTGTAGTACCATACAAAGTTTCATACTGTTGTATTAACCTGTGCTGTAAGTGCCTCATTGCAAACGAACTATTGGTGTAACCTCACTCAAAACATTTGAACGAGGAATACGTTTTAAACGAATAAATATCGTTAACACATGGTTTTATTCATTTATGCGTTACTAAGTTGGTCTGGCAATGGCAATATAAACAATAATTAATAACAATGAACATGGAAACTATGCGAGATGTACAGGTACACAGAAGGCTGCCACTTGTGGAGTGATTTTCTTGACGAATCATAAAGTAGAGTTGTTATAATTACAACTTAGGTAACACGGTTGAACCAATGACCCCCGCAGATTATAACATATAATCTGGTACCGTGTGTTGTGTTTCAAACCGGATAGAAAACAAAACCATGAACACGGGAAAACCTTTACTTCGCTTTTCTTTCCATCCGCTTCTCCGCGATGGCTGATTTCAATTGATCCCGATACAGCGCGCATGAAAAACTTCCTCGGATCCCGCTGAGAATACAGAAGCTTTTAGCAAGTTGCCCCAGAATGCAGTTCGCCGGTGATTATATAGCACGGACCGTACACAGAGCCCGGCTTTACAGTGATCGATGTAGTTCGAGTTTCAGGTTGTGACGCAACTCAAAGAGATCGACAGCGTTGAATGATACATCGATGCTGATGATACACCTCATAGGTTGCTGTTCAATGTAAAATAAATAAATAATTTTTGTGGGAAGACTGCCCCGGGTGCAATTCATGCCCTTCTTCAGGTGTCTAACTAGGTATTTTGCGGATAGGACAATTGTGAATGGATGTCCGATGGCTGTTTAAGAAGACTTAATCCCTTGCATTCGCATTAACGACTGAGGGAAACCTTGGAAAAACCTTCAGTCAGGATTGCTGGTCTCGACGGGATTTGAAACCGGGACCTCCCGAATCAGATTGGCGCGCTAAACGCTCGAGCCAGAACTGTCGGTACTGTTGAATGTCCTTCATGTTATTTCCTTACAATGCTTCTTCAACACTAGCTCTCTGTCGATACTGTCTTATTTTTTATAATTCCAATCTCCAACTCCAACTCTTCCAGCTATTGAAATTATTCTTGGTCCACTCCAACTAACAGTGTTTTGTCAGCCTGTCTTCATTAATGATTTTAGTCGCCCTCTTAATCACGAATTTCATAATTCTTTTCCACAATTTATATGAGAACCATGCAATATGTTGAAGGCCTAAACTTAAACGCCCATCTAGTAAATTCTTTAAGCCATTCTAAAGAATGTTTATTCTACTACCCAGTCTAAAACGTTGAGCCTCAAAGTCTGCTCGAAGCGAAACAACAGAACTTATAGCTGCTACTCTGAAGTCTGAACACTCGCGTATGGTTGTATATGTCGGTCTAGAAGAGACCTGGCTTATCCTCTGCTTTACCACATCATTACGTTCAATAGCGAGATTACGAGCTTAACAATCTTTCTACAAGCTTCATGTTTTGTGACTAACTTTCACGCTCATTTCACTCTTATTCCCTCACGGATTTGTTGCAACACCTCCTCGCATATTAGTACTACTTTGCTTTTGCAGCACGACACTCGGTATAATAATGAGCCTACTCCACATGAACAATTCATCAAACATATCTTAATTAAACGTTTCCTTTTGGGCAGAGTCAGAGAGTAAGTTTTCAATAAGCTTATTTGATTATATAAAAACTATAAAACGTTTACAAGGTTTTCGGCGTAATGTGCCAAAAATTCTAACATAAATAAAACAATATATTTACGATATAAAATTTGGTAACGGATGTGTAAAACTCTAAAGTTGAAACGGTGGCCGCACAGCTCAGTTGGTAAGAGCATGACCCGGACCACCTAGGTCCCGGGTTCGATCCCTGGGGGAGGTACTTTTTAAAATTTAAAAAAATCGGTCTTAAGTACTAATATAACAGTCATAGTCTCCTACTGTAAATCCAAAGTGAAACGACGCGATATTTCTCTTCACTTCTCCCTGTACCCGGCCCCTCCACCAAACATCTGAACCTCAGGATGAATATGTTATAATAACTATTGGGGCGCTGGTGCGCAGCGTATGGCTCTACGCAGACGTGGGTTTAAATCCCGCATAACGCACGGTTAATTTTCTTGTATCGTCGCTGTATCCCATCGTCTCGTTCAACTTTTGCACAAGATGAGTTTTATGTTGCTATAAAAAATAAAAAATAAATGTTCTCGATCTTAACAATCTACGAACAAAAAATAATTAAGTTTCTTGAACCAAACATTTAACTAATTTGACGACGTATTTAATGTATCACGTAGTCTTCCTAATCACACTTACATATCTTAATAACTATTGCTTTGTGACATGTTGCTGAATTAAAATTAACTACATGTTTTGCATCAGATTTCATGATACATGAGATGGTCTTTCTACTGTATGCCAATATAAAGCAGTGTTTTTACAAGGGAGTTTAATTTAAAATCTCTGTTTTTCTTTGCCAAATGACTCAAACTGTAAACTAGCTATTTCCCGGCTACTGGATGGTCCGTTTAATACAGATTGCATTAGCTTGCGAGTAACAAACTCGGGCACGTTAAACGTTAGTACGCACTTTAAGTGTACATCTCTGATCCTTAATATTCTTTATCACTTTCTTAACTTCTCTCCTCGTTTGCCGCTCAATAAAAGCTAGGATTGGCTTTAAGCTTCACGAGCTAACAGCATTAAGCAATAAAATTAGTGCGACCAACACAAGATTGAAAATCTCAGTCAGACATAAAGACTAGAGCATTATACATGCTGTTTTCTTTAATTATTCAAATAAGCATAATCTTTTCTTTTCTTTGGTTTTCATTACAATCTATTTGTAAATAAGTATATAATTACATTTTTTAAATTTTTTTTTATGGAAACATCGGTTAATAAAACCAAAACTAATTTAAAATCAGCTACGCCATGAAAGAAAACCAAGATAATATGCATTTGAGATTGTCTATGCAATACAAGGTAGTGGTAAAGCGTTTTTCGGATGCTCTGTCAGTTGTTCGCAGTAAAAGTACTCTATGTCGATATAACGACACCTTCGATTTTCAATAGTTGGCAATTAGCCGTCGTTTAGTTTGATGGCCCTCTCTGTCTCCGGTGAGCATCTCCTACGCTGTCTGTAACTTGGAGTCTTCTGGGCGCCTCAATCGGCCTCCCATTGATCAGCACTCGAGCACAAAGCGATGTTTGATGAACTTGAAGGAGAGACGCTTGACCAGCCTAGGTGGGCACTGCACTAATCACGAACAAAACTACTTTCCTGCAGTACCCCGGTAGGCTGGGCCGGCCTCCACTTCATCCTTTGGAATAAGTTTATTAAACATATAATTATGGCAAGGAAGTTATCATTATCTTACATTTAGGAAGTGTTTGTATAGGAATAATTAATATTGGATTTTTAAGGAAGAAAACGTTTGAGTTATTTGTTATTTACTTATATATTTGCAACGAACAATTAAAGATGACGAAATACAGCATTAAAGAGCATAGCATAAAGCACGTATTATAAACTTTGTTGTTATTGATGAATACAATTGGTACTGCGCCGCCGGTATAAAAATATTAACCTATAAACTTGCGTGCAAGTAAATTACATATCAGAAAGATGTTTAATTAGTAGAGATGTGTAAAAATGTTTTTTGTTTTTAGTTTGAAAATTCGCGCCTTAAAATAAAGATTCGCAATTTTTCGTCATTAAACCAAAAAAAGCAATTTGATAATGCACAAAAAAAAACGCCTAGTTTAAATTATCAGTATTACAAATTCCAGGACCATTTTGTGATTAATTTAAAAGAAAAACAAGCACATGAGAGTGAGAATCAGTTTTAATTTTATGCTCAATTTCAGCCTTCAATTTTCAAAGTTTCAGACAGTTTTTACGAGGATTTATGTCGACTACCCGGCACCTCCACCAAAATTACAAAATTGTTTATTTTTTGTGTAATGTCGATATTTTGATATGAAGTATTTTGAGCTTACTCGCGTATAAAGATTATTGCGATCTCACAATCGCGTTGTAGGACCTGGCACCTCCACCATATGTACCAGTCAGGATTAATTTCATTTCGACTACCTACCCGGCACCTCCACCAAAACTTTGATTTTGTGTTTTGAAATTTCGTGACCTAATTCGCGTTTTAAGACATAATTGCTAATTTCGTCACTATACTTTGCGGTATCAACTAAAATTAATATTGCTACCATTCAATCACAATTCAGATGATTCATGTGCAAACTGAATTTGAAGGGATTATTGCAACTTAAAAAAAAAATCGCGAATTTCGTTCTCACTATTTTTGCACATCACTACTAATTAGATAACTTCATTCTTTGTTGAAAAATAAGATCGTTATTTGGAATGGTTTTAAAATATAATTTATGTATATAAAAGGAAATGCATTGACATTCATTCTTTGTCATTACAAAGCTAAATGTAATTTATTAATAAGCATTAAATGAGAGCATCAAACTACTGAGACGTTTGTAGAAAATAACAATCAACGAACAGTCTATCATTCATATTTTTGTCTTATAAAGAAAATCATAGTATCTATAGATAAACGATAAAATCGATTTAATTTAGTGGTTCTATCTCAATTAAAGAAGTTAATGAAGCCCTTTGAGCCCAATTGATTGAAGTCTATTAGGCTACACTAATCAGTCACGTGATCTCCTGACTGAAACAAGAGCCCTCATCGCTGTTATCTGTGTGGTCCACCTGTCAATACCAGTTAGAGTTAATATTGGAAATATTCACTTGCACATCCAATCATATAAAGTACACAGTAGCGTGACATTCTTGTCAACTATCAGTTCGCGAAATATATTTAAGTAAATAAAAATGATATTTTCCATCCCGTTATCTCACGTTAATGCGACGGGTGACAGAATGCAAATATTTACACTGGATCGTGTCCATATGTGACAGTGTTATTTATGCATTCTAATTAATTACATTAAAATGATTCGCGATTTAAATAAACGATACGCCTCTAGTGGATAAAATGAGAAGTTTGGGTGTGAGTTTGTCACCAAAGAGTTGAACTTTTGACCCGTTGTGTAAACTGGGGAGTTATTTTCTAAAAATAGTTAATGCTACGTATAAAAAACAAACCAGCTGTGCAGCTGCAGCGACGAGATGGCGATAAATTAGTTTTGTAATTGAACAATTGGGTATTAACTGTTTAGGATAATATAAAATAGATGGCAGTAAGCGGCAACTTGATCGTTAAACTAAAGACTAGCTACACCGTATGTTTGTCGAGGTTCAGATTTAACCCCTAAAACAGCCCTTATTTATTTTTTAACGTCTATCCTATTCAGTTAAAAAACTGATTTACAAAGGACAACACTGATTTTCTTCTCAAACGCAACTTAACCTAGTCTAAATACAGACACAATAATTTAACGTACAGCCCTAGACCAGACGTAAATCAAGGGTTTGGTTTAGTAGATATAACTATTGCTCACACCGCACAAGATGAAAATGCTAAGTAGGATTAAGAAATCACCGGGACACAGGGTTAAAAATATTATAGTTTAACTTATTTGTTGCAGTCGAAATCAAGTTCTGAACAATCGATATCGAGTAGGAAATTATCGTTTTAACTTTTGTTTTTTATCACTCACTGATAAAATTTTAGTCGGTTTTTAGTGTGTTTACTATAAATATCATATGCAGCAGAAAATAAGTTTCTTGTTAGTAAAAATGTAACAGAAATAATAGATATGTCAGTATGTTCACTCTTATACATTCATTTAATAATTGACGAATTCAACTGAAATTCTAATACAATGATTTCACCGTACTTTAGATACGATTAATGATTTTTGATCTATATCGAATTGATTACAGGTAAATTTATTAACAATCTACATTTGCTTGACTTCCCTTATTATTATTTACATTAACTGGTTCATTTTTAAATGAGCGTAACTCTTAAATCCAACACCTTGTTTCATGGTGTTTATTAATGTATTCAACTCAAACTTTCTTCTCTCCATTATAAACCAACCTCATTAACTCGAAGTGTGCTATCTTTGAGTCGATCCGAGCTCTTTGCATCGAATGACGTAGCCCTCGCCAATTGCTAATATTTTAGTCATGCAGAATGGTCGATAAGGCCCCAATATTGAACTGTAGAGTATGGGCGGCGAGGTGCTAGCTTTTGTTCGAATCAGCCGCCTCCGAGCTTCCCTTTTCATTTCGGATCTAGATTCCGTGTTATTAACCGAACACAAATCGAAGGGCGGATTCAAGAGGGGTGTAGTTATTTCGCGTTTCCGAACACGCCAACGAACCTCTAATGAACTTGTCATAAAATATATAAGAATATTATTTATTCATGCTGCGATCTTATCGGATATCAAGGCGGTACGCCGAGCTATTTCAAGTAGTAATTAGCGAAGAAATATGATTGGGAATATGATTAAATGTAAAGTACACACGATTAATAATTAATCAAAATGATAAGTGATCCCGCTTCTTAGACAACCTATAAGCCTGCACCAAAAGTACTGCGATGAATGTCATCTTTGCACAGATTATCAATCACGCATAAGATTATTGATAATATTACTAGGAAAACGCCTAAGTTCCGCCGCGTTGATGGATGAGCTTTTTTGTAAGTTTTTTAGTTTGCGTGGGACCACTTTTCCTTTGCAAGTGCTTTGTGAATGTATTGTAGGTGATTGTTGTCAAGTTTCTATTGTTACTTGTTAATTGTTATTTTAAACCTAAAAAAAACTCATATTAAAACCTTTATTATATGGATTCTGGCTAACTTTTTCAACTTTTTCTTTCAAAAAGCAATACATAACCATTACCTTAATGTACATGTAAAATATGAACGTTAAAGCCCCACCCGTTTGGTCAGAATCGGCCCAAATGTCACGAAAATATCGCACTAAAAATCGAAAAAAATCGTAAAAGTACGATATTCATGAGAAATATTTCTTCGATTGTACCCAAAAACGTAGCAAGTCTAAGTTCAAAGATTTCGAAGGTCCCCTGAAATTTTCATTATGATCGCATATGCCGTTTGCCCCGTAGAGAGCGAACAAACAGACAAAAATATTGACAAAACAAACAAAACAAAAAAACAAAAAAAAACACCTGAGCCAATTTTTTTTTTTGGGGGGGGGGTCAGTGAAATTGAAGTCTTCGCTCCACTCGCTTCGCTCGCTACGCTCATCCAATTAGAAATAATTAATTAATGTTTTATCGATGTGATTAAGCATCCAATAGCCCAGATACTGAATGCTGAAATTTAAAAAAAATATCTTATTTTGTTATGTTGAATACATGGGTGAAATACAAATGTTTCGCTACCACTCGCAAAGCTTTTGGAGCATAGTTATAAAGCTTGCGGTAAAAATATTGGTTCGGCTTTGAATGAAACATTTCTAAGAACGGATATAAATGTGTTCTTCGATGCAAGGTTCATGAACATCGCCACAATTAATGTAATTGCATTGCTAAAAGAACATTTTGTACACGCCCTTATCCGAATGACTTTCGTGAATAGGTTGTATACATTCTGTTGGAAAAGCTTTGAAAAGCTTTGAAAAGAACATGTTGAAAACAAGTAACTGTAGAGTGTAGACTGCTAGGGCGCAAAGCTCAAGACTACGAGTGTAATTTAATACAATTCCGCCCTCTGCGAGTGTCATTCTTCACAGTATCTATCTCCTTCACTCTGCAGACTGTTTGAAGTCCACAAGACGACGCTCGGAAAGTAAATTAATATCTTCCTACCTTCAAAAAGCAATTATAAAACTTGCTGTACTGTGCGATGCAAGAATGTACTATTGTTTGCTTTTGAAAGATCAAAAGTTATTGTTTAAAATGGAAAGTGAAATAATAATCACATATTTTTGATAAGGAAATTCTTGTAACAAAACTGAGATTACTTAGGAAAAAATGCAAGGTTGTAGTGTATTGCTTCGTTTTAGTAATTTAAAGTTTATGAATATCGTATTTGATCTTTATTTAATTATATTCCATTTTAATAAACATTCTATGGACTCAGGAGATATCGTTTAGTTTTAAATTTAATCTAAAAAAAATATTTTCTCACAAATTATTATTTTATTTATTTAATCCAATTTGATATAATGAACACTACACAAACACATTGCTGGTGGTTTTAAACCATTGGTTCATAACACAATGTATCTTCATAAATTATTCTCTTACCAAACGTGACATTTTGGGTTAAATTTGCATAACTAACGCATAAATGTAATTATACAAAATGTGTAGATAATACTAGAAAATAATACTAATTTATAATATACTCTTGCATTGTTGGTTCGAGCCCTGTACCCACGGGCGTCGTGTGGCATTCTGCGTCAGTCTACCACCCATGCATCGTCACAGTACTCGCGTCATATCAAAACATTCATCATCACACACAATTAGCATATTTTAGCAATTATGCTTACATTACACATAATTTTTCGTGGCATTCATCATAGTCTAATTATTAATGTAGACAAAAGTTTTAGCAGTCGCATCAAGTAAAATTAATTGTTTAATGCGTTTAGTCCTGATGATGGTGATGGATGGCGTGGCGACGTAATGTTCTCTGTTGTTTTCTTCCCCGAGTACCGGCCTGGCTAGGCTGATGCATTGCGGGCGGCCAACCCCAATAACCTCAAAGCCAGGGACCGACATTCTTTCCAACCGTCGATAATCTGTCCGGGTAGAAAGCGATCACTTATGGGGTAACATCCCCAATTTCTGGTGGGTTTCTCTGTGTTGGGTTTCTAATGGAGACGGCGCGCTCGTTTCAATGAGGTATGGCCTGGAAGGGTTAAGAGTATCAGGCTTTTATTTGCTTTCATTCTTTTAAAGGGGCTATTGCGGCAAGTGCATGTTGCCTACTCCTGCTGAAAGAGCCACAGTTCTAGTTGGGTACTCGACATGTAAACACTTCAAGGACATTGGAACCGTACTTAAATTTCAGTACGGTACTGGACCCAGTCCTCCATGTAAACTAGGCTATTATCGAAGGTCAATTCTCTAACCCGACACCTCCACCAAATATATTTCACCGTTAGAATCTAACGTGAAGATAACGATATTTAGAATGATGTTAAAGTTCTACAACAGCAGTAATTTTCTCTCCATGATTTCGGATCTCCCATATTCATGCTTGTTTAAAATATACACGTTATTAATCACGTTATACACTACTGGACGATAATGGTAAAATTGAAGAAAATAAGTTATTTATTAAATATCGCTCATCCTATATTTTCGTGTTTATCTATTGTGTGTTCTACTCAGTCACTTATTTCTGAAAAAGACATAGGACATACATAGTTACATAAATATGGCATACAACAATATATAACGACAATATAACAAATAGTATACAAGTTACAATCTGTAAACGTTAACAATATTTTTGTTTTAATTTTGTGAATTAAGGGAAAGACAAATAGAGGAAATTTTTAAAGAAGTGTGACTCACTTATGGGCGTACAATGAAAATTAAAGCTTTCTCCTCCTAAAGATAATTACTTGATAATCATTTTACCACTTAATTGCACAAGTTAGTCGGCCTTTTGTCGTAAAATCACAGTGTGGTTAGATCTTGGGATGAAAAATAAGTCGGAAAAAACTTAATTTTATGCCTGTAAAGTGCTTGTGAATGCTGAACCACACTAGTATTGCCGATGTGTTGTAGCTATAAGACCGGATTGTTTGCTTCATCAGTCCCGGTGTAGTTGAACGTAGACCTAGAGTCAAAGACTTGATTCACCCGGCAGAAGACGCGAGCCGAGCTGCGACCTGTGACAGTAGGAGACCGACTACTAAACAACCATCAGAGAGACTTCGCTCCGTTGTCTTCCTCTCCACTGTATCACGAAGCAATCGAGTTTAACCCTTTGAGCACCGAATACTGCCCGGTACGTTGTAGGAGGGGGCACCGCTTCACAAACATCTCCTTTCCGTCGTCCAGTTTCATTAAGTATTAGATCGTTGCAAAGTTTTCAATGTGGGTTGATGTTTGCTGCCTAACGTCTCTTTTAATGAAGAGACGATGAGTGAGAATGTGGATTAATGTCAATGCCTTACACTAGGCTCGAACCCACTTTCCGTTAGTAAGACACACTGTATCACCCTCCGCAGACTCCCTACAATTAGTAAAATCACGTAATATTAAAATTGGAGAAATTTTTTGAATCGTTCCCATCGAGCGGACATACACTAAATAGGAACTTATTAATAATTTAATTTATATCTCTTCTGAAATTGTACAATACAAGAGTAAACGATTACTTTGCAGAATTTATATCATTGCGCAACAGAGTTTAAGATTTAGTATTGCACCAAATGACAATATTATTATACTGCTTCAAAATGGCCACCCGAAAAGAATCTATTAAATACAAGTAGTTTTTCTTCACTAAATAAGCTAAAGATGAACCGACCGTTTTAGAATGTTAAAAAATAAAATATCTTAGCCCGTGTGTTATTTTCCTGCGTAGCTATAGTATGTAGTAAGATAATGTTGTCTAGTCTGTACGAAAGTCTGCCCCCTGTTAGTCGGCGTGACTTGTCGATGTCACGTACAATAATTAACTTACCGCCCTCTGCCCGGCTCTGACTGAGCGAGATCAAGCCCCGGATTAGTTCGCTAGGTTCCCGACAGATCGGGCTAATCTATCACGTGATGGGATCAAGCATTCCTCGGAGCGCCCATACAGATTGGATTCGGCGACTCTTCACAACTCGAGAGCAAATGTTGACCTCCTTTCGTGTGCCAACATCTCGGAACCTTGCCTTTGTCTTGACTAACATGTCGTCGATGCCTGGTGATGAAAATGATGATTTCTGTTGCTATTAATTCACCTTCAAGCTATTCGAGACGATGAGTGGTGATAAAATATGTGGATGAAGGATTATTACTAAAAAATCATGTCTTATGCGGGATTCGTACCCAGGACCTTGTAGAGCAATACGCTTCGTTGCAGCGCCCTAATATTATGTGCCACCGAGAAGGCCCAATGTCAGGGGTTGGTGAGTGAGGTTCTTGAACTTCCAAAAATTAGTTTGGTTACTTACCTTAAGTTCAAATAAATTAAATTGAATTTTACAACAAAAACTTGGTGTAAAAACGCTTTTCAGTTGACATTAATCGTATATACGGGAAGCTAATTTAGGCTGTCTGATGGTTGTGAGGGTAGGAGTGGCCGAAGACTCCTACCGGGACCGAGCTACGTCTGTCGTTGTTTTATCTACGGTTGTCTAGAGCAGACATTGAGGTCACCCACGTCAATCCCACGTATGGTATCTCGACGTTAAGCCTCGGTCTGGAGGGAATAAGACTTCTCAGAAACTATTGTTTGGCGGGATTTGTCGTCTCCACCCTTCAGGTTTACAAATAAATCACAACAAATATGCACACCGAAGTTCAATAAGTCGTTCAAACTATTCATAACTTGACTTGAGGTACGGGCGCAAGACGTTTAGAATAAAACAACTGTGCTAGTAGTTGTCTCCTTATTATCATATCCCAAGTATATGATGTCGATCTTAATCAGATCTACACAATAAATAACACAAGACAATATCATAATCGCAGACTCTATCACTTGTTTAATAACATAACTAACATAAAAAAATACTATTATCTGTATGTATTTGGCGTTTTTAACACCTAGATTAAAAATATCAAAACAATGTATCTCTCTCTATATATCTGTATACGTAGTACGTACGTTCGTACGTGTGAACGTACAACCGATGCTTGTGATTGAACATGTTTCTTCCACGTAAATTTGGCCTGCTCAAGTTTCACAAGGATGCTATCTGTAGAAGTCTAATATAAAGTGTAAGAATAAAGGCACTCTCAAGGCGTTTTAAGCAAATATAATTTATTGATTAGTTTATTATGAAATCCAGAAACGAAAAGTCCAATAGGCAATTCGTGGAGCTGTAAAACAATCCAAAATTAATATTTACAAAAACATTTTGTTTATGAAGCAGGTGGTTTGCCACAAAACTAATGGCATTCAATCCAGATCGAAGCTTGCGGATGGTCCAAATTTCATCTCGATCCGAACCTCCGTTCGAACGTTATGGCAAGACATACAAAAAAACAAAAAACAAAAAAAACAGTGACTATTTTTTTCCGGCAGAGTCAAATGGACATATTCTCGGCACAGACTTGTGAGTTACCATCAGCCTATCTTTCATATGTTGGTACCTCACAGATGGAGAGATCTTTATAATGTGTTTAGTTTACGTAGCACGAGTTATCGGGCGGTCGGCTGACAAGATAATAACCACGGGTACCAACCTGTGTTCAGGACGGCGATAAAACTGTCGTCTGGACTCGAACTGAAGCAAAGAAACGTAAGGTCTCAAGCACCTTCACCATCTAGATTAAGCACATACGGGATAATGTGTCGCGCCCTTCTCACGTGGGGCTCACCATTCTCGATGTCAGGATTTATATAGATTCGATTTTTTATATATCTAAATAAAAGATGAGATTTAAAATAATTACAAACACGAAATAAATAACATTTTTTGAGTTTGAAGCGGTTACCTGTTTATTTGACGATAGATTCAATTATTGATGAGCGTACGAGCGAAGCGAAATTCCATTATACATGAGAAAAAAACGGAATGTATTTTTTTTCTTCGTTTTTTTTTGTATTTTGTCGTTGTCAACGATTCCGGCTAACAATACTCAATTGCGATGAAATTTGGAGACTGAAATCCTGAACTAAACTTCACGTTTTTAGCGCAATCGGAAAATTTTCTGCAGAAAATCGCAATTTTAACGATTTGTTTCAATTTAAAATTTTCGACTTATAACAATACATGCTTTATTCGATTTATGATTTTGCACAGAACCTATATTTATGAATTTAGGGTATTCTGTGAATTGAACGCAATTGAAAAATATTTTCTAAAATCGTATTTCGGTTTTTCTTTTTTAAACAATTCTTTGACTTATAAACCACATGCTTTATCCGATTGAAGATTTTTCGAGAACTTATTTATGAATTATATATTCGTGTTAAATTTGAGCGCAATCGAGAAATTATTTCTTATAAAAATCGCAATTTTACGATTTTTTTTTACAATTACGATTAATTAAAAACAAATTTAAAACAATGAAGTTAATTTTTTATTTTATTTAATTTAATTTAAAAAAAATTTCAACTTAATAATGATTTTTCCACAGAACAACAGAAAATTCGCATAACACATGGCAGCTCAATGCACCAATTACGCTCATCCAACAATGCGGCGGGACTTAAGCGTTTTCCTAGTTATTATACAAGACAATTTATTGGGGATAAGCTCAAGAACACAAAACTTATGTCAGAAACGTTCAGTAATTTATTTGCTAGATAAGCGTTTCAACAGTCGTGGTTATAATTACGTACATAATGTGAAGAAACAACAATTATTTTTAAAAATGAGAAAAATCTGAGAAAATCTGAGAATTTGTTGTAATCGATAGGCATCAAATGTAATTAGTCGCGTATGACAGATACGACCTATCAGATGTTTGGAATAAGATCATATTATAACTTATACGGAGATCCCCAAGTGACTTAACCCCGAATACGACAATGAAGTAACTATGCACTTTTTAAAAATTATTTCAATCATTGCATGTATTTTGAATCATATCATTAAATTTCGCAAGATGCTTGGAAGAAAGCTTTGATCCACAAATTTGCAAAACGAGAGATCAATGGAAAGCTTTCTCATTACTGTGGTACATTGTGGCATGATATTATGCACGCAGAAATACCTTACACATAACTGAGCAGAAAAGTTTTACTAATTTATTGCTAGTTATTCAGGTTCGAGGGCACATGTTGTATGATAATGTATGTATTATGTGTAGAGGTACGTGAAAATAGCGTTTTGTGAATAGATGCCACAAAGCGCTATATTTTCACTTAAAACTAAGGTTTTCAAGTCCTATTTTATTTTATTTTCCATAATATCTATAATTTGTTTATACACATCTTTATTCAGTTGATATTAATTCAACCTTATGACCAAATTTCAAATTAATAATCTGAAAAATGTTCATATACAAGGTTTTTAAAATTATCCAAAAAATAGATGCTACTAAACGCGATAAAATGACACTTGAAAACGCCTTATACACGCACCTCTAATTATGTGTAATAAGTGACATTGTAACTTATGAAGCCTCGAAGACAACGCATGAGTATTTATTTAGATTTGTTCCGCTTAAAATACCTCGCGGTTGAAGGGTATTTTAACCTGCAAAAATGTGTTTATCCGAGTTTCACTGGAGCGGTACATTTAAATGCAATCATCATAAATTGCTGAGGACGTGCCCACAAGTAAAGGGTAATTCGTCATTGTCTGAACTTCAAGTCGGTTAGACTCGGCGGTAATATTTCAGTTTGCGATAGTAATCTGTGTAATGTATACATAGTCAAAAACCCCGTGTATGTAATGTAAATACAGCGTGTACCATGCGGTGAGTTGAATATCAACTGTGCTGCAGCCACTTTCAAGAAGCTTGCAGTGACGTAGTTATAAAATTTCACAATAACGTTAACTAGGAAGCTTCGCAAACGCTTTTTCAGGAGCGTTGTTGGATAAGCGTAATTGGTGCATTGAGCTGCCATGTGTTCATGAAATTTTTTTTTTATTGCGCTCAAATTTCACACGAATATATACATTTGTACAATTAAGGTTTTGTGAAAAAATCATTACAATCGGATAAAGCATGTAGGTGATAAGACGATTATTATTTTTTGAATCGAAAAAAATCGTAACATTGCAATTTTTATGAGAAATAATTTTTAGATTACGCTCAAATTTCACAAGAATATATAAATTCATAAAATAAAGGTTCTGTTAAAAAATTAAAACAATCGGATAAAGTATATAGGTGTTATAAGTCGAAGAAACTATTAAAAAATCGAAAAACTCTTACAATTGCAATTTTAATGAGAAACAATTTTTCGATTACGCTCAAAACCGTGGTAGTTTTATGTTCAGCGATTTCGAAGGCCTCCAGAAAATTTCATTGCAATTGGAGAGTCAGTTAAGCCGGAATCGTGTTAACAAATACACAAAAATACAAAACAAAAAACATTCCGGATTTTTTCTTTAGTGTAGTAGAACGAAATCTTTGCTTCGCTCATCCAATGAGGAATAATTCTATGATATCCAGTACGCGTTTTCTTATTTTAATTAATTGATTTTGAATAAAAATTAGTTAAATCACTGTAATTTACTCCATTTTGGTCAACTTCGAAAATCTATTCCAAGTGTACTGATATTTTAAACGAAAATTCGCAAACTGGATATCAACGTTTAAATCAATGTGAACGCGCAGGTTAATTTGGTTTTATCGTTAGATAAATGGTTTGGTGGGAATCTATGTTTTGAATTCCCCATTTTTTCACGTTTTAGTACTTATGTCTCGCAATGGTTTACCTTACTTTTGCAACCAAGTGCAGATATCAATATATATAAGTACTTTATCAACATTCATGCAAAATTTGGCAATGATATTACCAACTGTTCAGCAGAATCAGAAATCATCATTTCATCAACACTTTAGTGCGCGCATTTGAGTTGGGCCAAGCTCAGCGTCCCCTCTTAAAGTGTAGAGACATTTTCGAGTCGAGTCGACTACACTGGTGGTTGATGATGACGAAGTAGATAAAATGAATCTATCATGCGTAAATGTTGGTGAAGATGCTCAAAAGAATATATGCGAAGAGAATGGAAGGAAGAAGAAGGAAGAGGCCAAGGAAGAGAAGGAGGAATACCATAGCAGGAGACGGACTGGGAAGATATGAAAGATACACGATAGTAGGAGGATATAAAGAACGAAATAATTTTATAACGAAAACTTAAGGTGACCCAGGCAGAAGCGGGGAACGGCGACGTATAATATTAATAGAATAATATTGATTATGAGATGTTGTAGGCTTT
The DNA here is from genome assembly GCA_024449915.1 of Sweltsa coloradensis. Lineage (NCBI taxonomy): Eukaryota > Metazoa > Arthropoda > Insecta > Plecoptera > Chloroperlidae > Sweltsa > Sweltsa coloradensis. The sequence continues at coordinate 145,381 of JAMZAV010000082.1, forward strand.
CACGACCCGTAGATGTCTTCTGTATGATCCCTGGGCTGTTTCGTCGTGTCGATGATGAGGCACTGCTCGACGTTTCGCCACCCATGTTGGTGGCTTCTTCAAGAATGATGATTGACAAATATTGATTATGGTTATTCCTTCACATAAAATATGCTTTTGATGCCCTGAAAAGTACTTTGGTATTTTCTATAGATTAGAAATTTGTGTGTGTATTATATTGTTTTTGTATGTATTATTAATGAGCGTAGCGAGCGTATAGCGAGGAAGTAAGACATTCAATTGATTTCTTTTTGTTTGTTCTTCACTTACGTACCAGAAAAATAGCTCGGGTGTTTTGTTTTTGTGTTGTTTTTGCTGTTTTTTCGCATCTCTACTGGCAAACGGCATATGCGATCTTGATGAAAATGATGGGGTACTTTCCGAGATCTCTGACTTAGACTTGCTACGTTGTTTGGGTACATCGAAGAATATTCTCATGAACTATTCTTTACTAGTTATTTGTTTTCCGAGATTATGTGCAGATTTTCGCATTTGGCAATTCTGACCAAACGGTGTGGCTACAACGTTCATTTATACTGGAACATGAGGTTATGGTGATGTAGATCATTTTAAGAAAGAGTTCAAGAATAGTAGCCAAGAATTAGTCAGAAAGTTTATTAATTTTTTGACATTTTTTGTGCGATATTTTCGTGCCATTGGGCCAATTTGACAAAGGGTGGGGTACAACGTCATTTATACATGGGCATTAAGGTTATGGTAATGAGTACCTTTTAAAAAAAAAGTTGATAAGTTTCCGAATCCATTAGAAATATAGCATTTTATAAGTTTTTACGATAAATAATACAATTGACAAGAAAATAGAAGCTTGACAACAATCACTACATGCTAAGCAACAAAACAAAGCACTTTAAAGTAAGATAATTCCACGTTAAAACCTAAAAATTCTAAAGCCTACGATCAATCGCGGCGGGACTTTAGCGTTTCTAGTTAGTTATACAAATAATTATAAAAGTAAATTATGAAAAATAACATTTCTATAAGAAAAGCCATTACCGACGAATAAATCGGGTTGCGCTTTTTCTCCGTGCGTGTTTTGCTGTAGTTTTCCAACAACTCGACCACCTTTAACATTTGTAGACTCAATACACAATGCATGTACTGGTAAACTTTCCATCACTGTAGGCCTACTGTGTATGTGTGTGTTACGCCTGTGATTTCTACCTACGTGACTCTATTACCTTAGACTGTTCCTAGGTACATTAGTTTTATTTGAGTTTCGCTGAGAATAATGAATTATTCGAAAGTACTTGTTCATTACTACTCGTCTTACGACGCTAAAAGTCGTACTTAACTTTTAAGTAGGGAACTTTAGTAGTGAGTTAGTTTTAAGATAACTAGCCAGTATCAAGGACTAGAGCGACGTAAAGATTTGTCTCGAGTTTATCTACTCTTGTTACACGAGAGTCTCAAGGAACGAGATTAAAGTTATATAGAAAGTAATAACGTTCAGTATCTTGAAGGTTTTACTATCGAGCGTCTTTCAGCACAGAAAAAACTTTCTTCGTGCGATAATAAGTTCTAGTTGATAAAATCGGTTATAACGACTGGGATAAGAAATGGAATCTTATTGCTTTCGAGTAATGTGCCAAATCGTTTCTCAAGTATGTTAAGTAGGTCATATTAACAGCGATTTGAGAGATTTTCTTAACGTTATTAACTAACAGTGCCATCAGCGTGACGACCTCTAATTCAAGTCCAGATAGCTGTCGCCTGACGGTTTGGAGCCGCTTGACTTTACAATGGCATAAATCTGACTTTCTATATTACCAAAAATTTATTTTAAAATGGCTTGCTGTATTTGAAACTTTCTGAATATAAAAAAAAAGATAAATCTAAATGTTATTATAAGTTGAGAAAATTAAAATAATACAAATAGAAACAGGATACAAAAAAATAAATAAATAATATGGTTTTATATCACTACATAGATTATAATCTACCCGGCACCTCCACCACCACTATCACAAAACTCAATTTTTGAAGAAATAAAACCAGTTTATTAGGTATTCGGGACAATAACAATTATAAACATGCACATACCTAATAAACTCTGCGTTTAATTAGTCACTTTGTATTTTAAATTAAATAATTGGTGTCCACATATTGATTTCGCAATATCGATGTTTGCCAAGGCCTAGCCATAATAAGTTCGTCTGACTCTAAACGCAATGCATTTAATTTATTTTTCACTCTCAATCTATCTAGTCAGTATAAAAATATATTAAATGCTTTTTTTGCAGCATTGCTTAGCTAATTTAGGAAATAGACATTGATATACGAGTCAACAGGGTAGAAAGTATTTACATTGCACAGTTGACATTACCGCCAAGGCTAAACGTGGTGGTGGTTCATACGCCGCATGTTTCCACTAGCATTGTGTATACTGTGTCACTGGGTGAGCTTAGTATGTCAAACACATTTACATTTGCAGATGTTATTTGAACATATAACGCGATATTTATAGGGTTTCTGGTACTATGCAAAGCTTTGTCTCTATTTGTTAAAACTACAGCTGTTGCCTGCATTGCGAGATTGTATGAGCGAGCTTATTCGAATTGTTTGTCTGTTAATATATCGTTGGGAAATACTTTAATTTTAACTATTTTCAGTCCTTATAGCAAACATGAACGCGATTCTAGTGAAGCTTACGTTCATAATCTCGGCTTTCATAGTTCAGCGCATTCATCTGAAATATTATTCTGGACGGAATTTTTAATACGAGTACAAAAATAAAACAACAACTTTAAACCTAGCAATACTTCAGAAGTTATACGAGCACACTTATAACTACTAGACAGAGTAGGATTGGTACGCCCGTTTGTTTAATGCACCTTTTCCACACTTAACAGAGATTATTTATTTCAGCTTTATTCGCATTGTAAACACTTTACTTGAGCTAGACTCATACTTTACATCGCCCTTCTTTCATTTGTAAATGAGCATTTATAACTGAATAGGATAGACGTAATAAATAATAAATAAAATATATTCGTATTTAGAGTCTATTCGCTCATATCTTATTTTCAGTGGGGGACATTAAACCAAAAAGCGACCAAGCCAACCCTGTGGGCCCCGACGCAATAGACGAGTAAGCGATAACCAACCAAAGATCGATATTTTTAAATAGAAAATATAGCAAGCAGTGGTATGGACATAGCGAACAGTCAAACACCCGCGGATCAACGCCAGAATCAACAAGGCCGATTCAAAACAACTTTGAATTTATTATGTACCTCGTTGCTAGAACGGCTCCAAAGTCACCGTTTACAGATTCCTAATACATCAGATATCAAAAAACTTCTGGGTTCAACGGGAACCGAACCCTGGACCTTCTGCATTGGAAGCAGAGACGCTAACCACACGACCAACGAGACACACATCAATATCGCCTCCACTGCTTGACGAGGAGTATGGGATGACTAGGATTAGTCTGCTACTAGTTTGAATGTAGTCTGATGTTGAGGGCAGTGGTGTGTAGCTGGTTGCATACTCCTCGCCCTAGCCGGGGTAAGAACCACAGAGCGTATTATGCTGCGTGCAAAACCCCCACCAAGATGACTCTGGCGCGAGGATTTAAACCGTTTCTCAGCCTCTACACGCGCCCCGGCTCGTTGGACGCCGGGACATGTTGCTCCGTGGTAACAGAAAGATTATGCGCTTCCACTGTTCTCTGCACTGTTGGACACATAGTAGGCCCATCCTATCTAGCGAGCTGGAAGCCACGGGAGTATCGCCCTGGTTCACAGCAGTCACTGTAGGCAGGTATCAAGCTACATACACGGTATACCAGAGTACCCGAACTTGAGAGCAAAGCTACTTAAGCAACAGATCGTCGAAGAAGAACGCACAAATAAAATATCATCGAATCTCATTGAAATGTCCCACTGGAGGTGTCGAGTACACACAAAATGGGTAGCACCCCCCCCTCCCCCCCGGATTCCAAGAGCCATCAAATCAATGTTGTAAACTTTTTATTGGTCCCAACCCCAAGGGGGGGGGTGGGGGGAATCAATGGTACATTGATAACCATCTCGCCATCATTGGATTGTTAATGTAGACAAGTAATTAATTTCAAGAAAGCATATTATTTGTGTTTCATGGCATTGGTTATATTAGTTACGCTATGTTCATTTATTTATTTATCTACAAATTGTGTAAGTGTGGGCAATTGAGAGGTGATTTGAAACCAGGAAACACAAAATATCCGATCTTATCTATGCTTTTTAACATAATGTGTAGGATGAAACGTTCGGATTCTAGATTATCTCACAGTTTTGTTGTTTTAACTGTGTTTCACTTGCAATTGCTGCTACTCACTATTTGATGCTACGATGTACGTGTAAGAAGCCCATGGCCTCCCCAGTCGTCCAATGACCAATTGCAATGTGTAAAAAAAATATCCACGTTTCGTTGTATGTATCCGAGGCAAATACTGCAAACAATGGTTTTTAAATCATGCATAGAAAATAGCTAAAAGGTCAATAGATGGCCATACAATCTCCGCTTAAAGTTTTACCACTATTTGATTTTGTATTTAATTTTAATCTACGTAAAACACTTGGAGGCTGGAATTAGCATATTTCCTAAACGGCAACACGTGCCGATTACCCTGGCCGTGCATATTTCCAGCGGCTTAGGTCTCGTTCGAGTAGTAACGAGCTTTGGCTTTAACCGGTTAAATTGTTAAAGTTTTAATTTATACAGGTTGTGTTTTTTACTTTTCCGAACTTCTTTGCAGGTTGAACAATCAGGATTTGTGGCGTTAGATTTCCCAACGCTGGCTTTACAATGTTTCTGCAGCCAGTTACAAACTACAAGCCGGCATATTTCATGTCGCATGTTATTTATTCGTTTCTGATTTAAACCGTGAATATTTGAACTTACCTAACATATAAGTGTGACCGACAGTGTTGGTCGAGCGTAAAGATTCGTGAGTGTTCAAATCCCGTCGAGACCGGCAGGGGAAGCTTTTTTACTAGGTTTTCCTCAATCGTATGCAATGGGATTGAGTCCTCTCAAAACCCTCGGAGATCCCTTCACAATTGTCTAATATACTTAGTAAGACACCTGAATTGGGGCATGTATTGATTTAGGCAGGTTTCCTACGGGTAATTAAAAAAAATAAACACATGTCTATATATTTTAAATTCTAGTTTTAAATGTACTTTTTCCATGGTTCAAAACCATAAACATTAACAGCATTTGCGTATATAACATGTCTCCTCCACTGTGCATTGCGCACCACATACAGCTTCGCGAGTGTTTTGTACCTACTATTGGCTAAACTCCTAGGAAGGTAGGCCCTATACCCTACGATAAACGTACCGTCAAACTTTAGAAACGGAAATTCGCAGAAACTGTGAATTGTATGATTACTGATTGTATCAACCCCATTGAGAAAGCTCTTCGGTGGAACCTCGACTTCCGGATTCTCCGATCCCGAGAAACTCCCCCTACAACCACAACAACTACAACAACAACAAAGTCTCCCAGGATTCCAGGAGGTCGCGTCGCAACCTCGGGATCATTCAGGGGATATTGTTGAAGCGTTCGAGGCAAATTCCTGTTTGCTCACATTAAAGTTAGTTGGGTGAAACTTCGGGTCGTTGTGAATGAAGGGTTCTTCACCTGGAAAATATTGACGACATACATCAAGATTGGTATTGGTGTTTTTTTTTTGTGAAAATTCGATAGACGTGTATTACGATAAAAAGAATTGTTTATATTGTCAATTGCTATTATAAAAACTCTCTTGTGAATCTATGCACTTTAAGAGAAAATCCATTTAAAAGATCATGTTTTTATGCCAGATTGAGCAGACTCATCGTTTAAGCAATTAAAACAGTGCGCTAGATTCATTTTATTGTTCGTTTGTCAGTATAAATTGCACGTGTTAATCCGTACCGACGCGAATATTCCGTTCGTATAGACAATCATCACCGATGTATGTGTAATTATTAAATAGAAGTGCAATTTAGCTAAAATCGCGCATCTTAAATAAATGTGTTAAAGTCAACTCCAATATGTTCCTTAAAATATACGTCAAACGTAAAGATCGAATGACGAAACAATTGATGAGTTCAAAGCAAAATTGTTATTCGAGGCTTCACAGTCGCACCCAACACAAGTAGCAGCTCCCAGCCCTTCTAAAATGGAGAAACTGTGTTTCACACAATCCAATAACTATCAGAGTGCACTTTGCAATCGGCCGGTCTCCAGAGAGCCACGATACTCCCCGGCCTAGCGTCGTCCCAGCGCAAGAAAAACACTAGTTTAGCGCATACCTTTCACTCTAATGGGAGCGGACAGCGCCTTACTTATGCCTTCCATTAGTGTATTGCTTTATTTTAACCGGGTCGCGAACAAATCAGTCGGCCAATCGATACTGGAACTGATATCCTCTCTTACACGGGATGGCCGAGGTAGCTTAGTGGTGCTTTGCTTTGAATTACAGCGAGAGTGATTCGGTTACTTTTTCTACTCCTGACTCGTAAGCCACAGATTCTGCTCGTGGATGGAGCTTAGGACTTCATCGTTTGGAAGATAAATTACAAATTAATGTTGTAATAGAAATAAAAATCTATGCTTATAGACAAAAGTCGGTCACATTATGTGGTAAAACTGTTCATTGTAAAGTACGGTTTTACTCGGTGCAATTCTCTTCAAAAGACTAAGTATCTTGGAGATAGGGTTAACTTTGAAAGAAATTTCAATGGATTGTTTAATATGATTTTATCCTGCATTCATCTTTACGACTGAAGAAGCGATTCTGGGAACTTTGGAAATAACTTTCTGAATTTCCAATAACGTGATTTGAACCCGTGACCTACTGAATTCTATGTCGGTAAAAGTCAATCAGTTATTGTATTCACAATGTTTTAATTAATACATCGCAGGACGCAGCTAAACTCCTCCACTAATGCTATAAACTTTTATCGCTCGCATTAGTTTCAGTTTTTGTGACGATTTAACAACAGCCCCCTGAAGATCACAACAAACCTGATTTCTTTCCGTCCTCCGCTTGTTTTAGGCATAATATATGAGTCCGCTTGACGCAAAGCACAGGCATCCCACTCCGCTTCTTGATGCAATAAATTGTAGAAATTTGTCTTACGAATTCAACCACAAAAACAATCTAGGCGTCTCTTTGCTCCCAGGATCTTGCATCTTTATGCGTGGCAACGCACTAGTAAATATTTGTTTTAAACCTTTGTCGGTTTCCTTCCCTTCTCTTCGAAGTACACGGTATCTCTACGGGCCTCGTCTTGTTTTAATATTGATAATCCATACTCACATTTCTCTGAGGCCCCCGTCTTTGCTACACGGCTGCCAAGGTATCGCACATTGCTCAATATCGCGCCCGAGCGACGTCTCTGCTGCCGTCTATTGACGGATTCTGGTCGCACGGCGAGAGCAGGAGAATAACGAAACTTATTGTGTAGAAATGGCAAAACGTGAGTTTAAAAATATCGGCAAAATGTTTCACTGATAGGGTAGACTCTGGGTTTGCAACGCTTCTAGAATTCTGTCGTATCTAAGATAGGCGAAACTTGCCTCATTCTTGTTGTCGCCTGCTGCACTATATCAAGGAGAACAGTTGTATTTTTAATTTCGTTTCATTTCTGTTAGTAATTAGTTTCATAATTTTATAACACATTGCTGTATTGCAAAACAATATATCACACATTTCTGTTGAGATAATTATATAAATGTTTATGGTTGCACGTAGATCCTATACAAACAATATCTTAACAATATTGTAATGGTATATACAAATAAATAAAATAAATCCGTATTTAGAGTCTACCCACTCAGTCACACAACTGATTTTCAGTGGGGGACAGTAAAGAAAAGCCAAAAGACTTAACTGTGCATACAAAGTGATATTTTTGATGGAAAAAGTATTTGAATCTATACCTTAGAGTTCCGCTCTTTGTATTTTGTGCGGGTGTGGAGATTCTAATTAATTCATTTGCGTCATCTTATTTTATTTTATTATTTATTTAATTAATTACTTAAAGTCCGTCTATTCTATTCAGTTTAAAAAACTAATTTACAAATGAGTACAACTAAAGAAATTTAGTTACACAAATGCAGACAAAAGCAAGAACTATAATTAAGTCAAGTATGAAATAGTAATATTATAACAACAATAACAAGTTTTATCTTGTAAGAGTCAATAACCGTCTCTCACCTCAATCTACTCAACGTTTCCGTCAACCCAGTCTCGTCATTTCTGAGAACCGTGAATACTTTATCATCTTGTGACAAACTATTCGTGGCAAAGAAATTGAACCGAAAACTGAAACCGACAATCGTAAACGTTGATAAAAAGTCAACAAGGCATCAGGGTCGTCAATATTTATTTATGAAGATTGTCTCCGTCCTCGCGGGGTTACGTGGTGAAGACACGACGAGGCACGAGCTCTCAGGTTGATCATGTTGTTGGTCGATCTATAGTTGTTCCAACGCAAGGAAGCAGATGCTGACGTCACCGGCGGGTGGATTGCAGCCAATCAGCGGACCCCAAATTAAAATACGGATCGCGTATTGGCCCGCTGAAACCGCGCGCATCTGCTTACTTGCTTCGGAGCAACTGTATAGTGTTTCGCACATCAAAGAACGCGGATAGCTTTGATGTTGTTTTACCAATATAATAACAGTATCAGCTTTGTTGAAGCTAGCTGAGCGTCGACCTCTGTTGGCTACACCTATAGGCGACATTCATTTTGCCGCGCATTCATACTACCCCCACTAAGACAGCATCTGCGATCTTTGGCTGGTACCCCTATAGAACATCGAGGGAGTGGAATCAAACTACTGCACCCATCAACCTACCCACATAACACAGCTCAATCTCCAGGGAGAACTAGAGACAGAGCGAACACGTATACCCTATAGTCAAACAGGCCGCTTGCATGCAAACGACCGACGACGAAATGGCGCGAAAACGCCTCTTCAACCTTTATTAGTTAGACTCAGCTACTTTTTTCTCTATTTTCCACCTTCAACTTCTCAAATATATGCGATTAAATTAAACTCTTATGAGATTTTACTTTAGAGTTATCCCTTACTGAAGAGGTCGTGGATGGACTTAAGATCGTATACATGACAGGGTCTTTGTGAAATATTAAAACTCTTAAAGAAGCTCGTTGCAGGCCGGAGTTTTTTCCTCCGAAAGTCGTCGTATGCAAATTCCTTGTATGTATATTTCATTTCCCTTTCGAGAACGTCTTGATATTATTTTCGATCCAGATTTCCCAACGTCTTGTTGATCTCGCGTTATTATGTATGTAAAGTAGATGTTTGATCGTAAATTTCTTTGATATGTTCATGTTTCTATTTAGAGGCAAGGGCGTGCCAAGTTGTCGCATGTAGAGTAGCGGGCCCATATCTCTGTTGTCAGAGACTGGGAGCAAGGGATGTCACGCAACGCTGTATCTTCTCGGTGAAGAACGAACGAAGCTGCTTTCTAACTCTAAAAGTCTCTTAAAGTTGCTTACTCACATTGGTTCAATATAATAATATGGAGATTTCTTTGATATTTTGTCGAGTTTTAATTTTAATCTTTAACGTGCAGTTGTAAATTTTATTTCCATTTAAAATGTTTATAAAAGTTTGTTTCTAGAAAAGTGACACAAGCTAAATTATTTATGAATTTTGTTTTTATAGTATAAATCAGCATACCAGCATACCAGCGTAGGCATATTTCATTACAACTTTTATTTCTTCGTTATTCAACTTAAAATTTTAGATTATAAAATTAACAACCAAATTTTGTGTACTGTAAAATGCAAACGATCTGGAATATCAAAACTCATGAGAGTGAATCTGGATAAAAAGTAAAGGAATAACTTACATAAATAGTTTATCCGTATTTAATTCAATTATCGGCATTGTTTGATTAAGTCAAAGTCCTGGACATTTTAATATAGACTTAATTATTTTCACGTGCCACTTGCCCAAATCTTGTTTTAAATTGCGTTTATGAGCTACGGAGTAAAACATTAAAGGTCGCGTCCCCCCCAACCCCCTCCCTAATATGATGAGGACACTCGAGACGAAAGTGAAAACCTCCTCCAGTATTATCCTGCTATATAAATCTTTAACGCAATAATTAACGTGAAAGGCTCCGTTCTTCGGGAGAGGAAAAAGTCATTGTTATTAATGCGAATCAAGTTTCTCTAGCACGTCGTAATATTTCTGGCCGGCTCTTTCGTTTTACGTAACTGACGTTAAAAGCGATTGCCCGTATGGTCCATTTCTCATGGGCTATTCGCTTTTACTGTGCACAAACCTTTTCCAGTATGCACCAAAAGATCTTTTTATATTTACTTTTTCCCTCCGTCCCCCTTGCTCCCCACATTATACGTAACGCTACCTTGGTTTCGCTTCATCTTTGTTCCCCTTTACTGCGTTTAACCCTTAACATTCTTTTTCTTCTTCTCCTTCTTTTATTTATTCAGTAGTTTGCTCGCTCCAAGTAGAGCCAGCTACCTGCCTCTATCATCCCTATCTCTCAACTCAGGCGAGGTTAGGGGAGGCTCATTTCAAGGCAGATTCCCTCAGGATGTTACTTCACCTTTGCACGTGGAAACGTTTCCTTGCCCTCGGGCAACGGTTACTCGTAGGTGTATCCTGTATCCTGGCAGGGACTTGCAGAGCTTAATCGCCACATGGCTGATAATGTGGTCATTAATTTAAGCCAGTGTAATGGAAGACACACTTTAAGAATATGACCCGGGAGTTCTAGGTGGCTAATGTAGATGATTAGTTTTCATAGGCGAGGACACTAGTTTCCCATGTGAAAGAACGCGCACTGGGATGCTGTTTGTAAGCAGATTTAACGTTGTTTGTACAGGAGCGAGGTGAACTGGGAAAGAATGCTTTGTTTTGCGTTCTAAGCAGCTTACGTGAACGAGCGATTTGAGTCGAGTTTCTTGTGGAAATCAAATGAACATGGCAATATTTAATAAAGGTTTATAAAATCACCGAGGAAACGTTCTTGAAAGGAATTTTGAATCGATAAATGGGTCTCTATTCAGCGGATTAAATCCGATTGATTTTGTTGGGCTCCTTTATATAATCGTTGTAGGCCTGGTTGGTTGGTTGGTTGCTGGAGTTGGGGAGTTACTAAACGGATGTACAGCGTTACCGTTTAGTAACTTTTAGAGTAACGCATTAAGTTGAACTTAGACGGTTGTAATGTAGAAATCAATATTTAGATCATGTACAGTTTTTGTGGCTATTCCAGGTATTTAAGCAAAAACAACGTTAGTAATTTACTTCAAAATATTATTCTTATTTGTACATTGTTTTTCCTTTGACTTAAAAATTGTATTTTACCTGTTTACCTGTACCACTTTACCCGGACTATTATTTACCATTCTCTTTTAAAAGTTACTTTCAACAACTTCCAAATTTTCAATTACATTTAATATGTGTTAACGTTAACTTAACTTTTATCAAGTTACTTTCTTACTTAAACTTATACCTAAACATGATGGCACTTATCAAATCTATGGTTTGAAATATCGTTTTATTAAATATTAATAATAACAGTGGAGAAGGCCAATTGAAACTAAAATCAATGCTAAAAGAATGTTATCAAGCTTCATTCAGCAAGTGTTATTTGTGCTTTCCTACGATTTTAAACCATTGTAATTTTAACGTGATACATATGCTTGCCGATGCTCGATAAATGAATGAAAATTACACAATTAATATAATACTACGTAACCGAACGTGATTAGTTGTGAAACTGCCCGAACATATTCTTCTAATTTCACTTGTATATAATAAAAGTGCAACTTTCATGTGTGATCTGTTTGAAACAAGTATGTTCAAAGGTCACATGTCAACTATGTATGTTCGTTGCGCCTCTGGCTAAGACACCACTAAGTTCAGCTTCTCAAAGGTCTCCTAGCTGCTAAACCAGCCGGCTCGTCTATGTCTGCTCGCCCGCGGGATGTCGCAATAAGCCTGGTTGCCGCACACAAAGGAGCACAAGTTAGAGTGGATTAGGAAAACTAGTCGACGTGAGCCTTTAACTTGTAACTTATACGACCTCAGTTCATCGTTTCTTGCAAGTTTGTCGAAGAGAAGATGGATGCGTGTACTTAGAACTCTTTATGCAAAGTTCATCTCGCCTTAAGATGAAGGATGTTACAATATTTGTTTAGACCTTGACTGTAGTTTGCTGTCAGTTTCTCTTCCGTTACGTGTAGACTGCTGCTTCAGAATGTTTTTATGAAACTTGGTTTTTGTATTTGTTAATGGACTAAACAACTCGTGATTTGTATTCTTTAAAACTGGTGGGCTACCTTCTCATATAGTGTCTGTCTTATGTCTCGCTGGTGTACTCGAGTAAAAACATTATTCCGATTGGATCATCTTTCTCACGCGCAAACGTTACTGAAGTAACCCCAAACTGAAATAATATAAATTTAATTCAAAGTCTGAATTCCAGAAAGTTACAAATATAGATCCCTGGGCGAAGTCGAATTTTAATTTCCGGATTGTATTTTAGAGATGGGGCATTTTCCAACACTCTCTTTAACACCTAGACTCTCAAATTGAGTATTTTGAGAAGACTGACATCTACAAATTTGCTCGTTGTAGCAAATCAGTTAATTCATGTTCCGCTCTTTAAAACCACATGAATGCAACTTGATTGAAAACCAATACATAAGTCTATGACCAATGAGTAAACGTTACCGAAAGTATATTTAAAGATGCATTTTGTTACATTTTGTAGCATTCATGAGCTTGCAGATAAATCATCTATAAGCAAAACTCTAACTTCACTCTTCTATGAATATCATCAAGTCTTCCTGGATATTACAAATCGCGAAACGAATTCTCTGATTATGTCTTTAAAGCTTTTTTCAATTATTTTCTTTCTCAAAATAATACGAACAATAATTATTACACCTTTCCAAATCTCTTACGACGCATTAAAGTTAACATTTTGTTCGCGATTTCAGAGATCCGTAATGTATTCGTCTATTGTTCTGCTACTGAAGTTAATCGTCTTCACCCCTCGAACAATGGGTGAACTACGCACAATTATAGCTTGTTAGAAACTCGAGTATGTCCTAATGTATGAACCAAGACTGGAGTGGCGCTGTGTCCTCACATTGAGACTTTGCCATATAATTAAAGCAAGTGCCCCCTGTTCTGGTTTCAGTTGGAATTATAGTCCTACGCAGTTGCTACATCAATCAAATGTCGCACTGTTACCACTTAACACTTCACTTTGCCAGTCTTAGATTCAGCCGAGCCTTCTCAGGATAGTCTTATAGAACATGAAGTAATACTCGTGGACGACATTGATAGCACGGTGTAAACAATGACACGATGTATGGATGTCGGTATGCATAAAAATAACAGTAATTTATTATATAATTATTATTATTATTATTATTATTATTATTATTATTATTATTATTATTATTATTATTATTATTATTAATTATTATTATTATTATTATAATGCATATTACAACAGAGTACAAATACTCCACAAGTGCAAATATAGCATAATGGACAGACAACATACTTACACACATTAAAAATATACAATAAACATTCACAAAATAATAAATCTATCTCTTTAAACACATTTGAAATTAGCAATTTAAATGTGAAGTTAGAAAAATATTAACAATGGAAATTAATATATTCTTGAGAGAAGAGAAAAGAAAAATAGGTATGAAAGAAGAGATGAATGGAAATAAGCTAGTGAGTAAATTATAATGTTAATATCCTAAAGCTTGAGTGATCACAGATTTAAATTTAACAATATTTTGAGAGAGATCAATGTTCGTTGCTTTATGAGGTTTTAACATTTTTGGATGAGCGTAGCGAGCGAAGCGAAGACTTCAATTTCACTGACCCCTCAAAAAATTTAGCTCCAATGTTTTTTTTTTTTGTCTGTTTGTTCGCACGATTCCGGGAAAACGGCATATGCGATCTTAATGAAAATTGGAGGGGACCTTCGAAATCTCTAAACTTAGACGTGCCACGTTTTTGGGTACAATCGAAGAAATATTTCTAACGAATATCGTACTTTTACGATTTTTTTTCGATTTTAAGTGCGATATTTTCGACTCATTTGGGCCGATTCTGACCAAACAGGTGGGGCTACAACGTTCATATTTCACATGGACATTAAGGTTATGGTGATGAAGTAACTTTTGAAAGAAAAAGTTGAAAAAGTACGCAAGAATCCATAGAAATAAATGTTTTGATATGAGTTTTTTTGAGGTTTATAATAACAATTAACAAGTAACAATGGAAACTTGACAACAATCACCTACAATACATTCACAAAGCACTTGCAAAGGAAAAGTGGTCCCACACAAACTAAAAACTTGCAAAAACGCTCATCCATCAACGCGGCGGGACTTTAGCGTTTTGCTAGTTAAATGAATGCTGCAATCTGTTAATGCATGCATTTTTAAAAGGTCCGCAGTGGGGCTGGTTGAAAAGTTTTATGAAGGCGTGTATGTTTGTGAGGTATATAGAAATTTAATTTTCCAGCTTGTATGCACATGGCTCTATAAATACCTATGTATATTATAATGTATAGTTAAAAGTTGAGGTAACCACACACTTTTTTAAACTATGCACATTTCCATAAATTATTTTACGAAAATATGATCTTCACCACATTCTCGCAACACACAGTTGTTTATGTAATAACTATATTTTTAAATGAGTTCATAGTTTTTCATATGAAATAGCTAAAATAACGATAATTTCTATATTTTATTTTGTGAAATCTTAGCATCACATATTAATATTTATACAATAATATCGTGTTTTTTATATCAAACATTTTAATGGTAAGTTGCTGCAATGCGCGTGTGTCATATTTGCCAGAAAACTTTTGTGGACGTTATTTAACTAAATAATTAATTTCAGATATATAACGATGGCCCTGTCCCTCCTCAAAATGTGTCTTTATTACTTCAATGTCTTTATTTTTCTTTGTCATTTCGTTTTCAAAGAACGAGGCAACTCGATTTGGCATCTAAGTGACCTAGTTCCACGAGAAAACAGATACGAAAGTGGTTCGATACAATGGTCCCACATGACGGCGGTGAAGAACCCCTCCCCCCCCCCCCACACGACCGACGACAAATACAATTCCGCAAAATAGAAGGAAACAGATTGGATATTGCTTGAATGAAGTTGAGTTTTTCTCTAAACTGAAAGCGAAAGTGTATCGATCCAGATCGTAGGCCTCGCACAGTGTGGTGTCAGCTGTTACCCGCGTACCCGGTACTGCAATGTTGTACTTGTCATGCGTGAGTGCGTGCACGTTCGCCTGTCATTGTGCGTTCAACGGTTGGCAACAAACACGAGACCTCTGTTCGCAAAACAATACTCATTTAAATAAGTACGAACAACTGTTCGTTATCTTTACTTCAACCAACATTAACATTCTATTTTAAACTATTATTATTAAGGTATATTTTTAAAAGGTTTCTCTCTCACCCTCATTTATTTCCGCTCATCGTTTAGAATATAAAAATTTCAATAATAGAGACGTTAAACAACAAAACTAATCGTCATATAAGTTGAGCAGCAGTTACGAGAAAGTATTTCGATGTCACGACGACCTGGCACCTCCACCAAAATTCAAAAAAACAAACCTAACTTCTGAATTGTATTAAATATTAAACCTAACTGATTATAAGCGACTATTACTGTAAGTTGTGTATAAACACAAAACCAACATCACCGAATATAATAATTTGGTATCGTTCACTCGCGTTTCCAGGGTCGAGCTTGGACTTGTTTTATAATTAAGATTTTGACACTAGGATGTAGGGATTATCTTATCTCGTTCGTGTTAACTACAGTTAAGTAGTAAATCATTACTATTGTTTAGATTGTCTTTGAATCTCTTGTTCAAGAGAATAGTATAATTGCTGCGCACTTAAGGGAACAGCAACGTCCAAAGACATAAATTCGAATAGAAAGTTAATTTTCAAGGCAATACTTTAGCTACCATATAGGTTATATCTTGTTGGGCTCGTGTGCGTACCACAAAGAACCAACAAACTCTGCAGCCGCAGGTTCATAACGAAGTGACAACAACAGTACATAGTATGCGATCGACTGTTGTCACAATTAGTAAATAGACCCCCAGTATGGCTTGACCCGGCACCTCCACCAAAACCCACAAGATACACATGAACTCTCGCCTTCTCTCAACGACTTCTGCTATTTTAAAAATATCATTGTTATGTATTTCCCTTGTGAAAGGGTTTACTCACACCCTTAAAATACACATTCAGGACTTTTACTCATCTGAAGATGTGTTTACGAGACCATATAAGAATGTAATTGTATAATGTGATCGTCATCGTCTCTCTCTCTCTCTCCTCTCTCTCTCTCTCTCTCTCTCTCTCTCTCTCCCTCCTCTCTCTCTCTCTCTCTCTCTCTCTCTCCCTCCCTCTCTCTCTCTCTCTCTCTCTCTCTCTCTCTCTCTCTCTCCTCTCTCTCTCTCTCTCTCTCTCTCTCTCTCTCTCCTCTCTCTCTCTCTCTCTCTCTCCCTCCCTCTCTCTCTCTCTCTCTCTCTCGTGTTGTGATGTTGTTCTATCAGTGAGTGTTCTCGACTGTGTCTCCCGGTATCGTGACTCGCCCGCTCACGTCTCAAGCGACTTCTGAAGCTAACTCGGCCCAACTGAATCAGCCGCAGTCAGAGTGCTTTTATTGTGGAAATCAGTCGCGGTTGCAGAGACGCCGAGGGATGAGGTCCCTTGTAGGCTGAGAGGCGGCCTTTTAGCCCGAGAGCATATTGGTTGGGATCATGCCAGAAGCAACATTGGACCGCATAATGTGGGTCATACAGTAAGATAAATACGTGTGCGGTTGATTTTATATTTACAAACAAATTGATGATGACCATTAAAAAAAATCTTACGGATTTATAGATAATAATTTGTTTTTTCCTCGTCTCTATCACCCTTCTTCGTTTACCTAACGGAGCTAGAAGAAAATACTTCTTACATTCTAAACTAGCGCATTTAAAAAACACTAAAATGGTTAAACATTAAGATTAATTAAAAACAAACAAATATGTAGTATTGAAGTTACATCAACGGGCATTAATTTGATATGACTGACCTATATAATATTGAATGAGAATGAATGTTTTGATGGCAAGTTGTTAAAGTAAGTAAAAAAGGACACTTACCGACTGCTACAAGCTTTTAAACATTTTCAAAGGGAGCTGTTAAGCTCATACAAAACCACAGTTATATCTGGTTTTAACAATTTATTCGACGTTCATGAGATATGACGTACAGTATGGTTTCATTAAGAAGCGCATCCCCCCTATATGCATTACTTCCTGTCCGTCTATCCGTCTGTGCGTCAGTCAGGTCTCAGGATAAAAACCGAACATGACCTCCGATTGACAAGTTGTTTTTGCTGCCGTTGCTCGTCCACTCAAGAATATTGTTGAGACCCTTGAGGTCTGGAGGCGAGATTGTGCCCATCCAAAGGGGGGCTTATCTATCATTCCAGAACCTAATATTCCAGTACCAAAGAATTTTGAATGCCGGAGAATTTGTTTTATCTTTCTCCAAAAACCTGTCGATGAAGTAGCTTCGCTCCCTTTTTGGACGTTCTTGAGATGTGTGTTTTTGTGTGTATCTTATATCTTAGTCGTCTGTTCCAAGTCTTGACGTCAACGCGAGTGTTGTCCCCCCCCCCCCTCCCCCGTCTTGCTTCCGACGTCACATGTAAACTCATCGGTTCTGGCTTCAGGTTCTGCCACTCTTGTCTCTCTCTCTCTCTCTCTCTCTCTCTCTCTCGCGGTCCGTGAAACACCTCGGATGTTCTAATAAATAGTGAGCAGCCGTCCACTTCTAAATATTCTTAACCTATGTCAGATTAAAAGTAGTTAATAGGTTCCCGCAACAAAGATACAATAAGTCCTGGATTATTTAGGTCAAGCTTAGAATGCTGTACAACAGTTTTACCGCCTGGCGTTTTCCTTTATTACATACTCGCTCGTCCTCACTGCTCCGTTTTGACCTCTTTTATCAGTGACTGTTATTACATTTTGTTTTGTTCATTTATTACAATTCGACATTGATTGTATGAGATGGGTTTTGCTGTCGGGATCTCAATTAAACTTCATGTCCTCGATAAGAGATTGGACTGTGAGCTGCAAGCTTTAATTAAATATATCACACACGTGGACTTGTAGTCGGGAGGATGAGGGTTCGACACTGTTCCCTGGTATTGGTCGTTTTGGTTTCTGTGCTCCACTTAAAATGATGACTGAGTGGGTAGACTCTAAATACATGTTTTATTATTATTATTATTATTCCTGATTGAACGTTGTGTACAAGGTGTGTCAGCATTCCGGTGTCAAATGGTTTATGATGTGATTTAATCCTATCTGTAGTCATAGGAAATTCATCCCATCACACTATCACTGAACTTTAACTTGAAAAATGAACAAATCGTTTTTAGCCACGTTTTTAAATTACATGTGAACATTTATTAACGAAGTTTCTTAGGCCTGTGATGAAATGTTCAATATAAACACAAAGTTTATCACAGTGGTTGTTGTTTAGTTCAAAGTATTTTTACTACAACTTACACTATAAAATGTTATGAGACGAAAGTTTGTATTAATTCCATACACTTACTCGGGTGGTTTGCGGTCTTTGAAGAGCTTTACAAATTTAATTTAACCCTACAGTTTGTCTTGTTAAAAAGAACATTCTTCGGCGAACTTTTTATAGCAGGTTTCATTTCCAACTACTTGTTACAGATCTTGAAAGCGTAGTTCTCTTTAAACATCTGTGAATTGTTCGTAGAAACTTGTAGCATTCACATCTGTTTTGCACTGTTTTCAAGTAGTTCTTAGTGGTGAGGGCAGCTTGTCGGGAACCTCGGCAATAAGCATGAGAGCGTAGATACACGATATTGTAGTTCCTAAATAGCTTGGTCTACAAGAACACGCAGATATATTTTTAATTGCATGTAACTTGCGTATTGTCATTTTAACTTTTATTTGTAGTTTTCATCTTTTTCGTTTTCAAGAAAGAAAAATACAATTTGAAAACCATAAGCGGCATCAGACATTTGAATGTATTTCTGTCACTTCTCCATATTTTACTACACATGACTAAATTATTAACTGCCCTACATAACAAAATATGGATACCAGCACATTATGCAAACATCCAAGAATACAAAATTTATCTTCGAGAAACTTTGAGTGGTAGGCTTTTTACCAACAACGATTTTAACAATCAAATAAAAAAGCTAATTATAATTAATAATTATTCATATTTACTGCCACTGGGCGCTGGGCGATGAATGCCGCTGGTCGAGTGAATGTTTATAAAATACCATACTTGGACCCGGCACCTCCACCAAATATCTAGAGAATTCACTCAAATGTGCTCTCACCTAATTCTCAACGGCTAATGTTAGACTAAGCCGTCTTTATTCTATTCTAGACATTATTTTAGACAAAATAAATCGATTTGCTTCATAAGACGCCAGAACCCTCAGCGTGACCGGCCTGTATAGTTGGAAGAATTCTTTCGATTTCCAAGCGGTGCTTGACGGCAATGTAAAACACTTGGACATGTTTTGAGTCAAGACTTCTGTTGAATCTATCTTAAAGCTGTGGATTATAACTTATGTCAACAATGCATGTGTCAACATTATACTACTGTCAAGTTTTGAAATGTCTTCCGTGTATCTGTGTCTATCTGTCTTGGCCAGTTAAGCTCGAATACATACTCAACCCTTCAGAAATGCTGTATCGCCACCATTGCTTCAACTACCAACACCATTTAATCATAATTGTGTGCATACGGTGCATTCTAGTGCATTATTTACAGTGCAATAAACCTACAAGCGAGTTACGTGTCAGCAAACGACCATTGCCAACCACACTTGGAAATTATTATGGAACTGTTACTTAATTCCGGAATTGTGCTCATTACCGTGACAATTTCACACCTAGGAAACAAAACTCTAACTCGGCGGGAAGTTCGTAACTAACAAGTGGTAAGTTATGTCGCGTGGAAGTGTCTCATGTGCGGTGAATAATTTCAACACTAATCGCGTTAAATTAACATTTAGCTTACTCTTTTTGAGAACGATAACATCTAGCGCTTGGCTAGGGGCCTATGGTTACACACCACCACAGAATATAAAGCACACATTTCATTTCATAACGTTATTTTTCTTGAGGGTGGGATTAGAAGTACAAAAGTTATCAGTAAAATATTACATTAATTTTTAATTGCATTTAATATCCTTTTTGAATTTGTTGGATGAGCGAAGCGAAGACTTCAATTTCACTGACCCCACAAAAAATTTAACCTGTTTTTGTTTTTTTGTGTGTGTGTTTGTTTTTCCGTCTGTTTGTTCGCTCTCTACCGGGCAAACGGCATATCCGATCTTGATGAAAATTTGAGGGGACCTTCGAAATCCCTGAACTTAGACTTGCTACGTTTTTTATGTACAATCGAAGAAATATTTCTCATGAATATCGAACTTTTACGATTTATTTCGATTTTTAGTGCGATATTTTCGTGACATTTGGGCCGATTCTGACCAAACGGGTGGGGCTACAACGTTCATATTTCACATGGACATTAAGGTAATAGTGATGTATTGTTTTCTGAAAGAAAAAGTTGAAAAAGTTAGCCAGAATATAAAGAAATAAAGCTTTTAAATGAGTTTTTTGATTTTTTGTACGATATTTTCGTGCCATTTGGGCCAATTCTGACCAAACGGGTAGGGCTACAACGTTCATATTTTACATGGACATTAAGATTATGGTGATGTAGTACCTTTTGAAAGAAAAAGTTGAAAAGGTAGCCAGAATTCATAGAAATAAAGCTTTTAATATAAGTTTTTACGGTAAATAATACCAATTAACAAGTAATTAAATAAACTTGACAACAATCACCTACAATGCGTAGGCAGCAAAACAAAGCACTTGCAAAAGTAGAGATATCCCACGCAAACTAAAATCTTTAAAAAGCTCATCCATCAACGCGACGGACTTTAGCGTTTTCCTAGTTACCAAAATTATTGTGATCTAATACATTGTTGTTGTATTATTATAAGTACTATTTCAAATATTTACTTAACTGTTAGTTCATTGTTGTGTCTGCATCTATGTATGTAGATTTATTTAGTTGTCCTCCTTTGTAAATCAGTTTTTAACTGAATAGGATAGACGTTAATTACATATATAAATAAATAAAATAAAGATATAACATTGCATCTACTGATTATACTGATTAAGAAAATAATAACAATAACATAACAATAACAAAACAATATTGATAAAATACAACGTCAATAAAATATAATTACGTGCATACTTAAACAAGGCACTAAATACCATACGATATACATTGATGTAAACTATAATGATTCTCCTCTGGGTGGTTGTTAATCGACTGTAAAGTAAGGGCCATATTATGTGTAACATGTTCGGAAACAACACGTTACCTCGGGTGGTTCTAGTCGTGGCCATGTGGGTTATGCGCTCGTAGTGGCGAACAACTCTTAGCATGTGCATGTAAACTTGCAGCTCGCTTCCTGTTTGTACAACAGATTGAGGGTGGTATGCATGATTGCATGCAATCTCGTAGCTCGCTAACCATTCGTGGTATGTTTTATACTTATCTATTTTTATATGTCAAACTTTATTTCAGATTGTATAAGTCTTCAGAGATAAGAATTCATAGCTCCTGCTGTTGAATTGAGAGGTCGATTTTCACTCCCACGTATTTTCCGCAAACATTTTACCAAACTTTACTTACAACAGTAAATATTCCGTCTTTATATATTTTGTAGACGAAACGTAATCGTGAAAGTTTCCCTCTGGAAATAGGGTAATAGTTTGGCATAGTGAGTTCTATTCATGGAATGATATTGATTTGTTATTAAGTAATCTACCTTTGACTAGCTCCACATTTTACCAACAGAGGTAGCTTATGCGTAAGGCATTAGGATAATTCGGGAGGTCATGGGCTCGAATCCCTAAATGACTCTTACAAAACCTATTTAGTCACCTGAGGCGTGTACACCTGGTAAACCTTACAATGTACTACGCCTTGCGAAAACATTTTCACTTACTGAATTCTTACTACTACTCAAAATGCCGGTGATACTTATCTCTTACCGCTTCCTCGTAGAATTATAAAGTTTGTTTGATTAGGTTTTTGATGCTTCGTACAGAACCACAAAACACTTTTTATGCACAAATGGTTTTTATTCAGTGCAAGAGTATTTAGAATGTTTTAACGCTTTCTTATAAGGGAGGGTATGTTTAATTATTATGTATAATTTTAATGTTTTGTTCTTAATGCTGTAATGACTTAGATGTTTCATATATTTTTTAAAATGTAAAAGAAATCAATCAATATGAATATGAATATTTTGTGTAATGGTCCAAAACCAGGATAAGAATATTTCTTGGGGACCTGCCCATGGTCAACGTACACCTCTGCAGACCACGGCCTAGGTAAAGCTTGGGGAGAGTAGATCAGGGAATTAAAAGACCACAACCGCATCACTCTCGTTTAGACTTTAAAAACGTTTAGCCTGGATTGCTGGTGGTGGATCCCGATCCGACGACATCCGGAATTTGATGCTTATGTTGAGGGCTTACATTCAGTAATCAGTACAATTGAAATACGCTCTTATGGAAACATTTATCTAATCGGGCGTTAACGTAAAAGAGCAAGGGTGAGCCAGAATTGATCTGAAAATGGTTGAACATGATAAAATGAAACAATCCAAAATGTTATCTTGTTTCTAGGCTTCAATACGTTTCTCTCGTCGTCTGGGATAATGTTGTGTTAGGTTGTTGTAGATGGAAACCGCCGCTCGAGGCTTCTCATCTCCTGTGCATGCGGCTGTAATGTGACTATAAAAACAAGTTGCTACACCGAACACAAGTATAGAAAACACTGGCTAGGTTGAGGGAGTAAAGTAAACAGTAATCGTTTCATCGTGCAACGCAGATTCGCTGCCTTCGGCCGGGGTAGACGTGTAATATAGCGTACCAGGTCTCGTACTGGAGTGGGGATCGCTAGAGGACGCGTTACTGATACAGAGATTACTTGCGACTTGCGAACTATCAACATACTTATTTATAACCCTTGTTCCGATGTGTCTAAAAACAACTTGATGAAGTTGCGCGCGGTTTCGGCGAGCCAATGAGCGATCAGTATTTTAAATTGAGGACCGCTGATTGGCTGCAATCTACCCGCCGGTGACGTCAGCATCTGAATCCTTGCTTAGACCTCTACCCCGCTTCAAGTACTATTATCCGCCTTTTGCCTTTTAATTCGTCTAACTCTATAAATGTCATGTTCTCTTGTTGTCTTTCATGTAATGTTAAACTTGTAACTTTGTACTGTGTCAGGCTGCAGAGAGCCACACTTACCCTGCATTAGCCTTCCTGCCCTATGGGCAGGTAAAATTCAATAAAATAAATAAATAATTGTTTTGTCACTTTTTCTAGCGTTTTCTTTCGTATTGCCAATTATGTTCTAACAGCTCTTGAATACACTTTTTCCTGGTTTGGGTTGTGTTTGTTGTACGCAGTAGCTAGGTCACATTCCTTTTATCATCTATTACCCCCCTCCCCCCCAAATAAAGAAATCGCACACGTTCACAATTTCAACAAATCATGGTTTTGTCTGCAACAAACCACCAACTCGTTATCTGAAGTTTTGTGCCCAAACTCTCCCAGCTCTCTGGCCTAGAGTTGAGATGACTGATTCCCGCGCACCTAGCTGAACTCTCTGTCAGATTGGGGCAGGTCAGGTGGCCTCACGTATCTCCTCCTCGGACGAAGGCGAGTGAGGGGGAAGGGGGGGGGTATTCCCTAGCTGCCTCGGTAGACTTCAACAAATCAGGGGCTATACTATATAGAAACTGGAGAATCAACTTGCCAGCGTGAGTGTGTACAGACGAGTTATCACAGTTTCAACTGATGCAGTAGCAAACTTCGACGAGAAACTTCACTCGTCTTATATAAAACCTAATACTTATGTTTGTTATATGCTTTTGTGTTCCATGATTTGAGATTAACTTTAGGGTATTAGTACAAGTTAATCAAATGTGTAATTTTATCGACATATAATTAAGAAAACTTTTTTTTAAACAGTGTTTATAGTCCAAAATAATTATTACAATGGGAAGTGATAAAAAATTTAAATTATAGGTCTCGTTTGGTTATTTAAAATGTGTTTTTCTTTGTAGCTCATTGCATTTGTTGTATTCCTGGCATCTTTCTGTGGGCTAGTTTTAGTAACAAGTATGATAATGACGTCATGTTCTAAATACGCTTTTCTTTACAGGTGAGTAGCTGATGTGCGCTGGACGATGCGCAGTGGTTGCTGACTGCTACAACATTGGACGGACGGTAGGGAAATCTTCACACTTACACGTGACTTAGCAGACGGCTTATTATGTAATATTCATACCCTAAACGTAATCTTCGTTAATATTTGGGGGTGGAGTTTGAAGCTTCTGTTACGCCGTTCGTCGCGTTAGCGTTCTTATTGATTTATAATTGATTTCAGACGAATTCGGGGACAGCAGTTACAAGTATAAATTTATTTACAACAGAAAAACACATCGATAATAAAAATAAGTATTGAAGGATTCTGAATTACAAAAACACTCAACGATAACAAAATACGACGGAATTAAAATTAATTTTGTGTTGACGAAATAACGTATTGAAACAAGCAAAAGAAAAATACATTTTAAATAATTGTTTTCAATTAATAAATTATCATTTACAATTAAATATTTGGTATATAAACACGATAAATAAATACTTATCTGCAAAATGTATACCAGAAACTAAAACTTACTTATCCTCTTCCAGTTTGTATCTTTCTGTTTGATGTATTCCCCGATTAGTCGCTCTTATTAATAAATAAATACATTTATTTGAACATCGCGGTTTCAAACGCATTCAAATCCTGCTCTTGAGGGGATATTCGCAAGCTTTCATTCGTAAGTTAGGTTTGAGGTTGGTAGGAGTGGAAGCACCGCCTGCACTATACTGCTCGGAGCAATGGTGTCTGTAAGTAGTGGAATAACACCACTACATCCCCCAGTCCCCGGGGCACAGACGCGAGGCGCATTTATATTTCACAGATGGCAAGAGCCTATACCTAGTACGTAGGAGGCTAAGAGCGTTGCGCTATCACCGAGGTCTAGGTGAGTCGCATAGTCTAAGGCCAGAACTAGAATAGCTGGGAATAACGAGATGGTACATTTTTCTTTCTTTCTTTTTTATATAATCATTTATTGCATAACATTTGATGTGACCATTTAGACTTTAGAATTGTTTTTAGACGAGGGAGCTGAGTGACTGAGGATACAATTCAACTCAAACGGGTATTCGTCGTGATTAATGTGTCTGTTTGTTAAATATTAAACATTTGTCTGTTTGTCCGGTTCCATACGGCCGAACGGCCAAATAGGTTGAGCTCAAATTTTAAACGGACATCCGTGACCAGGTAACTAAGAACTGCTAACAAAATGAGCAAAATCCATTTTTTATTTCAATGACAATGCTTTTGTTCATGAAGAAGTCATTTTTATCGAATAATTTTTGTCAGGCCGTGATTACATGCAGTGACCAAGGTACATCGAATCTTGCACGCTCAAGGTTTCCCTAAATTCCGCTGGGAGTTTAAGTATACCTTGCACATTTCGTACTGGCTTTATTTTCCATGGTATCATATGCATTTCAAAAAAGTTTTATAATTTTTTAAATACAATCCAGAAATTAAAAACTCTTTCTCGACCGGCGGTTTGAACCTGTTTTCCACATTTCGGGTATAAGGGCGACTTAGTCAACTAGACTAGGAAAACGCCAAAGTCGTTGTTAAACGAGTGAACGAGTCATGTGTTAAATACCCGGGAACATTTGCATTTTCGTTTGATAATAATTATATAGATATAAATAATAGGGTTTTGAGTTAAGTTGGTATAAGGGTGCTTCAATTGTAAGGCCATAATACTCCACTCTAACCTATTATAGGCTAGATATACCTTAGATAGGGGGAGAAAAGGGAATGTTACCGGTTACTCAACACATGGCTCACTCACTCGTCTAACAACGAATTTGGCGTTTTCCTAGTTTTAATAAACAATTTTAAAAAATGTGAGAGCAACTAGTATGAGATGCGATTTGTTGCTAATACTGACTGAGTCGGCCTACACTGACCTGCATATTATGTGAAACACACTTTATTAATTTACCGTCACTTGTGCTAAAAAAACACCACAACAATAATACCTCCCTCGTAATTAAATTGGATGTAAAGTAGAAATAATATCAAAAGTGAGGACCCGGCGCCTCCACCAACAATGTTATTCTTATGGAGCTAAAACTTTTCTCGCTGTACCCGGCACCTCCACCAAATGCATATAACTTTTGCTATTTAAATCATTTGTTTATTACAGAATACAGGTGAATTTGACTTCATTATGATAGAATTAAGGACTGCGATGTACATTTAATTTAATTAAAGTTTTCAGAAAAATCCATTACGATTGAAACGCACAAGAAATAATACATTGTAAATAGGCCGAAATGTGTAGGATTTAATTGAACGCAAATGTCTTTTGTTTTTAAGAAATCTTTTTATCGAGTCATGTTTTGAATGTCAGTCCGTGGATTTACTATTTTAAGTCCATGGTCAGGCGGTGAACGCATGGACTTAGAATAGTAAGTAAGTGAATGCATGTCAGTGACCAAGATGTTCCGATTTTCGACGCTCAAATTTCCTTAAAGTTCGTCTAGGATATTGAGTAAACCTTTCCATCTAACCGTACTTCGTACGTGCTGTTATACATCTCGAAAGATGTTCTATAATGCCGTTTTATGAATAAAGTACAAGACTATATGTTTTATTGAGAATTATGTGAAACTAAATACCATCTAAACTTCAAACAACAATCAAGTTGAATGCAGAGTGAAACACGGCTCTCGTCCAGCAACGGCATGGCCGTTTTCCTGGTATTTTATACAATAACTATAACACATCGATAATAAATGCAACAATGAGAACAATTAAATAATAATTCACATGAGATAAACAAACATTTTTTCTGAAAACAAACATTTGATATCGTTGAAAATTATCTTTCCAAGTTTTTGGTATTATAGCAATCTAAAACAATTTAAGAAATTTAAGAAAATTATTTAGATTGTAAAATCACTGTGAACAAACTTACCACACCCAGACACCTATTAAACTATTCTAACGCAATAATAAATTTATTTAAACTATTGATGTTAGTTTTGTACATAAATTAGTTATGTTTTGTATTGTGCGAAAACTCCCTTTGGATTATTCTGATAGAGTGAATAAAAAAAAGTAAAAACAATACACAACAAGACAACCAAGTTTTAAAATATTCTGCGGTTTCAATATGGCTATATAATGTGGATTTCACTCTCGACTGTTTTAAATGGTGAATAATGCATCGTATACTCCAAATGTTGTTAGAAACCTCTAAATAAAGTTGAAAGCTCCTCCGAGCTTCCGCGTTGTTTGTGTTACAAAGGGGGTGCGAAGGCAAAGGGATGATTGAAGTTTATCTCTTTTAATTATCGTCTCGACTTCCTTTGTATCTGTGGGGTGTGCTAAGGGTGGGTGGCGCTGCCTCACCTACAGAGGAACCGCTGGTTGGTGTGTATAGTGCAGTGCAGTAACAGAGACACAAGTTGATCATCTTAGAGATTCGTTGCAAACCATGTGAAGCGATGTGTCGTTTATTCTGTATCAATACGATAACTTTATGAGCCAGTCGTCAAAGCTACGAGGCACACACTATGTTGCGCATAGGCCGCCATTGAAAAGCACACTGGTATACTAAACAGGAAGACAATAATAACACATAGAAGTATTATTTTCTTTTGACATTATATTATTGTAAGAGTTAGATGATGAGGAAGAAACACTGAGTCTGACAAGCTCAGTATCTACAGTCTCATGCCCTAGATAATGGTGGAAAACCACCACTCAACCCGACATAGTTTAAGTAAAATTATTTTTATTATTATATTCTCTAGGTTGTAATGCACAACAAGGGTTTAAACATCACATAAGTTATTTGCCTAGAGCTGCTAGAGCTGCGCATACCACTGGAGGTAAATAAGTCCTAACAGTAAGCTAATATGTGGATTTCTCCGTCTTCTCAGCGGAAATAGTTATTTGCCTTATCTTCTTGTTAATGGAAACAAATAGCGAGATGCACTTTTAACATTACTTTAACAAGGACATATTTCCTTCACGGTAGCTTGTTTTGCCTACGCTATTTGTGTATAAGCGTTTATACTTTAGTAGCTATAGAATCTACTCAGTTGAAATAACTTGAGACATTGTCTTCTTTATTAGTTTGTGTGTTTCGGCTGCAAAGTTAATTTTACGTAATATACCTCATCATGATAGTGATGCAGTCTTTTGTAGAAGTTTAAACCAGCCGGGTCGGCCATTTAAACCCTGGACCTTCTGCTTTGAAGCCGAGTTAGTCAACAGGACAGACGATTCTATGACATGATGTGGTTTATGCTATCACTTTTCATTCTTTACCTCATTTCTCTTTCATTTTCGGAGTAGTAACAAAAATTAAATGTGCAATATCTGTATGAAAGTGTTCATTCTAACTAAATCGTATAGTCCTTGGTCGTCCGTATACACCTCGACGCATTCTAGAAAGTTGACATAAAAAACATAGAGACACAGTACTCTTGTATTACTTTGATGTCAGCGAGCCGGATGTACTTCTCTGCCGTAGCAATCTAATGTTCATTCTCTGCCTTCTTCCTGTGTTCCCCCCTCCCCCTTCATCCAGCCCATGTTTAATCATAGGCTCAGTCTCCCGCGCTAACGCCACTCGACGTAGCGTCTTAAATACTCGAGTGGCTGCCGCTTCATTCCGACCTATTGTAGCCAGCCAGAGCAAACTCGAACAGCGCACTCGAAACATGCAAATAAAGTCGTAATCCGTGATATTTGAGCAGAAAAGATTGTCAAGTGGAAGATCCGTAGGCGGCCTCTTTTCTATCAGTCTAATGCAGCCATTCGAACCTAGCCAACTATGAACTTAAATTAGCGGTACCCTTATTAGGTACAGGTTGTGTATTTATTCTTTATTGTTTATTCAGAATTTCACAATGTTAAATTCCATTTGACCCACACTTAATTACTAGTCCAGGCTAATGTTAAGAACACACACACACATGTGCTCTCAGTCAATCAGCAGACTATACCGGAGTTTTATTCATGTGCTTCACTAATGAAGACTATAGTACCTCCTTTATTAGCGATCTGTTTTCACGTATTGATATATTCTCTCTGGAAATAAATTATCTTATCCCCCTGGGGCGAAAAAGCTGGTATGACCCATGTAATGCGAATTGTGCTGTCAAAACATACTAATTGATTTCTATTCAATGAAATAAATAACTTAACAGTAAAAAAGTGTAATTCTTTTTGTAATTTTTTATTTTTTTCATTTAAGGATTAGTAGCTGGTTGATGTTTTTGATGTTTGGTAGTGAAGTAGCTATCCGAGCAACGGGTCGACGACGCACGCACGCACGCACGCACGCACGCACGCACGCACACACGCACGCACGCACGCACGCACGCTAACACACATACACGCACGCACCACGCCACACACACACACACGCACACACGCACACACACACGCACGCACACACGCACGCACGCACGCACGCACGCACGCACGCACGCTCTCCAGTGTTGACAGTGTGACCGTTGTTCGCATATTACATACTAACGGCTACGTCTGCACCCGCTTGATAACAGCGGACACGGGCTTTGTCACCGCGGGGTAAACTAGGCTCTATTTACCTTGAAACTCAGCCTAACTTATGTGGTTGTGATTGATGATAATCTTTCTATAAACCCACTCACTTATCCGGAGAAGTTATCCGTGTGTTTAGTGTTTAGTGTTTATATCTCATTCATTGGGCGGAGTGCGTGCGTTTCATGCGTTGCGCACGCAACTTACCGCGTTCGCACTCACCATGCTTGGTAATAAGGATAGAGTTTCCGCATAATTTGTCAACGTGGAATTATGAACGAAATGCGATCGTTAAAATGGTTGTTGTGTTGTGTATAACTCCTATTTTACTTCTCTGTTTTAACATGTAACGTTTTTGAGTCAACATGGTTTAAAGCTAATATGTTATAGTTGTTTTTTATACAATTGTGTTATTATTTTAAAAATTCTTTAGAAGCCACTGAAAACTCTAGCTCTCACTTGAAAAACAATAACTTGTATCGAGACGAAGCCTTTCACTTAAACTGAGTGTCGACGTTGTCGATATTCTCTGTTCAAGAAGTTTTGAGTTGCCAATATAAAAGCTACTTTAGCCTCTTTTATCCGTCCCCCATGTATAATGCATGGAACATTAAATATGTACATAATAAATGTAAGAGATTCCATGCACGGAAGTACTGAACATTGTAAAACGGATCCATTATTATATTTAATATTCGGCAGTAGTATAGCGTGCACTCGATTATTGCGAGAGGGGAATACTTTGTCGTAATAATATTTTGAATATTGGAAAACAAACTCCGGATCTGTATTGGTTATTGTTTTCCCCCTGAGGATTCAATTAATAGAGTGGTTATTGATAACACGTTCTGTCAGTAGAACAAAGAAGTGTTGATCGTTTAGGTGGGAAGGCAACGAGCAGTGATCAGCTAGGCGAGTATTTTAATTTGCAATAAAGTCAATGTGTGGTTTACACGTGTGTTGGTGCCACAACCACAAACATGTATGTTGTATGAGTGTCGGGCCGAGCGCACCGCAAGAGTGTTACATAATATGGTAATCCATTGAACATTTTACATTCCCGACTAACTGTTCCCTGCGCTGACCGTCAGCTAACTGTGTCGCCGCGCTGACGCGCCTACCGTCAGCGGGACCGGCTTATTAACATAACTACCGGCTCGCAGTTTGAACGCACGTAACAGAGAACTGCAGTGATGTAGGGGGCAGGGGGGATTAGCACAGTAACACCAGGCTGGGTTTATTAATTAGTAACAATCTTACGACTATAAGCCCCGAGGTTTAATTTTTTAACTATGTGCGCAGAAAAAGTTGTGGATTGTTTAAGCTCGGAAGTTAAGAACTCGGGGAATTGTTTCATTCTTTATTTTTAATTATTAGTTTGTAAAAGGGCTGAAACAATTTGGGAAAATTATTTTCTAAAACGTGAAAATATTAGGTTTTTCTCGCTTAAGCACGATCAATGTTATTTCTTAGCTTTTGCGATACGCAACGTCGTTTGTCAGTATTATTAAAATCTTGACGTTTCGAACTGTTTACACAGTTCATCGTCAGAAGTAATATGCTATTGACTTAGGCCGTGGAAGTATCTGATAAGTTTTAGGATCAATGCATTCTCTGGCAATGTTTTTGGTGACGTCAAGGGTGCAGGGAGGAGAGCGTCACTCAAACTTGACCCGGCATCTCCACCAACAATGAGCTTCATAAACCTAAACTAACCGTTTTTATTCTTGTATCTCTATTTAAACTCGGCACCTCAAAATAACGAGATTTGAGTTCAAGAAATACGTTTTATTTTGTACGACGCCCACATTTTGGTTTGAGGTCCTCCGCCACCTCGTGCTCGCTATATTTCCTGCTATGTGCTGTCTGTAATGAGGCTCGGTTCGCGCTCGATGCCGCCGCTGGATGCTGATGCGATGAAGACAGCTGAGTCGGGCTCCCAACGGCCTCCTCATCAGACTGATTAAACATAAATATATTAGTGATCTCGATTTGGAAACTGATGAATTCGGATTCCCAATGGAAATTAGTCGAAGTAATGCCAATCGGCAATTTGTCCGGGTTTCCGCCGCCCTATTAGCCAAACGAACGGGGCTCCAACAATCGAAACTCAAACCAAAATACGACTCGTTAATAATTTATGCGAGTCATTTGAAAATCATGTAAAAATATTCGGATGAGAGAGTTGGAGGGGAAAGGGAGGGGAAGGGGGGGGGGGTTTGCTACCCACCAGCTTTATTACTGTCTGTAGGTCATAACAATTCATATTCCCGTGAATAATTCATGTGCGTAATTTATTTCGCAAGGAGGCGCAACATTGGAATGTTTTTTACGTGTTTGTAATGATATGATGACGAGGAACAAGTTTTATTCAAATATAAAAAAAGTAAAGTAAAGAACAGGAACGCTCAAGGAAAGTATCTTTTAATGACATGTCTAACTTTTAAAAATAAATTCAAATTTAGGCAGTATGTTTAAAAAAGTTTACAAGGACGTTGAATACGTGATATTCATTTTGGGCGTTGGCCTTATTTGATATTTATATTATTTAAAAACAATTATACACGCATATTTATTTACGGTATCGCTATTTTTAATTACGGTGTATTTTACGCCATGCTTCAGCAGCGTGCGAAATAAAGTAAAATAAAATTGATAATATTATAACGTTATAACTGACTTCCAGCAATAACAAATACTTTTGACACACAAAATGAGCTAACTCATCTCCCGTAAATCTTCATTTTGCGTATGTTTATGAGCATGCGTTTTATGTCACTTCTTTAATGAATTGATTTAATTATTTTTCATTACAAACGAAAAAGAGTAGGTTCACGTCCCACGATGAAAACAGAGCATGCGATCTTGTTCGCAAGCCCCTTCACAAGGATGCTACAGGATGTGTTTGGTGACGCTAGGATAAGGGGAGGTGGTACAGCCCCCTAGAAAGTTGAAGCATCCAAGTGCTCGTTACCCCCACCATCAACGTCATAGGAGAACAAGCCAGAAAGTTTATGAATTTTAATCTTTGTCCTTACCCGTCGCCTCCGCCAAAATCATCCACGCAATGATTATTAATGTTAAGGTTTCCAATAAAATTATTCACAAACAAGCTATTATTGTAAAAAATCAAAAACATATTATATTTTATTTTTTAAATAATTATTGTGTAATTTATTTCAAATAGACAAACACATATAATTAAAATTATGAAACAAATACATTTGATTTTATGGAAATGAATCCAGAAATGAAAAAAAAACATCCCAGTGGGGTTCGATGCCCGCTGGGATGGATGTTTAATTACGACTTATTCCAATATAAAACAGTAGGGCTACTTTAGTTGAATACAAGGATAATGCATTTATTTATTTACGTTTTGTTGTCAAAGTTGTGTTTTGCCATATTGGTCTTTAGATTGATGTGTTATCAAAGCCTTCACGTTATTGACAACATCATTTCTAGTCATAGTTCGCTTAGATACGTATTGTTCATCCCCTACCCCAAGTGCCTTGTTATACGTGTTCATGCGTACAGCCAATAACATCTCTAGTCATATTTATATAAAGATAGGGGAGGATAACGCAAATCTTCGCCGATTCGAGATGACATTCATTGCTAACGAAATTAGCGAGTCGCATGCGATCCCGATAACTCACTCAAACGCATTCAAGTGGTCGACCCTACTGGATAGAAAATCGCTTTAAATAAAAATCTTATTTCAGTTTTCCCTCGCCATCAAAAGCATTCCATCTATGTGGTTTATGGGCCATGAGATCTAATTTCTTTTCGAAAGAAAAACCTAAGTATATAGAACCTGGCTGTAACAACTCTAAGCCAGCGGAAAAAGCTTTTTAAGCCGTCTAGAGTAAGATATACAAGTTTTATCCGGATTCCCTTATGTAATGATTCAAAGGTAAAACATGGCACACTTAGCAGGGCAACCCCCTAAGCCCCGACAGAGAACGCGACGAGAACTTACGACCCCGACATAGAAGAGGAGCGAAAACCAGAAGGACTTTTGCTTCACCAAAACCTATTAAACTTGAGTTGAGACGAAAGTGAAATTTCTTTATTGAAAAAATTTGACGTCGAGTTTGAGTCATAAAAAATGTGCGCGTCTACATAGTTTGAATGAGGCTGTCACTCGGCTGGTCGAGTCACAGAATGATTTTCAAACAGAGGTTCATGGATGATATTCAAATAAGCCATCAATCTCTGTCGAGTGGTCAGACTGTAAGCTGCACATGTGGGGGAACACACTTGTGGCATAAATCTTAGGACTTCACGGACGAGAAGCATTCTCAGGACAAGTGGTTGGTTTGGTTCACAAAGAAAGGAAACCCGCGTGTTATCATGATACAGCAAAAGGTCAACTGTGAGGCGCAACAGAAAATGCACTTTTACCACGCTGCAATTTCATCCAGAATCGTTGGGATGATATAAATGTAAATTCACTTCTATCAATAATTACGTTTCGAATATCCAATCTGTTCTGTATTTGTTCCTGTTCAATTCAGTCAGTTGCTATTTATTTCACATGTATAGCAGATAACACAAACTTGAATGGGTGGTGTCAGAAAAGGTAATTACTTCGCAACCATCACCGGTAAATCACTTTTCAATTAACCTTCTATACTAGGCAGGCCTATTATAGTGTACTATAGTGTATAAGGAGTGCCCGGAAATGTCCAGTGGCTATGTTGTAGAACCGTTCAGGAATGCTGACATCCGGGATCGAACCTCATCCTCCCGAATTAGGAGTACCTCGTACTTGCTAATTGCGTTCCACCTATCGGTACTTTTGGTACACGTGCACTTATATTTCATACTACACTTTCAACCGCAACCCTAATGATTCCGTCATCTGGCATATCCTGTAATTTGTGTTGTTTTAACATTCACTAGATATATGTTCCCTCCCTGGCGCGCTACCGCTGTGCCACCTCGCGCCTGTCTGCTCCCATCATGTGCCCGAGCGCGACCTAATCTGTCAGCATCAATTAAGTGATCGCTCATCTAGGACCGTGTCAGCTGTGAGCAGCATCGACCATCACACGATAGTGACTTCACCACTGATACCTTACTATACTTGCTCCAACGAAAGAATGCAGATGCTTGGTAAATGTGCGGTAAACGGAATGTCGCCTTTGTGTATGAAAGAGAAATATATTTTACCAACGCAAGCAAAAATTGTTTGTGCTAGATCACGGAGTTCATTCGTGTGCAAGATCCACGCTGAGCTAGCGTGAATAGAGTTGACAAAGTTGTTATGTTGGGAAAACAATTTCGAGCCATCTGCATTGTTTCGTTGGGTCCACTATATACACGACGACAGACAGGCCACAGTGCACGGGGAGTGCGCTCAAGATGTTAGTAAGAGTCAATGTCTCCGACGGACCAGCAAATTAATGAACATTATCAACTTACACCACACTTAAACTAACCGTAATATTATTAACTTTGTTTAGTTATAGTCGAATATATAGACACATTTATCATTATTGATGTCCATAGGCACAGAACTCTAGGATCACAGTTACTACAATACTTATTTTGTTGGACACCACGTGTGTTGAGGTCCATTATGTCCATTATTTTAAAACAACCAAGATGGCAACAAACAACATTTTGTCAAAATGTTAATAATTTACATATTTCCTTAAAAGATTTAATAGTTAGTGTTTTTGGAATCAACTGTATTATATTAAAAAGCAATGCTATAATAACTCGATTTCAATTTTATTTATTTATTTCATTTTCATTGTGACACACAATGCAAAACAAATAAATGCCCTGATTGATTGCGTTAATAATATTTTACCATGAAAGGGTTCACCAGATTTTATTTTGTGTTTATATTAACGTTGGCCAAATATTAGCCTGCCATTCCGTTCAGCGGTTCAAATGAAAATTAATACATATCAATATTCGCTCGTCAAACTGGCGACCACGCTTTGTTGTATATTTTTTTAATGGTTTATTGTTTAAATTCATTACTTTATTGGCTAATGTTCTACGGTCCAATTTGCATTATTTAACACATTTTCTAACCAGTTTATTGAGTAATTTGAAACACATTTCCAACCAGTTTATTGTGCAATGTGTATCACACCAGTACTTCCTGGGCGTCGCTTACATCATCATCTGCCTGCATGTATTGCAGCACCCACTCAATGCCGTTATTTACGAAACATTGTTTTTGTATTCATCACATTGATTCTGGTAAATAGCACCCTTTGCTTTTAACAAACGTTGTTAAAATAATGCACACTGTTCTGGTTCTCCCTATTTCACTTCAAACGGCCATAATAAAATAATAAAAGTAATTTCTTTTGAAACGTGTTTAAATAAAGTTTCTCGGGCATGCCCCCCCCCCTTCTCCACCCGACACGTACTATAGACTTCCCCTGTTTTAATACCTCCAGGCTATCCATTGCCTAAAAATATCGACTTTACGTCTACTTTCAACGATTTATCTCTGTTATATGAAGAATTATGAAACGGAATATTTTATCTATGCAAACTACTTGTGAATGCTAAACGGTAAGAGCTAGGGTAGGTGTGGCCTATTTGCCAAGAGGAGCGCTACACACTCACCACGTTACAGCTAAATGAAATGGAACGATGAGACTGGGGGAACTTCCAACTCAAAGGCTGGAGCTAGTCGTATAGTCTATCATACCGCAGAGAGCGGGCAAAGCTTGGCTTTTCACTGTTCAATCCACATCACATCTTAAACTTCGTGTCTTTTTAACATTTGGGAAAGAAGAGTTGAAACGTTGTAGAGTGAAAAAAGAAAATACCGTTTTAGTTCGTACAGAAGCCTGGAAACAATTAACCAGTTTTTAAAATTACTTTAACGAGAACCGCTTTGTTTATATTTAAATCTTGCTTCAGAATTCAGAGTTATGGTATAAGATATTTAAATTGATTAAAAAAGCGAAGGGTCACTCACGCTATTATTAACCAGTCAAAATTCGTAAAATATAATCA
The DNA here is from genome assembly GCA_024449915.1 of Sweltsa coloradensis. Lineage (NCBI taxonomy): Eukaryota > Metazoa > Arthropoda > Insecta > Plecoptera > Chloroperlidae > Sweltsa > Sweltsa coloradensis. Next base: position 182,325 of record JAMZAV010000082.1, read on the forward strand.
CTTAACAAAAAAGAAAAAGACAATGTATAAATTAAAAGGGCTTAGTATAAAATAATAAAAGTTTACATTAGATTTAGCTAGATAGTGTACATCTATAGCCATGACAAGTGCAACACTGAGTTGTTAATTCTGTCCTGATCGAACAAGTGTAAAATATTAGTTTTGTGAATTTAAACGCCGTGTTGAAAGTTTCAAGTGAGAATATGTTAAATATGAGCAAAGCAACTAATAATATCGTGTTCGTCAGTGACTGTTCCGATAGTTGAGTTGTGTGATTCAAAATGCGATTGTTCCCAAACAAATCATCTCTCTCGGGTTTTCACAGACTGGTTCACTTACATCGGTCAGCTTTAAGCTGTGGGCGAAGACTCTAAGGGACGGTGATGATAACATTTAGCCAGTAATTTTACAGCGAAAGTTTTGTGCGTGGCAAGTTTGTTGAAAACATTCTCTCTTTCCTACTTGAAACGACGGTAAAGGTTTGCTGACATCACTTTAAAGTTTCAACACACGCTCCTCGAGACCTGACAGCACTGCAACTTTGTTCAAGCAATTTGGACCCTATTAGTCGTGTTAACATGTAGAATGTTCCGTTTACTGTGGCGCAAGGAGACGAAAATAACTTTAATTAGTCACATTCAGCAGATTTTATTTCTCGTCAATGAAAATAAAGAGAACAATTAAAGATCTGTGTATGCTGTACTTGAATATATTGTTGTGGTAAAATGTATTCACGTATGCCCTTTAGAAACTTCCAACTTTCTCCGTAAGGGACACCCCTGAACTTGGAGGTACATACATGCAGGCATTATACCTGTCTGTCGTCTGAAAACTAAACATAGGTATTAACATTAAACTAGGCCGCTTCGCGAACGCTTTTTCCAGTCGCGTTGATGGATGAGCTTTTTTTGGAATATTTCTGTCCAATGATTACGTTTTTATGTGGAATCTCCTTACTTTTTCTAATGTTACTTCATATTACTTGTTCATTATACACCTGTAAAAGGCTTATATTTAAAACCTTTATTTCTATGAATTTTGACCAACTTTTTCAACTTTTTCTTTCAAGAGGCATAACATCACCATAATCTTTATGTCAATGTAAAATATGAACGTTGTTGCCCCACCCATTTGGTCAAAATCGGCCCAAATATCACGAAAATATCGTATTAAAAACCGGAGAAAAAATCGTAAAAGTACGATTTCTATAAGAAATATTTTTTCAAATGTTTCTAAAATCATAACATGTATGATTATAGTGATTTTAAACGTTTCTATAAAGTTTCATCAATATCGGAGTAGCCGTTTGCCAAATATCACGAAAATATCGCACTAAAAATCGAAAAAAATCGTAAAAGTACGATATTTATGAGAAATATTTATTCGATTGTACCCAAAAACAATACAGCTCGAAGTTCAGAGATTTCGAAGGTCCCCTCCAATTTTGATCAAGATCGCATATGCCGTTTACCCGGAATCGTGTGAACAAACAGACAAAAAAACTAACAAAAACAAAACACCCGAGCTATTTTTTGGGGTAACGTAAGTAAAAAACAAACAAAAAAACACAAATTCTTCGCTTCGCTCATCCAATGTCATTCGAGTATAGTTGCTGTAACTGTAACGTGTTAAAATATTTTCCTACAACAAAAGTATAAATAAAATAAATTTTTTATTCGGAGTTTTCCTACGCAGTTTTAAAAACAATCGATTTCCAGCGGGAGACTAGAATGAAAGCGGTAATACAACGACGATCGACTTGCGACTTCGCCCCGCTTTTTAAAAATCCACTTTCAATACTTTTTTTCGCTCTCAATGAAACTTGGATTTGAAGTCCGCCTTGAAACAACTGGTCTGTGCTAGTGTAAGTCGTTTGTTTACTATTTGTCGAGGAAATTTCCTGGTAACTCGTGTAAACTCTCGTCGCCGCGACAACATTCATATCAGTCAACCACATCACCTTACGCGTGCCCCACTCATTCAATCTTAGCCAACAATATACGCAGAAATGAGGGTTGAGTCACAGTTTTTTATTTCAGAATCCCTTTCAAAATGATTTATCTTCTTATTTTAAGTCGCACTTTCAAATCAAATCTTTGCTATGAAAGAAATGTGTATACAATTAAATTACTAGGGTTAATGTGTAAATCATTTGTTGCTATCAGAAACAGGTGTTTGGGGTGGAAATATAAGTATGTACTCATTAGTATTGTGCCCAAAAGCGGTGAATCGACGGTGAAAATATTTTAACATTTTGGTGAAAGCTCTAATCTCTCTCCCCTTTATATTTTTAATAATTTTTGGTATGGAATGTTTTAAAAGATTTGCAGATATCAATAAAATATAGTTATGTGAATTCAGATATATGTATTTGTGGTGGAACATTTTTTCTTTGTTTTTCTTCTGACCAAAAGCGGCGAATTGACGTTGAAAATTATATATAATCACCAGTTTTTAGCGGTGAAAATTCGTTTTTAACATAAATACCTGCCTATGGTTATTATCTATCTTTGAATATATATTGAAAAATATTAAGTAGATCAATAACATCGACTCAGAAGTGCGTACAATTTAATCTTGATTTAACTGTTTATTGACAAAATGAATTATTATCTTAGAGAAGGTAAATTTTAGGTTATGAATGATGAATTTTTATATTTTCGATGGTTAAAATAAATGTACAATTATTTTTTGAGTCCAAAATTTAAAAAATACATTTCGTTGCTTGAAACAATTAAATCGTTTGACTAAATTTGAATGTGCTTGTGATTTAAAAACAGTGCCTCATCAAAACTACCCGTTCTATTTCTTAGCCTCAGGCTACTTGTGTAAATATAACTGGTATAATTTACTTCAAATGTTGTTTTGTCACAAAAAGTTTCAACATGACATGTGTAACAGGTGACTTGACATGTTTTTGTCTCCCAGCCACAGCAACGTATTGTATCCCTATATAGGATACAGAGCGAGTTTGTTGCTAGAACCACCCGGACTCGCTGCTTCTATGCGAGCCGGCATCTGGGCTCGCCCCCTTAGCCACACGTTAAAAATGTTGATTAGGGAAAAGCATACCACCATTAGGCAGACAGTAAATTACCTTAAATTCGTTTACGATGTGGACTGTTTTTATTTCAAGTCGTGCTGCCCGTGCGGGTGGGGGTGGGGGGTGGGGGTGAATGTCACACCACCTGGTGGTAGAAGGTGCAATTAAGGGAAGTGTTCCTTAGAACAATGATATTAGACCGGGCTTCGGGGGGCGGGAGGGGGAGGGGGGCGCTGGATCGGGTTACGGATGATTCCCTGTGTGAGTGATGAGTGAGTGAGTGAGTGAGTGAGTGAGTGAGTGAGTGAGTGAGTGAGTGAGTGAGTGAGTGAGTGAGTGAGTGAGTGAGTGGTTTAGTGAGTGAGTACCCATAAACTGGGAATAAACCTCGTAGTGTAAAAGAAGAAATCCGAGAGACAACAAAGCTTTATTTTCTGCATTGTAATTTGTAAGAATGTTTTTAATTCCCCCACATCTTCCCGCTGCTGCAAATCAACCCCCGAGTTAACTTGAAATGGGTATCTCAACAATCTGCTGATCTACGTTGTTTTGAAGACGCAGCCGGTAACTTGGTTTTAACTATGTGATCGAGATCAGACAGACTAACGAGTAAACTGCGCAAACCAACTAACAGTCTTTTGATTGAGACGGATCTTGGGTTCGACTGATCTGCATCTTGATTGGCTGGGCTCAAGAGTTTACACAGGCGTTATTACCGACTCTCTTGTTTGCTCTCCATAGGCCACAAACTCTAATAAAGCACCCTCTCTAAAATACAAGTTTTATCTTATTCATAAAAATATTCACTTTTCTTTATTACTCTGTCAGTACTGCGTCTAACTTGAGTGTTTTCCTTGTCTATACTTCGTGATCATATTTGTGCTTACATTGGTATTTTTATGTGACCAGTTTTCTTAAACGTAGTAAAGTGAAACGTCTCCACTCTGCAGTAAAATAGAGTCATATAATGTACCGCATAAGCTCAGAGTTTATGTTTATCATAAAAGTATGATCGACATTGCCGCATATGAGAACATAGGGGGGATATGATCGGGCCTTGCGGTACACGGGCAAGTTGGCTTGTTCGAGTGCTCGAGTATCGCGGCAGATCTTCCAGCCAGGGCGTGGATTGTTTGCGTGATAAGCTGGTATGTTCTCACTCCGGCTTGTGGCTCCAGACAGTAGCGGTTCTCATCTTGTTTTATGAATCCACCCCTCGCATGTTGCACTTGTGATACCTGATTCTGAAATCTGCAAGTCTTTATTATGCAGTTATTACAGTAAAATACATGATCTTGTTTTGTAATTTACTTTAAAAGTGTCTGGATGTGAGTAGTACGACAAACATTTCATACACCATTGACTGAGAATTTATCCGAGCTAAATGGAAGAAGCTGTTTATTCAAGTTTAATACAATCCAAATATGTGTTTACCGATTTATGAATTTGAGAAAAGTTATTTTTTGTTGTGTGCTTTTCTTTGGGAAATTTATAATAATAATTATTATTACAAATTGGAGTAGTGAAGTTAATAATGACACTTCACTGTTGCTATTGACACGAAGGCCCTACCTACATACTAGTAGACGTGAAAGTGAGAGAAATGAGAAAATATTTGTTTCTGTTGGACTTGACTTAAAACATTTTAGATTTAGAAAAAAATATTTACATTGCATTCTAGAAAATATGATCACTTGAATCCAAAAGTTTTTAGATATGTACATAATACAGACAATTTATTATAATCCCTCAAAATATGGTTTAATCTCCCAAAGTTATTTGTAAATTATTGCTCAAATATTGACTGGTATTTTCCTGATAGAGGAATGACAAAAATATAAAGTTATGATTACGTTGTTAAAATCCGTATACCTGGTCCTTATTTCGTTTGAAAATAATCGGAAAACTTGACGAGAAGTTGCCACCACGAGGAAAGATTGAGACATGATAGCCTGAACTAAAGCAAAGCCTCACCACTGGAGTGCACGAGTGAATGACTAGTTAAATTATTCTCAAAGCCACAAGTCAATAATGTATTTCTGCCGTGCCAACCAGACCGTATGAATAACTTCATTATAGTATATGTTTCCGAAGTCTCCTATCCATCACCGTCGCCCGAGGTAGAGGTGCCTAAAACCAGTTGACATGAGCGAACTCTGTGACTGCAAGAAGCTGCCGACATGTTGCCCTACAAGGCTGCATGTCGTTCGTCTTATCTCGCCTGCATCGTGGGAAGGAGATCGTTGCACCCAAGAGCATCCTTCAGATGATGTGGGACGTCTACTACTAGACGAGTCTCCAGATTCTTGTACAGCCCCACGGACAATCAAGGATTACACACTATGTACCCATATAGAAGTGTCGTTGATTATTGTTTAGCCTTGTGTTTATGCAATTTAAAAATGTATATAATCATCTAGATATAGAATCGCCCACTCTCAATTTATTAAGAATAAGAAAAACATAAGAAGTAGAAAAACTCGCGGAGCAAGTTTTCGAGAATATTCAGCAATGTCTTGTAGATATACTTAGCCATGTTTAGTGTTTATTATTAATTATATTTGTTTTCAGATAGAAATACTTTTTGAAACACAAGTTTACACTCGCGATGGCTTTGGGCACCGATCCGGGCTATATATCTGAACGGTTTCGTTCTTACACACCAACGCAAATCTAATCCACACTTCGTCTGAAATAGAATAACGTCACAAAAAGGGGAGAAAACTGTTTGATATAAACGCAAACGGATATAAATAACAATCAAGTGTGTGGGTGTGTGAACCTCTCACTCCCACTCACTGAGGGAGGTTGACGAGTGTGGGTGTGTGAACCTCTCACTCCCACTCACTGAGGGAGGTTGACGAGTGTGGGTGTGTGAACCTCTCACTCCCACTCACTGAGGGAGGTTGACGAGTGGGTGTGTGAACCTCTCACTCCCCACTCACTGAGGGAGGTTGACGAGTGTGGGTGTGTGAACCTCTCACTCCCACTCACTGAGGGAGGTTGACGAGTGTGGGTGTGTGAACCTCCCCACTGAGAGGTGGACGAGTGTGGGTGTGTGAACCTCTCACTCCCACTCACTGAGGGAGGTTGACGAGTGTGGGTGTGTGAACCTCTCACTCCACTCACTGGGGGAGGTTGACGAGTGTGGGTGTGTGAACCTCTCACTCCCACTCACTGAGGGAGGTTGACGAGTGTGGGTGGCTCCATAGAATTAGCGCGACGCAAACCCTCGCAGTTGTTTTCTTACAATTGACAATTACTTCTGAACGAAGTCTCGTTGAACGCAAAGCAACCCCCTGGCAGTACTTTCATCATACTAATGGGTACTTGTGCGGCTGTAGTTTTAGACCCTTCTCTCGTTCACTTTTCCGTGGATACATATTTGTCTAAGATTCAAGATATTACGATGTTTCACTCTCACACGAAGCACCCTGTGCAGGGATAGTGTGATGAGTGGGGTTGAACCGTAAAGACAAGATGAGGAAGGAAATAATTCGGATTCATTTAAAGATACCATGGAACGTAAGAACTAAATAATAACAGTAACGGTAATGAGAAGTAAGGGAGCGAAGTTCCCCTATTCGCATTACTATTTTATCCGTCCGCTTGTGCGTGTGGTCATACGATAACATGAATAAAGTAATAAATTGCACTGTTGCCAACAAGACATAAGTGTCAGTTCGAAGCACGAGAACAAGTTTTTTCTGTTTGGCTTCAATATTAAGAAAACGAATAATTTAATTTTTTTTAATTCCCTTGCAGAATATGATGGTCTGTTTTTTTATAACTACTGAGATTCTTAGAACAGTAGGTTTAATAAGTATAAACAATAATTGGACTCATCATGTTCTTTTAGTAAATTAATATATTAAATTAAAGGAAAAGCAATATTTCGGGTACTTTCAGTACCCTTCAAAAGGCAACAAACCAAACAAAACATAAAACTCAGTCTCTTAGCCAAGGTCGACACATCTACAAACACGGCCATCTTGATCTCAATAAAAAATACATATTCAAATAAAAAATTAAAATTAAACCACAATCATTGAACGAAATATTGCTTTTCCTGTTAATTTAATATATAAATTTACTAAGGGAACATGATGAGTCCAATTATTGTTTATACTTATGTTGGTCTGTGTTGCCCATTCCCTTCAAACCCGGATGGTACAGTGTAGAACTTTCCTCATACTCGGCACCACCACCACCAAGAATTGAATGTTGGATATCGTGTTATTATCGGATATCGTTCACAATTTGAGGTACTTCCGTGCCCGTGCTTGTACCGTGTATCGTTTAATTGTTACGTGTGTTCATTTATTTGATGACTAAACAACACCACGTGATAATGTACAAAATACAGAATTGATTCTCTATAAAATAGGAAAACCCTCAAGTCCCGCCGCGTTGATGGGTGAGCGTTTTAAAAATTTTAGTTTGCGTGAGATATCTTTATTTTCCAAGTGCTTTGTTTTGCTGCCTACGCATTGAAGGTGATTGTTGTCAAGTTTCTTTTGTTACCTGTCAATTGGTATTATTTACCGAAAAAACTTATATTAAAAGCTTTATTTCTATGGATTCTGGCTAACTTTTTTCAACTTTTTCTTTCAAAAGGTACTACATCACCACAACCTTAATGACCATGTATAATAATGAACGTTGTAGCCCCACCCCGTTTGGTCAGAATTGGCCCAAATGGCACGAAAATATCGCACAAAAAATTAAAAATCTTATATTAAAAGCTTTATTTCTATGGATTCTGGCTAACTTTTTTCAACTTTTTCTTTCAAAGGGTACTACATTACCATAACCTTAATGTCCATGTATAATATGAACGTTGTAGCCCACCCGTTTTGGTCAGAATTGGCCCAAATGTCACGACAATATCGCACTAAAAATCGAAAAAAAAAATCGTAAAAGTACGATATTCATGAGAAATATTTCTTCGATTGTACCCAAAAACAATACACCTCTAAGTTCAGAGATTTCGAAAAGGGCCTGTCAAATTTTCATCAAGATCGGATATGCCGTTTGCCTGGTAGAGAGTTAAAAAAACAGACAGAAATACAAACAAACAAAAAAAAAAAACACCCGAGCTAAATTTTTTGGGGGTCAGTGAAATTGAAGTCTTCGCTTCGCTCATCCAATAAACTATAATGTACGTTCCCAGCAACGCTATTATAACTCGGCCAGTACATGCAACTGTTTTATACGCGACACAATGCCCCGCAAGCTGCAAACTAATTCAATCACCTACTTTACGTTTATTGAGTTGTAACTTAATTAACATTACACTTCCTGGTAAAATAACAAGCGAACTAATAACATGTTATTCTGTGTGATATCATTTCCATACTTAACCCAGATATATGATATGCATTCTACATACATTGGATGATACAGAAAGCTAGAAGTGAACTAAAAATATAACAATCAGTGTATGAAGTTTGGATTTTTATTCGCTAAGGCATATTCAATGATTAAGTATATGAAATTTAATTGTGTTGTTTTTCAGCTGTTATAACATTGAACATTATTTCTAAACCAATAGGATAAAATAAGCATTCGAAGATGTTAGTGTGAAAAACACAAAAGTTAGGGTATTTCATGTAAGTAATAAGAGATAAACATTGACGAATGGAAGTATACATACAGATACGAGAATGGAATATTGAAAGCTGTTTAAAACCATTCCACGAATACAAAACGTAAAGGTAAAATGTACTTCTTAGTAACTATCCAAAGTTTGGTTTTCCTCAAGACTTTGTAGAATATATATTTTCAAAAAGAAGCCAAAAAGGTTTTGCTGTGGAATGTTGCTGTTGAGAAAAACACGTTAAGTATGGTAGACGAGGTTTTCTCAAGCACCAAACTTCGCAAGAATTCTTTGTCAGCGGTTTACCCCACATACACCGTGAAGCATAGGAGATAACTTTGCCGGAACCTTCTCACTAAGTATACACGTACCCGGCACAATAGCTGGCGATCTAGCACAGCAGCAATACTACTTTCCTCCGTGTCCAGCAACATCATACTGTACTACCATGTTTATACCACATAGGCCAGGGGCCGACAGACTGACATTTATGTTATTGACAACGTTTCATTTGTTATGTCAATTAGATATTTTAAATTGTAGTTTCCGATTCAATGAACCATTAAAAAAATATTTTTTAACTTTTTACAAACAAAATATTATTCAGTTTTGATAATGTTTTTACTACGAATAAAAATACGAAATAAAAATACGAAAAAATTATCAAATTTCATCCGGAAACCTTTTTATTTGACATTAATGAATTGTATAGGCTAATAATTTCGAGTTCTACACACGACGTATTTCCAAAGATTGTATTTCCCGACTAATCTTGACTATATCAATATGAACGATATATTATATGGCGTGGACCGCCTTGTTTATAATCGCCTGTACCGTGTGTGCTATGCTTGTAGCACGAGCGCTCGCCTTCACTCGTGGGAACCGCTGCTGTGAGAATACCATGTTAAATGCAAGCCTGCGCTAGATTGCAAATGAGATATTCCAATATTTAACATACCGCTTCCTTTTTATCCAACTCCCGTTGTTTACGTACGTATGCCTATCTAATAATAATATATTCTCGTAGAGGGAAGGTAGCTAGATCTGTGTTTGTTAAAACTGCCTAAATCAATAAGCGCATGCACTGTACACACGCTTAAACTACCGTATTATTTAGCCACTATTTTAGCGCCACATGTGTAAATAAATAAATAAACTAAATTCGAATCTAACCACCCAGTCACACAACTGATTTTCTGCGGGGGACATTACATTTAAATTAGACCAATAAGCCGACACCATCGACTAGCGAACCATGACCAACTAGAGACCTGTATTATAAATAGCAAACACCGATTAAACTAGCTGGAAATGATTCCACCCGCGGGCGACGCCCGGACTCGATCTCTGGACCTTCTACAATGGAAGCAGAGACGCTCACTACAGTATGTGTTCCAGTATAAGACGAAAGAAAGTACTTGTCGTTCCTTCTTTATTATCTTTTTTGTCATGGAAGTATTAATTATTTGTTGTAGCAACTAACAAAATGCCCCACTAAAGAGTCTTAACACTGAGTATGTATACTCGGGTCCTGGTCCTGATGCTGCAGCTTGAATAGTACCTAAAATTCTTGATCCCAGCATTTCTTGGATCTGGGGCACATCCCTGCAGAAGAGAAACCTTCAGGGTTATCTAAAAGTCTTTGAACTTGGCATGTCCATTACCTCTCATTTCTTGTTTGGACATATAATATTACAAGAACAGTTAGCCTCGAGGTATTGTACTTACTGTTTGGAGTTTGCACAAACCTTTTTATATTTTATTGATGTATGTAACTTCTAACTTCCATATTAACTATAAAAACCACACTAGGATTATATCATTGCACAAAACCTAATGAAAGCTGTATCATCTCAGACCTGATCCGAGTCCTCTGGATATGTTCTTCTATGATGAAGTACGTTAATACACATTGAGTGGCTGTTGGCAATAACAAACAACACATAACCTACATTAGTTGTGTAACAAACACACACTTTGTGCACTTTAATCATAGACAAAAGCTGTTGCAAACATGAAACAGTTAACAAGAACTGACTTCAGACTTCACCTACTCAGCTGGGTTTACTAGACAAACAGAATATTTAGACACCGCTCGGGGATCGATCTGACCCACTTTTATATTTGTATAAATAAATAAAATAAATAATATCATACATTTATTCGTATTTAAAGTCAGTCTCTTCAGTTGGTTGTGTTTGTACATTCATACATGATTTCTCTCAGCCGTTTACTTATCATCTGTTGAATTATTAGAAGTGGTTCACTATCTCCCATCTGCGAGAAAATTACATTAAATTATATGTAAATTTGTCGCGACTGATATGGATTTGTAATTTCTGGGTTCATTCCCATAAAATCAATTAAACCTAAATGAATGTTTCCCGATTAATGAAATTGAGAAATATTACATTTCCTTCATTCATCCTGATTGTAATTAAAGCAAATTTTCCTCTTTTGCTTTACAATTTTCACCTTTACAAAATACACTCCCAGACACTTCTAATACACCACCAAACATAACACACACTATTGTCAACACTGACTAGTCAACCATAATCTGACAACGCGGATAACATTCAAGATCATCGTCAACCCCGATACTGACATTATTTAAACACCTTGCTATGATGATGACCTTATTTTAGTTGGCCGTAATATTAAGAGGAGGCATGCATGCTCATTCTACACGCATTCAAATTTATAAATGTATAATGAAACCATCTATCATATCACTGTTCCATTTATTGATTATAGAAAATAAACAAAATTAAATTCAGTTGTCTAGAATTTAGAATCTGTCAAAATGGTCAAAAACACCCAAATAAATACGCATTTTCTGATTGATCTATGATTAATATTGAAAATATGATATAATAGGGGTGTACAGATGTCCTTCATTATCAATCATGCCAAGTTGTAAAGATTTATGACTGCAGGGCATGAACGCGCCGAACATCAACTTCCTCTTAAATGTTTTATTTTAAGTGTATCATTAATTTTTTTATTATGCACAATTATATATGTTAACACGTTACGCTAAACCGAGAATTTATATTGACGTAACTTTAAACAATCCATGGATAATCTTACAATAGCATAACGACATCTCTTCTAAGACATAGTCATCACCGTTTCTTTTGACCTTTGACATTAGTTATTTATGACCCTTAACGTGTCTTTGATGTTGTGTAGTTCATAAATAATGCGCATTTTCAATGCACTCTGAAGATACAATATTTTAGATCAAAAGTATATGAAGGGGAACTAGAATATACAAATGAGGAGTCATTTGAATATGTTTATACTTTCATCATTGTATGAGTTTCATCGTAACGACTTGTGACGAGCAGGACTTTAACATTGAAGATGATTCCTCTGGTTCTTCACCGAATGTAGATTTTAACCCGCTGAAGACAACTCAAGATCTAGAATGTGTTTTATAGCACGCTTAAACTCTGTTCATAAAATAATTATCTTCATCTCAACTCTGTGAAATCTTTTCTATTGACATTTAGAAAGTAAAGTAGACATATCTCTCGATTATCACTTGGGCACTTCCAGAAAATAAATTAATACTTCCAAATTACATAAAAATAGCTTGGAAAATAATATATGCCGATGATGCTAATAAAATTCCAATGTAATTCGTCTATATAGATGGTAAGTTTTCATTGATATTAAACCCCTATTGTACCTGTCAACCTGGCGGCAATCTTGAGAACTATTTGGGCTACAAATCGCTGCCATTTGATTAACATGTAAACTGTCATTTCAAGATGGCTTCTAATTGTCACGGAAGTGGACCACCGACTGCTAATCTAGCCTAACAGTAGTTAATTAATATCAATGTAAGTTTTGATCGTTAATGCAGAATGTCAACCAGTTAATTTGGTCACAACGACAAACTAATATCTTATAATATAATACTACAAACTACATCCTGTTCATCAATTTCTTTAAGATATAACTTGATTTATTTTATAATGTACACATTCATAAAATATGAGCCGCTATTTTCTCATGTATTCTACCCAGGATTATGTTCTATAAGGAGCGCAAGGTATTAACTTTCCTCCGTAGAGTGAAATGAGTGACCTAGGTTTGTAGCCACGTCAAGGAACTTTCTTCACTTCATCCCGTCCGATAGAAATCCTCTTTAGATGACAAACTCCCTTCAGCTCAAAGAGACTAAACCCACGGCCTCGTGAAATAAAAACATATTGAATTACAGATCAGACCTGGGGCAGCCAGTCACGTGACGTGACGTCGCGTCACGGCGATCAAAGGGAGTATTAAACGCAGGGGATTAACTGTGGCCAGGCCTTGTTTCAAGCAGACTCTTGTGAGCCCCCTACCCCCCCCCCCGCGATTAGTTTCACATTCAAAATGTGCGTCTCTCGTTCGTAGACTTTTCTAAATTCACAATAAAATAAACAATAGTCTTTGAAGGAAATGGAAAACGAACTTGGGCCCAGTTTCAATTGAGCCCTTTGACTCGTCTACAGAGAGAGATCTTGTGACCCCCCTCCCCCCTACTAACCCGACGGCGCTTAGTGTAAGACGCACAGGGCTTGTCTTTCAACCTAAATGTTCACAACACAAATAAAATAACTAGGGAAACGCCAAAGTCGTTGTTAAACGAGTGATGAGCCATGTGTTGAGTAAACGATTACATTACTTTTTTTTCCCCCTACCTTAGGCCTACCTAGCCTATCATAGGCAAGAGAGGCGCATTATGACCTTTCAGTTGACGCGCCCGTCCCCGTATACCAAAATAAACTTTTAAAAAAATATTATTTATACGAATATAATTATCAAACTAAATGCAAATGTTCCCGGGTACTCACCACATGACTCGCTCACTCGTCTAACTACAACTTTGGCGTTTCCCTAGTCTAGTTGGCTAAGGCGCCCTTGTAGCCGAAATGTGAAAGAAGTGGGTTCAATCCCCTGGTCGGGAAAGATTTTGTAATTTCTAGATTGTATTTCAAAAATAATTAAACATGTTTTGAAATGCATATAACGCAGTGTAGTCCATCATCTGTGGCAATAGGGCCTACTATGGTAAACATAGGCAGTAAGAAATACGTGAAAATATTGCAAGGTTTAATCAATCTACGAGCGGAATTTGGGGGTACCTTGACGTCAACATCCGACAAGACCTTGCATGGCGTTGGCACGGCATTTCACACCCAGGCGAATAACAAACAAAAAATATCTTTCAAAATCTAAAACATTGTCGTTAAAATAACTTCTAAACATTGGAAGTCTATTTTTCAGTTTATTATTCTTGTAGGTTTAAATCGCAATGAATCTGCTGATTTTTGTTAGCAGTTCTCAATAAACTCGTACCGGATGTCTGTTTAAAATTTCAGCGCAATCTGTTCAGCGATTCGGCTGATTTTCAACGTCACACACACACACACACACACACACACACGCACGCAGAAAAACAATTAGGGCCGTTTAAGTCGAATGGAAATCAACTACGTTCGCTACGCTCACTCGTTCAAACAAATAGTAACCAGGGGTGTGCGAGTACCCGTTAATTCGAGTCGAGTCCAGCAAGTAATTGGTACTCGACTGGAACTCGAGCATTGGATAGTGCATTCTATAGTGTTCGATATTTTGGACATGGTAATCTAATGACTGTTTTAACCAGGAATTGGATGTATATTTTTGTAAAATGACGAAATCAGTCATATGTTAATGATGTATGATGAATAATAAATTAAATTAAATTAAATTTGGTACTCGAAATCGAGTATAAAAATTATTATTATTTTGGTGGAGGTGCCGGGTCGCGCGCGAATGTTTAAACGTTAATATCTTTATGCGTTTTTGGCGCTACCGTACCAACCTAGTTTAGTGTAATGTAGGACCAGTTTTTTAAATATATATTATTGCTTCCTGTAACATAATTTACATAACCCGCGATTCAGTTTCTTTCTGTAATAAAAGTACTTTTTTTTATTGGTTTTGACAAGTGCATTACAATGCTCTACTTGGTGATAATTGGATGAGCGAAGCGAAGACTTCAATTTCACTGACCCCCCAAAAAATTTAGCTCCAATGTTTTTTTTTTTTTTTTTTTTGTATTTTTGTCTGTTTGTTAGCAGGATTCCGGGCAAACGACACAAGCGATCTTGATGAAAATTTGAGGGGACCTTCGAAATCTCTGAACTTAGAGGTGTATTGTTTTTCGGTACAATCGAAGAAATATTTCTCATGAATATCGTACTTTTACGATTTTTTTCAATTTTTAGTGCGATATTTTCGTGACATTTGGGCCCATTCTGACCAAACGGGTGGGGCTACAATGTTCATATTATACATGGACATTAAGGTAATGGTGATGTTGTACCTTTTGAAAGAAAAAGTTGGAAAAGTTACCCAGAATCCATAAAATAAAGCTTTTAATATAAGTTTTTTACGGTTTAGTGCGATATTTTCGTGCCATTTGGGCCGATTATGACCAAATGGGTGGGGCTACAACGTTCATATTATACATGGACATTAAGGTTATGGTGATGTAGTACCTTTTGAAAGAAAAAGTTGGAAAAGTTAGCCAGAATCCATAGAAATAAAGATTTTAATGTAAGTTTTTTACGGTAAATAATAACATTTGACAAGTAGGCCTAGGGCCTAACAATAGAAACTTGGCAACAATCACCTACAATGCATAGGCAGTAAAGCAAAACACTTGTAAAAGTAAAGATATCCCACGCAAACTAAAAACTTAAAAAAAGCTCATCCATCAACGCGGCGGGACTTTAGCGTTTTCCTAGTTTATATTCGGATTGGCGATAAATTTATTCCCTATGCCTCAAGAAAGTAAGTGATATTTTACTGAAGATGTTTTCAATCGCAAATTGAAAGCAAACAAGGAGAATGGCAACATGTAAAGCACGTAAGCCCGTGAGAGGTTTCTTTGTAAAAACTTGGCCGTGTGGGCGGCTATTATAGTTGACTTTGCTTAAATATAATGGGCGCATCTGCCTCGCAATCTACCTGCTCGCGTGACAGACAAATACGTGATCGGAGACTCAAGCGACGCTTAACGCTAACAAAATCTCGTTCAAAGTACAACCCCGTGCAAAACTAATGTCATGTTTTTAAACTTTAGTTTAATCAAAGCGTTTTGCTGCTTTAGCTATGAATTATTACGTGCCGTATACTTTATGTTGTCTTACACGAAATGCGATTTCATGCTCTGCTATGTCGTCACGTAGTAATAAAACCAGAAAGCTTTTTATCGCGAGGAAATAACAGGGAAATAGTTTTTATTCACCGTAACCTCAAATTAGTTTTTGAATTTGATAAACAGTTTTGATTTCTCAATTTCATTATTCGGGAAGAACTCTCGTGGGTGTTATTGATTACATTAAACCAATCCGATCCGGCTGAGTTTGATTTGAGATTTCTGATTCGTTTCCAAATACCTTTTTTTATAAATATTGTTAATGCTAATGCTTCTAAGATGGGGGTGGTAAAAATTTAAATTTCTAAATACTATACATTTGCGTGTTACTTTACGAAATCATGCTGTGCTCTTTATTTAAATCTAGACATACTAACAGCTGACTTTTAAAATTAATGACGTCAACCTTCTTAAATGGCAAATATCGACTATTAGTTGGTATGTTTTTTAAAGCGAATCACTCAAAATACAACACTGTAGAAATGAACATTATAAATTAAATATATTCTTGGAATATATCGTCATTCCGGGCAAAGCATACGGAAAACAACTGTTGCCAGATGGTTTTTAACTTGAACGATTCATCTTTCTCTTAAGTATTAAATTGGATGGCATTACGTCAAATATTTCGAATTGAAATACTTCCGTGTCGGAAATGTGCTCCATCCCTAAACAACAACACACTTATTATTAAATAGTTGTCAACTCGTAGATTCCTGGGCAAGTTATGCCGCATGGAGGAGGGAAATGCGAGGAATTTTACTCCGACAGTCGAGGAATGATTGTTTGTCAGGGTATGAGGGTCTTGAAACGTTGCTCTATGCACTGCCTCCTAGATGCCACACGAGTAGCATCTAGGAGGCAGTGGCTCGATGACTTTGATCTGTCTTGTTGCCAGCCTGACAGACAATACACCACCAACTATCACCATAGAAACTATTGCGTCGTTCCACTGTCGAATGCAAGTAATCTAGCAGCGTACGCATAGTATGGATGTCCTGTGTGAACAACACAAAATTAATATTAATCGTATTTTACCAACAGTAACGCCAACCAATAAGCGTAATCGCATCAATTATCGTCATCGAAGCTTTCCATCGTTTACCTGACCGTCCGTCTGTGCGTGTGTCACGTCTCACGATAAAAACCGAACATGACCTCCGATTGACATGTTTTTTGTTGATATTTCCAATTCAATGTGGATAATACATAATGTTTTGGATAAACTGAGTCTTCAAGAGAGGGGGTGGGGAGGGTAAAACTGGGCACCCGGGAAGTTTAAATGTACGTGCTAGGCACCTCCAACATTATTGAAGGCTGTACAAACGTAACAAATTAACAATGAGCTTCGCTACATTTGCCACTCACATGTTAACAGTTATTGTACTAGAACACCGTGAAGTAGCCCCCTCTAATCTAGACTCAGGAGCATCGGCTGTTACAGCATGGTTCAGAACCCAGTTTATGTATAGGAGAAACTGTGTGAATTATGGAAATATGTGATTTATTACAGCTGTTACATTACTAAAATTCAATTTTTAAACAAAATTCTAGAGAAAGTTCTGCGATTATATAAAAAGAAAATACAATCGCAATGAAAAATTTAAATATATTTTCTACACTTCTATTCACCATTTCAGAGTTAAAACGGTCTGTCAAATAAAATTGAGGTAATTTATAAATGTCCACGTTAGCTAAGGGTTAATTCACCGTCCGATTCAGACTTTCTATTTCCATATTGATTGTAGCAATCAGAGCCATCTGTTCGGCCGTGTCTTAATTATCACTGGTGATATATCTTCGAACAGTTGTAAATGTAATGTAGTCTCTTCTACACATTTCTTTGACATCTTAAGAATCACTTCCAATTTAAGAATGCACTAATGAACGAGCGTATCGCTAAACGAATGGAGAGAATGATTGGAGCAAGATGGTGCTAATAGGCAAGTCATTTACCAGCCTCCGTTCTTCAAAGTTTACCCACCAAGAGAGGAGAGATAGTTAATTATATTTTCAGCTAATTATCGACTAATGAAAGGCTTCGTATTCTACCTAATGGCTCGCGAGAATACACTGATTCCCAAAGAAGATATACGAACATCGCGTAATTAATTAATTCCACTGTTTATGCTGTACTTTACTGTTTATAACCCCAGATTTAAACCGAGGCCCACGACTCACTTCCGTCGCCACCCCCCCCCCCCCCCGTCTTATCTGCACCCAGGGTGCCTTATGTAGCTGGGAGCATCCTCTCGCCGGCAAGACCCGAGTCTGTTAATCAAGTCCACTGCTCCGCGGACATCCGGACACTTCCGAGCACATCCGAACACTTCCGAGCACATCCGAACACTTCCGAGCACATCCGAGCTAACATCACCTTGAGGTGCCGGTTGGGTCTCTTACTACTACACTATACACTCAATGATTTCGCAGATTTAAAAACCACGTACAATGTTCACGTGTTTCAATTGTTACATTATTATGTAACTGTTATTATTTTAGGCCTTGTTTAGTTAGCTTTTTGTATTGTCCTTGTAAATTATAGTTTTTTGAAAGTGAATGGTTTCGGCAATAAAAAATAATTATACTTGAGAACGTGAATAAAAAGCAACATGAGATACTAGCCTTACTACTTTTGAGTCGCCATGCTTTCGTTTGTGGCTTTCAAAATGTATCTGGAATAAATCGATTATCCCTTCATAGAAAGTCTCGGAAGGTGAAAGATTTGTGCTGTTTGTCGGTGTTGAACGAATAAAGCTTATTGAATTTAATATTGACTGTGTTTTTTCCTTCTCCTGTAGTTTATTTTTCACTTTATACGATTGAAAGAAACAAAGTAGAATTTTCACGAAGTCGTCTCCCACTTGACGGTACCACAACACGAAATTTCCTCGTAAATCTCATCTCATATCGACGAGATTGGAACGAGAGCGTCAGATTTGTGTGTAGTCTGACGGTGACAAGCTAGCTCGCCGTCTCCTGAGATAATATTGTGACTGGTGAAGCCCATCAGCCAGGACCCCATTCCTTGGTGGGGGCTGGGGGCCCACCTCGCTCCAAACACTGCAGGGAAACCATGCTAACTCTGTTTCACGCTCAAAGAAAGAGGCAATATTTATTGTGATATACATTTCAATGTTGGAAGTACTTTCTTTTATGAAGTTGATAAATAAATGCTATTACAAAATTGAACATTATGACATAAAAATAATTCAATAAATATAATACAAAATAAATAATTTGTCAATTTTATGGAAATCAATCCAGAAATAAAAAAACCATCTCGGCTGGGTATCGAACCCCGTCTCCCAATGGCAGGTCGAGTGCTTTAACGAGACGGTTAGCTTCATAATATCTGGATTAGTGGATTGTTAGGTGCATTGTAGATCTAAATAGATTGATAATTTTTAATTTATGGGATTGATTTCCATGAAATCAATTATCTAAGGGAGTGTTTCCCGATTAATGAAATTGAGAAATAATAAATTTTAATTCAGAACTCACGACATCCTGCAACCTAGCCTATCGTTTACGCTATAAATATTTAAATATATATAACAGTAGAACAGTTTAATAAAAATAGTAGATTAACAGTGAAAAGTCTAATGATTTATATGTGTAATATCATTACGCATCATGTGAACTGGACTCACCTTCTAGCTAAGCGGCTTGTCTATGTAATGCCACAAGAACTAAACTTGCACCAATAACATACCCCTCGTAGATCGTTCCTTTAATGTCCGGTCCGCATAATGCAGAATCCGAATTATCTCTGTGAAATATAATTTCAACGCCGAGCATAATAAAAACGCGTATTTGTTGGAAACTTTCCGGCGAATGAACTCTGTAGATAATTGTTTCAGAATGATACTGGGGGGCGTTAATGTTTAACCAGAGACAGTGTGAGTATGTGTGCGAGCGGTTTTACATTAATGTACACCGAGTAGGAATGGTTTTTTAACCTGGTTGTTCACACAAGATTAACGCTGGGTGGTTTAGCTTTTTAATTCTGCATTCCACATGCTTGCTCTTTCTAATCGTTATATCAAAAGCATAGGTTGTTCACTGTTCAGCTGTTGAGCATAATGCAACCGGGCTGGTAGTCTGATTCTGTAGGGTTAATATCTTAGAGCTAATTCTTATATGGAGGTTACATATTTTCAAGATGGAGATTCTGACTTCTTATCGATATCGGAGCGGAACAATTCTTGTGAGGATTCTACTGTTGCTTGTCCAGTGAAAAAATCTGAATCAAACATGATTGATCTCATGAAATATCTTATCAAAAAACAAACATTATTTAAAACGCGCAAAACTAGTTCCTACAGTAAAGATGATTTGTGACTTAATAACAAAAAAATGCGTTTTTTTGTGTGTACTGAGTAGGCATATATTACGTATTTCGTATTTATACACAAGCAAAAAACGATGTACAATAATAATTGTGTTATCCGAGAGTACTTTTTGAAATCCATAATCTATTCAATATTATCAGGTGCTGAAGGTGTGTTGTTCTGTGTTCATGCAAACTTATTTATTTTTATTTATTATTTATTTATTATATACATATTATATAATATATAATTATATATAACTATATATATAATAATATATATATATATACTTATAATAATAATTATAATATATTTATATATATGATAATATTATAATGTTATTTGAAATTATTATTTCAAACACGTGCACATCTCCTTAATATTGTTAGTGGAGGTGCCGGGTACACATATATATTTACCCTAAGGACGGAGTTTGTCTCGCCCCTGATTCCCAAGGTCACAACACCACCCTTGTCACAACATAAACGCCGCATGTCAACCGGAGGTCATGTTCGGTTTTTTAACTTGAGACTTGACACACGCACAATTAGACGGACGGACAGAACCGTAGTGTACACAGGTGTGCTTTGCTCCATC
The DNA here is from genome assembly GCA_024449915.1 of Sweltsa coloradensis. Lineage (NCBI taxonomy): Eukaryota > Metazoa > Arthropoda > Insecta > Plecoptera > Chloroperlidae > Sweltsa > Sweltsa coloradensis. The sequence continues at coordinate 203,105 of JAMZAV010000082.1, forward strand.
ATTAAATACATCATTCTATGTCGGCTGTCAAGTTCTCAGTTTCACGCCGTACATGAAAAATTCAAATTATCATTAGGCATTGTTTGTTTTAATGATTTTCATTTATTACCTGCTACAATGTGCCTCTCATTCTTGTTGAAATTTATCTGAGGAAGTAAAAAAGTATTTTTTGAGCCACTTAGGCGGGTGCTGTTGAAGCGCAAACCAAATCTTAATGAACGTAGCTGGAAATTATTATGTACACCCTACCGTCTAATAAACACAACCGTGAAGAAATAGGACATATTGGAGCTGTCACGTGGTACAAATAAAAATAAGAGTTTTGAACTGTTGGACGAATACATCGTACATCAATTGTTATTTCAGAAAGTTATTTCCCCTTATACTCGTAGCGGAGACAAGGTGTGTTTAAAAAAATCATAGCTCAAAATTAAGTATTGCACCTAGAACATTACTTTTCTAATTGACCCAAAAATTGCATAATGGCCAAAAGACAGCTATTGTCTAGCAAAAAAATTGTTTCCTTTTTTATTCAAGTTTCTCTTTCATTCAACCAACTTTCAGAAATTTTACTTTTACTTTCAAAATATCTGTACGAGTGCTCTGGAATAGCCTAACAAAACAAATAGACGTATATAATAATTTGTAACATTATTAATCTCTATCAGTCCCGAGCATTCGGTTGTCTGTTTCCGATATTCTTTTTCCCCGCGTTCACGTATCGGCTCTCATAACGAGGCAATGATTGTTGTATACAGCGCGGCTGGTTTCACCATTGAGATGACGGCAGGAATGTCGGTGAAACAAAGCCAGCATTCTAGGTAAACGAGTTTCAAATAGTTTATATATTTTCGATATCGATCTGTTGTATGGTGGCGTAATATATTTCCACAATCTCTGGCGATACACGCGGGTTAAACGGTGCCTGATTCCCTGCTACTGCTGCTGGTTTCAAGCTGATGTGTTGATGATGCCGCTCCGACTACAGACCAAACGCATCCGTCTCGGGGAAGAAATACACGGACGAGCGGACTGAATAATATATTGCTATAAAATAGTTTAAATAAGTGGCGAACAAAGTTTTACCCCATTCTAAAATAACACAAATATTAGAGGAATTTATGTTAAATTTATATGGGAACATTTTCAGAATGGTTGCTCTATTTGCAGCATTAGTTTCAACAAAATATTCTGGTTTAACGGAATTTTGCGGGAAATTGGGTTAGAATATTATTGAACAAATAACATGATGCTGCCATATTTGTTTTATTTACTTTATTTATTCATTTATTTAATGTATATCCTATTCATAAACTCGTCGTTATAGAACTAAATTGTGGTTGGTATTGCTACAAAATGGATCAACGGAATTCTTAAGATTACAATTAATTTCTATTTTTGTATGTTTTTGTTACGAATATATTTACGATTGCAATTATTGTGGCTCTGTTTGGAAGAACATGGAGAAAATTTTATTAACGTTTGTGAGTTTAATAGCGATTGAACATATTATTGCGATCATTTAATTGGTCAAATAGACATTTTAACAATTTTTAAATAAAACTTATTAGGATATTATTATATATTCGTTTGCATTGTCGCTTTCAATGAAATAGTGTGTCAAAGTAGGAATTATAAATCTGATTTCGACTGAGATTCGAACCGAGTTGCACTTATAACTGGGACTGAGTTGGGTGACATTTGTGGCTCAGAATATGAAATAATAACATAAACAAAACCACCCTCCCTGAATTCTTCTGGTGAACGAGAGGACATTTCTTGACGAGAGACTGATACAACGAATCCAAACACTAAATCAAGTCAGTCTGTTGTGTTTCTTTGAAAGCGACTCTCGCTCAATCTGCGTTCTCTGCAACTTTGCTGCTATTCGACGTTTAGGCTGCGTTCTCTGTTTCCTCATTTACATAGAAAGCAATCTCCTACTCGGCAGAAAAGTCGCTTGTTTGCCCCTGCCTGGTATCGCCCGTGTCCGTGCGATTACACGCGCGTAACAACGTGTGGGTCGGGCTAACTTGGCGAGGAGCTCGTTCAAATCATCCAATTATTGTAAACGTTGAGTCGGCGCTGCGACAACATGACCCTGCTGTATTCTAATATGTATCAGATAGTTGAAGTTTAGTTTTACCAGGCCCTTGGGACGAGGTGTCTGAACGCCTGATGCAAACTTTGCCAGAAAAACAAGTCTAAGAAATATGTAACGTACTTTTGTGCGATTTGAATCTAATTGATTCGAGGTCTGTAACATCCAAGTAATAATTGAAAAACTTTGAAGCGAACTGAATTCCTTTACATTAAATTGACGTTTCATTAAAGTATTTGCGCTGAATTTCATTATCAAATAGATGAGAATGTCACTCAGTTTGCATAATATTAATAGTATATACTTGCAAAAATGTGTTGAGTATTTTGTTAATGAAATCAATTAACACTGCACAATTTTTATGTGACCTGTGTTAATGGGACATTAGGGGGGGGGATTTTATATTAAAACCCCATTTCAATTAAAAGGAAGACAGGAATGGACAAAGACCTATGACTAGCTAACTGCAAGCCGTTAATTGAACCAATCTGTATTTTATTTGACATGACCCCTACCAATATGAAGTTTTCCATTACATTAATAATTTCACAAAACACAATAGTTTGAATTATTTTTCTTATTTACATTTATCTTAATTTTAATCAGATTAAAGAGTTCTCCAAACCTTGGCCATCGCCTTGTATGTCGCGTTAACATGGATGATGTATATTATAAAACAGCTTGGTCACACAAACCGGCAGCTAAATCCACCTCCGAAATATTTTCATAGATTTCGTTTGTTCGTTGTTAAGTAAACACTTTCATCTCCGGAGCTTTATCCGCCAGAAGAGCTTTCAACGTGGCGGTTTGACGAGAAAGTAAATTGGCTTTCTGTGAAAAAGTCAAGTATTTTCTAGATTGTTTTCAAGTAGATGCTTCCAAAGACAACGTCGAATCTGTTTTGCTCACATTGTGCACAAGCAAGCTGAAATCATTATTAATGTTCATCATGCACAATCACGTCGACACGTCTAGGCATCATTAATAACGCAGGGATACGTGAAAAGTTGATAAGGATGTCTTTAGAAAAATCCTCGATTTCGACAATATTTTATGTTAGGCCTTGTGTTTCCTAACAATACGTTTCGTGTGAAATGTTAGTTTAGTTCCTTAATTAAGTTTAAAATAAATAAATTAATTGTATTTAGAGTCTACCCACTCAGTTATATAACTGATTTTCAGTGGGGGATAGTAAATCAAAGCGACTAAGCCTACCCTGTAGGCCCCGACGCAATCGATGAGTGAGCGATAACCAACCAAAGATCAATATTTTTAATAAGAAATATAGCAATCAGTGGTATGGACAGTGCGAACACCCGCGGATCAACGCCAGAATCAACAAGGCCGATTCAGAACAACTCTGAATTTATTATGTGCTTCGTTGCTAGGTCGGCTCCAAAGTCACCGTTTACAAACTCCTAAGACACGAACTGATGGACTTAAGTCCAAATCAGAAGTTAAAAAACTTATGACTTTGGTGGGAATCTATTCCTGGACCTTCTGCATTGTAAGCAGATACGCTAACAACAAGACCAACGAGCCACACAAGTATAGTTTTCAAGTTAGTTTTAGTTCTTGAGCTTGAAACTAGTTCCTCTGGCCCATTAAGCATACTACACACATACTTTTCTGTAATAAACCGACAGGCGTAGTGTGAAACTCTGACTCGAGAGACCGCGAGCTCGATAGTCGCCACCGGCAATCACGATTGAAAGTTTTATCCGAGGTTAAATTCAGGGATTAAATCACATAGAACAGCCCCTGGACAAATACTTCACAATTGTCCAAACTAAAAAATTATAGTAGTAGTTTATTTTATAGAGGCACCGTGCGCAGGTTTCTAACGAAAAATTAAAAATAATTATTTCGATAATGTATTTTTCATGTTGTCAAAGAAATTAGATTGAGGAGTGAAAACCTTTTAATTAAACTTGTTTTTCTGTATTTTTTTTAACATTATTGTAATGTTTGTAACCGTACTGACTGCAGCCTAGTAGGACTGGTGCAACTCAAATTGCTCAAAATATTTTCACTAGTCGATCAATTGACCTTGCATCGCATTCATAAATTCTAGATTTATCAGGTTATTCAAAGTGAATTTCACCATGTATGAATCTAGGTAAATAAAACAGATTTTTTTAAATTCACTATTTTATCTCATGCTATATGTGGCTCTGAAATTACACTGCGGTATATCAAGTATTTAGAATCCAGCCACAAAGTCCTCTTGAAATTAGGGGATAAAGATAAACTGCCATTATTTATGCTTGCCCTAACCATATGATTTAAATTACTTCCCATCCATCATAATTCATAACTCATTGTTTTAACTCTGTGCCCCCCTAACCCTTGACAGACCCATCCATCAACAGCAAAACATGCATTTTCTTACCAAATCTTTGCTTGTGTTTTTCTGCGTATGAAAACTTGTTTTCGTAAATCTCTCAGTTGTTTTCCTTGTCTCTACACGATTGTTTTCACAGAGGAATATTACATTCCCTCCGCTCAAACGCCCAAGCCTGGCCCTAGACTGGGCATTTGTTATTGACGGTATTTGTACGTGCGCACCTGGAACTGTTCGTTATCTAGATTCGAAGGTGTTTGAGACCCTGAGTCGACTCAGATAAGAGGATTTATATCAGTTTTCATTTACCGTCCATCTTTTTCCAGTTTGAATACTAATTTATAAAGGAGGACAACTAAATAAAATTAATTACATAAATGCTGGCTCAATAATTGACTTTAGTTAAGCAAAGTAACAATCGTACAACTTCACTACGACAGGGAATTTTTTATACTAGGAAAACGCTTAAGTCCCGCCGCGTTGTTGGATGAGCGTAATTGGTGCATTGAGTAGCCAAGTGTTATGCGGATTTTCTGTTGTTCTGTTAAAAAACCATTACTAAGTTGAAGATTTTTTAAAAATTCATTTAAATTAAATTGAAATTAAATTTTAATTTTTAATTTTTTTAATTAATCGTAATTTAAAAAAAGAAAAAATCGTAAAATATCGATTTTAATAAGAAATAATTATTTAATTGTACTCAAATTTCACACGAATATATTAATTCATAAAATTAAGGTTCTGTAAAAAAATCATTACAATCGGATAAAGCATGTAGGTGTAGGTGTTATCCAACCAAATACAAAAATTTGTAAAAAAAAACGGCAGCCAAGCTCTCCTTCAAAAGTCTTCGGCTGTGAATGCTGTGAGATATAGAAGTTGAGCCAAGCTTTTTATTCTTTCTCCCTAGTTTCGCTTTTAAAATAAGTAAGATCATTTCGCCTGTTGACGAGCGCCAAGCCAACGATTTTTGTGGTAAAAAAGTAAAAATTTTAAACTCGAAATCATAAAAAAAATTCTTGGCCATGAACCAAATTCAATGGCCAAGTCATTTTTTTTTATGATTTCGAGTTTAAAAATTTTACTTTTTTACCACAAAAATCGTTGGCTTGGCGCTCGTCAACAGGCGAAATGATCTTACTTATTTTAAAAGCGAAACTAGGGAGAAAGAATAAAAAGCTTGGCTCAACTTCTATATCTCACAGCATTCACAGCCGAAGACTTTTGAAGGAGAGCTTGGCTGCCGTTTTTTTTTACAAATTTTTGTATTTGGTTGGATATTACATCTTTTTGTTGTTCGTTCGCTATCAAGGTGTGAATGATTAAATTTGTTGAGTTCAAAGTTGTTTTTTTACATTTTTGGGCCCACGGTCCCCCCAAAGATACCCCTTAAATAAATAAATAAATACATTTTTATTTACAGACTACCCACTCAGTTATATAACTGATTTTCAGTGGGGGACTTTAAATCAAAGCGACCAAGCCAACCCTGCAGGCCCCGACGCAATCGACGAGTGAGCGATAAACCAACCAAAGATCGATATTTTTAATAGGAAATATATCAATCAGTGGTATGGACAGTGCGAACACCCGCGGATCCACGCCAGAATCGACAAGGCCGATTCAGAAACAACTCTGAAATTTATTATGTGCTTCGTTGCTAGGACGGCTCCAAAGTCACCGTTTACAAACTCCTAAGACAAGAACTGATAGACTTAAGTCCAAATCAGAAGTTAAAAAACTTCTGACTTTAGCGGGAATCGAACCCTGGCCCTTCTGCATTGGAAGCAGATACGCTAACAACAAGACCAACGCACTAGCATAAGCACTAGATATTTATAATGGTTATAAGAGCATGTTTAATTTCAAGCTTGTATACAAATTACTACGCCTGAGTAATAACGCGTTTGGATTCTGCTAAGACGGCTCCAAAGTCACCGTTTACAAACTCCTAAGACAAGAACTGATAGACTTAAGTCCAAATCAGAAGTTAAAAAACTTCTGACTTTAGCGGGAATCGAACCCTGGCCCTTCTGCATTGGAAGCAGATACGCTAACAACAAGACCAACGCACTAGCATAAGCACTTGATATTTATAATGGTTAAGAGCATGTTTAATTTCAAGCTTGAACAAATTACTACGCCTGAGTAATTACGTGTTTTGATTTTGATTTTGATTTTCCCCGGTCCCAATTGCCCGGTTTTTTGTTATATGAGGTACATCTGAGTGTGGCCCAAGTTTCAAAGTTCTAAGATGAACCGTTTTCTCGGTATAGCGTATTATTCATAAGAGTACGGAATTACCTACTTTTGATAATTTTGTTTTTTTTTTCCGGTACCCGTTAACCAATTTTGCTTTCCATATTCAAAAGTGATAAAGAATGAGAGATATCAAAATGTATTCCACGTTTGAAACATCTCAGTTGTAGCGTTTTCTTTGAATGATTCATTTCTTAAAGTTCAGATATGTTTTTTGTCATTTTTGGGCCCATGGTCATCCCAAATTTAGCCCCTTGTGTTTTGGACGCAAGATATTTATAATGGTTAATAGCATGTTAAATTTCAAGTTTGTACAAATTACCACGCCTTGGTAATTACGCGTTTTGATTATCATCCAAATTTTGATTTTCTCCGGTCCCTGTTACCCGATTTTGGTTTTGAAAGCAAAAGGCACTGCGTCTGAAATACACCTAAGTGTGGTCCAAGTTTCATAGTTCTAAGATTTACCGTTTTCTCTGTAGGCTAAAGAACTCTCCGCGGAGAACTGCCACCCACCCACCCACCCACCCACCCAACCACCAGCCACCAGCCACCAGCCAGCCTTAAGGAATTTGACGATGTTGAGAGCCTTTTTTAACACAGAACGAGTTGTCGGATCGGGTTGATTTTTTTTTTTGGTATGTCATGGACCACATACCAGGTCATATACCGAGTTTCAAGATTGTAACTCTTTCGGGGCGGCGTGTGCAGATAGCTGAAAACCCCCCAACTCTTGTAGGTGTATATAGGGCCGGAGTTCGGTGTCGCCTAAGCATCGCATCGCTTGTCTGCCGGGCGACGACCGTCGCCCTAGATAAGTCGAAGAACTTTTTTATAAATCGAAAAAAATCGTAAAATTGCGATTTTCATGAGAAATAATTTTTCGATTGCGCTCAAAAACGTGGCAGTTCTAAGTTCAGAGATTTCGAAGAGGCTCCATAAAATTTCATCTCAATCAGAGTATCGGTTTAGCCGGAATCATGTAGACAAACAGACAAAGATACAAAAAAAAGAAAAAAAAGAAACAAAGAAAAAAAAACATTCCGGAATTTTTTCTCCAGTGTAGTAGAATGGAATCTTCGCTTCGCTACGCTCGCTACGCTCATCCAATCAATTTGTAAAGAAGTCGCAAACAGACGATTTCTGAACCGAAGGTCGGTTCCAACTCGAACACCGAAGTAAAGCAACTTTGGGCGTGGTCAGGGGTAAAGTGGGTGACCGCTCTGACTTGTAACACACGTATACCGCTGGTTAGAGCAGATGGAGGGTTCGAGAGCTAGTGTAACGGCTTCGTTCTCCTTGACGCCTTTTCCTTGCAGTCCGGGTTAGTGGAGGAACCTATATGACTGTCAAGGTTACACCGTCCTTTCGGATGGAACGTTAAGCCGTTGGTCCCCTTGACGGAGCTAGCCCCGCCCAAGAGGTTATTACAGGAGACCCGGCACCTCCACCAAAACGTATATCTATGTTGCAAATTAACGTTGTATATCGTTGAACTTCGCTACCTTTGTTGGGTACTTACGTGGGTTCTAATTCCCTTGTACATGAATAGAACAAATTCTATTGCCTGCTTAATACTTAAATATTACACAAATAAATTATTAGAAACTTCGACGTCAAGCTTCGTTGACAACAGAACAAATTCAATATTTAATACCATCCAGAAAAAAATCCATCCCGACCGGCGTTTAATTTCTAAATTGTATTAAATATTCACAATGCCTCCTACGGTAGTATTTCCCAACTTACTAAATCAAAGAACTATTTACTTTCATTTACACATTTTCAACTTCGAGTTTTTGAATTCATAATGTTTTAATAAATAAATTCAATCTTTTTACCTACATTCCCACATTTTCAATTTCGAGTTTTTGAATTAATGATGTTTTCACTAGGAAAACGCTTAAGTCCCGCCGCGTTGTTGGATGAGCGTAATTGGTGCATTGAGCTGCCATGTGTTATGCGGATTTTCAGTTGTTCTGTGAAAAAATCATTACTTAGTTGAAGATTTTTTAAAATTATATTAAATTAAATAAAAAATTAACTTAAATTTTAATTTTTTTTTAATTAATCGTAATTTAAAAAAAGGAAAAAGTCCTAATTTTGAAATTTTCATGAGAAATAATTATTTGATTGCGCACAAATTTTACACGAATGTATATATTCATAAAATTAAGGTTCTGTGTAAAAATCATTCCAATAGAATAAAGCATGTAGGTGTTATAAGTCAAAGAATTGTTTGTTTTTTTTTAAAAAAAAGGTAAAATTTCGATTTTCATAAGAAATAGTTTTTCAATTGCGCTCAAATTTTACACGAATACCTAGATTCATAAAATTAAGGTTATGTGAAAAAATCATTAAAATCGGATAAAGCATGTAGGTGTTATAAGCTGAAGATTTTTTTTTAAATTCGAAAAAAATCGTAAAGTTGCAATTTTAATGAGAAATAATTTTCCGATTGCGCTCAAAAACGTGGCAGTTCTAAGTTCAGAGATTTCGAAGGCCTCCATAAAATTTCATTGTAATTGGAGTATCGGTTTAGCCGGAATCGTGTTAACAAACACACAAAAATACATACAGAAAAAAAAAGAAAAAAATAAACATTCCGGATTTTTTTCTCCAGTGTAGTGAAATGGAATCTTCGCTTCGCTCGCTACGCTCATCCAATAAACCAACACGTTGTAACGGTTGGTCAGGTTGGCAACATTTCTCGACTATTCAGGTTTCTGTGGCGGTTTTAACTTTCAAGATATCGCGGAATCTTCTAAAGAAGAAGATAGATAATACTCGTAGCAACAACTTGTTTAATACGCAACTCGTACCCGATATCCAGCGAGTGAATGCTGTGCGCTGTGACGTCATCCTGGTCTTAAACTTACTCCGATCTTCTAGATGCGAGTCTTGATCAGTGGACGCTGAGAATCTGTTGAAGGGCTGGTGAATAAATCCAAGTGTTTGGGAGTCTAATTGTGTTTTAAAATCATATTGTTCACATTCACAAGAATTTATCGTAAAAAGTGTTTGTCTGTATTGATTGACGCGTAAATAATTGCAACAAACCGACCATGACCACAAACAAACAATTTAAAACAAATGGCCCATGAAGCTTTGATTTTTACTAATAATCAATGGACACGTTACACGTCGTTGATTCGCCAGTGAGTTGGACCGTCAGACGTGGTTCCGAACACCGCTACCGCGACACTAGCGCTCTGGTTCCGAACACCGCCACCGCAACACTAGCGCTCACGAGTCAGTGTGGGCTGTAGTTTAAACACAGAACTTATTGCTTGGACTTTTGAGATGGTAGTGACTATTAATGACTCGTTCTACTGGCATCGCAATGAAGTAAAACCTGGAACCATTTGGGGGTTTGATTGATAATACGATATACGTTTTAAAGTCACGATTTAGGGATTGATTTGGAACATACAATCCAGGAATTAAAAAGCCCGGATTCGTATCACCGGTCGAGTTGGATTTTGTAATTTCTAGGCCTACTCTATCAACAAGTTTTAAGTGCTTTTGAACTGGTGTATAAATATGTGTTCCGTATCTTATGCTACACATACAATACAAATTTGTAATTTTAAAATTTCAATGGCAATGGGGTCAATGGTGACGTGAAACATTTAGGTTGATCCAAATGACATTTGTTAAAATATCACGTTTTTATGCTGTCATATGAATCTCATTTCCAGATGCGATTTTGTACGTTCGTGGTTTTGTTCGTACGTTGTAACATTACGCCTGCTTGACTTACCTATAGTAAAAATAATATTGTCTTGAGTTATCTGAAGGAAACAGCTTCTGGCCTCGACGACCTCTCAAACAGAACGTCGTAAAACTGCTAGGCGGATAAGGCTAACAATTAGGGGTTTTGTGGTAGAGGTCTGAATTTTGGACTGTATACTCAGAACAATATTCTAAGAAAATTGCCTCGAGGTGCCATGACAAAATTCGTCCGGTTAAGGGGGTGGAAGGGGTTGAAATAATGGCATTTTAAAAAATTCGAAAATTCAAATATCAAACTAAATTTAATCCTAATATTACAAAATTAATAAATATTGTAGATAAAAGTCAAAAATTTAATAAAAAAAATACATATTACCATATATGTATATCTAAGCAGATTTTACACCCTTTGACTTTTATTAACAAATTTTCGCACTGTGCTGGGAGGATTGGCCTACCAGAGTGGGTTTTGTGATAGGGCCGTGAATTTTCCCTAAAATACTCAGAAGAATGTTCTCTAAAAAATGGCTCGAGGTTGCCCTCAAAAAAGTTGCTTGCTTATAGGAGAAAAATGGGGTGTACTAAAAGGGGTTGATAACACTAAAATAAATAAATCTGTATTCAAATATAATATTAAGGACGCCAAATTAACATTTATTGTAGATTAAGATCTTAAGTTTAATTTAAAAATTAAAATTTCACCATATATGTAAATCTGATCAGATTATGCGCCCTGACCACTTTTCATAAATTTACTCAATATTAACGAAAGTGTATCGTGTGACCACTTGTTTTGTCCCAAATTATTCCTATATTACGAAATAGGACGAAAAGAAGTTTTAAACACCTTGGGTACATTTTTACGCAATGGACTTTGACCCCTTTTTTTTTTACAAATTTACTCAAAAATAACGAAAGTGTATAGTATGACCACTCGTTTAATCCCAAATTATTCCAATGTTACGAATTAGGACGTTAAGAACAAGTTACCATGTCTTGGAGTACATTTTCACACAACGGACTTTGACCATTTTCAACACATCTACTCAAGATTAACGAAAGTGTATAGTGTGACCACTCGTTTTGTCTCAAAACTATGCCTATAATACGAATAAGGGCGAAATTAAGTTATTAACACCTTGGGTACATTTTTACGCAATGGACTTTGACCCCCTTTTTTTTTACAAATTTACTCAAAAATAACGAAAGTGTATCGAGTGACCACTTGTTTTGTCCCAAATTATTCCAATGTTACGAATTAGGACGTTAAGAACATTTTGCCATGCCTTGGGTACATTTTCACACAATGGACTTTGACCCATTTTCACACATTTACTCAAGATTAACGAAAGTGTATAGTGTGACCACTCGTTTTGTCTTCAAACTATGCCTATAATACGAATAAGGGCGAAATTAAGTTATTAACACCTTGGGTACATTTTCACACAATGGACTTTGACCCCTTTTTACAAATTTACTCCAAAATAACGAAAGTGTATAGTATGACCACTCGTTTAATCCCAAATTATGTCAATAATACGGATTCGGACGATTTTTTTTAACACCTTGGGCACATTTTTTTTGGGCTACAATCACATTTTCAAATACAAATGTTGTTTATTAAATCGTACAACGCGCACAAGGTAACATACTCGTAAATAATTTGTCAAATTTAGGGCTGCTCTATAATAGCCTGGCAATAGCTTCCCGTTTATCCGTTACAGTTAACAGGCAATGTTTAATCATAACCAATATTCCTGTTACCATTGCAGGGCCTCTTTCCGGGTTATTGTGAATATTCCTTGTGTAAATAACTCAATAAAAATCTAAATGAAAATTAAATTCGGAAAGTGTTATGGAACAAATCTACGACTTCCCGTGCACTAATAAAATAAATATACTGTACCTATTTGTATAACACCAATAACTGTGCTTTTAAAGAAGATATTTTGACAAGTTATATAAACTTACTACCAATTTACTGATCTTTTATTCAAAACACTTATAACAAGAAAACAGTATTAAGACTATATAAAATGGAGGATCGATTGACCAAAAAAGACTCATCCATCAACGTGGCTATATTATAATAGCGTTTGCAAAGCGGCCAGTATTCACAGTACATGATTCACACATCATGAATGTACTATTTTGATCTAATAGGTGTGTTGACACTCGACTACAAAACCACCAAATTGTTAGGTTACTCTAAATAGGCTATTTGACGCTTATTGTTAGAAAATGGATCAGAGTCCATTGCGTGAAAATAATATGCCCAAGGTATTACAAAAAAAAATCGTCCTAATTCGTATTATTGACATAATTTGGGATTAAACGAGTGGTCACACGATAAACTTTCGTTATTTTTGAGTAAATTTGTAAAAAAAAAAAGGGGTCAAAGTTCATTGTGTAAAATGTACCCAAGGTGTTAAAAACTTATTTTTGTCCTAATTCGTATTATTGGCATAATTTGGGGCAAAACGAGTGGTCACACTATACACTTTCGTTAATCTTGAGTAAATGTGTGAAAATGGGTCAAAGTCCATTGTGTGAAAATGTACCCAAGGCATTGCAAAATGTTCTTTTCGTCCTAATTCGTAATATAGGAATAATTTGGGACAAAACAAGTGGTCACACGATACACTTTCGTTAATATGAGTAAATTTATGAAAAGTGGTCAGGGCGCATAATCTGATCAGATTTACATAATGGTGAAATTTTAATTTTTTAAATTAAACTTAAGATCTTAATCTACAATAAATGTTAATTTGGCGTCCTTAATATTATATTTGAATACAGATTTATTTATTTAGTGTTATCAACCCCTTTTAGTACACCCCATTTTTCTCCTATAAGCAAGCAACTTTTTGAGGGCACCTCGAGCCATTTTTTAGAGAAACATTCTTCTGAGTATTTTAGGGAAAATTCACGGCCCTATCACAAAAACCCACGTCGGTAGGCCAATCCTCCCAGCACAGTGCGAAAATTTGTTAATAAAAGTCAAAGGGTGTAAAATCTGCTTAGATATACATATATGGTAATATGTATTTTTTATTAAATTTTTGACTTTTATCTACAATATTTATTAATTTGTAATATTAGGATAAATTTAGTTTGATATTGAAATTTTCGAATTTTTTAAAAATGCCATTATTTCAACCCCTTCCACCCCCTTAACCGGACGAATTTTGTCATGGCACCTCGAGGCAATTTTCTTAGAATATTGTTCTGAGTATACAGTCCAAAATTCAGACCTCTACCACAAAACCCCTAATTGTTCTTGTATGCCCTCTTATCCGCTTGACTACTGGTTGTAGTAGTAGCTGCAGCTTGTCAAACTAAACAGACTCTAGTGGAACACGTCGTTCTTCTCTGGACTCGAGCTCTCACCACCCGATCTTACATCAAACACGGGCGATCGAGTGGAATGTACTCGAGTGGGGCGGGGATTGTTTACATCTTAGTAAACAAAGACTCGAGAAGGTTCGGAGGGGATCGGGTTAAAAACTGTTTGTGGTCGTGTGGAAGTCCAGGACTTCCTTCCGGGAGAGCCAGGAAGTTCCGTCGGATGTCGCTCGGATGCTGGATTGTTCTCTTAGTTCGCTCCTCTCTCTCTCTCTCTCTCTCTCTCTCTCTCTCTCTCTCTCTCTCTCTCTCTTGCTCTTTCTGTCGCATGATTCTAATGACTCTCTGAAACAAAAGTTTAGAATTATATTTTAAAGCTTAATCGTAGAGTATCGCAGAAAAGACAAGAGAAAATATGGAATCACTTTTAAATTAGTTATTTATAGGTTCATTTATCTACGCCATAGCCTCCGAACATCCGATCAACATGTTAACCTCAAATGCGCGTAGAAATATTCTTAAAGCATTGAGCTTCATTCACTGTGTACTTCAGAACGAGTGGCAACTCTTCTACAAATCTGACTAGCGAAATGTTTTAAAACATTTTTTTGAAGACTGTTCGGGTAGACATTCGGGTCGGGTTCGGGCTCGGGTATTAAACTGCTTCGGGTTTTCGAGTCGGGTAGGGAAAATACGTACTTTATAACACTGTATCCTAACATGGATAGTGAATTTTATCTGTAAAGAGTAACACTATATTTTTATCCCAGTTCATGTTCTGTTTTCTGGATTTTAATTGGTTGGCATTTATGTTAGTCAGTCAATAAGTTAAAAATTGTCTAGACCGGCACCTCCACCAACAAAGTATGTAAATCGTGGACCGGCACCTCCACCATCCCCCAAAACAATGTTTTTGTTCCCTGAATACCGCGTATCTTATCTATCAGGTATCTTGTTTCGACTATCGGTTCGGCTCCCAAATACCCGTTTAGTTCCGAAATATAGGTTACCCGAACACCATAAGTTGTATTACTGCATAGGATATACATTAAAATAATAAAGTGTGTTCAGATTTCACATATTATTGTTTACCCACTTTAACTATATGGAATGATTACGATATTTTCGGTTCAAGAGTTTTGGAAAACCAATTCAAACCACAATGTCTTGTTTTTATTAAAGTTTGAGTTTATTCGTCGAACCGTGGTGGTTGTTTTAGGAACGAGAGTCGGTTGACTGTCCGCCATTAGAAGTAACGGTCTTAGGTCAATACATGATTGCCTCGTGGCTCGACTGCATGAATACGAACCGGCTCGGTCGTCGCTGTCAGCAGGGAAGATGGGCTCGCGGTCCAATCTGTCCTAATGGTCATTTCCCCGAGCAACACAATGAAGTCGACTAGCTGGTGTCAGGACTGCTGACGTAGGGCTCGAGTGAGATGTCTTGCTCTCCTCGAATACAATGCAAACTTTATTACCAGATAGTATTTCAACGGGATTGTGATCATGGTAAATAAGTTGTTTAGGAATATAAATAATATGTATCTTTCTCTTTAATAGTTGTGTTATGTTTACCTTGTTTCTTCCGTTCATTTACAAATATGTGATAAAGTTTTTAAAATGTTAAACACAAGTAATCCAAATTACATGTTTTGGTTTCATTTTGTAGTGTTTAAAAATCAGTTGTTCGCCTCAATGGAAAATTTAAGGTCGGTGGTCTAATTATTATACAATACATTTGATGAACTTTGTAATATATTGAGGTGCAAAATATTTATTGTTTTTAGTATGCATCTGTATTTGGGATACTACCATCACACTCTATCTAAGAACAAGAACGGTAGATCATAGCGTGTGCACTTAAAATAGTTGAAGACAATAGTTAAGACAACACAACAATACAGCTTTTTTCCATGGTTAAATGTTAATACATGTCTAAAACATTGTACATTTGCCTTGACGTCAAAAATTATCTGTTATACTAAAACATTGCACAAGTATTTCCATTATTCTCTTCTCACCTGCAGTCAAAGATGTATGCCTCAATTGCATTTCCAGCTTTAGCATTTACATCAAATGCATACCATTCTTACATAAGCCAATTACATGTAATGAAACTATAATATCTTAAGCGTATTATTATTTATAATATTGCCTGTGAACAAGTCCACTTACAACGCGCAAGCGGTTTGTATTTATCCCACTAAGGTGTAAAGTACCTTATTAGTGTCTTCATGTACGAGAACACTTTTCTATTGCCAGGAGGGTTTAAGTATAAACGAGGATTATTAATTAGTTATTCATACAAATAAAAGAATAACCTAGCTTGGAATAAAATCTGGGTTTGCATCTTGTTTGCATTAATTAAAGAGTACGGCGAGGGAAAAGAGCGCGTTCATTAGAGCTATGAATTATTATCATGTTCGTTCATAGAAGATTCTAACGGTATCTGCAGGGCTGGTGTTCTTAGCTTCTCTTATTGCAACACCCATTAGATTAATTAGATCTAACAAGGCTGCAACGACCTACATTTGGATTTTTCTCTATTGTTTTGTGCACATTCATATCTTCCTTCGTTAGTTGTTTGCTACTTATCCTCAGCCCCGTCCTATACCTGACGGGGCTCGAATGCAGGTGGATACACCCTCGATTCTCGCCATCCATGCATTGCATAGACTATTTTGCACTTATATTAATAACCAACATTAACACAAAAAAGTGTGGGACATTTGTAATTATGAGTGTTCCTAAAACACAGTTTTATCTTTGAACAAAAGAGAGAAACTTGGTTAAAAATGAGTAGGTCACGAAACACTTTCTTATTTATTTAATATATTTTTTCGGTTTCCACCTGGGCGACAAATGTACGTGCCTACATCAGAAACGTTTGCCATTTTTAAGCCGACTTGGCGGTAAAACTCCACATGTGAACGCTACAGGCCGCTATTTATTTCTTCTCCCGGAGAATCGCTCCCATTAGTTCCTGTCTGCGCCCTGCTGCCAACCTCCCACACCCGGATATGCACCCTCACCGCAGCTAGGTGCCCTCCACGACTCAATTCGCACGAGTCATCATCAGACGAGGCTCGGGGATCTAGCTACGCTGACTGTAATGATAACCAAACCAATTAATACTAATCAGTATTATACTAACACACACGGTTGTGAACCCCAACACTCGTGGATAGTACGACCTTCTAGAACTATTTGCATTTTGTTTGTGGATGGCGGATCATGTCCAACTAGCTACATCTGCGTTTCCTATGTAAAATACTGATCTCGGATTGGTCAGGTTTGCGCGTCGCTTCGGCTTTGTCCGCTTTATAATTAAAGTGTACCATTGAAAATCAGTTATGTGACCGAGTGTTAGGTATTTAAATACAAATATGTGTACACAAACGTTACCAATTTAAAATCTATGAATTAATTATTACGTTTAAGTCACGACTTTAAGCCACAATCTTTGATTAAAGTATCCACATTATAATATGGACATGTATGATGATATTTATTTAGCTGAATATTTACTAATTTTACTGAATACGAATTTATGGTTACGAAATATGAAGACTCTGATTCGGAAGGTCCTCGGGTCGATGCGAGCCGCCGGAATTCTTGACTGAAATGATTTTCCAAGGTCATCCTCGAGTTCTAACCCCAGTCCTTGCACCCCCGGCACCCGACACCCTAGTTGGGTAACACCAGGGCACGAATAAATAAATAAATAAATAAATAAATAAATAAATAAATTGTGTTTAGTCTACCCACTCAGTTATATAACTGATTTTCAGTGGGGGACAGTAAATCAAAGCGACTAAGCCTGCCCTGTAGGCCCCGACGCAATCGACGAGTGAGCGATAACCAACCAAAGATTGATTTTTTTTAATAGGAAATATAGCAATCAGTGTTATGGACAGTGCGAACACCCGCGGATCAACGCCAGAATCAACAAGGTCGATTCAGAACAACTCTGAATTTATTATGTGCTTCGTTGCTAGGACGGCTCCAAAGTCACCAATGTTTTCTATCTAAAGGTGAGCATCCAGTTATTATTGAAATCCTCCCCCTCAACGCGTCCCAGCAAGACACTGACGTATCAGTATAATACCTCCATACATCATCCCACCGTCACACGACGATGTCGGCCATCAAATCATAAATGCATCGCTGATAGCCCCGTCGATTAAGCTCCAACATATCACACCTCCCACCTCACCCCACCCTCCTCATTTTAAAGGGAATATTTCCATCTCCGAGACTTTTAAACTTCCATATTTAAAAATAAAACACTCGTTCGCTGCTCGAGGTGTAGTTTTTTACCCCTTACAAAGATGAGGGTCTAATTATCCGTGTTTAAACCTGCCCATCTCATTAGTTTCGCAGGAGCTTCGTAACGGAGTATAGCGGGTCTGAGGAAGATCTCTTTGTCGGATCTCTCCTCCCCTAGAACGCGAACACAACACCGTCCTGCATGACGCCGCTCTGCATACAACACTCTGCTTTCTACGTCACAGGAGAACTCGCCTTTGTTGGGATCAGGGTTTAATTACCATCTTCCTTGCTGGATCAAAAAAGAAAGTTTTTTCATTACTTCACAACTTCTTGGAAATTACAAAGAAAGTAGGCATTGTTTTTTTGTGGCATCTTTTCTTTGGAGAGAGGAGTGTTATTTTCCGTGGCAATTCTGTTGTGTGTGTGTGGTTTGATATTAAAGCCGTGAAATGTCCTAATCTCTGGTTTTAGTTTTATCTGGCAAAACGAAATTCTTGGAAATGCTCTGGTGATGATAAGAATCTACGTCTTCGGATGGGGAAGAAAAAACTCTTTTTTCTCGTTTGTTTGTCGGGGTGTATAGACAGACAGAGAGGTCTTGGAATAATACCTGCACATTGTGGCGCGGCTCGTTTGTTTGTTTACGAGCGAGTCTCGTACACCGGGTGAAGTTTCTGTGTTTGATGGATCTCGTGGAGATATGTGCTACTCTTTACAATAAAATACCTCGTGAACTTGAAGGAATCTTTCTTATCACTAACAAACCAACAGTGTTGGCTCTAGCGTTAAGCGCGCGACTCTGAGGCCGGAGGTCCCGGGCTCGAATCCCGTCTAGGCCGTCCATCCAGGCTGGAATGTTTTTCCCGAGGTTTTCCTCAGTCGTTAATGCGAATGCCAGGGATTGAGTCCTCTTAAACAGCCCTCGGACGTCCCTTCACTATTGTCCTATCCGCAACTTACCTAGTTAAGACACCTGGAAAGGGGCATGAATTGCACCCTGGACAGGCTTCCCATGAAAAATTATTATAAAACTCCTTACAGGTAACACAAATTTCGATTTTGAATAGTTGTTATTATAATTATCATCACGAGTTTACCTTTACTTCTTGCTGTAAGGAAGGGGTTTTTATTCATGTCTTTTCATCATGGGTGATTGCATAGGGTTGCGTGTAACGTACACTTTAAACATACCCACATAATATATAAATCAAGTTTCGGACCCCACAAAACTTCTACTCCAAACAACTTACTTGAACGTTCCTTGCCATTTTCCTGTTCTTATCCAAACAATGGATCAATAGGTTAAATAACAAGATACACGAATACAAAACCGCGGCGATATTGAAGGTTAAGTCTAGTTGTTGTGGTATAAAGAAAGTGCCTGTCAGTCCAACTCTTGATTTATGGCACCGGCGGAAACAGTACACACACATACTAGCGTGAGCCCCGCGCATATTGTTCATGGGATGTTTACCCCACGGGCATCGATGAAGTAGATTCATTTTAATTCCACCTCAACCAGCCCACACGTGAAATAAAACGCGCGATGCAGGACCCGGGGTGGATCTCTCAGCAGCTAGGCGAGGATGGATGGCGAAGTAGGCGCGCGATAAGAGCTGAGTGCGGGGGCAGACGTGTTGAGAACAGTCCAATTAAAACGGATTTAACGCAGTAAGGAAATTGCCTGGGTGGAAAATCTGTATAAGAGCGCGCTCGATATGGGACCGTCGACCGAAGACACTGAACATCATTAGAGCAATTTATAACAGTCATGATTTCTTGTTGAAATTCATTATTGATCACTTAGCAAGAAAAGTCACGTTACAAATAAGACTGTTGTGAATCCGTACCTTGTTATATACTTTCGTGTAATCTTTAGGTCCACGTGAAATACCCCTACATATCCACGCGCTCGCCGCTTCACTCGCTCGCCGGCAACCCGAAAGTCTGCAAGGAGATTCAGTGAACCTTGTGATATACCTAGCATAGTAGCTGTTGTTAACAACAACAACAACAACAAGAACAACAACAACAACAACAACAACAACAACAACAACAAGTCAACAGTCAATGTGTACCAACCCCTGCCCTACAATGTTCGGAAACCAGCAGCCACGTGTACCAACCCCTGCCCGACGATGTTAGGAAACACAGTGTACCAAACCCCTGCCCGACGATGTTAGGAAACACAAGTTTATTCTATCGGGACCAAACGTCAAAATAGATTCTTGATTCCCTACCTCGAGTTCTTTCTAAGTGCTCTTCTCCCCCTCCCTCTCTCTCCCTCTCTCTCTCTCTCTCTCTCTCTCTCTCTCTCTCCTGTCGAACACTCAATCCACGCACAACACCAGCCAGAGGGTTAATTTGTTTTACAAGCCGGGGAATCAGGACACGGACAGAGCTAGATTTATGTCAGACTAGGTAGCTGGGCCTCACGGACGACCGCGTGTCACGAAGAAATCCCTCGTTAGTGTGGATACGTGTAGAATTGACATTTCACACGTTCATTGATCTTGTGCTCGATAAGGGCAATTGCAAATCAATTCGTTGCACATGCCGACATGTTTTAGTTTGTTCGAATACGGCCGGTAAATGAAAACTAACGTTTCGTATAGAAAACAATCAAATACATTATGTGTTTATTTGAACATTTAATTTATTTAAACATACAAATGATCTGTTATTGTATTTACTGTACGTTTTCGTTCATTTTGACCACCAATATGTATCGTACGTATCTAAATATTAATTACTAACTAACATTAATTTTAAATTTTCTTCCATTTATATATAAAATATTTCAACAACAACAAACAAATCATCTCAATCGTCTCGATCGACACGTTGCCCGTACCGATGGGGTTACCCTCACTAGTTTTCATAGTTGCATGGTGCGCGAAGTAGGACACACCCGCAAAGCATTAGTGAAATCCCTCAGTGTTATAGTAATAAATCTAGTTTGCTGGTTCTTCCATAAACCCATAATCCATAAAAATAATATACAAAACGAATACGAGACGTTGTTTGGTCATGAATAACCGAGGTAAACCTCGTGATTTATCGAGTAAAACACCTCGAGGCATGCACTTATCTACTAGTTCACGAGAACTAGAACTAGAAATACCGAGGTAAACTTCGTGATTCATCGAGTAAAACACCTCGAGGCATGCACTTATCTACTAGTTCGCTCGCTAGAACTAGAAATACTAGACATGAAGCAGAAATCATGCATGAGTGGTATATATAAATACTGAGTCAAGACAAGATTCGTATTATTGTTTAGATCATAGTATAGACAGAAAGCTCTCACTCACTCAATCACTCTCATTTACTCACTCACTCACTCACTCACTCACTCACTCACTCACTCACTCACTCACTCACTCTCTCACTCACTCACTCACTTCGGAGGATAAAACAAAAGCAGTTACGTTGTTGTTAACAATCAGTTGCTGGTGATAGGAATATTACCACTTCATCTCTTGATTGCTTGCAGCAATTAAACAGCTTTTGCTTCACGTGGAGTTCGTTGTTTCTTATGCAAGAGTGGGTGTATTGAAAACCTAGGTAAGAACAATGTACTTGTCTCACGATGTAGCTAGAAGCAGCGCGTACTTGGCGAGCACCTTGCTAGAGTCTAGAAGAACGCAAGACTCCGCTACTAGCTTCCTTGGCGGTGTGCATAATCACGTCCCCTAGGAGACCTGAAAGTACCCTTCATTACAAATCGTCTCCTTACGTGGGTTATTGTCTATGAACAATAACTTCAAATACATTCAATGCGTATTATTATGACAAAGTATAAGTACACAGCCCAACCCCCGGCCATATCTAGGGTATAGTGTTACAATCAACAAAATAATGAAGTGTTCTGGTGAAGTAGAGACCTGTTACATAGCCATTGGGCGCGGTACTCCCTACCATCTACCTTCATACACCCTCTAAAGCTAGTTTCGTGGAGAAGATTAGTTGCCCCTGGACCGGCTTACTTAGATCAACAACTATATTATCCTAGCTGTCGATAGAGGTAGCCCTGAGCTTTAAAACACGATCCTCTTGTTCGGGAGGTTGCTTGTTCCCTGCCATAAGTCATCAACATAAGTCATCAACATAAGGCATCAACATAAGCCATCTGATGATCACTGCAAGTAATAATGATAACAACTGTGGCAGTAGTCTATCCCGAATAACGTTATTTTACTGCTATGCTCTATCTACATTTTCATTTTACCGTCCTCCCCACAAATTTCTCTTGACATCCCGTTTAGCCTGCAAACATGTCCTACTAATTAACATTAAAACATTCTGAATCCCCACGGAATACACCAATGTGGGCCACGCTCTGAATGAAAGTTTTTGTGATCATGGAACCTGACCACAACATTCAACGGCATATCGCTGACTAATTATCTTCATTTATCTTGATAACTGTGATCCATATCTTTTGTTCGTGTTCTTGAATTTGTTTACAGCCCGATAAAAACAAATGGGGTTACGTTTTAATGAGAATCTATTGACAAAAGTTACCTGGGAGCTCAATTTGTGTTTCTGGGTTAATTGGTTAATGTGAGTGGAGTTTTCCCAGCTCTGAGGGGAAACTTTAATTGTCTCGCAAGGTCACATGACACAACTCGTACCAAACTGTTGACTGGGTCAACTAGTTCAGCCATTAATTAGCGTGTAATACCCTAATGGTGCAGGTGCAACTCATGGCAGCAGTGTTTCATCAATACGCTCGACAGCCATTACACACATCGTCGAAACTTTAGTTAAAAGCATAAAGTTACTTTTTAAAGCCATTTATTATTTTAACAAAACTAAAATATAACTGTTTTTTGTTTGGCAACAATACATAACAGTATTTTTTTTAAATAAAAGGTTAATGATAGGTTACATAATGAAGTGATTTACATTTTTTTTCGAATGTAAGTTTTTTACCACAATCAATATGGGAGAGTGGGAGTATGTATCTAGCCTGACAGGCCAAGTTACTGTTTTCAATACCCCGCGTTATAGTTGTTGATACTATTAAAGAAATCATGTGTGTCCTATTTCACACGGTACTTATCGGTTGGGGGAAATGATGAAGGATCACACTGCTTTGTACATAACTTTATTACATTACAAATGACAAGTACTGAGTTCGAGTTGGAAATATTTTCGTGAAGCCTTCAAGACCTAATCTTTACTTGACGATCGATTAGCTGTAACTCCTTGTTATCGGTCTAGTGATATACTATAACTATGAGTGTCGACACCAATTTCTATATAGAAACTCGAGTTCCTATTATGTTCTCGGCTAGACTGAGTCAATTATTGTTACCAGCCTAAAGCTAGCGGGTTAGCTAGCCCACATCGACATTACCACGCAATTTATTTGCGTTTGTTCTTTTCGTTTGTCTTATTTGAAAGGAGTGGAAATGTGCGTTACTCTATATTCTGCGGCGTGTGTTTGTTGCGAAACTAAAATTAAACTTAATGTTTTGGTGCACCCTAAAGCGGTGAATTTAACATTTCATTAATATATGAGTATGTTTCTCCCGATATGTTTGCTAATTTTGTGACTGGTATTTTGCAAAGGACTTTTTGTTTACAAATAAAACGAAGTTATAATCATTCAGAGGCGAGTATATTTGTGGTGACAGTAAACCGTTGTGTTTCATTGGTTTTATGCAAAAGTGGTGAAATGGCGTGGTGAAATAAATTATTCAAAATTTCGCTTTTAGTGGTATATTGTTCGCCTTCACCACAAATGCATTTCTCTGCTTATTCTGTAATGTTTCTCTCGTGAAGTCGAAGAAACATTGAGTCCTCGCGTTACGCTCGAAACTTAACACATTTAGAACACTGCTCGAGTTTCTCCCCCCCCCCCAACTAAAAGCCCCCCGCCCCCCCGGAAACATCCAACACGTTTTGTGTTTTTAGATCTCCTTACATCATCGCACTCTGGCGTTAATTAACTCTCCTAGCTCCGAGCGCGAGGTACGTGATTCGTCTTCCGAGCCGAGCCGAGCGCAAATCTGAGCCGAGCGGTTCCGACCCCGTGTCCAGCACATATCAGATCGCTATTGCTTATTACACGCGTCACAGTCTCGAGATTGAGAATTTAATATGCGATGACCCTGTTTAAGGCTAATTAAATGTACGTCGTACGGAGAAGTACCTTCATTCGCTGTTTGAAACGTGACTCTTAATTAAATACGATACCCCGTTTAGCAAGCTACAGCACAAAGAGGTTAATAAAGGAGAGGATGATCAAGTTTTTATGTCATTGCGGAAATTTAGCACGTAACTCGGATTTGCATAAGATTAGAGACTTCAATTGGTACAGGTTATCTAGAGGATGTGAATTCATTTGAATAATGGGCGAATTGTGCTCTGTTTCTCAGGGTAGAGGAAACAGAAGCCGCTCGATATTCACGTGTGCACTAAGGTTTAACGTTTGTGTTTTAGCGTTTGACATAGAAGGAATTCTGTTTACACAACGTTGTAATAAGAAAACTGTTCAGAGTAAACTTTTTGTGTTTTGTCGACTAATTCAAAGAGTTTTACGTTTCTAAGAATATGGTTTCGAGTGAATAAAACCTGACACGAACCGGAAGAAAAACATCGCTCGGTAAATAGAAGGTATTTCTCTAAACTATCAAAGCACCAGCGAATTGAATTGTACACAACTAATTTATCGTGAGCACACGACACTTTGTGGAACGAAATCACTTTTAATGTAGGTAATGTCAGTTAGCAGCTATAGAAGGCTTCCCGTTTGCTTTGAGGTGCTTTGAGGTAAACAGGAAAACAAAATATATCGACCTGAAACATTGAATGTTTACGCTCGTGTAGTTGGCAACGGTGATAAAACCTGCGTTTAGTCTCAGATTTAACATTTACTTCAAATGGGCAGAAATACCAATTTAGTAAACAAACTCGGAACCGTTTTTAAGAGAACCAAAAGCAGGGATACATTAACGAAAGGAAATATATAGTATTGGTGCATGTATTATATACGTCACATTAAACATTTTAATCAATACCATTTTCCAGCATATATTCGTTGCTGGTGCTTTCTAGACGAATAGAGCGACCAGTGTAAACGAAATAAACGTACTTTTATATTGTGGCGGTCCTTTGCTGCATTATATATTTCCGTAGTTTGTGCACTGAAAACGGCAACCGTTGCAGAAAAGTACTTTAAGAAAATTGCGATGAATTGCTCTTAAAGAAAGTTGCACTAACTCAATCGGTGAGATTTGCTCCTTCAACTTTCAACAAAGACTTTAGCTGTTATTCTTAGAATCTGTTCATATAGTTAATTTCAAAATGTTGAGATTTTTACTACTTGAGTCCGCGTCTCGTTCGTATCTACGCCATCTTGAAAATTAAGTGTCGGCAAAGGTTTTACTTTACGAACAATTACTTTTAAGTTGGACAAAGTGTTCTTGGGAAGTAGTTAGATCTTGAGCAGAACTTTGTCGTCTGCGAAACAAATATAAAAGTTAATAAAGTCATCGAGCTGCTGCTCCGCGGAGCTCATTACGAGAGAAGCGGAGAGTACAGGAGAGTACAAGAGAGTACAGGAGAGTACAAGAGAGTACAGGAGAGTACAAGAGAGTACAAGAGAGTACAGGAGAGTAAGAGAGTACAGGAGAGTACAAGAGAGTACACAAGAGAGTTCAGGAGAGTACAAGAGAGTACAAGTAACGAGTAACGATTTTGATTATTTAGAAGTAATTTTAATAACGCTCGGAACAGGACGATAAAGTTAGAGAGACACATTGAACATTAAACATTTGGGTTGTCATCTGACTTTGATACCAGAGCCATCGGCCAAACTTATTTAAGTTTACATTGATTGACTAAAACCCATTAATTCAAGCGGGTGCTAACAAAAAAATTATATATACATGCTGTATCATTTTCTCATGTATCATATTGTGTAAGTTTAGATGAAAGAGCACTACTGCTTAAGGCAGGGTTCGAATACCGGTCGACAAAACCAATTAAAAATCTCCATCTTTTTTTGTAAGCCTACTTAAAGGGGTTTTCACCCGCTTAACTAAAAAAGTATATTCATTCAGGCTAACTAGTTATTCATTTAGAAATTAACAGGAAAAATATTAGTTCCACCATGACCCGAAAAAAAGTGGTCAGACTTGGCATTTTTCGAGCTAGGTCCCATCGGCAGAAATCTCCTATAATAAATAACATGGGCACGATCTTTATGCCCCGTGACCTTAGAGGATTTGGATCCAAAAATATTGGTCATCATTGACTATTTTCTGTAAATCCTTTCTATTTTGTTTTGTAATTTGGCGAGTGGTTCGGTGAAAATATGCTGATTACCAAAAGGGGTGTGATTTTGGAATGCATATTTTTGCGTGTTTGAGAGTATATTGTGCACAATTTCAAGATACGATGATATAAATGGCCATTCAAGATTGGTACAATGCTCTAGTGTCTATGTGGAACAAAAAAGAAGCAGGTTAAAGCCAATTTAAGAAATTCCCCAAAACGCCAATTTTCGCAAATTTCTGGAACGAAAAAAATTGAAAAATTCTAGTAAAATCACAGTTACAAGATATAATTTTTAAGCGGTCATTTTAGTGTAGTATAATGCTATAGATTATGCGGTAAAAAATATTTTTTTGAGGTAATATCTCCTTTTTGGATGAGCGAAGCGAAGACTTCAATTTTCACCGACCCCCAAAAAATTTAGCTCGGGTGTTTTTTTTTTTTTTTTTTTTTTTTTCCGTCTGTTTGTTCGCTCTCTACCAGGCAAACGGCATATGCGATCTTGATGAAAATTTGACACGACCTTCGTTTTCTCTGAACTTAGACTTGCCACGTTTTTGGGTACAATCGAAGAATTATTTCTCATGAATATCGTACTTTTACGATTTTTTTCGATTTTTAGTGCGATATTTTCGTGACATTTGGGCCGATTCTGACCAAACGGGTACAGCTACAACGTTCATATTTCACATGGACATTAAGGTTATGGTGATGTATTGCTTTCTGAAAGAAAAAGTTGAAAAAGTTAGCTAGAATCTATAGAAATAAAGCTTTTAATATAAGTTTTTTGACTTTTTGTGCGATATTTTCGTGCCATTTGGGCCAATTCTGACCAAACGGGTGGGGCTACAACGTTCATATTATACATGGACATTAAGGTTATGGTGATGTAGTACCTTTTGAAAGAAAAAGTTGAAAAAGTTAGCCAGAATTTATAGAAATATAGCTTTTAATGTAAGATTTTAACGTTAAATAATAACAAATTAACAAGAAACAATAGAAACTTGACAACAATCACCTACATTGCGTCGGCAGAAAAACAAAGCACTTGCAAAAGTAAAGATATACCACGCAAACTAAAAACTTAAAAAAAGCTCATCCATCAACGCGGCGGGACTTTAGCGTTTTCCTAGTACTAACTACATTAATTGATGTAGGGAGTAAACGATGACATGTAACGTTTTCTTTATTGACTATATTTTAATCATGTGGATGTTCTCCTTGACGGCTAAACGAGCCACGTTCGTCGGAGACAGTCAACTCTTTTATTTGTGTTTGGATCTTTTCACTCGTCCTCCCTCGACTTTCAAAGCTCTCGCTAGGGTACGATGTGATTGTACCATGTTGCAGCTCGTTGGTCTTGTTGATAGCGTATCTGCTTCCAATGCAGAAAGTCCAGGGTTCGATTCCCGTCAGTCAGAAGTCAGAAGTTTTTAACTTCTGATTTGGACTTAAGTCATCAGTTCTGTCTTAGAAGTTGTAAACGGTGACTTTGGAGCCGTCCTAGCAACGAAGCACATAATAAATTTCAGAGTTGTTCTGAATCGGCCTTGTTGATTCTGGCGTTGATTCGGGGTGTTCGCACGTCCATACATGATTGCTATATTTCCTATTAAAAAAATATCGATCTTTGGTTGGTTATCGCTCACTCGTCGATTGCGTCGGGGCCTGCAGGATAGGCTTGGTCGCTTTGATTTAAAGTCCCCCACTGAAAATCATATAAACTGAGTGGGCAGACTCTAAATAAAATGTATTTATTTATTTATTTATTTATAGAGAGAGCGAGTTGTCTCCTAACTTGAGACACGGCACTTAGTTTGAGCTCGTTTAGCAAGCTTCAGAATTAATCAATACCCTTGATAATTAAGCGTGTCATGCCATTACCTGATTGCCACGTTGACGGCAACTAGATCCGGCCTAAGGAGACGGCTCAATTTTTCAGAGGTTGGTATTGAAACCACATCATTAACACGGGGATATTAGGTTGGGTGCAGTTGCTCGGAAGTTTGGCGAGAATACGAGTACATTTCCTCGCTGTCAACGGAGAGAGGTATAGAGATTATCACGTGTTTTGGTTATATATAATAATCCGTTACTGTTAGAATATATTTTTAAGCAAAGTAAGGTTGATTATATTATTATTTCCTTGCATATTGTCTCTCTGTTCATATAAGTATGATTAAGAGCGGAAATGAACAAAATTTTAAAATACAATTCTAACAAATACTTCCTATTTGCACACATTCTAATGAGTATTTTATATTATTTAATTGTGTTGCAAATCGCATTAACGAAACGACGAAACTAGACATTTTACAAGTATTGTATTTGTGCAAGGAAATGAAAACATCCAATATGCAACCCCACAATCTTAGTTTTATATCCGAACTCACTATAATTATGTTTATTTTTCTTACAATTTCAATCTTCATACAGCAACTTTCTTATCTTTCCTCTACTTGGCTAGAAAATCACAAAACAAGCATGACTAAAATGTTGTTATCTTTGTAGTTGAATTTTCCCTGAAACGTTTGTCCACAGCTGATATACATGCACTGAGGTTTTGTTCCACAAATAGTTATTTTAGTTATGTATTTAATCAGCAATAGTTTGAACCTACTAGCTCACGTTTTAATTTCTTGTTCGTTATATTTACTTGTGTGGCATTCAAATACAAAACCCATACAAAAACAGCAGTTCTGACAGTAAAAAGTTCACATAGTTTGAGCTGAACATTAATTTAGATAATTTTTTAATGAGACAATTTGTCAGTAAAAATATTTAATTTCTATGTAGCAGGATTTACTCATCTTGTTTTTATTCTTCAACAGTATATCCCCCTTCCCCTCCCGACAGACGCACACCACCCCTCAACCATCATCAGCGGCTTTAACTGTTTCTTTACTCTTTCGTTTAGCCCTCCCTGTGGGCCCTTAAGAGAACCCAAATGACCGTCTGTGCGTGTTCTATGCTGGCTGAGACTGCCTTTAGTCCTAGTATAGCGAGTCAGACCCCCAGCAATACAACACTAGTAACACTGTAGGGCCGTAGTCCTGGGTCTGACTTACAAGTGTTAGTAAGCCACGGCATAACACACTGTACCGCTAAATCAAATAGGCTAGCTCCTTTTGTCAACATTATTATGATGCCAATGTAGCATGGAGCCAATAGGAGGACTAGAGAGCTATGTGTTATTGACCACTAACTGGATAATGAGCTGCTAGTGATTTTATTAATATTATAAATCAAATCAACTCTGTGCATTGTATTTGTTAACTGTCAACTAAGCTTGGGTATGACATATCATTATTATTGCATTGAGTGACACGATATTAATTATTAATCAAAGTTTATGGCATCGTAAGTACGTCTTACCAACGATATTATTTTTATTGGTGTATTGTTATAAATAAGGAAATATTCAAACTTAATTTATGAACATATACATAAGGCTAATTAAAAGAAAAACGAATTAAAATATCAAATACAAACATAAAGAATACAGAAATCTAAAGGGAGTGACATATCGTTGACGTGTATATTATCGATTTGCCGATGACCAGAAAATGAATCTGTATGTTTATAGTTTCTGTGGCATGTAACGGTAACACAGCCATAACGAAGTGAACAGAATAAAGTTTAGTAAATAATGAGTTATGTATTGGTGAAGACTTACACTCTCAGCTACATCGTCCGGCTTCCCAGGTCAACCCGCGCGATCCCAGCAAACCCCGCGAGAAATCTCCGATCGGATTCTAGAGCGGGGATCGAACCCGGTCCCTGGGGACGGCTCAGCGCCTCAGCTCGACTCTCTTAGACTTAGAGGATTTGGTCGAGTGCCAAGACGAGAGTGGCACATCTTTCTTGGAGAAAGTCGAGCCGTCTTTAGCTCTGTTGTTGTAGTAGGAAGTCAGTGTAGTATTGGAACAAGTAGGGGTATGCGAGTAAAAATAGGGAGCGAAGCTTACCCTTATTCAGACAGTTTATTTCTTACATTCAAATGTGTTGGTGGAGGTGCCGGGTTTTCTGAAGAGATCTGTTCTGTGGATAAATCCAGCCCCGCCCCCTGATTCCAACGGTTACCATAAACATTATATATCTTACTTGTTGAAGGGAAATGCCAACATGAAATACATGCCAATCGGGGTCATGTTCGGTTTATATTGTGAGACGTGAAACACGCACTTACGGACGGACAGAAGAGTAATGATTACAGGGGAGATTTTCTCTCTCAATATGAATACACAAATATTTCATTTTTGCTTTAAAACGTTTCGATCTTTACACCAACTTTACTTAAACACGACATGACTAACTTTTTCTAATTGATTGATTGATTGATTGAATTATAGAGGGGTTGCCCTCTGTTGAGCTTCACTGTAAAAAATGATAGTTCAGAGTGTTTTTTAACTAAAGAATAGCAGGATAGAAACAAATTCGCCATCCTTGTCTGAATCAACCGCTCTTGTACTGTGAATTATGCTGTGTTTCAATAATTACTTTTGTTTTTCAACTGAAATTTGAAAATTGTCTTCCACATTCCTAGAAAATAGTCATTTGCAAAACAAATATTATTAATGGTGCAAGACAACATTCTAGCGACACAAAATTAAATTTCTCTGGGATAATGATGTTTCTTTCCTGCAAACATTTTTTAAGCGTTTAAAAGCAATTTATTCTCTTGAGTTTGTGTTTTGCCTGGGGTGTATGAAACGCGGTCTTTACGCGACGAGGGTGGGCAGGAACATGAGAGATGATGAAGCCTTCCCTGGGAACGGTGAAATAACCTTTGAAAGTTTAAATAAAGTCGTACAGGCCTATGCTGCTCAGACCTAGCCGCAGGCAACTGGAAGTATGTTCATTAACTTTAGGGTGTGACCTGTATGACGGGGTAGACTACGTGAATGTACTAGGCTGTCCTTGTTCTTGTACCTATCATTTTCTAACAGTCCCTGTCAGCAACTTGAACTAATATTATTGTTCAAACATCATACACACTTGCGGATGCATTCACAATTTTATAAAACCGTAACTTTAGTTATAATCTTCAATGTATACACGATTTTATATGTTACACTTGAATGCGTGCACTGGCATGATAATCATAACTAAATAAATGCATTGCTGTCTCAATCTTGGAGGAAATATCTTTATCAGGTCAAATATAATTAATTCCGAATGTTTTCCTGAGAAGGTGTTGAATTTCGGAGGCATTAGTTCCAGGAGTAGAGAAGGCCTAGTTTGTGTGTGAGCCTTCACATCTCTTGTCCTTTGTCAGACTTGAGACAAACGTAACAAGACTCGGCACTAACTAAAGATCAAACGGAATGAATGAAGAGTATCCCGAGTTGTTGAAATACTCTTCCACCTCCATCTCGACGTCGCCAGCACAAGGCTGAGAGAACGCACAGCCTACACTTGCTCTAACTTCCAACTGATCCTCTTTACAGGCTAATGAGATTATGTGTTCACGTCATTCGTTTTGTTTTTGTTTGTGGGTTCGCAATGTTTTCTCTGCTAACAGGGGATCGGGTTCAGACTGGGAATGACGCAGTGGCACGAAATACATTAGAGAAATGCAGACGATGAGCATCTCCTCGGTTCGTGTCGTGTGCCAGATAACGCGCTGTTTTATTCTGTCGTATCGCGTGACTCGAAAAACTTGGTAATGTGAGGTTCAACACTACTTTTTCTCCGCTGAAACTTTTTGTTTTAAAGTTTTGGGAAATTTCTAGTTTGGCTAAAACGTCGAGAAATCACGTCAAATTATATATTTGCACATTATGGATTGACAGTAGTATTGGCGAGGTAACTTTTTATAGTAACGATCAATCATAAAATATTTCCAACAAACTGCATAAAACCACCCTTGAGTTTGACCAATAAGTTGTGAATGTAGAGATTACATTTTAAATGGGTTTAAATCGTTAGACCAATTCAAAGAATTCATTACATTATTATGATACTTAATTTACACTCACTCACTCACTCACTCACTTACTCACTCACTCACTCACTCACTCACTCACTCACTCACTCACTCACTCACTCACTCACTCACTCACTCACTCTCTCTCTCTCTCACTCACTCACTCACGTAATGTCGTTAGAGCTATATCTTTCAGGATATTACATTATGTATTCCTAACACGTCCTAAGTGTAGAGGGGCTTAGAGTAATGTGGCTATTTATTTCCCTGGCATTACCGACTGAGTGGTCATCATTGTTGTCGTCTGCTGGTTTACGTCTCTGGTATGCTTATCCGAGGATTAAATGAAAGAGATGTGGGTGTGCAGTACGTTTCACGTTCGTCCGACTTTGTCCCCGTTATCCCACAAATGATACAATTTGCAAACGTTGAGATTAAGTCTTTCAATTATATTACAACACTTTTATTGCACACTAAGAGTGAATTTGTCATTAAAATGATTACAGTTGTAAACTTTATCGAATTATGTGAACACGTAAATGTATTGGTTGAAAGTTTTCACATGAAAATAATTGCAGGGCTTTAAAAGTTTTATCTCAAACGCTGCGATTATCTACGAATTTCCGTTGCTTTCTGCTATTCATAATTGAATCGTTGGTCGAAACCTTCATTACACGTAATACGGCCTCGGTTATGCTGTAAGACAGATTAAGACCGAGGGTACCAAGTCATACGACACTTCGTTGAGGGAGTAGATAAATCATGTTGAGGAAAATAGAATATAATATAAATGTAACAAATAATCAACAATACTACATAAATCCTCACTTAATTTTAAACATAGCTTTGTCGTGTATTTGTTATAAGGTTCCGGCGGAAATTGTCTGTTGCACACAGAGCTCCACACCCTCATTGCTATGCACATGTGTTGGTTGGAATGCAGTGTTCTGCGGTGCCGGGATTCGCAAGTGGCTCGGTTCAATAACAGTAGCGTGAATTGTAGACTCGAAGCCGCCACCGGCATATTACCCAACTGAAGATTTGTAAATGGTTCTCTAAATTATCGTTTAATTCTGGGATTAAGTCCTTAGAATATTCAACGGCCGTATTTAATACCCTAATACAACTAGTTAAGTAACCTAGATAGGGAGGTAGTTGGTACAGGCTGCACACAAATGGGAGGGTCGGCTGTTTCATTACAGGAGGGAACAGGACACATTTTGCATTTACGTTGAGCCAGGAAGCATCCGATGCAAAATCTATATCTGTACCTAAAGTTTTCAAGAAATGATGCGTAAATAGCCCAATATTAATTGTTAATTAGCCCTCTCAGTCACGAATTAAATTCGTCTTAATTAGATCATTTTCAGCAAACAATTCATTTTTTAATTTTTTTTTATTTTGATATTTTTAGTTATAATTTTTTAGTATGATTTGAGTTTAATTTATTGATAGTATGTTGATTGAAGAAATTTGTGACAAATTTAAGATTTTTAAACTAAAGCTACAATTTTAGTTCAACTTTAAATTTTAAGTGCATTTCTAAAAGAAGATTTTTTCATAATTTTGTGTATATTTTAGATTTTGTTTATCAAAAAAAAACAGCAGTACTACAATCATATTAAATTTCTGGGACAAACCAAAATTTTCACATTTTTAGCAATTTTTGCTGATGTGTATTTTCAATCTTCTCTAATAGAGGTACAATTTCCCAATGAAATGGGGATTTTATTTTTCAAATTCACAGAAAAAATGTGGTCAAACTGAAAACCTATCATTTATCCGGAATTTAATTAAGTTTTTCATGTCCATAATCATGGACTCTATGACTGAAAGGATTCTGTAGAAAAAACCGCTAACGCGGTTTTTATGGGATTTGCGAACATGGCTAATTTTTAAATAAAAATCGTAAAAACGATATATAATTTCCCGTTCACCTAAAATCATCACAGTAAAGTTTTGCTGCTGCAGCATTTCCGCTTCCACGACAACTGTGCAACATTTAGATCAACTTCCATGTCAGTCACCCGAGCGAACAGGACCTGTATCCTCTTACGTGACATGAGCGGTTTCCGACGTCATGTTCATTATGTTAATGTTGTTAACTTGACGTTTAGCAATACGAGAACTGTAATCCAATGTGGCTGCTGTTTGATGTTGCTGATGTTCTTGTTTTGTAAATATTTAATACGATAACAAAATCCAACTCGACCGAGACTCAAACTCTGGTCTCTCACTGAGGACGCCGTGCCCACTAGATCACCGAAACCTGTGGTTTGTTCGTGCGATATAGATTTAAATGCATGGACCAGAACGTGACAGTATTGTGAATAATTTGAAATGTGTACCGCAAATAACATGGATAGTGCAGAAAAGTCTCTTGATTTGGATGTGTGCAGTAGCTCTTCTCTGGTGTGGGATAGCCACGCAGGTTTGGATAAGTCTAGTGGGTTTAAAAAGAGTGTCCGTGTTTTCTGCAGTTCGTCGACAGCTAACGACATTCAATGAGGTTGAACATGTTCTTCATCCTCGTACAGTGGATGCAAGCCTAGGCCTAGGGCAGTGTGGAAACCCTCTCATTGAGGGTATGATGAGGAGGGCAACTATGACAAGCAACAAACCTTCAAATACAAACGACCTAAGATGGCCTTGGCCTCTCTGGCCAGTTATGATTAAAACAACTCAAAATTCTTATTTTTTGTAGGGATAATGCCCACCTCACCTTGGTGGAATAACATCACTTAATTTTTCCTCAAACTCCTACTTAACAATATTTGTGTACTATCATTTAATAGAATAAGGATAGATTATAACTTTATTTGTAAAACAGTATCAATTACAAAACGGCGAGGTTCGAACACTGTTCGCTCTTCCACCTAACCACTTACATAACAAGCACTTTATAATGCATATTAACATAAGAATTTAAAAAAAAGTTTAGATAAACACCACTTTAAATTTTGTAAGAACAACTTAATTGACAATTATTCTACAAACTATTATCTACAAAACGCATAAGCTTTAACGCAAAGACAATTCTCAAACACCAATTAACTATCCTGACACGATTAACACCCATTCTTGACAAAGTCCAAAAAGCCAAAGCCAAAAACAATCAAGTCCTTCTACAAAAGTCAGATTCTCTATAAAGAGGTAGTAGGAAAACAGAAGATTGTGACCCATAAGGTCACGTGGCTTAAAGAAGTCGATCTAAACTCTAACCCCTGTCTCGGTGTGGGTGGATTTATTCCCCGCCAGGTTGGTAGCATCTGAGTGATGTTAGCCCGAGGTCTCCATGCGAGATATCTCGATTGCTTCGTTAGTCGTCAGCGACGTGTTAAATCCACCATCACCTCACCGGATATATTCGCGGTTGTTTATTTACTATCTTAGCTTGCCGCTCGTCTGCGCCCGAGTTATGGGATATATAGCCCGAGATCGGTATGATATGATGTTTATGTCTGACTTTACCCCGACCGACCCAGACGGTTGGTTCAATTAGGGCCACGTGTAATTACATATAGTGTCTCGCGAATTAAGATTAACACTGTGTTTACGAGCTTGGTGCACTTGCTAATACAAACAGGATACGGGAGCTTAACTTCTTAGGTTCGGAGATGGTGTTTGATGAAGCAAACTCGAAATATCTCATCTGCATCAAGTGGATTAGATTCAAAGAGATAAACTGAGTAAGATGCATTCTGGCTTGGACGTGTAAGTTCATGTAGTGGCTTATCTCTTTCCAAGACCTGTAACACAGTCTCGATAAGTGTGTTGTAAAAAGTAAATAATCATGTAGGTATGTGTGCGAAAGATGTTCGTTATCAGTTTTAATAGGATAAGATGGTTTACCGCTCGTACGTGATCCATTCCAGAAGGCCAGAGGATCAAATCCAGCCAAAGGCCATTCCGACTCAAGTCTCGACCAAAGGATTCCGAGTTGAAATTGTGAATTTAAACTTTGATAGTCTGTTTAAAACTTTAAAACATCCCTTAATTCATAATTTAATTGTGCCTTAAGCCTTATTTGATTAATGAATCCTTAAACCCTGAATCCTTCATAACCACAACATACCTCGTAGGCCACCTGCATATTCGTTCTGAACTACACCAAATATAATAAAGAAAGCAATCCATATCCATATTGATGTACGGATTTACGAAAGCACCCAAGTCGATTGAAGCTTGCAGTGATTATCACGCGTGTCCCCGCGTTCAACTCTCCTTGGTGGTGGTGCCGAGTGTATACATATTACAACTTTCTTGGCCCGACCCCGTAACCCCCAGGGCAACCAAAATATTGTTTGAAGCGCAAAGTCCACACAAAATAAGTTTCCCAAGTTCATGATCGCTTAATAACGTGAGACGTGACACTCGCACATGAAAGTGATGCACGTTAGTGTGGATAGTGTTGTATGTTTTATAATTGATGTAACGTGTTTTCCATGCATGTAATAAAGCTAGACACACAGCGCAGTTAATAACGCGGGGACGTGTAAAGTTTGTTCTCGAAGTGCGCGCAGAGTCGGAGGTTGTGAAATATGAAGTTTTCCACGTTAAATACGCTCGTCTCGCGGTCTGCGTAGCTCGCTCGGCTCGAGGTGTTTGATAATTAGTTGCTTCTCTGAGCAGGTAGAGTTTCTCGGGGGAACTCGACACCACGGCCGGGGGCCTGTTGCTTTAGTAAGGAGGGGATCACTACATGTTGGGTTCTATATGAAATAATGAACAGTGTAGGCCCTACATGTTGTGTTTTATATAAAATAATGAACAGTGTAGGCCCTACATGTTTTTTAAAATACCCGATAAAATTCATATCCCGCTATGCGAAAAATTAGGTCAGTGATTAAATTTACTGACCCGATTTTCATTTTGAATTCCATTATAGACAAGCAAAAAACATGATGTTATTTCTATAAAAGTATCCTAACGTGTAGACTACATATTATCATCGACACAATTTAGTTTTATATATTCCGGTATTTGGAGAGTTATTAGTCCTGGCATTCCAGATAACGAAGCAAAAAGCCATTTTTATATCACATTTCCCATATTTATTTTGAACTTCGCTTCGTTGCGAAACTAATCGAGATCAATCTATTAATTTGCTACTAGCATTCTTGCTATTTTCACACAACATATTACATTAAACACGACGTAACACAATTAATTAATTAAACAACATTGGATGTACACATTAACCGTTATTATAGTTGTCCCAACGAAAGAATGCAGATTACTCGAAATTGATCACCCAACATAACTGTGTTAACTCTATTCACGCTACCTCAGCGTGGACATTGCACACCCAACTCTGTGATCTAGCACAGATAATTTTTGCTTGTGTTGGTAAAATATATTTCTCTCTCATACACAAATGCGACATTCCATTTACCGCGCATTTACACTACTCCCACCACTGCGGAGTATCTGCATTCTTTCGTTGGAGCTAGTATATCATTACTTTAACACATTATTGTATAATATTATAATATGTTTTTATGATAAATTCTGATTAAATAATTTTTGATGATAATAAAAACAGAACGTCATGGATCAGGCATGTATACCCATCATCATCAAGGCATGTGCCCTATGTGCATTAAGTAATTGCTTTAAATAATACAAACCGTAACTAGTTTCTGGGATACGGTTCTCCCTCCCAAGTCCCGACCACCTTTAGTGTTTGCTTCACCCCCCTGGCCATGACTGAACCGGGCGGGATACACTAGTTCACCATTGTCCTCGGCTCGTGTTACACTAGGAACACGACCCCACTTCGCCGAAGCGCGCGTTCTGAAACGTCCGCTTACATCCCTTAGCAAATGATTGATCTCTTTGTTAATGAACGCATCCCGTAATTAGTGTTTTAACATAAATCATACTCAGCTAAAGCATCAAAACTGCATTAAACAATGATGTTTATTTAATGGGACGCTTTTCAATCTGTTAATTGATTGTTAGCCTGTTGTTTTGGGCGGTAAAGCGCATTACTACACCATGTTGCATAGTTGGCTTTCAGGCGGCAAAGATAACACCTACACAACAGATTAACATGTGGCTCGGAATAGCTGATATCAAATAACAACATTAATTTCACTTCACGCGAACTAGCCGGTATAGCCCACTGTAGATTTAACCATTATCCAGGAAAACTACATATTATATAAACTTTTAAGTACAAAAGTAACCAAGAAGTTTACAAAATCATATGTTTATCTATAACGTCACAGTGGCAAGGGGATGAAATAATTAGTTTTAAAGTCACCAAATCAACCGATTTACAATTTGGACACACCTTATTATCGAATTTAAATAATTGTGTTTGCTTGACAAACTACTGACGTCATCCATCCCATAGCAGATATGCGAAACTTTGCTCAGTACATGAACGCTTGCTTTACAACAAAGTGATTTTTGGCGTGTTTTTTTATATTGCATTCAAGTACTTTTAATTCAACTCAATATGTCACTTATGCGCTTGCGTAGGATTTAAAAATACTCTTTTCGGGTTTTGATCTTGTGGGTGATAAAGTAAAAACTGTACTTTCTTCGTTTTCATTTCACTGGTTAGACAATCCAAGATCCACTTGTTGGTAAAGTTAAAGATTTTTAAATATAAACTAAACTAAATCAAATCAAAGAATGAAATACATTTGTTTTTTCAGTAGACTCAATCAGTGCCAAGTATTGAATTTTAGTTACTAGTTTGTTCCTTCATTTCTAGGACGTCTTGATAATCAAACATGCAAAATATGATATTGGATTCAAGTCAATCTTGAAAGTTGAAAAACCTCTGAAGGAACCGGGTTTGAGCCCTGGACGTTCTCTTTGGGCAAGATTAACAGACGAGTCTGCCTTGCTTCCATAAGACGTTTTATGAGATATCATGTTGTTATCCAGTATGTGTCACGATACCCAATGCGATGTAATTCTTTATGTTTGAAGAAGGTGCCACATTTCTGTCGGTCGTCCATATATCTTGTTCCCCGCCGGGCCAGCTAGACTATAATCTGCTCGAGCTATCAGGAGATTAGGAAGAAGGCAGAGGAGAATTAGCTAAGAAAGTTAAGACAGATTAGTGCTATCAGTTGCCTGCCGCTGACAAGGCCGAAACTCGACTTCTTATTTAGTTCTAGTTTCTAGTTTCAAAACAAATGCGTCTAGTTTTATCGCCTTGTCAGAAGAATCTGGGAGACTCGAGACAAACTTCTCGTACAATGATAAAACACGTCTAGCATGTTAAATAATTAATTCGGTAATCGACAATAGGCCTAATGGACGTTTATTGTAATACATGTATTATTTCTCATTAATGTATTAAAACTCATTGATTTATTCAAAGATATAGTACAAAATTACGTAATCATAAATTTTAAATTGCCCCCAGTATAAGCTATATTTATTTTGATTGTACAATTTATGTTAATTAATTATCCTTGCTCGAAATATAATTGCTCTCCCCCTTTTTATAACAGAATTGGATAAGAAGTTTAAAATAAATACATAATACCTACATTCACATATTGGCCAATGGGTTTTAAGCTTCTTTCATCCCATATGATTACAATGCATACATCTCCACGATCTTAATACTTATTGATTGAGTAACCTATTATTTCCCCTTATTTAATTTTGAATCTTCTTATGTTTCAGGAGCTGTGTATCGCTACATCTTGGACTTACATCGCATCTCTCACAAGAACGCTGTGTTCTGTAGCTGGTGAGTTAGATAACACACTGCCTTGTAACTATAGTAACATGAGGCAGTCCTGGCACGGCGATCTATCACTGTAGATAGAGAAAATATTTCTGCTGCCAAACTTGCGTCTCGATTGAAATTTATGACCACAGCCCTTATATTATTATGTAAAATCGGCGATCCCAAAGTTTTTTTGGGGACAAACAACTTCTGGAGAAATCAAGACTGTTAGGTAATTTAATGTACATACATTAACTCACAATATATTTTGGTTTTCAAGTAAAGAAACTAGTTTCGAGGTTGAATATGGCAGAAAGACGGTCGCCAAAGATCTTAATGATTAGCAAATAACTACAAATATACCAACAATCACGGGTTCGGATGTACGCAACAAGGGAGCCTCACCGTTACTACAGAACGTTTGCCCATTTAGACTTGAATAAACATTTCAGATTTTTTCTAAAAATTCTAATTTTTTTAAATAATTTCCATTGTTATTTTTAAGGGATTATGGAAAATTTTAGATTTTGAATGAAATCAATGTCTTATCAAAAAATATCGATTTGGTTGGCTATCACTCACTCGACGTTTGCGTTGGGGCCTACAGGGTTGGCTTGGTCGCTTTGGTTTACTGTCCTCCATTGAAAATCAGTTAAATGAATTTAGTGAGTAGACTCTTAACAATTTTATTTCATGTAAATCATAAGTACAT
This sequence comes from Sweltsa coloradensis, assembly GCA_024449915.1. Lineage (NCBI taxonomy): Eukaryota > Metazoa > Arthropoda > Insecta > Plecoptera > Chloroperlidae > Sweltsa > Sweltsa coloradensis. Next base: position 243,792 of record JAMZAV010000082.1, read on the forward strand.
ATCTTAAATTAGATTTTTCCACGAACTTTTTGATAATTTTGGATTTTCTTAATCTCAAATATACTAGAAATATATATAACTTTTCCCGGGGAAACCCCAAAAAACTTGTTTTTGCAGGTTTATATTTAAATCTTCTCTAAAAAGGTACTATTCGTCCCATTGAAACGAGAAAAGAAACATATAAGCTATAAATTTAAATTCCACCATTTTTTTATTTTATAATTAGGTCAAATTAAAAAACTGTATATCCATTATAATGGACACCAGTTCTGAGTGGGTTTTAATACATAATAATATGAAATGCTTATGTTATGTTCGGAAGTTGAACCATCCTTGGTGGAGGTGCCGGGTTTAACAATGTTTTCCCCGCTAACCCTGACGCTCAGGGTCACCAAACTCATTCTGTTGATAGATTATGTCAAGAAATCACACGCATGAGGTCTTGTTCTGTGTTTATAGCGAGACGTGACACTCGCTCAGACAGACAGAGGCCAGTGTTTAATGTAGGCTCGGACCTTAGCGCCCTAATTACTTGTCCGTATTACTTATGTAACTGACTAAGACCTGTTTTACATCAACTAATTAGTTAATAAGGTAATAATAAAAAGATTTTAAGCATTTCTTTACGTTCCGTCCGTCCTAACGTCCGTCTCTGCATGTGTCACATCTCAGTACAAGAAGCAAACAGAACATCCACCATTGACCTGCGTGGTTTGTTGATATTTTCCACCAACAACGGTGATAATTGTGGTGACCCTGGGGCGAGGCTAGCTCCTCTCGCTCGGCCCCTTCCCCATCAACGAGACTTCAATGCACGAACAGGAACGTGTTTCATTCTTGCATCCTCATAGATATTAAACACCTATAGGAGGCTAGATCCGCAGTCTCCAATACGTCCGCACAGACGCGAGAGTAGCAAATTAAAGCGTCAATTTTGCCATATTCAAGATGGCGATTTGGCGTTTTAAATTTATGCTTTTTTAATTCAATTAAGTATTTTCCTGGATTGTTTGATATGGTTTTAGCTTGTGCAGCATGGTAATGCACAAACAGAAACAATAATAAGGGAATTTAGTAATCATTTGATGAAAGAATGCTCAGCTGTCAAACTGACGGCCATCTTGGAACTAAATCGCTCCCATATACTTTAACATGCAAACTACCATATTCAAGATGGCTTCAAATTGTCACGGAAGTTGATTATCGACTGCAGATCTAGCCTACTATAGGTGATCCCGCTTCATACCCGCACCTCCACCAACAACGAGCTTGAAACTTGAACTTCTGTTAAGTTGCTCTGCTCGCTGCTGACACCCCGTCCTCTGCTTGTAGGTAGCGTTATGTGTTGCGAATACTTCATTGCTGACCCCCCTCTGCTTGTAAGTAGCTTATGGTTGCGAATACTTCATTGCTGACACCCCGTCCTCTGCTTGTAGGTAGCGTTTTGTGTTGCGAATACTTCATTGCTGAGAGTGGTTATTTTATATTATGAATAAATAATGAAATGTATTAAAACATTGAAGTGTCTCACGACATTTTCACGATTGATCTGACTGTTCTTTTGTGGTGTATCTTTTTTATTTCAACGTTTCAAAGACTGTCTTGTTGTCATCTTCATCGGGACTTGATATTGTGATGGATTATGTAGCCTCTGCCTATATGAATTGACGCTCGTTTCTTTTTATTATTTTTCCACTTTTGATACTGTTACATAATTTTGATTGGTTGTTCTAAATAAACTTGCTGAATTCCAATACACCAGATTTGTCACTTGCGAGACATTTCTATTTCGTAGTCTTCTACCCCAATCATGTGCATCTCCATTAGTGTTGACTTCTTTATTCTGTATTACTTGTTTATTTATTGACCGACTTACTAACAGGATCCCATGAATGGCTTTAAAACTTTGACTGTAAAAACAGATATCATAGCAACACAACGGTAGATCAATCACAGAAATGTAATGAAATGTATTATTGTCAAATTGTCACTAAAACGAACGCAGAACTAAATAACCAAAGCGAACCAATCAATCGATCGCTCGACTGTCGACTGAAGTTCATTGTTTTTATCGTAGGCTAGTTTGTTTCAAACGCGTTCGTTCAATAATTCGATAATATTTACGCACTTTTCCCTGCTTTGTGGGCAGATCGTGCAAAGTCCTCGCGCATTGTTAACGTTGTTGCGGTCCAATCACCCTGATGGTATTTGAAATATTTTTACTACCTCACTGTGACTGTGATGTGTTTCGGTAACAGTTTGATGTGTATTGGTTTTATTCATCAATATTGTCCGTGGGCATATCCCGTACATTAGCATTGAGTTTATAATCTGTTGTAGGAACCCAACGTCAGTGACCGCGCTTCTTCGCATGATTGTAGGCTGTACCGTCTTTCTCAGATAAGCGCTTTGTGATCGGAACTTTGAAACATTGTATATCTGGAGTACATGCCAATTTCTACCTTTCAGGCACAATCAAAGAAAGACCTCCGTGGTATTTATGACCTGTGAAATGTCAAAGTAGGAAGTTACTCTCATTGTAACGTGTGTAGAAACATATCCAGAGCATATTCGTCAAGCCTGTCTGTAGTCTGCCTTTTGCGAGCTATTGCCCTTTCAAGACAGTACTGAGGGTTAAACTGCCCACAGTGTCTCACTTGTGCTATAATAGGATAAAAATAGTACCGAGGAGCTACTTTAGGTTATCCTTGGGGTTATCCTCAACAGGTAAAGATGTTTGTAGATATGTTGTTTACCAAACTGCCAGCCAACTGCGTATGGTACACAAGCTGCAACTAGCACTGGATCTTTCATTGTTAACTTTTTACTCTATTCTATTTCTGGGAATACATATCAGAAATAGATCGCTATTATTTGACAATAGAAAAAAACAAGACTTCTGTTTTCATCATTTCAATTTAAACTCCCCCCATTTCCACAACGCTGTAGAAAAATCGGAATATAGATTTTAATGTTTGCATTACTATCCAAATATTTGTAATAAGTAATAAGTAATTGTTGGCGATCTCTTCAGAGATTGTATTTGCTTTTAGTTATTATATTTGCCGTTGAACCGATGCGGAGCGCTACGTCACATCCATGTTTTACCCCGGGCAATGAGGCGAGTGTATGTGCATGGGTGTTAGAGCACGGAGCGCTAGAGCCAGCGTGGAACGATTGTGTTGAGGAAATAGTAGATAGAAGAGAAAACCGAGGATGCGGAACGAGTGCACTAATAGAAGCTATATAGAGAGAGAAGCTCCCCAACCTTTCTGTCCGTCCGTCTGTGCGGGTTTCATCTGGTAAGACTGCCCTGCAACAGGGATGACACAGCAACATCCACTCTGCTTATCACACGAGTAAAACGGTTCAACTAATTCGAATTAAGAGTAAGTTCGAACTAGTGATATTGATAAACACTGCGACATAGTTAAAACGGGAGCCCACAGCCATATATAGTACGGTTGAACTTTCCGTGAGAAACGTATCGTATTTCAAACCGACTTAAATGTCTCTGATAAACGCAGTGATTGATGGTCAGAGAAAGATGGAATTCTTTTAACTCGGCACCTCCACCAACAAGATAATTTAAACTCGTGCGATGGGAGATTTAGCAAGAAATACTATTTATATTATGTTCATTCCGGAAAGTTTATTTCTAAGTTATTTCCATGGTTGGTGTCACAAGCAAAGTAAGAGAGAATAAGACATATATTGACAGGGCATAGCTGTTCGTTCGGCCAGGAAGGATCCGAAGTATTACACAACTTTGTATACTTGTCAATAAAGCATACATCGACAGCCCTAAAGTCGAAGATTTTCAAAATTTTGTCTCAACCAGTCACAAAAAATTAACAAATATAGTAAATTATCAAAACCAAAAATCGTGAAAATCAATTTATTTATTTTAAATTGTTTTTAAACCCAATTTTAGAAAAAGTGTTACTGTAGAGCCCTTTTTTTCCACTTTTGTGACCACTGTTCAAAATTTCTAGCACCTGTGTTGTCAGTCTGCGTAGCGAACATGAATTTGGCTAAAATGCGTTTGATTACTTCGCCTAGCTGCAAGTAGGGCTACTCTAAGTCTACGTGCACGAAGGCTGTCACGCTAGACAGGTTGTCAGCCCTACCTCGTACACCATCCAGGAACACACACACCCAATACGAGGTCTATGCTCCAAGATGCTAAGAATGTCCGAGGAATTCAATTTCATATTCCCTGCGCTCTGTTTTCCTTCTTCTGTCCCGGCTGGAATGACCGAGGTCCCGGGATAATCTGATCACTCGCTGGACGTGTCCGCAATATCACCTGGAGGGGCCAAACAAGGCTCTATCGCCGGAATATTAATCCGATGACATTAGCAGTGTCTTGTGTGTGAGCCACTCCCTCGTTCACAGTGGTGGCGCGGACACGATGGGCGTTTATATACATAAACACGCTGCTAGAAGCATATTATATAAATATATATATATTCTCAATTTCTCGTTTTCTCATGTACGCTCGTATAGTAAAACTAGCCATAGGAACGTGATCGTTTTTGTTTATGAAAGAATGTACCTTCTCGTCCGCGCTGTGAAATGCTCCTTTGTAAATCAGTTTTTTAATACTGAATAGGATAGACGGTAATAAATAATAATAAATAAATAAATAAAATAGTGAAATTTATGTTCATTTTTCCCGTAAAATTATTGTTGAAGGAAAATTAATTTTGGTGTTATTAGACTTTTTATTTATAAAGAGAGTAATCTTTAACACATAATATTTTACTTATTTCTCTTATTATATTTTAAAATACTATACATTACAATTATCATTAAAAGATTAGTAGAATATAAATTATATATTAAATGAACCAAATTTCAATGATAATGTACGCTTTTCTTGCTATAGTATGTCGTATGAATCAAGTGAAAAACAACTAATTTAGAGATCCATCATCTTCTGAAGGATGGTGTATGATATACAGTCACAGTTTCCTTGCCGTTATCACGCCGGCACACAGACAATTACACTTCTTTCTGGACTTATAGTACACAATTCTAGCATCATCCACATACGTTGAATCTTATGACACTACAATGAGTGACTGGCATCTATATTATACCTGGTCAGTGACTATCGTTGTTGAAGTGTTAAAGCGCTTCAGACGTATTGTTACGTTGCTTCACCCACATCTCCTCCCCTCATATTCCCACCACCCCCGGGATTATCTTTCTAATGCAAACCTAATTAGTTGATTCTTCAGTGTTTATGTTCACTGTTACTGTTATTGATGAAGCATGTACGAAACAGTCTCCTCGGCTACCAATATTTACTTTAGATTAGTTTAGTCTAGTTTCCGTGTTGGTTCTGCGCAATGTTATGCCCTATGGCTGTATTTGGGTATGTATATTTAAATACATATACATATTACGGTTATTGCATGTAGATCAAGCTATGCTAAATTACCTTAATTTTAACACTAACGTATTACTGACGAACTAACGTTTAAATATGTTTCCATATAAGTATATCAGTGTACTTTTGCAAAAAATTATAGTCAGTATTTATTAAATTAAGTATAAACATCGAGTTTAAAAAAATGTATTGTGTCAAAAAAAAAAGCTCCAAAATACATAAACATTCTCTCCTTGTTTGAACTGTGCATTGATAAGGGCCCACATTTATCAATGTCTAACATTTACTTGAAGTTGTAGCATATATTATTCTTTATAAAAGGACAAATAAAATAAATATTAAATTACTCACATTCCCTCTTAATTAAAATTAATACAAACGATGAAGCTCAACATATAAGTTATGAAAAAGCTAATTTCAAATATTATTCCCGCCTTCAACAATATTTGAAAATTTATTTAAATTGTATAATTATTCTATTTTGATAAATAATATTCTTGTGATTAGTTTGTTATTTAAAACATTAGAATTCCGCGCGTAGCGCGAGACAGTTGAACTACAATACCAACTCGATCTAACTTCGACCTATCGATTCAACTTCGACCTATCGATCGAGCTCTATTTAGCCAGTGAACGATTTAGCAGACAGCAGCTGTTGTGAAATAGTCAGCTAGGCTGGGAACTTTTACAATCTACATAAACATTCTTACACGCGTGAATCCAGCTAGTGAACATTTTTTTTACCAAAACTCACCGCAAGCTTCGGGCTCGGCTTAGTCCGGGCGTGTTCGGTTTCTCTCGGACCGGGACCTGGTAACACGACCCTTGTCTTAGTTATTATTTGACCCTGCAATCTGATCTCCTCTGGACACAACCAGCCGGCTATTGACCCGCACTCGGTCAAGACTATCCAAAGAACTAGCCCAGTTGTCTTCTTATTTTCTTCAATTAAGCAACAAAGACTCTGGAAACACCAGTGGCGGTTTTAGCGGGCGGGCCGAGTAGGCTCGGGCCCGCCCAAAATTTGCCACATGTAGGCCTGGTTCATGGAAATACACATTTATGTTTTTCTACATTCACTGCAAAATATTTTCAAATAATTAGCGGCGATGCGATTCTATTGAAAGTTGTAGTTAAGTCATAAACGTCAATCATAGACAAAGGTTGCTCTTAAAGAGTGAGGGAGTGTTGTGGCGGGAGTGGGGGACACATTTTGGTATGTTGGAATTGTTGGCGAAATATGTGCCTGATGTGGTGGATAAAATTAGTATTTAGTTCCAAACATGTAGAATGGCTGGGGATGTTGGCCTAATCCCTCAATTACACCGTTGAGTGACTAATATATACGTAGATAGTGCCATAAACATGACACGTTTGTCAGTTATGACAGCAAACATCAGAGTAATGGTTATGTTTGAATCTTTTCCTACCTCTCTTTCAATTTTCAAGGGATAGTTTATTGATTTGGCTCAATCAATCTGTGTGTGCTCTTCCGGCAGGATGCTGTGATTAGCGGAAAGCACTTGTGTTGTAAAACTACTCAAAGTTGCTGACAAAACCAATGAACCTAAAATTTAAGTTTTTTATTTGACCCCCACCACAATCTTTATTTCGTGACCACTTTCCATCCTTTACACAAAATTATTCCTGTGGCCTCTATTCCATTCATACAGTGACCGTCTTCGGTTGGTAAGTGATATGGTGATATGCTATGGGCCTACACTATTTGGATATAGACATTCATAGGGATTTTGATGCTTGAAAAAAACCCGGAAAATTGAGGGGGGGAAAACGTTTTTCCCGTTTTTCCCAGACAGTCGGAAAAATTGTTTTTTTGGGGGAAAAATTGAACAATAATCTCAAAGTTTTAATTGGATGAGCGTAGCGAGCGTAGCGAGCGAAGCGAAGATTCCATTTCACTACACTGGAGAAAAAAATCCGGAATGTTTTTTTTTTTTTTTCTGTATTATTGTGTGTTTGTCAGCACGATTCCGGCTAAACCGATACTCCAATTGCGATGAAATTTTATGGAGGCCTTTGAAATCTCTGAACTTAGAACTGCCACGTTTTTGAGCGCAATCGAAAAATTATTTCTCATGAAAATCGCAATTTTACGATTTTTTTCGATTTTTTAAAAATTTCTTCGACTTATAACACCTACATGCTTTATCCGATTTTAATAATTTTTTTCACAGAACCATAACTTTATGAATTAAGATATTCGTGTGAAATTTGAGCGCAATCGAAAAATTATTTCTCATGAAAATCGAAATTTTACGGGTTTTTTCTTTTTTAAAACAATTCTTTGACTTTTAACACCTACATGCTTTAACCGATTGTAATAATTTTTTCACACAACCTTAAATTTATGAATTAATATATTCGTGTGAAATTTGAGCGCAATCGAATAATTATTTCTTATGAAAATCGCAATTTTACGATTTTTTCTTTTTTAAAATTACGATTAATTAAAAAAATTAAAAATTAAAGTTTATTTTTTATTTAATTTAAATTAATTTTAAAAAAATCTTCAACTTTGTAATGATTTTTTCACAGAACAACAGAAAATCCGCATAACACATGGCAGCTCAATGCACCAATTACGCTCATCCAACAACGCGGCGGGACTTAAGCGTTTTCCTAGTTAAAAAATATCACTTGAAAGCTTGCAGTTTAGCAGGAATTAGTGTCAAGTAAGTATAGAGATGAGTGCACATAAAGAAAGTATAAAGGGAAAAATAATCACTTGAAAGCCTGCAGTTTTAACTTTTAACTAAGTATGCTACATAAGATACAAATTTGAAGACAGGAATAATTAGTGACAAGTAGCCAAGTATAGAGGGGAGTGTGGCAAATTAATACAGGACAATATTATAAACATTCATATAATACGCCCACTGCATAACAATCATTTTCGACCAGAGTACTAAAATAGTAGTAAAATAATTCCACCTCGGATTTCTGTTTGCTCTGGAATTTACCCATAAGCCTATATTTTGTGTTGGAAAATATTTTTATTTGCTGTTTCCTTATTATTTGGCAAAAAATCAATTTTTCTCCAAATTTTTCCTAGACATTCACCAAGTACCTATTGTTATTTCAAGAAATTTCAGTCAGTAAGAAAGACCAAGTTAATATTACCTTACCCCCCCCCCCCCCCAATTGTGTAGGCCTATATGCAGTGCCGGGCCACTTTTTTCTGTGACCCCCCCACTTCAGAATGTTAGAAATTCAGTCACGCCGTAAATCCCCACGGTGACAACTACCGAATAACAAAATATCTATAATATAGTCATGTTCTTGGACTTGCAAAATTACGAACCTAACGTTTAGGCCTATTTGGAGATAATAATAATTTTTTATGGTTTTCTAGTTTTTACTGTACAAAAAATACATTATTTTGGTATTGTATTCAGACCAAAAACTGATTTTCAAAAATTTTGCCTGTGGCGCTGTAGTTGGGGGGCTACATCCCCCAAACCCCCTGGGTTGGTCACCCACTTGAAAATGAGTTGCTACGCGCCTGCCGGGCCCGCCCAATTTTTTGGGTCTAGAACCGCCCCTGGGAAACACGCGCACAATGCTGAGAACGATTAAGTCCATTGGCTGAACTGATCGAATCAACTCGGTGCCGAGATGTGGCGTTTCAGTCGCGCTAATTGGATCCTTTGCGAGAGGACAGAACGCTAGCGAGGAATGTCTTTATGCAACGTTCGGACGCAGAGATTGTTCTCGGGCTCTACTCGGAGACTGTTGCGCTCAACGTTTCGATTAACTGACTAACCTGATGTACCTTTACTTGGACCCATTGTAGGTGATTGCAGCTAACATTGAGTCAGTTAATACCGTAATTTCATACATTTCGAAATATAACTACAGCCATATTATATCCTCTATTCACTTGTACCAAAAACTCATTTAAAAATTAGAATTTAGAACTATATACAATCAATTTAATCTCACAACATGCATCACGCTTTAGTCCTTCTGTCAGTGGGTGTGTAACGTTTCAGTTCCCAGTTCCAGGTTTATCCCAGGATCACTAAATAAATACATTGTGCAACATCCTTGTTGAAGGGTAATGACAACAATGAACCGCATGTCAATCGGACGCCTTGTCCGGCTTTTATCGTGCGACGTGACAGACGCTCAGTCGGACGGACGACATACGGACGAACATGTGCTACATAATATAGTTTTCCCACATCCTCCTTCATATTTCCCGTACTTTACCCTTCGTACATCTCCCTTATTCCCCGTCACCGCTCATTCATGATGATGATGATGATTATGATGATGATGATGATGATAGGTAACGATTTTATTATGGTAATGCACTAAGGCTATTCGACATGATGACTGGTGATACGATAAAACCCATATCTTATTCTGGATTCGAACCCACGTCCTCGTGCAGCCATACGCTTGGGACCAGCGCCCTCATCGTATGAGCCACCGCGGACGGCCATTATTTCACTAAGGCTATTCGAGACGATGAGTGGTGATAGAGATGAGAGTTAAGGACAATTACAATAAAACCTATTCTCTATTCTGGATTCTAACCCACGTCCTCGTGCAGCCATACACTTGGGACCAGCGCCCTCATCGTATGAGCCACCGCGGACGGCCCCTCTTGTTCACTGGCACATGCTGCGTTATGCTCTTGATTAGCAGCGCCGTGAATGAGCCAGGCTGCCGGATGTCACTGCACGACTTCAAGGAACTAACTCCCGGCAGTGCGTGCGCAATCTTCAAACCCTGAACATGCAAGGACGGGCAACCACCCTTCCTTGCGGTTTCCTTCATTATCGGGACTTCTGGGGAAGTCAAGTGCTGTCATATAACTAGCTCTGTTCCTCAATCCTAGCGACTATTAAACTTGCTCTGTTCCTCAATCCTAGGACGACGCGTTATGAAACTAGGAATACTTGCACTGTTCCTATATCCTAGCGAAGCGTTGTGAAACTAGGAAGACTATTGCTCTGTTCCTTAATCCTAGGACGACGCGTTGTGAAACTAGGAATCTATAATAACTTTCTCTGTTCCTATCCTAGAGACGTGTTGTGAAACTAGGAACCTTTATACTTGCTCTGCGAGTCCGAAACTTAGACTTATGCCTTTAGACGTGCCCTATATGAGTTGGATTTGAGTGTTCTAGATTAAAAATGCTCAAAATTAAAAAAGTAAATACATATAAAAGCATATTTTATACTTAATTTTCATCGCTCTAATGATGGCATTGGGACACGTCAGTTCAAGGAATCAGAACCACGGAAATCAAGTATTGCAGCAACTATTGAGCCACTGTTCAACATCCATTTTGTTTACACCATAATTCTTCTTCTAAGAAAAACAATAATTCTTAGTATATTTAGACTAAAACTCTTTTATGTTCATTCAGACGAGTTTCAAATACAAATTTTACCCAACCTGTCATAAAAATAAAAAAAACTTTTACTATTCATATTTTTCAATTACAATATTTACTGAGAACTGGTTAAGTAATGCATTCTAAAGATTTAAGTGGTTAAATTTTATCGTGTTAATTTTAAATGTTTCCTTTAAAGCATTATTTTTCATTCGAGGTGCAAGAAACCGACACATTTAGGGTTTTGATGGAAAGACAAAATAGGTGCTTCAAACTGATAAATTTGATCAAAATAACAAAATAAAAGCTAAATATTCAAATTGTAGATGCTACTTGTACGAATGAAAAGTCGTTCCTGTAAAAACCTGATGAGATCTTGCGACTTATTGTGACGTCACGATTCTAATATCGCACACGGCACAACTTGTATTAATGCGCATTGCTAATGAACAGTGAGATTAAACGTGACACGAGCAATGTTCGTTTCGTTTTAATTAGTCTCGTAAGACGTATGTTTTCCTGCTAGTCCCGCGTCTTGCAACGCTCTACTCTCTACAGCTCTCGTTGTGGTCTCCTCAATGTGCTACTTCAACTACGAGGTGACGTTTGTCGTCCGGGTAGATTGGTGTACTACAATCTACCCGACAAGTACAAGCAATGGAGTATACCGTCACATTACAAGCAACGCTCGAAGTGTGTCAAAGAGAACAAACAGCTTGTACGACTTTGAGAATTTAAAACTTCTTTTCTGGATTATTGTTTCTGTTATAAAACAAATGGTTCTTTCAAGTTTTATTTCACACGTTTGAAATGTGTTTCTAGACAGTATTTTACTTAGTGATCTGCGCGAGCTCTGACAATAGAACAGAATTCAACTAACGGGATTCACTTTGAGTTGTGATGAATCTTCTTTTATTCTGTTTGATAGTTTCTTTTTACATTGTTTCACTGAGGAAGCTTCAAAACCAGTGAGGATTGAACATGTTTCGCTTTGTATCTGTGTGTTTGCATCACTACGGTTGTGCACATAGATTTCAAAACATTATGACTGCTGATCGCCATACATGCGAACTATTTCTGTTTCATGACGCATCTTTCTCTTGTAGCTCGCTTCGTAATTATACAGTATTCAGACGTCTTGGTTGAGGTGTCAAGTACACAAACACAAAACCTTATAAAGAAAATTGCTATAGTCTTGCTCCCCTGGCACCAAATAGCACCAGGAACATTCTACAACATCCATGTTGAAGGACAATGTCAACAATAAAACCTATGTCCCTTAGTGGTTGTGTATGGTTTTTATCGTAGACGTGACACACGTACGGATGGACAAGAAAGTTATGCGAATAGGGGAGTTTTTCTCCCTTATTTTTCATTTAACTCATCATCACCAACCATCGTCTCGAAGAACAAAGCCGCCTGCGGGGGCTCCAATGATTAGGGCGCTGGTCCGAAGCGTGTGACACTACGAGGACGTGGGTTCGAATCCCGTACAAGGCACGGCTATTTTGTAACTGTTCTTCATCGTCATCTATAACCACTTATCGTCTCGAAACGCAATATTGCATTAATCTTTACTAGAGAATTTGCTACTCGAACAGAACTCAAATATAAAAAAAACATTGATTTGGTGGAGGTGCCGGGTAACCATAATAAATTCATCATTCATTATCGTTGTGGAAAGGTTCAGACGTTAAGCAACCAAAATCAAATGAAATCATCGAATTACAAAACGTTAAACAACTGTATTGTCATATGAGGTTGACACCCGTAGGTTTCGTACCTTGTTTTGACCCTAGGAGTGTCGAGGTATTGGACCCGGTCGGCGCTAACAAGCCCCGACTTGAGCCAGGGTATCCGTGGCGAAGCCAGGGTATCCGTGGCGAGGACGTCAGCTAATGATGTGACATGACTCGCGGCGACGGAATCATTAGGGCGTCGCGCACACACGCGGCCATTGGACCACTACTGGAGGGTCACAGTCCAGGCGCACAATGCAAGGGTCTAACGGGGGCCACACTCTTCTAGGATGCACAGTAATGATGTTACACATATCACGGCTGGGACAAATAAACCATGTGATTCCTACTGGAATAATATGAATCCAGATTGTTTGCCCTAAGTTTACACAAAAATAGGAAATTGTTCACTCTTTATCAAATATTTTCAAAAATATAAAGTCATTTTTTAATTTTTTTTACTAATATTCAGTTTAAGAAAAGAAATTGGGACCAACACATTCTAGTAACAATTTCAATTTCTAATGCGGTTTTCAACCATTTTAAACTGAAGTTTGATACTTTTTTACAGTAAGAATAAAATATTTTCGGTCATCGTTTTATGAAATATTCCTCTAGATTTTTGTAAAAATATTTTATAATCTTTGGATGAATCAAGGAATTTAACGTTGTTTAAAATTTGTTCAAAACTCCAATTATTGTGATCTAAAATAAATGTAGGCTACCACCGACTTTGTTACCAAACACTTAAATACTACTCAAAATAAAATAAGAGAACCAATTGTATTAATTAATTGGCAATAGCTTAATCTAAATACTCTTGATACACGTACCAAGAATATCGCCTAAGACTCACAGTGTAAACTTATATTCTCTTCAATGTTATATTATATGCATGATTTCTACGGCTACGTCCGACTTTTAACATCCTCTCTGTGGGTGGGTTTCTATACTCATCTCATATTGATGGGTGGTAAAAATACTTCCAGTTTTTAACACTAAGAGCAGAAGGGTAGGGGCAGGGGGGTTGGCTTACACGCAAATTGATTTATACACACATTTATGACAAAAGCTTTAGATAAGCCGCGAACGTTGTAAGATGTAAAGCGCGTAAAAACGCGCGTAATCTCTCCCCGGTTCCTGAATTACTCGTGCGCTGAGTGGGGTTTGTCAGGGGGCGTAGTTGCGCTAACTAAGCCCCCCCCCCCCACTCAACCCGCACTGATACCATACTCTAATAACTGAACCCAGACTTTTTAGGCATTTCAAATGTGGACCTCGGCGTGTAAAAGGTTTAGAGCGCTGACTAATGTCGCGAAAGTCGACACATAAAGCAACTGCGCTGATAACGCAACGTCGCACGCGTAGAAGTCGCCTGGTTCGAATCCCGACACAGGTAATGTAAGATAACATCTTGATCTCGTAACTCGTGGTTGAGGGTACGTGAGAAGACCCCGCACCCTTTAGTGCTTCCAGAATATCAAGCCATGTAATTAGTGCGCCTTTAGTTCATAGACATTTTCTTGGAGGGGGGGGGGGGGGTTACCGGTAAGGTTATCCTTGTAGGACACACAAACATTGCACAAACACTATAGGCCTAACAACCATTAGTAAGCATTAATTTTTGAATTATTTTATAAAGATGAACACAGTGAATTAAATTTGAATTGATTCATGGAATTAAAAAATGAGTTATAAAGTTTAATTGATTCATGGAATTAAAAAATAAATTATGAAGTTGACAAAATCGTACTCTGATTGAGATTTATTGTATTGAAATTAAATTATACATAATTAAAATCTTCAAAGTACTCGTTTATAGAATAAAAGGCCTTTTTCCTTAGAATCTTGTGAGTTTGTTTCTGAACTTCCAATATCAAGTTCATTATCTGGTTGAAGTGTACATTAGCACAACAGCAACAAAAACATTTCTTAACTTTACATGAATCCACTTGAACTTGAACTGCACTGAATACTTATCTTAAATGTTCACTTGTCCGAGGCTTACTACGAGTACACATCTAAATGGAGGCACAACACTCCAAACACTTAGAACGACCGTCAGAGCTGCCTATTAAAGAGCGCTGGTAATCGTTTTGACAATAACAACTTTGAGGCTCAATTACATGGGGCATAAACTCGGTTCATTCCGTCTCCTTTAACCAACTTTACTCATGGCACGAATAATGTTTCAATTGTTTACCCACAAGATCGAAATTTCTTCTATATTTTTTTAGTACAAATATAATATTTACATTGGGCCGTAGTCGCGATTTTTAATTAATTCTATACTTTTAAAGTAATGCTTGCAAATAAAAACTGCTTCTACATTGCGGTCGGCGTGTGCGGTGCCCAACGTTCTTCTATGTGGAAGGAAATAAATCTCCCTGACGTTTACGGGCTTTAAATATACAGAAAAAAGCTCATCAATTTCCAATCTTGGTCCCAGGAATTAGGAGGTTTAAGGTGGATTCTCCGCAAAGCCGTACGTGGAGCTACTGTGCACTCTTGTAGTAGAGTGGAGATCATTAGCTGTCCCCTTATCAACGTGGGGACGGGCGAGTCCATCGGTCCAGGGGGGGGGGTGCCCTTGGGACATGGGTAGGAGGAAATGTATTAGCAGATACTGCCCAACCAGTGATGCCCAATTAAGAAGGGAAGTCATTTGACTTCAATTTTAATTAATATGTAAAAACACATATTACGTACAATTCCTTGTGGAATATGAAGATAATCTGCAAGGTGTTGATTAAAATGAGAACTTGTAATACTTTGGGGAAAGTATTAAACTTGATTATTTCAACCTGGCTTACACGATCAGCGATTTCTCTTCTCTGCTACATAGATAGGCCGGCTCTATCTTACAGCGTCCGAATTTTAAATTGGTATACAATGTTAAAAAATATTTACTGAAAGAATTACCAATTAAAAAAGGTTCCACAGCTTGTTTTCGCATTCAAATTGGTGGAGGTGCCGGGTCATTGGATGAGCGTAGCGAGCGTAGCGAGCGAAGCGAAGATTCCATTTCACTACACTGGAGAAAAAAATCCGCGATGTTTTTTTTTTTTTTTTTTTTTTTTTTTTTCTGTTTGTATTATTGTGTGTTTGTTAACACGATTCCGGCTAAACGATACTCCAATTGAAATGAAATTTTATCGAAACCTTCGAAATCTCCGAACTTAGAAATGCCACGTTTTTGAGCGCAATCGGAAAATTATTTCTCATGAAAATCGCCATTTACGAATTTTTTCGATTTTTAAAATATTCTTCGACTTATAACACCTACATGCTTAATTCGATTGTAATGGTTTTTTTCACAGAACCTTAATTTTATGAATTTAGATATTCGTGTGAAATTTGAGCGCAATCGAAAAATTATTTCTCATGAAAATCGAAATTTTACAGGTTTTTTCTTTTTTTAAACAAGTCTTTGACTTATAACACCTACATGCTTTATCCTATTGTAATGAATTTTTCACAGAACCTTAATTTTATGAATTTATATATTTTTGTAAAATTTGAGCGCAATCGAATAATTATTTCTTATGAAAATCGCAATTTTACGATTTTTTTCTTTTTTTAAAATTAAAAAAATTAAAAAATAATGTTAATTTTGTATTTTTTTAATTTAATTTAAAAAAAATTATTCGACTTTGTAATAATTTTGTCACAGAACAACAGAAAATCCTCATAACACAATCATGGCAGCTCAATGCACCAATTACGCTCATCCAACAACGCGGCGGGACTTAAGCGTTTTCCTAGTGATATTTCAAATGTTCTCGTGGGCCAGCTAGTACACCCCTATTTTTTCCAGGGTCACCAACAAACATTCTGTATAATCCTTGTTGAAGGTCAATGCCAAAACACACATCTGAATTGGACATCGGACGGACGGACAGAAAAGTGATGATTATAATGAGAGCTTCGCTGAAACTGAAATTTTCCGCTTTGCTGTTGGTTGAATAGTTACTCCTTGAAAATCGTAATCAACAATGAAATAAAATGTTTATCCACGTCATGTGTTTTTTTATTAACCGTTGCACGAGAGTTTTGGTTAAACAAGTTAGAGTTAAATTGAACTTGTATTAACAGATGAATTTTAAAATACTTCCTGTTGCAAAGACAATGTAAACTGACAACACATAGAATGATTTTTGGATGAGCGTAGCGAGCGTAGCGAGCGAAGCGAGCGAAGCGAAGATTCCATTTCACTACACTGGAGAAAAAAATCCGGAATGTTTTTTTTTTCTTCTTCTTTCTGTATTTTTGTGTGTTTGTTAACACGATTCCGGCTAAACCGATACTCCGATTGCAATGAAATTTTATGGAGACCTTCGAAATCTCTGAACTTAGAACTGCCACGTTTTTGAGCGCAATCGGGAAATTTTTTCACATAAAAAACGCAATTTTACGATTTTTTCGATTTTTAAAAAATTGCTTCGACTTATAACACCTACATGCTTTTTACGATTGTAATGATATTTTCACAGAACCTTAACTTTATGAATTAAGATATTCGCGTGAAATTTGAGCGTAATCGAAAAATTATTTCTTATATAATTTAATTTAATTAAAAAAAATCTTCGACTTAGTAATGATTTTTTCACAGAACAACAGAAAATCCGCGTAACACATGGCATCTCAATGCACCATATACGCTCATCCAACAACGCGGCGGGACTTAAGCGTTTTCCTAGTGCTAAATACACGATACTCACTCACACATATTGCTTGGATGTTCATGTAATCGTAGTATTCTTGAACATAAATATTATTTGCTATGTACAGATGATTGAATGAAACGCGTCACTTAATCAAAGTGGGTTTTCAGCAAATGGTATTTTTAAACGACGCTTCCCGATCCAACGTCAAACCAACGAGTTGACGTCATTAAATTCGAATTTCCTGATCTATTAGCCCGACGATAAGCCTGATTAGATTCAGGTGCCCAGGGCTTGAGTTGTGACATCAATAACTGACGTCACGATTGCGTTTTGACGTATCCATCACTGAAATGCTTAATATTGGAGGTAAGCTCTTTATAAATGGTTTCGAATTGCAAAAATACGTTTTATAAATGAATGTCCATACATTTGATCTCGGTTATAGAGATGATTCGGAGAATAAACTGTTAATTGTGTACTTGACAAGTCCTATGTAGGGTCCACGTCAGCTACCTGTTGTAACATTTATCTAGTGAATCCTTGTCGGTCAATAAAACACATTTGTATTATTAAAACATACAGTCGTGGACAGGGGAGCGAATATGACGTAACATGTTGATGTGATGGTATAAAGAAATACCTTACAACGGATATTCGTCTAGGCTCTAGGTGATTGAAAGTCTCCGGGGTATATACAGATATGGGCAAGATGCTACGAGTTGGTATTACTCGAAGATATTTCACGATAACTGATGACTAGAGCTGTTCTCATGCGCAGGTGCTGTACTCCTAGGTAACGGACTTTACTTGCAGGCGGGGTAAGTGACTTGAACCTCGCAAGAACATGATCGGAATCTTGATCATAGTCTGACACTTGTTTTTACTTGGTTCTGTTGTCTAGTTATAGATGATTGTCAAGACTGTTGAGTTTGAAGCTCTGAAAAGTTAACAGTTGGTGACACTATTTCTGTCCGGGAAGACAGGACCGTGGGAACAATACAACGACGTTCTGGTGCATTAACAAACCATATTTAGATAATAATCATCTATTTTTTTTACAAATCGGTCATTATTTTGTTGATATTATTTTATTCCTACAGATGATGGGTTTTTTATAAGCAAAGCAAAACAAAACATAAATATAGTACAAGAAGAGAATTAACCAATACACAAGAAAATATAATATATAAAGATAATTTTCAATTCAGTGTGCAGATGTTAAAAACTTTACGCATATTATATAGAATTGTGTTCCTACATTAGTTTTTCAAACAATAAATATCACCGTGTTAAATTATCAGGTTTTTCAATGTTATTTCCTCACTGTCCGCGGATATGATAAACATCTGAATGTAGAAATAGTAGGTCTGGCCTTATCATGTCGGTGTCCACACAGGACCCACAGTGATTCGTGCCGAGAGTAGCTAATACTAAAATATATCATTTTCGCATCGGCCGCTTTTGATGGAATTTTTAACCAGACCCGAAATATGTGTTGTGTTCGTTTGTTCGTCCGCGCAGTGGAATTAATAAAGGATTGCCGTCTGCTCTAAATAAATTACAATCCGATAAGTTTTATTTTTGTCACGGCATTAAATGCTAGAGCCGCGCACCAGTCTGTCCGTGATTGATGGGCTGGGTGGGGTTTGTTACAGTTACCCCTCGGTTTCTATGCTTGGCTGGCTCGCTTTGGTTTACTGTCCCCCGCTGAAAATCAGTTATGTGACTGAGTGGGTAGACCCTAAATACGAAATTATTTATTTATTAATAAACTCTTTCACACGGGCGAGACGCATTATTAGAGGTTTCATAATAATGTGAAAGTGTTCGTTGTAATTCAGTGTTGTTGGGATGTGTTAGAGCGCTAGAGACATGCGTGGTAGATCATACACGGTAAACATAGCCCTAGCTGGTATTCTAAGTGGGGACCCGTCAGGTGTTGATTTCAGCTTATCTAAAACTCTTCTCTACGCATTCTTAAAGAGTCGACTAAAATGGAAAGGGGTAATCGTGAACTTTGGTGTGGTCAGTTATAAGTGTTGAACTCAACCTTGAACAAACATTGGCCTACATCACCAAGCAATCTATTTTGTTTATCCATTCAGAGTTCCCTAGGCCACAATCACGATTCTCAGCACACTTGTCTTAGTAAACTTGACCAGTCTGTGCTGGGTTTCCGGAAATACTCGGCTTTCGGACGCCGTTTCCCGAGTCCCCTCACGTCCGCGCTTTGAGCTTTTGACTGACTCCCCCCTCCCCCCCGCATCACATGAAAATCCGTTCATTGTGACATTAACAACCGTCATAAATGATATTTCAGCATTGCATGGCCGCGGGCAGATTACTTTTTTACACGCACTATATGTAAATTTTATTTACACTCGCGAGTCACGAGCTGAGCACTTGAATTAGCCATTCAACGCGGGGGTTTTAGAGCTGAGTACTCGTTAACCGCTGAGCACTATTCAAAAACAAATTGTAGAATAATAAGAGTGGTCCAATTTGCGAACATTTCTGCATGGTAATGTATTGTGCATTGCTGTGGTTTCTTTACTCGCACTTGGGTTGACCTGCTTTTTGACCCTCTATGGTTGATAACCTAACTATGATGGTGACAGAGGGATTCGAACCCACGTTCTTACAGTCTTATACGCCAAGGACCTGCGCCCCAATCGTATGAGCCACGCGGACGACTTATAGTCTAAGTTGACGATATGTATCTAATGGAATTCTAATGTAGATAATTTTGTGTAATGTTTGTCATATATCATTAACATGTTTTTATCAATGAAGGCATAGTGCTGGACCTAATTAATTTCGGGGGGATTTAAAAGTAATTCTTTTTTTACTCATTAACGAATTATTTATAATTATTTTCCATATATTTTATCGCATAGTCTTATTGGGTAACAATAAGTTCGTAAGTAAATCAAGTTATTTGTACTTTCAGTTCTAATATGAACGGTAAGTTTATAGTTCTAACCCAAAGTTTATAGTTCTTCCCTACCTGTGTCTGCTGTACATAGTTCTTGCGTCTCTTACGTCTCCTACGATTGACTGCAAAGATGCTTTCACGAAGTAATGCCCTTCTGTGCCTCTAATTGGCTTTCAAAACTAATACTAAACCTCCTCTATTCACTCTATGTTTTACTATACATCACAGTTATAAACCCTCGGTCAACATCGTCTAGCCAGGCTGAATAGTTTCAGTTTAATTGCTGTTTTCTGGTACATTATCAGAGAAATATAACACGTCTCGGCGCCAGACTATTTAGCTGCCCGAGTATCTGACAGTTGCGCAAAACCAAGCCCGATTAACATTATCAAACAGGGGCAACTTAATTTAAATTCACTCAGTTTGCGGAAACTGTACAAAGAAGTCGATACGTCTCCTGTTTTAAGTGGAGACTTAAACAAGGGTTTAATTGTTAGGGGGAAATACTATAACATTAATGAAACCGGTGGAGGTTTCGGGGCGAGCATTGAGATTGTACGACGTGTTGTCAGACATAGAGGTAAACTAGGAGAGTGGCTGTACGTCAGTGCACGTCCTATTGCTTGTAACGGGTTTTTCATCGATGTATTTAATTACAAAAGTAAGTAAAATTATATCATTCAAGACTTTGTTATGTCTAAAACTAATGGGAAATTATTACCAAGGTCTAGAAAGATCCAGTAGATGGATAGAAGTTGCAAACACATCTAAATACTGTAAATATATCAGGTTGAAGACAGCTCAAGCACAAACGTTGATTTAAAATTAAATTAATTTGTGGTTAAAAAACTATATTACAAAAACACATTAAATAATGTATATTTTAATTCCAAGGTGATCAGTCAAATGAACTGACGTAACCACATGATGTTTTCCATTCATTTAGTTGTATTGAGTTACACGAGTGAGATAGTTTATTGCTTATAGCAGAGCTGTCGATATTAATGTGAGTATTGTGCTGTGAGAGAAAGTGACCCGTGATAGATGGGGGTGAAGAACAACTCAACAAAACTACCCCTAAAGTTTTATTCTTACCAGTAAACTGAAGTCATGCGCACTCCAGCCGTATGCAGCATCGAGGAGGTACTTGCACAAACTATGTAGCCACCTGTATAGGTATCGCTGTTGTCGTAGTCGTGTAGTTGTTGTTGTTGTTTTGTGATTGTTGTTGGTATCATGTTTTGTTGTTGATGTTGTTGTGTTGTGTTGCGTGTACCCCTAGCAGCTGTTAACCCCCCCCCCCTCAACCTACACAGGCTAATCGACAAAGAGTGCGGCTTATTCATCAATGGCGACGATGAATGGGCCCCACAATGCAATGCAATACACTCCGCTCGTAGCGAGATAGCGAGGGAAATTAAATCTTGGGAATGAGTTCAGCTGTCGCCGCCGCCTGAGATAAGAGCCTTCTGTTATCCACCCAAGTGCATTCGTTCGTTCACTCGCTCGCGCTCACTCGAGGAAAACGAACATCGCAAACAAGAACAAAATGTCTGGGTTTGTTTTCCAAGGGCACTTGTTGCAAACTATGCGGGGTCGTGACTATAAACGTACAATACTCTAGGTACAAATAGTAAAGGGATAAATGAAACGAGCTCGACTAATAAACAACACTGTCATTGCTTTCGTACATTTAAAGTACATCATTCTCTGAATGGATCATCCCATTGAAACCAAATAAAAACGGACACATTCAGATTAGTTTTAACTATCCTCACTATCTTAAAAGTCTAGTCAAGAAATTAAAAGCCGGGAGAACCAGCCCTAAAAGTAAAACCATAGCTTTTATACCATTGCTTTACTAATACTTACTTCTTTAAACAATAATACAAATATTCATGGTTTTGGTGGAGGTGCCGGGTATTTTAATGCGAATGTGGCCAACCTCAGGATCGGACCCGGCACCTCCACCAAATATTTACAGTAATTCCATTTCATTCAGTAGAATAAGCAACTAGGTCTCGGTTATATTGCAACAAGTATTTTAATTTAAAATACTACTCTACACAAAATAATTATTTAAAAAAAAACGAGTTTTCTCAACGTACTTGAATAACCCGGCAACTACATAATGAGTTTTAAATCAATTTAATAATACAAATCTAATAAGACTGCGGTTTCTACAACAATATTTTAGGGATATAAGATCCATCACTTATTATCAGTCCAGTTCGGTTTGTGCGTTATATTTATACATCAGCTGTTGTTGATTATAGCTATTAGAACAAAAATAGCAGGAATCAAATGTTCGAAAATCATGATTTTTGTATTTTTAGCCAATACGAAAGTGAATATTAAGCACAAGTAGTCTATTTGTTTTAAATAATTATACTTAAACATATTTAATTTCAATTGACGCCAGAGCCCTTCATTTCTTATTTAATGTTAACGGTCGAAGATTCGCACAAGTTTGATGTCAGTCAGCCACGCAAACCGGAATTTAATTAAATTGCTTGTCGTATATTAATCTTCGCTAGGTGATCTAAACACCTTGTCCAACTGTTCGGCCTGTCTTGCTCCGAGCGCCTCCTGGTGTAGTGTAGTGCAGTGTGGTGTAGTGTGGTGTGGTGTGGTGTGGTGTGGTGTGGTGTGGGGCGTGGCGTGGTGTAGTGTAGTGTGGTGTAGGGCTCCGAGTGGTAATGTAAACACTAGGGCATGCAGCCACAGACGGCATGCGTAATCAACCACCTAGCCTTGCAAGCAGCGTGATACAAACACCATTAGCACAAAGAATTGAGGAGCGCAGATTCCCACCCACCACCCGACCGCTAAACCTGGCATCAACACAACACGAAGCGTCTTAATTATGCCCCTTGAGACGCTCTCGGCTCGCAGTCTGTGCGTCCCAGAGAGAAAAGAGCCCCTCAACACTAGAGAATCACCACTCATGCGTTCATTACAACTGCTTTATTCATTAGCGCACAATTTACATTTTAAAACAGTAATAACCCGCAATAATACACACATTTTTAATTCTCGGGGATGCGAATACAACTGCATGTTCATATTTTCATTACTGTTCAACTCTTTCGAACCAGCAGTGTTGGCTCGAGCGCTAAGCGCTTGACTCTGATTCGGAAGGTTCCGGGTTCGAATCCCGTTGAGACCGGCAATCCTGACTGAAGTTTTTTCCGCGATTTTCCTCACTCGTGAGTACGAAAGCAAGGGATTGAGTTCTCTGTATCATCCCTCAGACATCCCCTCACAATTATGCTATCCACAACATTCCTCAGCTGAAGAGGGTCACACCGGTTTAATCTGATGTGTTTCCTAGAGCGAGCATCGTACAAAAGGATTATTATATTATCTCTTTCGATGCGTATGCAGCTGGTTTATCTAATGTTTTCACCGAGTAATCTATCGCCTTGTATAATCTTCTCTTATATTGTTCTAAGTATGTTTATGACTAAAAGAACACGAAAAAATAAATAAAATATAATGTAACACGCTTACTCATATTTCAAGCTCTCTTTCGGTGTGCTTTATGCGCACTTCTAAGCTTCCTTATTATATTTTTACATCTTCAACTTGATTCTTTTAAATTTGTTTGTCATTTTATTACTAGAGTTTCCTTTGGCATCTTATTGTGTGTTTATAATACATTCCCATTATTATTATCTCCACCATGATTTATCATTAATGTTTTAATTCTGGTCTGAGCATACTTCGGTTACTATTATAACTATTGTAACTATTATAATATTGTGTAAATAACAACGTTAATGAGG
This sequence comes from Sweltsa coloradensis, assembly GCA_024449915.1. Taxonomy (NCBI): domain Eukaryota; kingdom Metazoa; phylum Arthropoda; class Insecta; order Plecoptera; family Chloroperlidae; genus Sweltsa; species Sweltsa coloradensis. Next base: position 267,687 of record JAMZAV010000082.1, read on the forward strand.
AATAATAATATTATACCTGCCGTGTTTGTCTGTATTATTGATACAGCCCACTTGGATAGTAATTCTGATTGGCGCACAGATGTTGTTGTTTGTTTCCGTACAATAGCATTGCGCTATATATTATTTCAACTGTTAATTATGAACTGTTATAGTTAAGCAAATAATTCATTACATGTAATGTAATGATTAATATTTGTCATTAGATTGTTCGGTATAGGCTTTAGTTGTTTGATGAGTGTGTGTGTTCAGTTTTATATTTCGCGTTATTCTGAGAACATCGACTTTCATTTTTAGACTAAATAAATAAAAACGTGAAATCTCGGTAATTTAATTGATTTTAGTGAGCTTCGGGAATTTATTCCAACTGCTCATTTTGTTTAAAAGCAAATTTCCGTACGAGACCCCAACGTTTCAATCAACATTAACGCGCAGGTTTATTTTTAAATCGTGAGTTAAATAGTTGAATGGGATTTCACGAATTGGAACTCGTGGTTAGGGTATTTCCTTATTTGTTCTTGGATTTCGTCTCACCATGGACTTAGAATAGTAACTGTCTCACAAAGATTGTTTTAAGCTAATTCATTGCAACCGAGTATGAGTATCTACAGACTGGATCTTCACTTACTTTTCTTTGCACTCTGGTGAAGCTATGAGTGATCGTTCAGCTGCAGTCATCTCATCCCGAGCGAGCGCATGAACCTACCCCGCGCTAACCTCAGGTCGGACCCGGCGCCTCCACCAAATACTTACATTTCATTCAACACGCATCTCTGTCTTAAATATCGCAACTAGTATTTAAAATAAAGCTTTATACAACATAATGATTTAAAAACAATTATTGAGTTTTCTCTTTGTACTTTAATAACCTGCATGGCTACTTTACATCTTTGATCCGACTTTAAATTCATTCACCCATTCTCTAATCTGAATTTATAGTCGACCGCCTCGAAAAAAAAATAACAAGCAAATTTGTATAATAGGAAACACAAATCAAATTAATTAAATGAAATCGATTTAAATGCTTATTAGTTCAGTCTACATGGTATCATGAATATAAAATAATTATAATATATGTATTTATTATATTTTAAAAGTACAAGTCATTATGTTAGACTACTCAAAAATTGCATGTTCTCTTGATGTGTTTATGTACGTTTACGATATGAATTTTTGGATATGTAACTGAATCTTAGCTCTGTGACCCTGTAATAGGCTACAGAGGGCCACACGTGCCCGGCCTTAGCCTTCCTGCCCTATGGGCAAGTGATATACATTAAACTATTATTGTTAACCGAGCAGTTCTATTGTTTTAATTTACCTATGTTTACTTCGGCCACCGAACAATTAAACCACTATCTCGTAAATAAAACAAACTAATCAGCTGCTCACGTACAACATTGTTTTAATTTCAGAGTAGGACCTAAGGTAAACGCAAAACACTATTTTGTTTAGTTCTTGTTTTATTTTTTCATTTCAATGCTACAACTAACGAACCACACATAAACTTTCAGTTACCGAGTCCGCAGTTACATTCAGTAATTACAATTGTGCGTCCTTTTGTAAACCGTGTACTTGTTTTTGTATTCTTCTGGTGTTAGAAAATGCGAATTTATAACGTCATTAAAATAAATGTTTGCTGTAAGCCTACTCGTCTTTTATCAAATAGTTCGAATTAATTTTGTTAATTCCTCATCTTTTTGCATTACTCTTTGTAGCAGTGTATGAATATTAAGGAGAATGTGTGAACTTAACTTAATTAGACGTGGCTCTAACATAAATAGTCGACTAACACATTGAAGTTGATTAGGAGCTAAACATTAACATTAACGAGTGCTTTTGAAACTTGACCTCACATGGGCTTATTTCGCAAGTCGATGATTATAACACGAGGTTTTAGTTATTATTTTAAACAACTAAATAAAACGTAACACATAAATGCAATGAAATAAATAAATAAATTCATGTAGATGTATTTGTTTTTCTGAATTGACTATCCTGACAGAAAAAATACACTATAGTCTTATTCTTATGGTAATACAATAATTATGAGTGTGGATGATAAAGAGTGTTTGATGCATTAAATTAGATTGGGTTCATATGAGCTTAAGAAGAGTTTATTTTCACGATAATAGAGATCAATGGCATTAAAATATCAGGTCATGCTTTTTAAAGGCTATTAAAAATACAAGATATAGCTCTGCTGCAATACGATGTAACTTACTTTAAGATGTGGTTATATTGTCTCAGGGATTGTTTATTTCACCTACTGATGTAAACAGAGCAATCTGACCTATCCTAGACAAAGCACTGTACTACCAGTTGCTTGCTGAATGTATATCTTAAATCTCCTCACCGTGAGCACATACATTTTGTATCGGTGCTATTCCCAGTAGGGATATATATTTCCTGGATACATAGCCCGGCTATTGAGTGGGAGCGAGGCTATCTCACCTGGCTTGTTTCACAAGTGACAACAGGTGAAGGAACTTGGCTTCGGGTCACGGGCAGGATCAAGGTGGACGAAACACAAAGGGTTATGTTAAACAGACGCGAGATGATGCTCCAGGCGTCCACAGAGGACGTGTACCCACCCACCTCTTTGTAGGGCGACAGAGGAGGGGGGGGAGACCAAGGTGTTGATTTAATTTCAATAAGGACCAATTTGTGAATATGACTATAGATTGTAATTGCCTGAAGGTCCCTATCATTGCTGAATTAATTCATCCATTTATCACAATCGTGTTCCATACATTTATTGAACTAAATGTATATAGTCTTTTAAAGTAGTATTTTTTAAATTTTGGTTTTATTATTATTTTTACTTTTACCTATGTCGAGGAACGGTGACATTAAAACCTAACTCCACTTCTCACACTGTCTCGTCTCTGTTTTACAGTGTGATGTTCTCGTGTTTTACAGACAAACATTACAATGTTTATTTTAAAAAACAAGATGATTTAATATGTACGAAGTGGATAAGCTGGTTTATAAGTAGACTGTAATTTTGGCGTGTACTTTTGTTCTCAGTACGAATGCAATCTATTTTATGTTTGTTTCACTACAAAGTACCCCCTATACAGCAAGGAAAATTACATTCTTTACTAGCAATTGTAAAATAGATAAGTCTGAGGTTATATACTTTGCTTGCGTCTAGGTTTTATAAACTTATATTTTATGAATAAAGTAACACCACAGTTGTACGTAGTTAGTTTTTGTGCGATCGGATGGTTTTGTTCGTCTTAGATAGCGTGGAGTGTGGGTTTTTATTTACAAGAAACTTGCATAGGCTAAATCTACCTGGAATGATAATAAACTAAAAGTACGCCCTAAAAACTCGATACTGTGGATGATTATTAGTACTATTAATATTTCCCAAATTCTTGCACCCTTTGTATTAAAAATCAGCTTTTAGGATGTTTGTTCTTCACTATTAGAAAATAAAACATACGTGAATATACTAAACTATTTGAAAGCTATTAAGTAAGTAGCCATCCGCTTATTTTGATGATCTAAGCATAAACGAATTTAGGGTTTCCCTTAACATTCATGCAATATTTCGTTGTATTTTGTGTAGCGTAATAGTGGAGGATAGATAAATGATAGGTTTAAACTTTTACAATATTAATAATTATTAAATAATATGTAAAACTGTATTTTGGAAAAATCATGTAGACCGAATTAAATGCTATTGGTATGTTAATAAGATTATAATTTTGAAAGTGTGTGTGAAGTTATTACTTCAAATTACTAAAGTGTAGACAAGACAGCTAAATTATTTATATGAAGTGGGGGATCTGGACGATCACGCTGCTTCTCTCATTGTAATCACCAATCAACAACTAACAACAACAACCCACGTCACATCACGTGCTGTAGTTGCAACAACTAGTTTATCATGTGTCTGTCACCCTCTTCACAACCGCACCAGACAGGAGACCTGATTCCCCCGGACATTAATAAGCCACAATCAGAGTCCACGCATGACACGTCTGTCTGATCACAGCTCGGATAACATTTAACAGGCGGTGATGTCTAGACTCTGATAGGGGAGTAACGAGGCCTGTGTCATCTCGTTGACCGTGTGAGATTATGAAAAACTTAATTACTAGCAATCGTCTCCTGTTTAAATTACACTAGGAAAACGCTAAAGTCCCGCCGCGTTGATGGATGAGCTTTTTAAAGGTTTTAGTTTGCGTGGGATATCTTTACTTTTGCAAGTGCTTTGTTTTGCTGCCTACGCATTGAAGGTGAATGTTGTCAATTTTCTTTTGTTTCTTGTCAATTGGTATTATTTACCGTAAAAAACTTGTATTAATAGCTTCATTTCTATGGATTCTGGCTAAATTGTTCCACTTTTTCTTTCAAAAGGTACTACATAACCATAACCTTAATGTCCATGTATAATATGAACGTTGTAGCCCCACCTAGTGGGGCAGCTTAACGTCAAATTTAAGGTGAATGTTTACACGACGGACAAAAGCACCAAATTTTAACCACGTGCTACTTAGGCCCATAGCTTTTAATTTTTGATAGGAACCAGCTTTTTTGGCGGCCATCTTGAATTTTACAGCGGCCATCTTGAAATTTAAGCATTTTACCAATATCTCGGCTTCTAAACCACTTAGGATCACAATATTGGTGTGTAAGTCGATATTTTTGGGGTCAGAGAATACAAATAGATTTTTGCTAACCAGATCCCCCGGCGGCCATCTTGAATTTAACAGCGGCCATCTTGAAATATAAGCATTTTACCCCTAAAACTACTTATACTAATACCAATACCTCGGCTTATAAACCTTGTTGTGTAAGTGATAAGTATATATTTTCGGGGTCAAGGAATACAAATGATATTATTTATTGATAAATAATGAAATATAATACTATATAAATAATACTTTTTTAACAGAATCTGTACTATGAACATATCATTTCCGTCAAGCCGCTCCACCCCGTGCCACCCCGTGCTTATTCTGGTGGGGGCCATCAAATTCCAACTCGCAACCTTCTCGTGGTTTGGCCCGTGATTAGGGGAGTTCTTCTCCCTGAAACTAATGGCGAGCTCTGGGTCGTCGTCGGGGAACTTTCCCCTTCCCCGACTACCTCCCCGACGGCGACGACAATGACACAGACGGAGACGCCCACGACGTGGGGGAACCCCTGCCCTCCCCATACGCTTGTGGCTGGTTCTGACCAGCACAGGCCTGTCAACCCCTTATCCCCCCGCGTCATCCCTTACGTCCCTCCATTCGTCTCGATTAGCCAAGTTGCATAAATATGAGACGTTAAGCAATATCCAATTAAAATAATTCCGGTGGGAAGAGATACGTCCAAGAATGAAACCAAAATGAAACCTACATTACGGACAAAACCTTTGCGTTCATTTGAAAATTTACACGCTAGGTAGTATCGACGTACTTTTTATTTTCAAGTAGGCCGAACTCTAGCATGTTTGTGGCCACGGACAACGAAATAACAGTAAGAAGAACTGCCATTAGTGTTTTGTTGTGACGCGATTAATTTATATTTGATTTTGTTTTCGTTTCTATTTGTAACTGAACCGATTATAATATTTTTTAATTGTCGCCAGAAAAAGTCTTATTTGTTCTTCTTTCCCCTAGCGAATTTTTCATTATTGGCAACGGCGACGGTGGCGCCCGTTTCGAGAGATTGCTTCGTGCATGTTTGTTGTGGTTGTCAAATTCACGGAATCGTGCTCATTGTTGGTGTTTGTTGTTGGTAAAAATTCAATTCGGGAGTAAACATTGTGATTTGTGACCTCTGGTGCCTCGGTTATTCTCCGGGGTACTGATAGATGCATGCCGACATGTGATCACGAGGAAACAGACACCCGGCTACTCATCCACTTACAGGATGCACTTCAGAATGGATGTACTAACTGTATGGTGCGTAGTGTTGACACAGATGTAGTGGTAATCCTCCTTGGCAAATTTCATCACCTGTTGACTTTGTTTCAAGATGTGAAGATTTGGGTTGCTTTTGGTACAGGCAAAACTTTTACTTATCATTCCATTAATGCTATCTACGAGAAGCTGGGTAGAGAGAAATCCCTGGCCCTTCCTGTGTTCCACAGTTTCACGGGATGTGATACGACATCTGCATTTTCGGACGTGGTAAGAAGTCTGTCTGGGATGCACGGAATTGCTATCCTGATGTGACACATGCCTTTACATAGGCCTACATTTCACTTCACCCTTACACAACACTTGAGATTGACGACGAAACTATTAAACTCATAGAACGCTTCACCGTTATCTCGTATGATAAGACCAGTGACATAGAACATGTGCATGAAGCCAGGAAAGAGATGTTTTGCTAGAAGAGTAAGACAGTGGAGAAACTTCCCCCAACTAGGGACGCACTACTGCAGCACTCAAAGCGAGCTGCATACCAGGCAGGAGTATGGTGCACCAGTGAGCACAGTGTACAGAATGCTCCTGATCCAGAAGGTTGGGGCTGGACACTGAATAGATACAGTGTATCGTGGGTTCCTTTATGGAACATGTTACCTGTTGCATCAAAGACATGTAGCGGATTGGTGAAATGTAACTCTTAAGAGCCAAAGTGGATGTGGTGGTAGATGTGCATGCCAAGAGGCAGGCTGAATTGTACGGAACTGTGCGGATGTCAATGTTTAAATACGGCATGTCCAATGGCATCTTTTATGAGTGGCATCATCATGGTTTATATCATATAATACTCCATGTGACATATTAACAGAATGTGTATAAAAGTGTGTGTATTTTGTATGAATTTAGAATGTTTATGTTATTGTGAATGAATAAATCATCTAATTCATTTAAAAATAGTCAATTTGTATTCCTTGACCCCGAAAATATCTACTTACACACCAATATTGTGATCTTAAGTGCTTTAGAAGCCGAGATATTGGTAAAATGCTTATATTTCAAGATGGCCGCTGTAAAATTCAAGATGGCCGCCGAAAAAGCTGGTTCCTATCAAAAATTGAAAGCTATGGGCCTAAATAGCACGTGGTTAAAATTTGGTGCTTTTGTCCGCCGTGTAAATGTTTTCATGCTAAGCTGCCTCACTAACCCGTTTGGTCAGAATTGGCCCAAATGGCACGAAAATATCGCACAAAAAGTCAAAAAACGTATATTAAAAGCTTTATTTCTCTCGATTATGGCTAACTTTTTCAACTTTTTCTTTCAGAAAGCAATACATCACCATTACCTTAATGGCCATGTGAAATATGAACGTTGTAGCCCCACCCGTTTGGTCAGAATTGGCCCAAATGGCACGAAAATATCGCACTAAAAATCGAAAAAAATCGTAAAAGTACGATATTCATGAGAAATATTTCTTCGATTGTACCCAAAAACAATACACCTCTAAGTTCAGAGAAAACGAAGGTCGTGTCAAATTTTCATCAAGATCGCATATGCCGTTTGCCCGGTAGAGAGCGAACAAACAGACGGAAAAAAAAACAAAAACAAAAAAAACAAAACAACGGAGCTAAATTTTTTGGGGGGTCGGTGAAATTGAAGTCTTCGCTTCGCTCATCCAAAAAGTCGTGTATATTAGGTAGCAAAGCTTCTATATTAACAGTCCGTCCGTCCGTCTGTGCGTGTGTCACGTCTCACGATACAAACAATACATGACTTCCGATTTCCGTTTTATTTTTTTAAATTATGTCCTTTAACAAGGATGCTACAGATTTATTTTGATCACCCTGTAGGCAACAGTTTTATTTACCTACTAGGAAAACGCTTAAGTCCCGCCGCGTTGATGGATGAGCGTAATTGGTGCATTGAGCTGCCATGTGTTATGCGGATTTTCTGTTGTTCTGTGAAAAAATTATTACTAAGTTCAATTTTTTTTTTAAATTAAAATAAATTAAATAAAAAATAAACTTAAATTTTTTTTTTTTTAATTAATCGTAATTTAAAAAAAAGAAAAAATCGAAAAATTGGGATTTTTAGAAGAAATAATTATTCGATTGCGCTCGAATTTCACACGAATAAATAAATTAATAAAATTAAGGTTCTGTGAAAAACTTATTACAATAGAATCAAGCATGTAGGTGTAATAAGTAAAACAATTGTCTTAAAAAAGAAAAAAACACAAAATTTCTATTTTCATGAAAAATAATTTTTCGATTGCACTTAAATTTCACACGAATATCTTAATTCATAAAATTAAGTTTCTGTGAAAAAATCATTAAAATCAAATAAAGCATGTAGTTGTTATAAGTAAAATAAATTTTCAAAAAATCGAAAAAAATCGTAAAATTGCGATTTTCATGAGAAATAATTTTTCGATTGCGCTCAAAAACGTGGCAGTTCTAAGTTCAGAGATTTCGAAGGTCTCCAGTGTATTTCGTCGCAATTGGAGTATCGGTTTAGCCGGAATCGTGTTAACAGACAAAGAAAGAAAGAAAGAAAAAAAGAAAAAAAGAAAGGAAAAAAAAAAAACATTACGGATTTTTTTCTCCAGTGTAGTGAAATGGAATCTTCGCTTCGCTCGCTTCGCTCGCTACGCTCATCCAATTATGCCTATATTTCAACTATTTAACAGGTCTATGGGAGAGTGGCTAGCCCGCCCAGAAACTTTGTTTGTGAGACCCGGCGCCTCCACCATTTCTTATATAAATTTTGTATTCTTCTTCGACGATCTGTTGATTAAACAGCTTTGAAACCCAAACCAAATTAAAGTTTATTGATCACTCCCATAATCTCTCACATTCATCAAGTATAGTGATCATAATTTGCGTGACAGAAGCTGCTTCCGTCTCATAGGATAATATGCATCTTATGTGATGTAAAGGATCACCCTTAGGGAGTATTTTTTTTTATGTAGATTCAAAGAATATGATGTATTTTAAATGTCATGTCAGCATGTTCTGTATTGATTCATGTTTTGGGTCTGTGTTCTATACAATTTTTTATTTGTTGTTTTTTGCAATCGATGTATACGGTGCTATTATAATAATATTATCATAACATCCATTATTTATGTGGGGTTGCTGATATTTTTGTATGTGTTTATAAATTGTTGCTAAGTTGGAAAAATAAATATATTTATTTGTGCAATGATGTTTGTCGAATACCTTAAAAAAACACTTAAATTCAGCGAAAAATAATACACACCTTTTGGATACATTAATTAAACACGTGGCATTTATTTACACAATTACAGTTTGTCTACTTTGGTTTATGCTACTCCAATGTAGAGAGTTGGTGCACACTTAACATCAAACAAACGCTTTTAGTTGCTCCTCCGTGCAGAAAGGCCCCAGGAATGACAGCTACACGAACACTCATTTCATCTCGGTACAGCATCATCATCTCGCGGTTCAACCACAGAGATAATAGTTTATTAAACGCCTAAGGTCAAAGGACTTTTCTAATAACCTTTGAATAGCTTTAAATTTGTTTGCTTTCCCGCGATAACAAGAAGGTGGTTTTTACTTAACAAGTCTCTTTAAAGTAAATAGACGTACAAAAAATTCTACCGAAGGGAATAAAAGTCATGGAATAGTCTCGCTTGGAATTTGAAATGCAAATTCCCCCGTATTGTCTTGTTTTGCGACGGTAAGCTCCAAGTACGTACTGTAATGGAGACGCGAACCCGGCAACGATCCTGGCCGACACTCTGTGTATTCGCACATAAGCGCAAACGATGTTATTATACATGGTTTGGTTAGCTTGTGTTTACTCGGCGTAATGACTCAACTTTCAGTTACTATTCAGGCGTTCGCTTTGATGAGATGTCCCTAGGATGTGTATGACGCGACGAAGCCAAGTGGAACCCGGGTCTAACGCGTCGTCTAACGAGAAAACACTCACGGTACAGTGAGTAATTGTTCATTACACGGGACTCAGATTCTGGAGATCAAGGGTTCGATTCGTGTCACTGATAATTAGGACTCACGACATAACTTAACGGGGGAAATGGATGCTCGCGAGTGTTTTGAGTCATGTTGTGCGCCTACATGGTTGGCTCTGTCCGCCGCTGATAATTAGTTATGTGCAATAACATAAATAGCAAAGCGCTAGACGCTCAGTCTACTATCTTCCACTCCGAGCGTTAGCTCGCCGATTAGAAGCCTGCTTGAAGGGTGACAAACTAATAGTTCAACGATTTATAATAACTAAGATTCAGTGGAGTATTTGAGTGCCATACTGAGAGTCTGCGCTTAGCTTATTTATGTCATTGGTTCTGTGACTGATTGGTTATACTTCAAACACGAATGTGATAATTCATTTAATCCATTATCTAAAATTCGTGTAAAACATTGTTCAGTTACTTCTCACAAACTGTTTAGCCACTCGTTTCTAGTCGGATAAGGATGCGGAGAAACAATCCATGAGATAGACGTTCTAGATCTAATTTCAATTGACTTTTCTATTTTCCTTTTACTACCCTCAATAAAACCATTTTATCGCCCATAAAAATTTGATCCACTTTTCGTTTAACACAAGCTGTAAGGATTTTGATTCACAATTAGGTAAAGAACTTACGGCCATTAAAGTGCAGGAAAACACTGCTGGATAAAGTGCTGATCTAATAAAACTGGAATAAGTGCCCACCGTAATGGATGGACACGATTATGATAAAACGAAAATGTTGGATGGAAAGATAAACTCACTTATAGCCATCATTATTATTAGTTTTCTTGTGGATCGATGTTTCTACATTTAAATTTACAGTAACTCGGCGTCAAATGATTTGTTTTTCCAGGCCATTTTCTAAGGGTTAAGTCGTCTCTCTTCACTTAGCGAACTAGAACTATTGCATAGAAATCAACCCCTTGTACTCTTTGATTGCCAGTGGCGGGGGTTGACCTGGACGCATGGCAGAGATATTATTATTACTAACATTCTACTCGTTTGCAATGTACTCTTCTCCCGTAATAATACTCCTAGCCAGCTCTAAAAATAAACGTTAATTCAGTAAAACGATTGAGTCTATACAATCTTCAAAATATCCCCACTTTTCAATCAAAATTACTAGATTGCTTATGAATCCAATCTCATGTAAAAATACACAACACTCCATCCGGCTATAATATTCGTGATGTATTGGTTTATCGGCATTTCCCTCTTCCCTTGATTAAATGTGGCCTGGCCTGGTTGCCACACAGCTTCAGCACAATACAGAACTAACTCTCGCAAGTTCTCGTGGAACGCGAGAGAGAGCGGTGGCTAATGGGTGGTCAGAGTAGTTGGACATTTGTCAACAGTTGGCAGCGCTGTGCTGCGGTCACTTCTCGCCTCCACTGCGACCGGGCGACTTCTGCCTGCCCGACAATAATAATTAAAGTGAACTCACTCGAGTATATTGAACCTCTGTAACTAACTGCGCACGGTACTATTAGTATTAAAGCACGGCGCTGTTAAGCTGGCCAAATAGAAAACTAGGCTAATGAAGTGGAAGACGTTAAACTTAATAGGGTTTCGGAACAAGTCAAGGAGAAGAGGAAGAGGAGCATGCTTACTTTTAATTTTATGTCGACAAAGTACAAAATTACATTTAAACTAGTCACTGAGTCTTTTTACGAGTAATCATAATCCTTGTCGATTGTCTTTTCGACAACTATTAACACAAACGAGACATATATTTATATATCTAACCATCTTCTTTATTGTCCATTTAAACTAGGTATCTTCTTTAAATTCACTTCAGGTTCAATAACGCTTACAATCACTTTAAAGTGTTATCCTCTTACGACTCAACTTCGTGATCGTTGGGTGAAGGTCATAAGTGATCATAAGTCATTACAAGTCATAAGGTCATACAACTGATGGATTACGGGAATCGGGTTCGATTCCGTCACATTAAGACAAGTAATTTTACATAGTTTTCAAGTTTACCAGGCTACAATACCGTGTGATAATCTTTATTGAATTCAATGCAGATGCTTATTAAATATAAAACATGGAAACAGGCATTTATATTAGACAAATAATAATTATTCGAAATGTTACAAATAACATATTTTTTGAAATTGAAATTATCTGTATATAACGTTATGCAAATCGATCCTTAATCTAGAATGTGTAGGCCTAAGCCTAGCTGATTGTTATTTTGACTGTCACCAATTCGCTAAAGCAGAAATACATGAACTTTGAGTTTTAAGGAACCATCAATTAGAAGTTAATAAACCTCGACTGTCACATCCATCCATCTGCATGCATCCGTGTTTCGAGCAGTTGATCTATTTTAGCATTAGCCGCATAGACTGATTCAATGGCTACATCCAATCTATGGCACAATGCTTCAAATCTCAGTTTGACAAGCTCAATATCGCCATCAAACTCTTGCTGAATCTCTCGTTTAAATTCAGTTTCATATCTCATTATGATATTTTTAGCTCTCCTCTCATCAATCTGTGGCGTTAGTTCATCAGGTTCATCATTAATATCATCTTCGTCATCACCTTCATCAACATCACCTTCATCAATATCACCATCATAAACAACATCTTCAATTTCAACATCGACAACGTCGCTTTCTTTTTCAACTTCATCATCACTCTCATAGTCAACATCATATTCTTCTTCAACTTTAACATCATCATCATCAATGTTATCTTCTTCTTCATCTTCAATATCGCTTTCTTCTTCACTATCGTAATTCCCACTAAGGTTTAACTCGTCATCACTTGTATCATCTTCAATCACCAAACGTTCTTCTTTGAGGCAACTCTGATCTAAACCTCTCCCATCCAGACAACGTGAGGGCACAGTATAACCCATCTCTTACAGTAGCGAAACTTCAATGCACTGCCTGCAGAGTGATTTGCTGTCGTGGTCGGCTGCGCGTACCGCCGCTACACTAGCGCGCATGGCGATGAAGCGACTCAACTAAAAGCCTCCGCCGTCTAAAAGTCAGTGCTTTACAAGATACAAATTGTAGACGGCGGTGGAAAGCGCTATCTCTACCACTCTCCGTGTAGGTAACCTACGTAGCAACCTGTATTGATAGAGCATCTTGCCACGACACTAGTGCGCATGGCGATTAAGCGACTCAACTAAAAGCCTCCGACTTCAAAAATGTAAACAACAAACAATTGACGAATGCCGAAGAATGTCAAGCTATTGCAAGGGCTAGGCCTAGCCTAAGCTATTTAAATTGCAGGCAAAACAACTGCAAGTAATAATGGTGGTAATTTTAATATTATGTAAGCCTATCAACCATTATTATTTTCCATTATAACCTACAATATTAACACTTTGTAGGCCCTAGCCCTAGCCTACCTAGGCTCTAGCCCCTAGGCTGGGCCTAGAGGCCCGAGGCTAGGCTAGGCCGTAGTCTTTCTTTGAAAACGACATACATATCAGAATAAAATAATAACAATAACGTCAGACAAAACTTATATCCAGCTCAGTGCCCAACTCAACTCTGAGACTGATTTAGCAAGTCTAGGCCTAGGTGGCACAGTCATCGTTAGTTGACTCGCTTGCTCGCTAGGGGCGCGCATGATGGTTTATGAGCGTGTTTCGCTAGCAAGTCTCGCTACTGTAAGAGATGGGTTATACCACAGTATAACCCATCTCTTACAGTAGCGAAACTTCAATGCACTGCCTGCAGAGTGATTTGCTGTCGTGGTCGGCTGCGCGTACCGCCGCTACACTAGCGCGCATGGCGAAACCGAGACTCAACTAAAAGCCTCTGCCGTCTAAAAGTCAGTGCTTAACAAGATACAAATTGTAGACGGCGGTGGAAAGCGCTATCTCTACCACTCTCCGTGTAGGTAACCTACGTAGCAACCTGTATAGATAGAGCATCTTGCCACGACACTAGCGCGCATGGTGAAACCGAGACTCAACTAAAAGCCTCCGACTTCAAAAATGTAAACAACAAACAATTGACGAATGCCGAAGAATGTCAAGCTAATCATATTTTGCAAGGGCTAGGCCTAGCCTAAGCTATTTAAATTGCAGGCAAAACAACTATAAGTAATAATGGTGGTAATTTTAATATTATGTAGGCCTATCAACCATTATTATTTTCCATAACAATCTACAATACTAACACTTGGTAGGAGGCCCTACCTAGGCTCTAGCCCCTAGGCTGGGCCTAGGGGTTTTAGGCTAGGCTAGGCCGTAGTCTTTCTCATGTCTTTCTTTGAAAACGACAAACGTATTATCAGAATAAAAATAATAACAACAACGTCAGACAGAACTTATATCCAGCTATTGCATTATCACGTCATAATAATTGACATCGTTTTGATTTAGCAAGTCTAGGTGGCACAGTCATCGTTAGTTGAGTCTCGGTTTCGCTAGGGGCGCGCGTGACGATTTAACAGCGTGTTTTGCTAGCTAGTCTCACTACTGTATATTATTGTTATACTGTGGTTATAGGCCTATCCATGTTTCCAGCTTGACCGACTTCTCTTGAGGTCGTAGAAGACTCTCCGTCCAAGACGTGGGTGTGATCTGTGTGCGTCACACCACGAGGTGTTTCTAGATCCATGTTGTCCACTCCTAGTCTAGAGCAACACGCTAGAACTCAACTCACGGGGGGACGAGTGTGGGGATGAATGTGTTGGGTTCGACACAAGGACCAGAACTCTTGGCCAGACATTCAAGAGGAGAGTCACCTGCAAGGAGCGTAACCTTGGGAATCCCCTAAAACTCTTCTTAGTTCATCGTACCTCTACAGCCAAAGTATGACGGAGGACTTCGTTGTACCTGGTACAGAGCTGATTCGTTGTCTTGAACGAAGGGTAAACCGAGACAACGCAAGCAAACACTGATGGCTAGATAAGATAAGACATCCTTGATACTACCTCCTCACGCCTAGGAAGGTCTATAATAACTTCATAACATAAGGAAACAAATGCCACCATGTGTATGTGTTGCAAAGCACTCGGGCAATTTGACCCTGACAAAGAAGTTAGAGATGCTCTCAATGAAATGGGATGATAAAAAGTAGTTGTCTGCAGGCTGATCACTAGGAAGTCCATATTGTTGGATGAGCGTAGCGAGCGAAGCGAGTGAAGCGAAGACTTCAATTTCACTGACCCCCAAAAAAATTAGCTCGGGTGTTTTTTTTTTTGTTTGTTTTTTGTTTTTTTTTGTTTGTTTTTTTGTCTGTTTGTTAACTCTCTACCAGGCAAACGGCATATCCGATCTTGATGAAAATTTGACAGGACCTTCAAAATCTCTAAACTTAAGCGCCTGTCAGACGATTGAGAAAATCGCGCGAGTTGGCTTGCGCGAGTAACTCTCTGGGAGTAGGCCTACACTTGTTTACATGGAACTCACCGCCTCCCCGTCAGACGGTGAGCCAGCTCGCGCGAGCTCGCGCTCGCTACGAAAAATGTCCAGCTTGTTCAACTTTCTAGCAAGTCGAGGTAGCGAGAGCCAATCAGAACCCACTACCATAACACGTGACCAGTGAACACCAATAGGTGGCGTTGTTGTTACCTTCATTGACTGTCGTGTGACAAGGATGGTAATAAACTCGCGCGAGCCAACTCGCGCGATTTTCTCAATCGTGTGACAGCCGCTTTAGAGGTGTATTGTTTTTGGGTACAATCGAAGAAATATTTCTCATGAATATCGTACTTTTACGATTTTTTTCGATTTTTAGTGCGATATTTTCGTGCCATTTGGGCCAATTCTGACCAAACGGGTGGAGCTACAACTTTCATATTATACATGGACATTAAGGTTATGGTGATTGAGTACATTTTGAAAGAAAAGTTGAAAAAGTTAGCCAGAATCTATAGAAATAAAGCTTTTAATATAAGATTTTTTGTTTTTGTACGATATTTTCGTGCCATTTGGGCCATTTCTGACCAAACGGGTGGGGCTTCAACGTTCATATTATACATGGACATTAAGGTTGGTGATGTAGTACCTTTTGAAAGAAAAAGTTGAAAAAATTAGCCAGAATCCATAGAAATAAAGCTTTTAATGTAAGTTTTTTACGGTAAATAAAACTAATTGACAAGAAACAAATGAAACTTGACATCATTCACCTACAATGCGTAGGCAGCAAAACAAAGCACTTGCAAAAGTAAAGATATCCCACGCAAACAAAAAACTTTAAAAAGCTCATCCATCAACGCGGTGGGACTTTAGCGTTTTCCTAGTATCATTTAATTGACAAGTTACTGAGACTGAATAAGTTTGCAGCAGCAGTTTGGAAGTCAATAATTGTCTTGGACTTCCATGTCTTTGTAGTAAGATTTCAAGAATAATATCAAAAGTGGAGAGTCATTTTTGAACGTAATACGAAATGTTTGTCGAGTGTCTTGGTATATGTTTGTGTGGGCAGAACGACAACTATCTTATCATGGAGGAGGATACACAGTTTTCTGGACATGTGACATCGGTTTCATTACTAAAACTTAAGTTGTGAATTCCTATCATACCTTACTTCGAAAGCTTGCTAACAAACAGCGTGACGTGACAGGATTTGACATACAAACGTGCAACAAGGTGACAAGAACCAAATGAAAAGGGATATAACGAAGAGTTTTGCGAGTTTCCATTAGTCAATAAAGAAATGTTTTCTGGTTAATTTAAAATTCCGTTTGAGTTTCGTCTGCGTCTTAGTGAGATTTCTTTTCTCGGTAGCTTGGATTTGATGGAATAAGTTTTCTGTGGGTTTATCTCGGGACTTTACATTCACTCACTTTGAAACTCTCCCCTTTATTTCTTTTAAATTGGATCTAGTAGTTTAAAAAGTCAGATTCCAACAAAAGATTTATTTATACAATATCTAGTCGTGAGCCGTAAACACTGAGATCCATGGCGTCTTAGAAGCAACCGAGGATACTTCTTACGATGACTACGTCCTAGTGTGCTATGATATTTACATTTTACGTTGTTACCATCAAAACTATATTACGAGGGAAAAACATCCTGGTTCATCTTAAAGACGTGGCATTGTAAGTTCTGGGGCTTGTTTACCATGTGACCGTCGTGTACCTCGCAGGTCATTATTTGAATCAATATTAACTATTTCTCTATTTGGTTAGTCGGGAAACACTCCCGTAGGTGTAATTGTTATTATTTATATATATATATATATATATATATATGCAGACATTTTATTTTCGGGTAGTCCGTGTGGTTTTATTATTAGTTCCAACGTTTCGGGCAGTTCCGTGAAAGTCTGCGATATATATATATATATTGTATATATATATATATATATATATATATATATATATGTTATATCGCAGACTTTCACGGATTGAATATGCAGACATTGTATTTTCGGGTAACCCTTGAGCCATCTACTCGTACGCTGAGGTCATCTAAAAAGTAATAGAGTGTGTTGATGTCTTCACAGTTTTTAAAATATCTGGATGTTCATAATATGTTGTCATTAGTACCTATGTTTTCTAAGCTTTTTGGTTTTGTCTTTGTATCCAGTTGCAGTGTTTGTTAAGAAGTAAGGTTTTGTTTGTTTTGATATTGTTTTATGTTTTAAATTTCCTTGAAGATGGGCAGGGAGAACTGCCCGAAACGTTGGAACTAATTGGATGAGCGTAGCGAGCGTCTCCACTTGACTCTTACGGCTCGAATGTCTGTTTTTTTTTGTTTTTTGTTTTTTTTTCCTGTTACTGCTTCGGTACAGGTCGCACCGTTTCTCTGATCGACCTGAAATTTTGCACACATGTACATACCACCTAGGCGGGTTGCTGTATAGTTTTTGAACAAAATCCAATCGTTGGTTATAAAAAATAAAAAATTAAATTAAAAAATTAAAAAATAAAAATGTACCGATCTTTATGAAATTTTGCAGGGTCAATAAGTACAACATTCTCTCCTATTTTCCAAATTTTTAACTAAATCGGCCAAGAACTTAAAGACTTATTGGTTCTCCAAATATGATTTTCGACCTTACTCACAGCCTTTGTTACAAACAATCAATGATCCAACAGACCTAATGGTTGCTTTGTAGACCTATGGGCCGTGATTATGTTGTTGATATTTTCAACAATGAATAAAACTTGGCCACCATTTTGGTCGGCTACATAACTTACATAAAATATTTGCTCTCACTATAAATCGAATTAACTATTAATATTTAACTGTTCATCAAGTTATGTATCGAACTTCCATATTTGGTGGTATTCTTTTAGTGACTCATATATTTTCTTTTAACGTTATTGTCTGCGTTTACATACAATTGTGTGATTTATTTTGTCGTCAATTTGCTTGTGTTATCTCTGTAGACCTAGGTCTCGATATTATCCTCGGCGTTGTCCTACGCGTGTGTAGCCTCCATAGGCCTAATCCTTAACCCTCAACCTCCCTTTCCCGTTTTTCTCTGGTTCTGTCCAGCACTTGCCTAATCCTTAACCCTCAACCTCCCGTTCCCGTTTTTCTCTGGTTCTGTCCAGCACTTGCCTAATCCTTAACCCTCAACCTCCCTTTCCCGTTTTCTCTGGTTCTGTCCAGCACTTGCCTATACCAAACCCTCCCTTCCCTCCTCTGTCTGGTTACTAGATACAATCAATTGCCTGCAACTAGATAGGCCTAAGTACAAAATATTGACCTAGATACAGTATCTTAGAAAAATGCCGAAAATGGGAAAGATTTCTATTCGGATGAAAACCATTTGTGAGAAGAAGCGCATCCGTGAAACTAGATTACAAGAAAACGACGAAACTCATTCTCAAAGATTGAAACAAAATGTTGAAAAAACAAATGCATCAAGAAGCAGAGAAACACCGATCAGGCTGCAGCAAGAAGGCAGGCTGACCTTCAGCGCAAAACCAGCTATCTTGCAAATCAAACTCCTCGCCAAACCCAAGAAAGAAGGGCACTCAATCTACAACGAATGACTCAAACACTTTCAAATGAATCTCCTCCACAAACTGAACAAAGAAGGGCACTCAGTTTGCAACGAGTGACTCAAACACTTGCTTCAGAGTCTCCAGTAGAAGCCAGGGAGAGAAGAAGTCGGTGTCACGAACGGACAACTGCAAGGCGAACACAAGAGTCGACACAAGAGCGGGAATACCGAATCCAGCAAGATGTTCAGAGAAATCGAGACCGTTCACTCCAGCAAGATTCTGACAAAAGACTCGCCGATAAATTCCAAACTTTTCTCAATGGTATAAATTGGTTCTCTTGTACCAATTGCCAAATACGATTCCCTAATTTAAAAGTTACATCCGGGCTATGTGTCGCATGCAAAAAGAATCCCACTATTTATTCTGCCGCCAACAACATGGATCCAGGTTCTGTCCCTGAGGAACTCTCTTGCTTGTCAATGATCGAGTCCATGCTAATTGCTCGTATTCATCCCGTTGTGTCTGTGTACCGTGTTAAAGGACAACAGTTCGCCTATAGCGGCAACGTAATTAACTTCCCACAAGATGTGACGTCCTTTGCTCAACGTTTGCCTAACTCATTATCATCATTAACATCTGTCATCGTGGTTCGTCGTTCTTCTGCAAATAACGACAACATTGCTGATTTTAACGTATGTTCACTCAGATTACGCAGGGCTCTCCTCTGGCTCAAATCACACAACTTGTTTTATAGTGACATAACAATTGACGATGACGAGTTAAACAATCTTCCTGAATCCGGTAATGTCTACGGTGAACTTGAGTTTATGGAAATCCATGGGGAGAACGAAGACGCTGACAATGACGACATTCTTGAGCACGGAAACGTTCCTCAAGTTTTACCAATCAATCAAACTGAAAGAATTGCAACCGCCCTTCAACCAGGACCCATTCCTTGGCCAGAAATGTCAAATAATCCCATCAATGAATTCTCTACACACGGATACATTGTTCAAGCGTTCCCAACTCTTTTCCCTACTGGCAAGTGTGATTTAAGAGATATTTCCAGACAACATCAAATTAAACCAACTCAATATTTTCAATTTTTAATGAAATATAAAGATGGCAGATTTGCGAAGGATACACGATTTAGATTCTTTGCTCTAAATTCAGTATTGCGGTGGAACGCAATTAGCCAGGGAAACGTATTGGTAAGAAAAACCGAATTAAATGGTAAAACTGCCGGACAATTAAAAGACATGCTCGAGACTAATCCCGGATTAGCTAATAAAGTCATGTTCTTTGCTTCTTCATTACGCATCACAAAGTCGTACTGGTTTAAGCGTTGTGGCGAACTGACCGACATGGTAGACTTTCTTGGCACCCCAACTGTCTTCTTCACGTTAAGTGCAGCCGACCTTCACTGGCCTGAGCTCTATGAAATTCTTGCACCAGGCGTTGACTTTGATAACTTGACTTCATCTGTTGCAACAGCTTTGCGCAGAAAGCTGCTATGTGAAAATCCCCTCATTGTGTCATGGTTCTTCCAAGAACGTTCTCATTTTTTTGTAAAACAAGTACTTGAGGCAAGGTTCAAAGTAAAAGACTTTTGGTACCGGTATGAATGGCAACACCGAGGAAGTAGTCATCTTCACGGTCTACTCTGGCTAGAAGATGCTCCAGATGTTGAAAATCTAGAAGTACTTTCAGACGCAGAATTGGTCAAGGATATAATAGATTTCTTTGATCCCATTGTTTCCACCATGAATCCCGGACTAAATGAACCGCCATCTTTAATTCATCCATGTCAAACACGATATTTAAATATCATTGACTTAAACGCCGACTTAATTGCACTTTTGAACAAAGTGCAAAGACACACTCGATGTACCGACGGTTACTGTCTTCGAAAAAAAAAGGGTTCTCAAATAAAAACTTGTCGCTTCAACTTTCCATTTCTCATGTGCGATCAAACACAGTTGGCGCTAAATGAGCGAGCGCAACATGTTCTTCTAACTGCAAGAAACGATCCTCTTCTAAACAGATACAATGCTTTCATCATTCAGACCTGGAGAGCAAACATTGATATTCAAGCAGTCCTTTCTAAAGATGCTGTTGTGAATTACATTGCTAAATATGCCTCAAAGAGTGAACCACAATCACAATCATTCAAAGACCTTCTGTCAAACATTCTGATGACCAACGTTAAGGAACATGATCCTGCCAAACTCGCTGTTCACAAACTTATCATACAATCCATTGCGGAACGAGATATATCTGCCCAAGAATGCTGCCATTTACTAATGAGTTATCCACTCTATCACTGCAGCAGAAGTTTCGTTTCATTAAGTTTTGGTGTTGAAAGCTGGGTGCCTCTTCTCCCTGACGATGCAGAGATTGACATGGATAGCGACACAAGTTTCATCGCCAGATACCAAAAACGACCACCTGACATGTCAAACTTAACTCTTTTAAATGCTGCTTCACAGTATTATTGGAGAGCACGATGGATTTGCAGAAAAACACCTGCTGTCGTTAGAGTGTTCCCAAAACTTTACCTCACAGACAATTTCGATTCAAACGAAAAATACTACAGACAACAAGTAATTCTAAGATCATCCTGGACCAACATTGATGAGTTAAATCCATTTGGCGACACTTGGCAATCCGTGTTTCAATTCGAGGGATTCACCATTCCAGCCGAACAGCCTGAGCGAGTCCAACATGCTGAAGAAGATGGCAGTGATGATGAGTGGGAAGAGATAGAGATTGAAAGAGAACAGACTGAGTGGATGAAAGTTGCTGGAATGGGTCCCAATGCTGTTTCTGTTCAGTGCGAAGTCGGACAGCGCGAGTTTGATTTATCCTTCCCTTGGTCCGAATCATACGCTAACTATCCAAATATTGAATCTGTTGGGAGTTTCTTACAAGACGTACAACATGTTGTCGTCACTCCAAATGATGAAGTCTTAAATAATATCACTTTCACAGATGAACAAACACAACTTCTTGATCACTTACAAAAACAAATTACGTCAATAAAATCCCATTTACAACAAGATGACTCGATAATCAGACGAGTTATTGTTCAGGGCACTGCAGGAACCGGGAAAAGCACCGTAATCAAAGCTATGACGCAGAAACTTAAACAAGAATTAGGAGACAAGTCATACATGTTGGTGGCTCCAACAGGAGTAGCAGCATTCAACATCAACGGCAGCACAATTCATTCTTCACTTCACATTGGCACTAATTCATCTAAATTTGTTGATTTAAGTGGTAAAGAGGCCAGAAAGTTTCAGCTATCAATGGAGGACTGTTCATTTATTATAATAGACGAATATAGCATGATTGGATGCACTCTCATGGCTATGATTGACAAGCGATGCCGTCAGGGAAAACCCAATAATAGCTCAAAACCTTTCGGAAATATGTACATGTATATGTTTGGTGACATTAAGCAGCTACCACCAGTATGTGACAGAGCACTATATAGCGACAAGCCAAGTAATTACGGACTGACAAATGACGGCATTTTAGCCTACCGCTCTTTTCAACACTGCCACATTCTCTCAATAGTTCAACGCCAGGCAGGAGACAATCCCGAACAACAACAATTCAGACAACTTCTACTTCGACTTAGCGATGGAAGCGCCACACAAGACGATTGGCAGCTGTTACAAACCCGATTTGACACATCATTAACATCACAAGAAAAAGAGACTTTCAAAAATGCACTCACGCTTGGCCCAACCAAAGATATAGTTAAAACTCATAACATGGAAAAACTTCAAGTCCTCGGCAACCCTATTGCAAAAATATCAGCTAAACATAACTGTGCTACTGCCTCAAATGGCACAGAGGACAGTGCACAAGGCTTACAAAATGTGATCTACTTATCGCGGGGGAGCCGAGTAATGTTAAAATCAAATCTTTGGACATCTCAAGGGCTCGTCAATGGCGCCACTGGCACGGTAAAAGACATAATCTACACTCCCAACACACAGCCACCAGCTGATCATCCACTCTGTGTGTTGGTTGAGTTTGATTGGTACGAAGGTCCATCTTTTCATCTACCGAAAGTTATCCCAATTTGTCCTGTATCAAGAGCCTGGACCGAGAAATCTGTCAAGTGCACTCGTGCCCAATTCCCCCTTCAACTTGCCTGGTCTGTAACTATCCACAAGTGTCAAGGTATGACCTTAGACAAAGCAGTTGTAGGATTGGGCACGAAGGAGTTTGCAGTTGGCATGAGCTTCGTAGGCATATCTAGAGTACGTTCATTACACAATATTATGTTTTCACCGCCATTTTCTTTCGAAAGGATTAATTCTTTGAAAAATTCAAGTTCATTACAACAAAGGCGAAATGAGGAAGCAAGGCTGAAAGCCCTTCCTTTACCCAAGAATTGAACGTAGAGACCCCCTCAAAAGTAAAATCAACTATTCGTACTTTATACTTATTAATTTATGTAACAAAAGATAAGTAGAAGGGGGTCGGGTGGGACTCTAAAGCAGCAACGTCCACGTCGTAGGTCCTGGTTACTGGAAACTATAATTTTGTTTTATTACTACACAATTATTAAAAAGTTTCTTGCAAATAGCTGCATTACATTGTATTTACAAATATGTTATGCAATTACATTACACATAATTACATAATTACATTAACAACGCTAGGAGAATATCGTACTCGGGTCGTGTTGCACGTACCATGCTCGCTCAACAACGCGTCCAACTGAGCGTTTTCCTAGTAATAAAACCACACGGACTACCCGAAAATACAATGTCTGCATATATATATATATATATATATATATATATATATATATATATATATATATAATTGTTGTAATTATAATTATTATTATAATTGTACATTCATTCAAATGCATAATGCAGCTACAATTAAAAGATTAAAATGTACCCGTCCTGATGGTCTAGTGGTTAAGACGCTCACCTGGAATGTGGGAGACCCGTAGTTCGAATCCTGGTTGGGGAGGACTTTTTTAATTTCTGAATTGTAGTAAATAATAACAATATTAACTTCTAACCAAAATGACGTACGATGTACCGAGATTTCGTTCATATAATTTCAATTGCAAGTTTTGCGATGAGCGGTTTCGATCCATCAAGACACTATGTTGCCTCACCCAGTAGATATTGATAATCAATGCGACAGATAAGAACTGCGATAAAGTCTAGTTGAGCGTCGGTTATGTCTTGTTCGTTGTGAGTTCTCCTTGTAAGTTTGTACAATTAGAATACATTTGTGTGTGTTTTGTAGGTGTAACATCGACGTGACAGTACTTGCATTTGATATGTGGGAGGGAAGAGGGGGAGGTAAAGGGGAAACACTCTAATAAATATTTCATAAATAATACATGCTGGTATTGCTAGCAGTGAGTTTGTTTATATACTCGAGTCAAAGTAGAAAACTCAATGTCAACGTATGTGTGTATACAATGGTTTGTAAAATAAGGTGCTTGGCTTGGAACCTCGGGAATTTCCATTAAATTTAAAGCAATGTTGTTTGTTCCCCACTGGATTGCACCGAGTGTGCACCGAGTCCTGTAAAATGACGTCATGTACAACTCAAGTGTAGCTCAGGGTGTAGTTCCGGGCGTCGAAAGCGGCCATATTGTGCTAGATTTGTTGCACGGCCCCTTGGAGTGGGTGCGCACCCGAGCAGCACTGAAGGGCATTGCCACGCGGATGAATTGCACCGGTGCGCACCGGAACTCCGGCGGAACATACTCGTGTAGCGGGGAACAAATCGCACATGTTAATTCTGTCTGGTTTATTTTAATACGGGGTGGATATTAGCACACTCTGGCCCAGGTGGACGTATTAACCAGGGGCCAGGTGGGCTAGCTCGGCCTAGGCTCGCTAAGCGCACGTTGGGTGAAACTCTTGTCTGGGCGTACGAACATCCAGTGGGATATGACTGTGTTCATTCACATTAGATTGATCTGCTGGACATAAAGCTTCAGATGTGTATGTTTTTTTCTACTGAATATGAATGTTGTGTTTAACTGTTGTTAATTCTCTTGGGGTTTTAACACGTATTTAACTAACTATGAATGTGCGTTGAAATCAAACAAAACCCACAATCATACTAGGTGATAGTGAAATTTCTTATTCTTGCGATAACTAAATATCTAAAATAAAGTGAAGAACTTTCCGAAATACGTTTTGTTTCTTATCGCCAACAACTTTATTGTTTGTTTATCATAATTTTATGAACTCAAAATAAAGTTACAATATGATTAAAATTATGCTAATCAATATTGAAAAGTAATAACCAGATTTTCCCTTTACATTCGCCAAGACTTGATCTTGATTGTCACCTGATGATTTATCGCGGCGGTCAATGAAGAAACAAACAAACAAATCAATCAAACTCGCCACAGTTGTTATACGTGCCCGTTCAACGGCCTCGGACACTGCGCAATCATGTTTTCAAATCAGTCTGTGTACGCGAATAACGCTTCAATACACTTTGATCAATCTACAGAATGTTCAGTGCGCGTGTTTTTGCTCGTATAGACAGTCGAGCGTTCAGCAGTCAAGCGCGACCAAGATTAAACCATTGACAATTTGACTTACTGAAGAAGCAATGAGGTGAGAACAGCGAAACAGTTATCCGGAGAATCAACGACCAAAGTTTTAAAACGAGTCACTGATGTTTGTATACATCGATTTGTAAGAGAATATAAAACAATATTTCTTAAAAGGATATTCACCCGTCAAACTCTTATGAATTTACAAACAAATAGAAAAAATATTGGTTCCACCATTACTCGGAAAAAATTGGCAAACTTGGTAATTTTCGATCTAGGTCCCATCGACAAAAATCTCCCACAAGAATAAGCCCGTGACCTTAGAGGATATTGATTTAAAAAACATGGTTGACGGCTTGACGTACTCAATAGCCTTTTCTGTAAATCTTCTACGTTTTTTTTTTGTTTTTGTAATTTGGGCAAGAGGTTCGGTCAAAATATGGTGATTATGAGAAGGTGTAATTTCGGAACGCATATATTTGTGCACAGTTTCAAGACACAATAAAATTTTCTAAATTCCCATTTTGTATATATGTGAAACAAAAAATAAGCAGGTGGAAACCTGTTTAAGGAAATTCCACAAAACACAAATTTTCGCAATTTTCAGCAGAAAAAAGCTTAAAAAATCGTGTGTAAAGTCATAGGCTCTAGATATAATTTTGTAACCTGTCATTTTAGTGAAGTATTATGCTCTAGATTATCTTGTAAAAAATTGGGGGGGCAATAGCCCCTTAACATAATTTTCAATAATCTAATTTCGTTTGTTTTTTCACGTCAAATAACCAATAGAAGTCTCAGAGTGGATAACATTGACGCAGTCGTTTTGTTTCACATTCAAATTTGTTCACTGTTCGATTATGCATTACATTTTAATTTACTTTTACTTTTTATTAAAGTAACCCTTGTTTAAAGGTAAAGATTCCACCGAATATTCGTTCCTTCAACAACTGTATGAAATGTAAGCGTAAAATAGCGACACAGAACTAAACGAACAACAATGTTCCATGGCTGGAGACGGCTCCGTATACCCTGATAGTAGCACGTAGCAGCCAAGACTTTGATCGATGCAAACTGCACATAAAGTTTTAATTCGAACCTCTGTTTCATGTTCACGTAATATTGGCATCATAAGTTATCAGTCGGCTAAGTAATTGCTTCATTCGTTTCGTTATGGGAATAATGTTCTTACTTCCACAGTCTATGGCTTGTTTTAAAATGAATTGCGCCACGTTCGAGTCATAAAATGTTTTACCTCAAGAAATGCCAAGTCGTAAAACAAACGTTTTTCCATCTACCCGTCTGTTGCTTCCCTGATAAATACATTTCTAGATACACAACCAATACTGAAAATGTGCTATGTCTGAAATTGTTGACGAAGACAATTTTTTTGTTGATAATAATACAGGTCAAGTGTAAAGAAAAAAACATATTTATTGAGTAGGTACTTTATTGAAAGTATTTTCCATTTCATCCGTTCCAGTAAAAACCGTCCGGAATGTCTGACAAAAACTAAAAAAAAAAAAAAAAATGGAAATAGCAATAAGGTTTGGAGAAATGGAAAGTGAATACGTCTCGTTTCTCGCCGAATATTTGAAGCATGCGAGGACTGGCTTATCTAGGTGCCCGTTAGGGCGCCGCAGCCAAGCCGCGGTGCGCTAAACACTCAAGCACCTTATACACCAAGCAGAGTTGGGGTGATTTCGAGGTGTTACCCAGCCGTCATGTAACGTGATGTGAACTTGAAAACTATCACAATCGAGGGGATTTAGGTACCTGACAACACATGCCAAATTTTATTGGGGTACGATTATTCCTTCTTGGTGAAAAAATGGCTTGAAACATGCTCAAAATCACTTTAAGGATGTTAGCTACTGCCTACTACTGCCTACTACTGCCTACTACTGCTCACATCTAATACGTCGGCCCGCGATTCTGACCAGACGGGTGGGACTACAATGTTCATATTTTACATGGACATTAAGGTTATAGAATGATAGTCTCTTTTGAAAAAAAAAAGTTGAAAAAGTTTGTTGGAAGGCTTTAAATAAAGGTTTTAAAATAAGCCTTAAACACTTGGCATACAATCAACAAGTAACCATAGTTACTTGACACTTGTTGACGGTATAAGCAGAGTTAGGCGGGAAAGTGCGATACGTAAACAAATAGCGGTCATTTAAAATTTTTCTTCTTTGTGTGGAACGAGAAAAGGTGTCATTATACTCTCATAAAACAAATCAGAAACCGTCCCTGGCCTAGGCCCAGATGTGGAAAATTATTTATAATGCAAAAGTGTAGGTCTAAAGTTCCATTTGGCTATAGGACTAGTAAAATTCATACTTACATTACATGTTTGACAAGCCTAGCCAACCCTATGCCAGCACAACATTATGAACTTGCTCAACTGTTTGTTTACATAATTGCAACAATCAAATCATTTCATACAACTTGTCTTTCGATTGGCCGGCGTTTATGAAGGCACTGCCATCTAGAATAAATATAGAACTTTTTCGAGCTCTTTGCTATACGCAAATCTTTTTAAAGTGTTTGGATTTCGTGATACTCTTTCAACCATAGACATCCTATATAATTGACTAGACCAGCAGTCGGTGGTCCACTTCCGGTACAATTAGAAGCCATCTTAAAATGACAGTTTACATGTTAATCAAATGGGAGCGATTTGTGGCCAAATAGTTCTCAAGATTGCCGCCAGGTTGACAGGTAAGCATACTAGCCTTTAACACCAAATGATTAGTAAATTCCCTTATGCAATCACTTCGTATTGTTTCTTTTGTTTAATACCATGCTGCACAAGCTAAAACCATATCAAACAATCCAGTAAAATACTTTATTGCATTAAAAAAGCATAAATTAAAACACCAAATCGCCATCTTGAAATGGGCCGGTTGAGTCTTCAATTTGCTACGCTCGCGCCTGTGCGGAGGTATAGGAGACTGCTAATCTAGCCTACTATAGGGGTTTAATATCAATGCTTTCAACTCACAACCCATGACGTTTTTCACGATACCGTTCAAGAATACCAATTCCTTCGAAAACGAAAACGACTTCGTTTTCAAATTGCGTTTTCAACTCATCTCCCACGAACTCAAGAATTGGGGTCCAGTCCTTATACCGTCGTTATACCATGGTTATACCACCTATACCCAGGATGTACATGAATCCGGGTCTAGATATTTTACATCCTATATTGTTACTGCTAATACCATAGAATTTAAATCAACTTTGATAAAAATATTATATTTTAGCAAATAATTTTGTAATGGAACTTGAAAAAGTAATGAGATCACACACATAACAAAAACTTGTAGAAATACAGCCAAACCTTACACACTCAAAAGAAATGAGATCTAAAAAAAGGGCCAAGCTCATCTACCCTTCCACATAAACGTACAGTGTCCCATAACAGCATCCTCGAAAAGCTTGGCAAAATAGAATTTGCATGTTATTACGTTTAAATTAATTAGAAAAAAAGAACTTGGATAAACTATTACGTTAAATTAATAATCGCAAATTCTATTTTGCCAAGCTTTTCGAGGATGCTGTTATGGGACACTGTACGTTTATGTGGAAGGGTAGATGAGCTTGGCCCTTTTTTTAGATCTCATTTCTTTTGAGTGTGTAAGGTTTGGCTGTATTTCTACAAGTTTTTGTTATGTGTGTACACCATACGTCGCGAAGTGTGTACAAAACACCATTGTGCAGGAGAAGGCACCTCAGAGAGGCCCACTCAGCTTCAGAGCGCTTCCACAACAATGTCGGATAAAATACACATTGATCGGAGTCGTGAAAAGTGGGTCACTGTGGGGAACTAGGAAACCACTACACCAACCCCTAAAACAAACTGGGATGTGTTGGCGCAGCTTGATGAGTCTTCAGATCGAGTTAACAAGATTGCCAACTGCAGAAATCAATAACATGCTAACTTGCATCTCTCAGCGGAATCCGCGAGTCAAGAAGTCACCCGCTATCCACGGTGGTGGCGGGTATCCGAAGATCTAGAAGATGTCACCCGCTATCCGCGGTGGTGGCGGGTATCCGAAGATCTAGAAGATGTCACCCGCTATCCGCGGTGGTGGCGGGTATCCGAAGATCTAGAAGGTCTAGAAGTATAAAATAATCTTGTTAGCAACTTGCTTCTTCACGAGAATGATTGCAAGGTGTTTGAGGAGAGAATTGAAAGAAGATTTCGTTTTATCTTACTTGGGTTATGTTTATGTATTTATTTCATCCGTGTCATATTCAGTTACGTAAACTGATTTACTAAGTATGACGATACATATTAACTACTAAGAGTACGTATTTAAATAATGTTTCAACGCATCCACCTCTATTAAACTTCAATCTCGCGACTACTTCGCAAGCAAAAATAACATAAATTTTAGAGTAGTAATATCAACGGATTATTTTATTTGACATTTTAAAGCCTGTATACATTTTCCGTGAGTCCGGTAAAATACACGAGGTATTAATTTTGATACTAATTCCATAAAACAAAATAATGTTTGCTCATTTTAATCTACGCTTGCACCTGGATTTTATTTAAATAACATTCGCGAATTAAATAATGCATGGCTTTTGTGATTTGTTAATGTATCATGTAAAAGCTCTAATGGACTGACTAATACAGGCCGATATTAAAACCCTGGTATGGATGTAGTTTCGAAATTTGTGTTATTTGCTAATTCTTGTTTTTTCCAGTGAATATTGCGCATAATGGACTGCTGAGTGCTATGTACAATGTGCACAAAAAGGTAATCGAATAAAGCCACTATATCAATTTATTTAACGGCATGGGAAAGTCATACCTATACAAATGAATTCCACGGTGACTCGTGTGGATATATTTACCCCGCGACAAACAGTTAACTAGTATTGAGATTATTTAATACAATCCAGAAATTAAAAAATCCATCCCGAGTCTCCCACTTTCCGGGTGGACGCCTTAGCCAACTAGACCACCGAGACGGTAACTATTTAACTTCTGTATTGTCGTTACATTATAGAACTTGAATGGATGGAACAATAAAGCATCGAAAAACTGTTGCTGTTGAATTGACCAAACAAACATATTTATAATGTCATTACCTTACGCAGGTATGAGCGAGGGTATATTTCTCGATTTGGATGGTCGGGAAACACTCCCGTAGGTGGAATTGTTAATATTTAATACAATCCAGAAATTAAAAATTCGGGATGGATTTTTTAATTTCTGGATTGTATTAAATATTAACAATTCCACCTACGGGAGTGTTTCCCGACCATCCAAATCGAGAAATAGTATTGAGATTGTTTCTCTGAGAATCGCTCGCGTCACAAGAAGCAATTAGGCCGTTTCGGTAGCTCCACGAAGTCATGGAAGTATTGAATAATGCCCTGGTTAGCTGCGTGACGACACTCAATAGAAGAAGAGAATAAAAATATCTTGAGATACGTTGACAAGAGTCAAACGTAAGCCGGAAACTAGCGGAGTTTCGGTGAACCTAAGACTGGAAGGAAGGTGGTGCCATCTGTGGGGAGTGAACGAAACATTACGTCGTAACCACACACACACGCACACACACTATCGTGACACCGACCGAAGTAATATTGGAATAATTGGATGAGCGAAGCGAAGACTTCAATTTCACCGACCCCCAAAAAAATTTAGCTCGGGTGTTTTTTTTTTTTTTTTTTTTTTTTTTTTTTTTTCGTTTTTCTGTCTGTTTGTTCGCTCTCTACCGGGCAAACGGCATATGCGATCTTGATGAAAATTTGACACGACCTTCGTTTTCTCTGAACTTAGACTTGCCACGTTTTTGGGTACAATCGAAGAAATATTTCTCAAAAATATCGTACTTTTACGATTTTTTTCGATTTTTAGTGCGATATTTTCGTGCCATTTGGGCCAATTCTGATCAAACGGGTGGGGCTACAACGTTCATATTTCACATGGACATTAAGGTTGTAATTAAAATCTACTTACTTATTTATTATTTATTTTATACTAACAAACTCACGTGAGATTTGTAGGCGCCAGCCAGCAGTCAGTCAGTAGAAAACACGAAACTCCTTTATGCTAAAGTAACCAGTTATAAATTCAAATACCATGGGATGTGAGCAGGGAATATATTGAAACCAAGGTAGGGCTATCTTGCCAGAGTAGGCTAGGCCTATATTGTCCTACAAGTTTACAGACATATTATTATCAGATTAATAAGTAGGCTCTAGGCCTAAGAATTATGACCGGTCTTGCAAAGAACAAAATTAACAAGAAAACACAAGGAAATGGCAATACAATTAAATACAATCAAATAGTAATTGAGTAGGCCTTAGCCCTAAAATGATTTGTTTAGGCACTAGGCCTTGGTCTGTGTGACCTTGGCTTTTGAAGCCAAATACGCAGTAGGCTAGGCTAGGCTAGGCCTATGCGTGCAAAAGTTCAAAAACTTTCTTTGGCTACTGGTAAAATAACAGTCTTGTAACACGGCGAGAATTGTTAATGAATATGTATCGATACTTTACGAATTGTGCGTCGGTCCCTAGGTAGGCTGATGTAGGCCTAGTAGGACGGCGAAGCGCGCAGTTCCGAATCCTCGGCGGAATAGGCTAGGCTAGGCCTATGCGTGCAAAAGTTCAAAAACTGTTCTTTGGCTACTGGTAAAATAACAGTCTTGTAACACGGCGAGAATTGTTAATGAATATGTATCGATACGTTACGAATTGTGCGTCGGTCCCTAGGTAGGCTGATGTAGGCCTAGTAGGACGGCGAAGCGCGCAGTTCCGAATCCTCGGCGGAATATGCAGAATACGAGCAGAAATCTCGTATTTGGTAGGCCACAGGTAGGGCCTAGATCGTGGAGTCCATCCCCACAGTGAGTAGACCCAGGTAGGCCCGGAAGTAGGCTAGGCTATGGAAATTAGCCCACGTCTGGACCGCAGTCCATCTCTCCTCTGTACCTCGACGTCGAATGTTCTCGTCTTTCTTCCGAAGTAGCAGACGACGCTCGGAATGTTCCACAACCTTCTGTCACGGGGCTCCAAGACAACTTCCAAAGACATTGACGTGATTGGTCAATTGGCGTTGATTTAGCGTCTGATTGGTGGATTTCAAATGGCAACTCACTGGACTAGTTCATTAATATAATTGCAGGGGTTTCCTTTGAAGTTGCATAATTTAAGTAATATTTACATCAGATTGTGCAAGACTTGTTGTGTTTGTTGTAGCGTCAAATCACAGAGTATTTGATGCGCTGTGTTGGGGTCGACAGTTGGCAACACCGCCGAGAAACTAGCAGTGGTAAAGTTGTATGGTTTTTCCGTCGGTAAAGAAGTAGTCCTACAGTTGACGCGGTTCCAATTTCAGTCACTAGGTGTCGCGCGCGTATCGAATTATTGTATTGAATATATTAATGCGGCAATTCCAAATGGTCGCAATAACACTTTGAATATGTAGCACTGTTGACTGTTATTTAAATTATGACGTAGCACTTAAAAGTTATTTAATTACCAGTTTTATGTTAGAAATGTTCAGATAATAATCAATAATTGTTGATAATTAGTAAATATAAAGTAATTAATCAGTAATTAATAGGGCAGTAGAGTGTGTACAGCTACAACTGCTCCCAAACTCAAAAACTGGAAAATTTATAATTTTACAATGTTTTTTAGTTTTTAAACAAGCGTACTGAGGGTACTGTACATAGATACATAAATTATACAATGTGGTTACATAGCAATTAGGTAATCAGGTTAGGAAGGGTAGGATTTTGAGCAATCTCTGTACTCTGTCCCTCCTGTGTATGTGTACTACCGTACAATGTGTCAACTAATCAGTGTATGTGATTACGTGATGTGTAATAAAATGATCGATGAGTGTAATGAAATGTCGAGTAACTCTTGGTACTCCGATTCTAAAGAGAATCTAACCCCCTCCCTCTTTCTTAAATCTAAGTTACGTTTGTTAGGTGAAATGCTACGTTGACTAAATTTTGTTCATTTAATCAATTTTGTAAGTCCACGTGCGATAATATCAAGCTCCGTGGACTAGTTGGCCTAAACCACCATTGGCTGTGATAAGCAAGACCAAGGCTCCTAAATCCGCACCGACGTGTTCATCAAATGTTTTTTATTTTTTTTAAACGTGAACAATGTTCAGTAAAATTGGTGGTTTTAAGAACCACCACTCCACGCTGTTCCATACACAGCCCTCTCTCTCTCCAAAGCTTGACCTTAAGTGCATCCCGTATAGGGGCCTATTAGAAAGGTCAAGTAAGCTCACAGATCGGTACGCACAAGTAGCTTCTCTTTGATAAAACAAGCAAGGATTAAAAAACTATATCGCAATACTTGTTTACGACGCAGAAATTAATAAAAAGGTTTATAAAAAAAGTATATAACGCTAAATACTCCAATTACC
Source organism: Sweltsa coloradensis (assembly GCA_024449915.1). Taxonomy (NCBI): domain Eukaryota; kingdom Metazoa; phylum Arthropoda; class Insecta; order Plecoptera; family Chloroperlidae; genus Sweltsa; species Sweltsa coloradensis. The sequence continues at coordinate 301,413 of JAMZAV010000082.1, forward strand.
CTCGCCTGCAACAGTACGTCATTGGATAATTAGACATATTAGCAACAAAGCGTCGTTCAGAAATTACGGTGATATATGTCGCAAAAGTGTGTCAACGGTGTAACTAAACTACTTTGGTGAAACTACTAATAATACGATTAAATAGATTGATCAAACAAGAGTAGGCCTACGCCTTCGCAAAATTAATACAAAAATACAAAATACGAAAATACAACAATTTAATACAAAAATACAACAATGGTTGAGGATCATAACATTCAAAGGCCTCGTCCAATAAGGCACATCCACAGCTCTTTGAATAATTATGTCTAGCAGCAAGCGTAGTTCAAAAGCAATTTTATTTTAACGGTAACCTTGTACTGTCCGTCGTATAGGTGAAAGAAGTCAATTATTGACGAGAGCAAATTTTTTGTTAGAACACAAATTTTACCTAACTGCGGTTTCTCGAAAGTTTGTATTCGAGGTTGGAATTTTGCACGTTCGGCTTTCGGTAAGAATTTATATTTAAATTCCGCAAGTCGAAGACGTAATTCCGTTGGTCGTTGTTTTATTAAATTTTTATTAGTCGCTGATTCGGTTATCGAAAGTTCAATTTCGTTGTCAAAGTTCGGTTTCATACATACGTCATTCATACATCCATCCTTATCATCGTCGCTTTTAAGATCGCCCGTAGGCCCACAAGTTACGTCACTTCCACAATTCAACACACCCGTAGGTTGACCGCTGATATTCAAATTATCCGTAGATTTACTTATTTCATCACTTATAAAATTCAAACAACCCGTAGGTTCACCAGTTTCATTATGTGCCTTTGCACCGTCGCTTTTATTATCAAAATTCTCATCAACGTCGTTAAATTGTTCCACTGCATCGTAGAACTCCTCACTATATCCCTCCGTTTCACTATCACTAACTTCACTTTCAAGTTCACATTCATTCATACTCATGCATTCATTTTTATCTGTCGCGTTCAAGTTAACTTCGAGTTTGTCTAACTTACAAAGTGTCGAAGGTTCAATATCGCTGGCTATCGCAGCAGGTTTCGATGAATCGTCAATATTAAATTCCAAAGTTTCGTTATTATCGTCGAGTATATCCCAGATTTTATTTACCGCAGTCTTGTAAAATAGGCCTCTTGCCCATGAATTACGAAGTTTTGCAAAATTATTTGCCTTGGAAGAGTTATCGTTGTTGGTTTTAATTTTATTTACCGGGAATTTATCCTCCGATTTAAATAATGAATCGTCGCGTTCAAGAATTTCTACTTCCTTAGACTCGGTACAAGTTACTACCCTAGTTTTAATAATATCATTAGTATCAGTGGCAAGGTAGCCCACCTCGCTGTCAGTCTGAATGACTGTAGGCCTAGGACTATCTCCGCTCCCCACTTCCAAAACATGTTTATCGATAACGTTATCATTTATTTTAACAACCGAAGAATTCACTAATTCAGTTAATTTCTGAATATCTTGTCTCGATTCCTGTTTAAATTCCTCGAGCGACTGTAAAATTTGTTTAATCATGCCAAAAGCATCACTCTCCAATTTTGAAACATGTTTAGGTTCGTTTATTATGTTATCTGGTTGACGCGTTAAGTTTAAGGTTATGTTCGAGACCGATGGTCCCGCGTCTGTTGCTACACCGGTCCCAACTCGTTTCCCGAGCGATGACCTTGATTGTCATCCCTAGCTTGCTCTACGCGTTCTTGCCATTCACGATTGTAATTAGGCCTGTAGTTGTTATTGTTACTTGGTTGACTAGCACGATTGTCACGAAGATTCTGATTGTCGTTGCTCATGTTTACTCGATTTTGGTTACCGCCGCGGTTACCATCCCTTTCCAGGTCTAGTTTATCTAGGCAAGAAATGAGGCTATCCTCGGTAAACTGTTGTTGCACCATTAGAATACGTACTTCGTAGGGCAAATGCTTAATCATTAGTTCAATCAAAGTTTGTATTGGGATAGGTTCCGGTAAATACTTCACCCGTTTCAAGAAGCGTTTAACGTAAGATGCCATGCTTTTATTTCTGACGTCCCATTGACCATTGTAAACCTGTCTGATTAGCTGCGCGTGCTGGTTACTGTTCCAGAATTTGCCTAAAAATGCTTTGCAAAACTCATCGTATGATTCTAATCTGTGGTCTTGGTACCAATACCAAGCTTGTTCCTCAAGCGTCTGAATCATTATCCCTGGTCTATGTTGATCGGGAATTTTGAAGGATTGAAATCGTTGTTCGATTAAGTTTAAGAACTCAATAGGATGGAGTCCTTTATTGATGCCCGTAAATTTAATACCTTCACGGTGGAGAGTATCGCTTACATGAGCGCTTAGTTGTGAAATCGATTCGTTCACAATAACTGAATTCCGGCGAATGACGAATTATCTTTCACTTGTTCAATCTTATCGTCTATCACTTTAAGGCTTTCGTTCAAAGTAGAATGTCCCCGCGTGACACTGTCAACCTGTTGTTTAATAGACCGATGGAATTTGTCCATGTCAGACATTTTATCATTAATGATTTGAAGCTCTTCATTAAATCCGGCAACCATGTTACCCGTAAGGCCTACTTTGTTCAGTTCAATGCCGCAATCTCGTTTGATCAACTCGGTTTGATTAGTTTTTATAAACTCAACCTCACTCCCTAGTTTACTAATCCGCATGTCATTCGTTTGTTTGTATTGTCCGATATTTGACTTTATTTCATTGATGTCGTGCGAATGAATCTCTACTGTTTGCTTTACGAGTTTTAATTCTGCGATATCCTGTCTTAAAGTGTCAATATCACGTTTAAACGTCCTGCCTAGACGTCTCAATATCCTGTTTTATTTCATTTACCGAATGAATTAGTTGTGTCAACATGTTGGTAATGTTAACTCACTGTGATTACTCTGCAAAGATTGCTCAGGAATAGGTTGTAGGCCTACTGATTGCAGCTGTGGCGGCTGATCGAATGGACCGGGTGATAGGCCTATGCCAGGTTGGGTGCTCATTGCAGGTCGGGCTGGTGTAGATTGTGCGATAGGATATGCTCCCACATTGCTATCAATAGTAAAAACACCATTGTTAGTTTCAACATTTTCATCAGTCTCAATATCCTCTTGTAGGTTTGAGTGGTCAGCTCCCATGGTGAATGAATTAGGCAAAACTGGTTATTATTCAACGTAAAATCTCAAGGTGTGAACAAGTAGGCAGGCCCAACGTTGGCCGACAATTGTAATTAAAATCTACTTACTTATTTATTATTTATTTTATACTAACAAACTCACGTGAGATTTGTAGGCGCCAGCCAGCAGTCAGTCAGTAGAAAACACGAAACTCCTTTATGCTAAAGTAACCAGTTATAAATTCAAATACCATGGAATGTGAGCAGGGAATATATTGAAACCAAGGTAGGGCTATCTTGCCAGAGTAGGCTAGGCCTATATTGTCCTACAAGTTTACAGACATATTATTATCAGATTAATAAGTAGGCTCTAGGCCTAAGAATTATGACCGGTCTTGCAAAGAACAAAAATTAACAAGAAAACACAAGGAAATGGCAATACAATTAAATACAATCAAATAGTAATTGAGTAGGCCTTAGGCCTAAAATGATTTGTTTAGGCACTAGGCCTTGGTCTGTGTGACCTTGGCTTTTGAAGCCAAATACGCAGTAGGCTAGGCTAGGCTAGGCCTATGCGTGCAAAAGTTCAAAAACTGTTCTTTGGCTACTGGTAAAATAACAGTCTTGTAACACGGCGAGAATTGTTAATGAATATGTATCGATACGTTACGAATTGTGCGTCGGTCCCTAGGTAGGCCTAGTAGGACGGCGAAGCGCGCAGTTCCGAATCCTCGGCGGAATATGCAGAATACGAGCAGAAATCTCGTATTTGGTAGGCCACAGGTAGGGCCTAGATCGTGGAGTCCATCCCCACAGTGAGTAGACCCAGGTAGGCCCGGAAGTAGGCTAGGCTATGGAAATTAGCCCACGTCTGGACCGCAGTCCATCTCTCCTCTGTACCTCGACGTCGAATGTTCTCGTCTTTCTTCCGAAGTAGCAGACGACGCTCGGAATGTTCCACAACCTTCTGTCACGGGGCTCCAAGACAACTTCCAAAGACATTGACGTGATTGGTCAATTGGCGTTGATTTAGCGTCTGATTGGTGGATTTCAAATGGCAACTCACTGGACTAGTTCATTAATATAATTTGCAGGGGTTTCCTTTGAAGTTGCATAATTTAAGTAATATTTACATCAGCTTGTGCAAGACTTGTTGTGTTTGTTGTAGCGTCAAATCACAGAGTATTTGATGCGCTGTGTTGGGGTCGACAGTTGGCAACACCGCCGAGAAACTAGCAGTGGTAAAGTTGTATGGTTTTTTTTCCGTCGGTAAAGAAGTAGTCCTACAGTTGACGCGGTTCCAATTTCAGTCACTAGGTGTCGCGCGCGTATCGAATTATTGTATTGAATATATTAATGCGGCAATTCCAAATGGTCGCAATCACACTTTGAATATGTAGCACTGTTGACTGTTATTTAAAATATGACGTAGCACTTAAAAGTTATTTAATTACCAGTTTTATGTTAGAAATGTTCAGATAATAATTAATAATTGTTGATAATTAGTAAATATAAAGTAATTAATCAGTAATTAATAGGGCAGTAGAGTGTGTACAGCTACAAGGTTATGGTGATGTATTGCTTTCTGAAAGAAAAAGTTGAAAAAGTTAGCCAGAATCGAGAGAAATAAAGCTTTTAATATACGTTTTTTGACTTTTTGTGCGATATTTTCGTGCCATTTGGGCCAATTCTGACCAAACGGGTGGGGCTACAACGTTCATATTATACATGGACATTAAGGTTATGGTGATGTAGTACCTTTTGAAAGAAAATGTTGAAAAAGTTAGCCAGAATCCATAGAAATATAGCTTTTAATGTAAGATTTTTACGTTAAATAATAACAAATTAACAAGAAACAATAGAAACTTGACAACAATCACCTACAATGCGTCGGCAGAAAAACAAAGCACTTGCAAAAGTAAAGATATCCCACGCAAACTAAAAACTTTAAAAAAGCTCATCCATCAACGCGGCGTAAGTTTGCGTAGGACCACTTTTCCTTTGCAAGGGCTTTTTTAATGCATTGTAGGTGATTGTTGTTATTGTTTCTTGTAAATTGTTATTAAACTAAAAAAACTCATATAAAAACCTTTATTCTATGGAGTCTGGCTAACTTTTTCAACTTTTTCTTTCAGAAAGCAATAAATCACCATTACCTTAATGTTCATGTGAAATATGAACGTAGTAGCCCCACATGTTTGGTCAGAATTTGCTCAAATGTCACGAAAATATCGCAATAAAAATCGAAAAAAAATCGCAAAAGTACGATATTCACGAGAAATATTTCTTTGATTGTACCCAGAAACGTAGCAAGTCTAAGTTCAGAGATTTCGAAGGTCCCCTCAAATTTTCATCAAGATCGCATATGCCGTTTGCCCGGTAGAGAGCGAACAAACAGACCGAAAAATAAACAAACAAAGAAAAAAAACACCCGAGCTAAATTGTTTTTGGGGGTCGGTGAAATTGAAGTCTTCGCTTCGCTCATCCAATAAACTAGGAAAACGCTAAAGTCCCGCCGCGTTGATGGATGAGCTTTTTAAAGTTTTTAGTTGCGTGGGATATCTTTACTTTTGCAAGTGCTTTGTTTTGCTGCCTATGCATTGTAGGTGAATGTTGTCGAATTTCTTTTGTTTCTTGTCAATTGGTATTATTTACCGTAAAAAACTTGTATCAAAAGCTTTATTTCTATGGATTCTGGCTAAATTTTTCCACTTTTTCTTTCAAAAGGTACTACAACCATAACCTTAATGTCCATGTATAATATGAACGTTGTTGCCCCACCCGTTTGGTCAGAATTGGCCCAAATGGCACGAAAATATCGCACAAAAAGTCAAAAAAACGTATATTAAAAGCTTTTTTTTCTCTCGATTCTGGCTAACTTTTTCAATTTTTTCTTTCAGAAAGCAATACATCACCATTACCTTAATGTCCATGTGAAATATGAACGTTGTAGCCCCACCCGTTTGGTCAGAATTGGCCCAAATGGCACGAAAATATCGCACTAAAAATCGAAAAAAATCGTAAAAGTACGATATTCATGAGAAATATTTCTTCGATTGTACCCAAAAACGTGGCAAGTCTAAGTTCAGAGAAAACGAAGGTCGTGTCAAATTTTCATCAAGATCGCATATGCCGTTTGCCCGGTAGAGAGCGAACAAACAGACGGAAAAACAAAAAAAAAACAAACAAACAAACAAAAAAAACAAACAACGGAGCTAAATTTTTTGGGGGGTCGGTGAAATTGAAGTCTTCGCTTCGCTCATCCAACTAGGAAAACGCTAAAGTCCCGCCGCGTTGATGGATGAGCTTTTAAAAGTTTTTAGTTTGCGTGGGATATCTTTACTTTTGCAAGTGCTTTGTTTTGCTGCCTACGCATTGTAAGTGATTGTTGTCAAGTTTCTATTGTTTCTTGTCAATTGGTATTATTTACCGTAAAAAACTTATATTAAAAGCTTTATTTCTATGGATTCTGGCTAACTTTTTCAACTTTTTCTTTCAAAAGGTACTACATCACCATAACCTTAATGTTCATGTATAATATGAACGTTGTAGGCCCACCCGTTTGGTCAGAATTGGCCCAAATGGCACGAAAATATCGCACAAAAAATCAAAAAACTTTTATTAAAAGCTTTATTTCTATAGATTCTGGCTAACTTTTTCACATTTTTCTTTCAGAAAGCAATACATCACCATTACCTTAATGTCCATGTGAAATATGAACGTTGTAGCCCCACCCGTTTGGTCAGAATCGGCCCAAATGTCACGAAAATATCGCACCAAAAATCGAAAAAAATCGTAAAAGTACGATATTCATGAGAAATATTTCTTCGATTGTACCCAAAAACGTAGCAAGTCTAAGTTCAGAGAAAACGAAGGTCCTGTCAAATTTTCATCAAGATCGCATATGCCGTTTGCCCGGTAGAGAGCGAACAAACAGACGGGGGAAAAAAAAAAAAAAAAACACCCGAGCTAAATTTTTTTGGGGGTCGGTGAAATTGAAGTCTTCGCTTCGCTCATCCAATTAAAAATAGATAAATTCGTATTTAGAGTCTACCCATTCAGCCACATAACTATTTTCGGTCCCTACCAAGCCAACCCTGTAGGCGCCGCCATCATCGGCGAGCGAACAATGACCAACTAGAGACCGACATATCAAAGTAGGAAAGACCAATCAATCAAATTGGACACGATTCCACTCGCAGACAGCTCCAAAATCAGCACGGCTGATTCGAACCGCAACAGAATTTATTATGTGCCTCGTTGCTAGGACGGCTCCAAATCACAATTTACAAATTCCACAGCCAAGAACTGAGGACTTAAGTCCACATTAGAAGTTTAAAAACTTCTGCCTAGAGCGGAAATCGAACCCTGGACCTTCTGCATTGGAAGCAGAGCCTCTAACCACAAGACCAACGAACCACACAAAATACAAAATACAAAAGATGGTGAGAGCAAGTACAAGCACCGAGATGCTATTTGTTGATTATAGTAAACTGAACTATACGTTAAAAAAACAAAACACTTAATAAATAAATTCACCGCCACGTGTGCTACACTTTAAAAAAATACCACAACAATAATACTTCTCCCGTTATATAAATAATAAAATCAATGACCCGGCACCTCCACCAACAATGCTATTCTTACGGAGCTAAAACTTTTCTCGCTCTACCCGGCACCTCCACCAACAATGCTATTCTTATGGAGTTAAAAATGTTTTAGGTCTACCCGGTACCTCTACCAATCTCATATACTAGGAAAACGCTAACGTCCCGTCGCGTTGATGGATGAGCTTTTTTGTAAGTTTTTAGTTTGCGTGGGATCTATTTACTTATCAAGTTTCTTTTTAACGCATTGTTGGTGATTGTTGTCAAGTTTCTATTGTTACTTGTAAATTGTCATAAACCTAAAAAAACTAATATTAAAACCTTTATTCTATGGGGTTCTGGCTAACTTTTTTATCTTTTTCTTTCAAAACCAATACATCACCATTACCTTAACGTCCATGTAAAATATGAACCTTGTAGCCCCACCAGTTTGGTCAGAATCGGCCCAAATGTAACAAAAAAAATTGCACTAAAAATCGGAAAAATCGTAAAAATACAATATTCATGAGAAATATTTCTTCGATTGTACCCAAAAACGTTAGCAAGTCTAAGTTTAGAGATTTCGAAGGTCCCCTCCAATTTTCCTCCAGTTCGCATATGCCGTTTGCCAGGTAGAGAGCGAACAAATAGACAGAAAAACAAACAAACAAAGAAAAAAAGAAAACACCCGAGCTAAATTTTTTGTGGGGGTCGGTGAAATTGAAGTCTTCGCTTCGCTCATCCAATTATAATGGCAAGACTTTGATTCCCTTGTCCAATCACTCATTTCACTTTTATTTGACACATGCTCAAAGCGTCGGCCATTTTGATTCTTGACTAGCGCTACCTGTTATCTAAGAAACTTACTCTAACGGACCTTACAACTTTTCTTCACTAGAGTTCGCTATGTCTTGGTTGCTTCTAATTCATGTTTCGTATTTCAATACAATATACTAATACATCATGGTCCTTTCAGCATGTTTCACATTAATATACGCGTATGTCAATAGACAGAGAACATAATATAACATGGATTTGCAAGGTAATGTAAATTAATTTCACGAGCAAATTTCACAGTATAAAATGTAAATTTCCTGAGAATGTAATCAACAGCAATAGAATGTCAGAACGTGTTATATTAGAAAGAATGTTATACTGCTCGTCCTATTAATATGTTTGAGATATTTGGATAATTTAATGAATTCCTTGTGCAGGTAAAAGCGTGCAAAAAACACTTCATCGCGTGTATCTATTTGAAATGTTTCAGATTAGATGAGCCGCTTGATGAATAATATAGACGCGGAGGTATGCAAATAATTAAAAGCTTCCATTTCAGAAGCAATGCAAATTAACTCAGTTATTTTATCTCGATATTTTGTACATTTTAAGATACTTCACTGGGTGTATTCGTTTTTTCCAGTTAATTTGAATTATATACGCTCACTTTGTAGCATTAAATTTTCATATATCGTTCAGTGGTTAGTGTCCCTGCTTCATATGCAGAAAGTCTTAAGTGGGTAAACGATGAGTTTGGAGCCGTCCAAGCAACGAGGAACTTAATCTCAGGTTGATCCGCTTTAGCCATGGTTGACGCGAGACTATTCTTGCAGGGAACACGCATACAGATCTTGACTGAGGGTTGAATTACTAAACCCGTAGTAGCATATGTTCAAAAGTTTACAGAGATTGGTAAGAAAAGAGAGGACGGTAATGTCCGTAATGATGTTTTTAAGCCAAAGATAAAAATAAAGTGATATTTTTATCCTGGGAGAATTTTTTGGGATTTGGCTGAATAGTGAACTACTGAGTAATTAAATTTGCTGTGCTGTAATAATTTTGTTTTGCAAATTGTGAAGGGATTTTCAAAAGTAGGATTGTTTTGTGTCGAGCATATTTTATTTTGAAAATAAAACTATTAACGCAATTACACTAATTAACGTGGAAACTATGACATTTCAAAACACATTCGAAACAAACAAACGGAAGCAACAGTTTTAAAATATTTGTAAAGGCTCTTACTGTGTTGAATTAATAATAATTTTCCCTGGTTTACCTTGTAATGGAGTTAGCCGTGTGGGCGTGCCATTTGTTCTTGGCGCCTGGGCAAATGTAAAGGGATCTCTCTTCTCTCACTCGGCACAGCTTTCAACAGACAGCCCTAACGGGAACACTTTGTCAGGCCTGGGATGGGAGTTAATTACAAACACCGTACCTACCTACATCTGTGAGCCACTATACACACCCTACCTACATCTGTGTGCCACTATACACACCCTACCTACATCTGTGAGCCACTATACACACCCTACCTACATCTGTGTGCCACTATACACACACTACCTACATCTGTGAGCCACTATACACATCGCGAATGAATAATAAAATAATTCCCCAATGTTATTTTTGTTTTTTGTTTGCAGACGGATAATGTTCATTGTTTTGCAATTAGATCCGAATAAACAAAACGATTAACATTATTTTATAATCCACGGTGATTAAAAGCGGATGGTTACTTAACAGGACTCTGTGAACATTCAGTGGAAATAACTTTTTATTTTAATTTTTGGTTATCATTTTACCAGCCCGTTTATTTTCCCGAGTTCGTTCATGGTATTGTATTGTAATGCTTCTGACTCAATGGCAACAATGTAGCACAACTTTGTCTGTGACTGTTATAATCATGTTATAAATCGTCTTAAAACCCCGCCTCTGCATTTTATATTACATTGTAGTATGTGGCTTATGTTTGAATCTTTGCACGACAGTTTTATTTTTGTATAAAGTTTAACTAGTCCTAAAGCTGTTTTCTCGTATAGAAAACTTGAAGGGATTTACAATAGTTATTTCGATCACAGTTTCGCGTGCAAATGATCTTCGACGTGCTAGGTATAGGCTAACATAACGCAGACTGGCCTCGGTACAGTGATTATCGTTATTGAAGTCTTGATATTATAATTCAAATGTTCAACTTAAATCTGAGCGAACTGTGGCAGCCGTGTTAGTTGGCAAGTGGAGATGAAAATGAAAAGCATTTTCTTTTAAATTGCTTTTTTATGGCAAACTTAGAAACTACGGCCATTTCATCGGTGTAATTGTTAAAAGTTTACATTAAATTATTTAAGTAAAACTGAGCTTGATAGTGCGTCAAGAATGGAGTGATTTCATATGCAATAATAAACGTTTAAACGTTTAGATGTTGAACGGCCAACTATCTCCCTGGTAATTAATAATTGTTATTTATTTATTTATTCATGGTCTGTACGATTCAGGTATCAACGTTGATTTACTCGATAAGTATACTGGGAGTATTAAATTACAAATAATACCTTTTGTTCAATAATTAATTTAACGTTTAATTGATATTTAACTAACGACTTCCTAACCAGTTATAATAGTAAATTGTAATGGATTAAGTATTTATTAAATTAATTCCAAGTTTAATAAATTATTCACCGCATCGTTACCGGTATAGAAATGAACACAACCGACTGTCATATGGTTGAGAGCGGAGGCAGGACTATAGTATTGTTTGGAACCACTGTGCTAGCAAATAGCTGTAATTTCCTAGTGTGATGAAGAGCGTTGTATTATTAACGTAACGACCTGGCATCGATCCACCGCCTTTTTGCACAACTCAGTCGCATTGCTATCGATTCTTTTTTTAATCTATTATTTATGGTCTTTGGAACGTCTACAAAATGAAAAAATAACAAAACCATTGCTTTTTCCATTAATTTAGTTAATTTTCTCCACTGTCAATAAACCGAGCCCGATTCCAGGGCATGGTTGTTGCAGAAAGTAGGGCTATACATTTCCTTCTGTATATTGTGCTTTAATGAAACATCAACATTGCAATGTTTATCGAGTATCGAACTAACGGGATATTTCCAGGGGAAATCAAGATTATTTACAGTCGGGAAATATACTGTGATTGAAGTAATAGGGACATTCACATATAGTCTGGCGTAGGTGTGAATCAATTGTGCACTTTTATATAGAGGTCCAAATTTTTTTATGCGTGTACTTCAACCCCTAATAGTCATTTTAGACCGGGACCCCATTCGTTTCGCTATTAATTAAGCTATGGCGGCCATCTTTAAAGATGGCGCCAAAGTGTAATATGACTACCTCATTTTGAAGGAATCTTGGCATGTGGAACCACTTTTTCAATTAAATTGACCATGGGAAATTCAAATATGGCATCAGAATTAGAATTTTGTGAATTTTGAGGCAGTAAATTGCAAATTTTACCAATTTTAAGCCAATTTAGTTACGAAATTTCACTGGTTTTTACGACAGCCGAGTTGACTGTAATATCATTCATAGAGATAAAAAAAAATTATGCGTGTACTAGACACCCCAATACTCAGTTTAAGACCGGGACTTCATTCGTTTCGCCATTAATTTAGCTATGGCGGCCATCTTTAATGATGGCGCCAAAGTGTTATAATACTACATCATTTCGAAGGAATCTTGGCATGTGGAACCACTTTTTCCATAAAATCGACCATGGGGAACTCAAATATGGCATCAGAATTAGAATTTCGGAAATTTTGAGGCAGTAAATTGCAAATTTTACCAATTTTAAGCCAATTTTGTTACGAAATTTCACTGGTTTTTACGACAGCCGAGTTGACTAAAAGAACATGCATAGAGACCACATTTTTTTATGCGTGTACTAGACACCCCAATAGTCAGTTTTAGACCAGGACCCCATTCGACTCTTAATCCATTTACTTATGGCGTCCATCTTTAAAGATGGCGTCTATAGTGTAATAAGACTTCCACATTATGGCAGAATTTTTGCATGTAACAAAACTTTTACCCATTAAATCGACCATTGTGAACTCGAATATGGCATCAGAATTAGTAATTAGTGAATTTCGAGGCCGAAAATTGCAAGTTTTACACATTTTAAGGCAATTTTGTTACGAAAATTCACTGGTTTCTTTGATAACCGAGTTAAATGTAATAACATATATACCCCTAGAGGTAAAAATTTTTAAGCGTGTACTAGACACCCAAATCGTCATTTTTAGACCGGGAGTCTATTCGACTCTCAATCCATTTACATATGGCGGCCATCTTTGGAGTCTATAGTGTAAATACACTTTCACATTTAGAGGAAATCTAGGCTTGTGGCACCTTTTTTTCATTAAATTGACCATAGGGAACTCGAATATAGCATCAGAAAGGGAATTTAGTGAATTTCGAGGCCGAAAATTGCAAATTTTACAAATTTTAAGGCAATTTTGTTACGAAAATTCACTGGTTTCTACGATATCCGAGTTAAATGAAATAACATGTATACCCATAAAGGTCAAAATATTTTTAAGCGTGTACTAGATACCCAAATCGTCATTTTTAGACCGGGAGTCTATTCGACTCTCAATCCATTTACATATGGCGGCCATCTTTGGAGTCTATAGTGTAAAATCACATTTACGTTTATAGGGAATCTAGGCTTGTGGCACCAATTTTTTCATTTAATCGACCATGGGGAACTCAAATATGGAAGTAGAATTGGAACATCATGGATTTCGAGGCCGAAAATTGCAAGTTTTACACATTTTAAGGCAATTTCGTTACGAAAATTCACTGGTTTCTTTGATAGCTTATTATTATAGTTATTGACTGTTATAACTTGTTATGTAATGTAATGTAATGTAATGTTAGTAACGTCTAGCATTTAGAGTAGGAATCAAACATATGATTTTCGTAATAAAAGCATGACATTTAATTAAATTATACATGAAATAACAGGAGGCCGGGAATTTACAACAAGTTCGATGGTTGGGAGGGGTGTAAAGGGGTGAAAAGTTGGTTGAAAGTGTTAAAACCACTGAAAACAATACAATGTACTAACACAAACAATTGTAAGAAATATATACTTGTTCATACATTTCCGAAACGAAAATATCAACGTGCTGCCATTCATACAAATTTGTTTGTTTTGACCTTCCATACTCTATAAAACCTTATGACAATCGGGAAATTTTTTCTCATAAAAAACGCAATTTTACGATTTTTTTTCGAATTTTAAAAACTTTCTTCGACTTATAACACCTACATTCTTTAACCGATTGTAATGATTTTTTCACAGAACATTAATTTCATGAATTAAGATATTCGTGTGAAATTTGAGCGTAATCGAAAAATTATTTCTCATGAAAATCGAAATTTTACGGTTTTTTTCTTTTTAAAACAATTCTTTGACTTATTACACCTACATGCTTTATCCTATTGTAATCATTTTTCCACAGAACCTTAATTTCATGAATTAATATATTCGTGTTAAATTTGAGCGCAATCGAATATTTATTTCTAATGAAAATTGCAATTTTACGATTTTTTCTTTGTTAAAAATTACGATTAATTAAAAAAATTAAGTTATTTTTTTATTTAATTTAATTTAATTAAAAAAAAAACTTCAACTAAGTAATGATTTTTTCACAGAACAACAGAAAATCCGCGTAACACATGGCAGCTCAATGCACCAATTACGCTCATCCAACAACGCGGCGGGACTTAAGCGTTTTCCTAGTTAATTGTAATTGTAAAATAAGCATTTATTTAATAAGTTTTTGATGTAATGTAAAATGCATAAAATTTGCTATTTACTGCCTCGAAATCCACAAAATTCTAATTCTGATGCCATATTTGAGTTCCCCATGGTCGATTTGATAGAAAAAGTGGTTCCACATGCCAAGATTCCTTCAAAATGAGGTAGTCTTATTACACTTTGGCGCCATCTTTAAAGATGGCCGCCGTAGCTAAATTAATGGCGAAACGAATGGGGTCCCGGTCTGACTATTGGGGTGTCTAGTACACGCATATTTTTTTTTTATCTCTATGCATGATATTTACAGTCAACTCGGCTGTCGTAGAAACCAGTGAAATTTCGTAACAAAATTGGCTTAAAATTGGTAAAATTTGCAATTTACAGCCTCAAAATTCACAAAATTCTAATTCTGATGCCATATTTGAGTTCCTTGTGGTCGATTTGATGGAAAAAGTGGTTCCACATGCCAAGATTCCTTCAAAATGAGGTAGTCTTATTACACTTTGGCGCCATCTTTAAAGATGGCCGCCGTAGCTAAATTAATGGCGAAACGAATGGGGTCCCGGTCTAAAAATGACTATTTGGGGTTGAAGTACACGCATAAAAAAATTTGGACCTCTATATAAAAGTGCACAATTGGTACTATTGGTGTAACATGGAAGTCGGACTAATAGGAATTCATGTTAAAATGAAGTTTTCTAGGATATTATGTGATTTCGCAAAGAAAATGTGAAATAGATGATGGAGTAAAACATTACATACTTCATACAAGAAGTGTTATGATCCGAAGCGTATGGCTCTACGAGAACGTGAGTTCGACTCCCGAACAAGGCATGGGGTTTTCGTCATTGTCCTTGATCGTCATCTATTACACTCATCGTTTCGAATCATTAATAGAGACGTCAACCAAAACAAATCATAATCTGAAGATTGTTCTTCGGTTAGACGTTGTCACACAGTGCGAGCTCCTGTCTTCGTCAGCGCCGCGAAGCCACTGCTCGCAGAACTGTCGACCAAACCGTTGACAATCTTAGAGATAATTAGATCTCGGGTACATCTGCCGCGTGTATGAGCGTAATGAGGGAGCCGTGAAACTCGTCTTGTCAAGATGAGACCCGCCCCGACCACAAGGCCATTAGATTATATAGGTATAGACTGAGGCTCCTCCACTCCTCTTGAATACAAGAGAGAGTATAGTGGCTTCACGACGTCGCGTCATATGATGACGTCACATCTCATGGAGAGTAAGGGTGTCCACGCCGCGCCTTGGTTAAGAAGAGTCGCTGAGACTGACCAACCAATCTGAACCAATCTATGACATCCAGTACGCGTATTACTAAATTAATTAATTGATTTTGAATAAACAATTCGTGAAATCTCCGTAATTTACTCAATTTTTGTGAACTTCGTGAATTTATTCCGAGTGTACAGATTTTTTAACGCAAATTTGCATAATGGACATAACCGTTTAAATATTTAAATCAATGTGAACACATACGTTTATTTGGTAAATCGTAAGATAAACGATTTGATATAAATTTTCTCAATTAAAATCCATGTTTTATATTTCCCATTTTTCACGTTTAGGTCTTATGTCTCACAATGGATCTTTATGGCTTTTTTTAAAATTAAGTGTGGATATCAATATAAAAAACTTTGTTCACATTCATGCAAAGTTTGGTAATGGTATTACCGACCGTTCAGCAGAAATCCTCAACACCTGAGTGCGCGCATTTGAGTTCTGCCAAGCTCAGCCTTCAACGTGGGACACGCACCGACGTAGAAACAGACGTAGAAACACTATCAGTGGTGACGTCAGAGCAATTGCCCTGAATGAATGAATTAGTATGCTGCGACAACAAAGCTAAGATATACATACCATTAAATGCAATTAAACTGCTCGGATTGTTTAAAAATTCAAACTTGCTGTGAATAAATAAAATACCCGAATTAAACAGAATGAAACGAGGAAATGTTTATATTTTCGCGAATCATTAAAAACCTCCCCACGTAGTCGCGGTCTTGAGCCGGTATTAAAAGACCGAAATTGAATAAAATTGTTTAAAATGCGACGTTGTAGACGGAGGCCTAGTTGGTTATAACGATACTCAATGAACGTCTAATCACAGAACCCCGAGGGTGGCACTAAGTAATTTATTCGATATTAAGTCGCCTCCATTCCATTAATCATCCGAGAAAACAGGTTGAATACTGAAAGCCAGGGGAAAACATCTCATTCAAAAGTGATAATGAAATCTTAATATTTTCTGATAACATACTTCACATTAAATAACCTGTCAAACAGGAGCTTTGATGAGGGGTTGATATTCTTTGTCTGTTGTATTGATACGTCATTGATCTGTGGGGCGATGGAGAAATAGCCGTTTTAAATCATATTTTCTGACACGACAGTTACAATATTGAAAATTGCTTTTTAAACAATATATTATATTTTATTAAAGGGCAGAAACGCCAGTTTAGCTGCTATTTTACTTTAAGAAAAGAGCTCCTTTTGAAACAAAAAGCATTTATTTGCTTTTATAGAGTAACATTTAGTATTGTTCGCTCTTTGACAGGACAACCGTTAAGAATCCTTCAGGTAGAACTACCGGTGTCTGGCATCAAACCATCGGTATCTTGAGACAGCGTGTAGCTTGTAAGCACAAAGCTACCAAACCTCTGTCTTATCCCAAAGCTAAACGTAAATTAAACAAATAATGGTTCTGCTGTTTTGGAAACTAACAACATAAATGTCGGTCCACACAATCATACACCAAACATGCACTATGGCTGACTACGATCGGAGGAAATTTGTTATCTTAATCAAATATTTATTTGTTTTTAGTAATAATACTACATACATATAAATGGCTACCAACATTGGAAAATTCCATATACCAGGTAAATTCACTTACCAATTTCGTTGTTAATATATTTTTATTTTGACGGAAGGCTTCTTAACAAAATTGAACAGGATGCGTGTAAAATTGGAAATCAACTATTTTGTGACGTCACCTTTGCCCCTACAAAAAATATGGTTGACAGTATTTTTGTATGGAATTGCACTGTGAATATTTCATTTAAACTTTTTTTATCTCCAGCCATTTTGGATTTATACTCAAACAAACCCATGTGGCGGACATTTTTCAAGATGGCGGCCAAACGCCAGAATTAACAAAATGGCTACCAGGTTCAATTTCATCCTTCACATCCTGGTAATGCATTCCATTCATTAAAAATAGGTTCCTACACAAAAATACACAAATTTACTTCTCTCGACCAGACTAATAAGTTTAATAATACGTACAAATAAAAATGTTGTGCGAGTACAAAGGTAAAAGTTGGTGCCTACCAGAGCGTATTGTGTGTGGCCTAGGGGGGGATCGCGCGTCAACCCAACAGAGAAATTTCTCCAACTCTCGGCAAGAGACTCCAACTCTTGTTAATAAACCAGACGACAGTTCCCACCCGCTCAGTAATATCTCTGCTCGGTTCAGGAGGTGTTTGTTATGTTCGGAACTGTCACGATCAGAACTTTCTTCGCTAAACTCTTTGAAGAGAAGCTATTTTTAATATTTTAACAGAGAAGGCTTTTCAGCAGGTTTAATTTAGCCCCGAGCTTGCTTTTATTGCCTCGTGGTAAAGTTTTATGCTCGTATATAAAAGTAAAGCGATATGGCGATATTAGTGGTAGTAGAATCGTCTATTAGCTTTTGCGTATATGAGAGTACTTTCCATGTACATCATTAATAATCTTATAGTATTGAAATATTTTATTTCCACCTGCAGAGGTAAAACATCGATGTAAATGTCTGGCAAAGTAAACACGATCGAGTCTCAAGTCAGTTACCCTGTGTGTAAACCGCCCGTAGCGTGAGGGAGCTAGCTAGTAGCTTGTTCGTTTTCCTCTAGTTTACAACTTCATGGAAATTAGAACGAGAGCAAATCGTGTTTTCGTTTGGTGTTTTAGTAATTACATCTAACGGTTTTTATTTTTTAATAATCGAGTCAAAGTTCAAGGATGGAGCTAATTACGACAATCAAATTCGTTTTAATTATTATGTTTGCGGTAACATCGCTCGAGCGCAATTAGTACATTACCGCAGGTACTTGTAACAATGTTTAGTTATAGCTAGCAGCATGAACGACGTGGGTGGCTTTATTAACGGGATATAACCGAGTAATAGTAATTCATTTAATAAACTTGAGGAAATTACACCTAACATTAGTTCTGGAAGTTATTTGGAACGAAGGCATGCCGTACAGTTCACCGTGGCTGTTTGGAAGCTGTTGTGTGTATATGATGCACGGAGCAATTATACTGAAATTACAAGAATTGGATTATTAATATTATGTTTACAAATTCGATCTAAAATTGATTGATTTTCACAAATACTCATTTCCATTACTAATTAAACCTTAGCAATATAAATCAGCGCGTTGATAATACTAATAACTACCATACTCCTAATTGACGCGATTGTAGGAGTTTGATTTTGGATTTTATGGTTTAGTTTTATTTGTACATTTGTGGCATTTTAGCCTAACTTGATCTCGATATAATTCGCTTAGCCCTTCAATGTGTATACTTTTGAGTTTTGAATAACCTCAAAATAAAACAAGTTTAAAACTTCTGATTGGCGTTAGCCATAATGATAACGAGCTAAAAGGCGGCTTAATTTACTTGCCACTTAAACTGTACATTAGATTTCAGGTTCAGAGCCTTAAAGTTCTCATTTTAAAAGCAAGTAAGTATTATAGTAACGAACCTTTTATTTTGAAATCACTTCTCGTCGATTTTATTCAACGAAAAAGATTATGTTTTTTTCTAAGAAAAACGAATAACAGGTGATTGCCTGAATTCGTATTGCCCGTTTACATCGTCAAAACTAATTTTAAACAATCGAATTGTAATTTGTAATATTTCTTCACCTCGAGGCAGAAACTCGGCGAAACTTTTGTAGCCATCAACTACGAACTCCAGTATCTGTTCACATGAATGACTATCGTTTCGTGTGAGTTGCTAGTATCAAACTAAACCTTTTAAAAATAAGTGTAAACATTATAGTTTATCAAATATTTGTATTTTTCTTTCAAAGTATTGCAACTTCTGTACAATGTTTTTTAAAACGTGATTGTATAATTCTTAAATACATATTTTATCAGTGATCAAGTCGAGCTTGCCTATACTTGTTGTTGCGCAGGTCGAGAACTATAGTAGAATGAAAAGAGCGATTGGTTTTTGTGAACATATCCACTGAATGTTTTATTACCCCCGGCTGTCAGTTCTGTGCGAGAACTTCTGACAGCTATTGAGCGACAAGTCTTTGCTTTGCTTGCGAAGAGGATTATTGACGGATGTTTAGATAGAGCGGGCTGTTACTTGTTGCCAAGTACCTCACTAGTGGTGAAACTAGTTGGCAGTCTGTCAATATAGTGTTTTATAATGCGTCAGATATTTTGTAGGGGTGTTTATTAAAATAAAACGTATAAAATAATTGCACACTTTGGGTAGAAAGCTAACTATTGAAAGCGCTGTTTAGCATCGTCTATATATCTGCCACATTGTGGATGTAAAGTCAACAATTCGATGTTACTATGCAGGGAATTGTACACGTACACACACGTATAATCCTAGTATACTTTGTTAAATATATTTCATCACGATATTATGTATTTCGGAATTTCAATTACTAAACTATTATTAAAATTTTAAAATAATGTATTAACTATTAGTGTGGCAAGATGACGCTCTTTGAATCAAAAAATTATGTGCATACTCTAGGTTTATTTGTGTTCAATGTGCTTTGTATTTCATTTGATTTTATTCGGTGGAGAAAGGGCCTCACAAAGATCAACACCGCACAGTGTGCTGCCTGTCACTGTTCACATAGGAACTATTGACACTCAGAGAAGCGAGGATAACCTGAAGGAAAATCCGGCTTCTAGACGCAATACGTCAAAACAGACGTCGCACGAGAAACTAGAAGCAAGCTGACTGGCGAGGATTGTATTTTGAAGGCTGAAGAGTTCACTAGTTGGAACCACAATAAATAATATAAGTTTAAGTCAATAAGCAGCACTCGACTACAACAATGAAGCAAGTATATTGAAATTATGTCTAGGACATAAACTAAAATATTGCGAATTTATAGGGGTTAAAAATAAAAAAAGTGTGGGCTATAAAAACTACCTAACAATTCACATTTGAGAGTCACAGGACAATTATATAGTATTAAATCCTCCTAGGTCCGTCCGTCTGTGCGTCTGTGCGTGTGTCACGTCTCACGATAAGAACCGAACACGACCTTCAATTGCCAGGAGTCTTTTGTTGACACCCTTCAACAGAGGCCGGTATTTGGGGTGAAAATAAGTCAATTTTCGTTTTTATCATACCCAAAAGCGGTGAATTGTTGGTTAAAATAATTCAACATTTGGTTGAAATCTCAATATCTCTCTCCTCTCTGGATGTGGGACCTTTTAAAAGAATTGCAGATTACAATAAAATGTAGTTATGAGAATTTAGAGACGTTTATTTGCATCTTTGGTTTTGTTCTGACCAAAAGCGGAGAATTGGTGTAGAAAATGATTTATAATTTACCGTTTTTAGCGGTGAAAATTGGTTTTCACCAAAAATACCTGCCTCTGCCAAGGATGATACAGAATCATTATGACCGTGTCCCTTGGGGTCAGGGGGCCGGGTGCTTTAATCCGTACCCGGCACCTCCACCAAACCCGTTCGCTTAGGTTGTGTTCCACCACCATCTCACGGTTAAGCAGCTTCGCTCCCTATGTCGGGTACTCGAGCTTGTTACATACTAACATGTCGTTGCTGTTTCACGTGTCTTCCTCGTGCTGGTCTTGTGTACGATCTCCCTTCAGGTTCATCTAGCTTAAACACATTCTCATTCGTGCCCGCCGTTTAATTCATCCTCCTAACAAAGCACATACTTAGATACACGGTTTTTTACATTTTAATTAGAATACATAGAATTGCATTTAAATTTAGAATATTTAGCATTGATTTTGGATTAAGAATATTTGGCATTTTTCAAATTTAGCATTTTGTATAACATTTATTCTTTCTTTCCTCCACACCCCTAAATGTGGGGTGTTCCTTGCACTTCTAATAGTAAATTATGAATTATAGGAACATTTCAATTCAATATAGAACGTTAGATTTCGTGCTAAACTTGTTCTCAATGGGTACGGAAAAACATAATTTCTATTAAAATCCGCACTCTTTAGCGTTTTACAAACTATATGTTCACCGATTTAGCATCAAAAAAGTAAAAAGCTGAAACACGTATCTCTAGTCGCACAGAAACTGAACGCATTCTCTTTCTACAACCGTAGTGTTTAAATGTCCCTGGAACGAGCCCGGCCATGCAGGGACGTTACTCTGGTAGTGTTATTAGTTAGAGTGTTATTAGTTAGCTCCTCAGGCTTCAAGTACAGAGGATTACTTTACGTTATTCATATCATTTCATTTCTAATCTACATTACGGGGGCTTCACACCACGGAAGTGTATGAATGAGTGTGAGAGATGATTGGAATATCTAGTTAGATGTTGAGCTAAGATCAAA
This sequence comes from Sweltsa coloradensis, assembly GCA_024449915.1. NCBI lineage: Eukaryota > Metazoa > Arthropoda > Insecta > Plecoptera > Chloroperlidae > Sweltsa > Sweltsa coloradensis. Next base: position 323,252 of record JAMZAV010000082.1, read on the forward strand.
CGGGATTTATTTACATAAAAGTTGTTCATGCCTTCTTCGAAGGTCACAATATTAAAAAAATATATGTATGCATATGATGATATTGAAACCCTATTGTGTTACAGGTAATAATATTTAAAAGGTTCATATGGAAAATATTGTCGATCGAACATTATTTTGTAAGGTAGTTAAGTGGAAACCATTTTTTTTTTCAAATATTGTTAAACCCTTCCGGGAAGCAAGAGTGAAAAATTGGGAATGAAAACAAGTTTATTTGAATAGAGAGGAAATGTAACAAGTAACCATGTCTTACAAATCAATTGATGTAAAAAGCGATATCTAAATCTACATTTCTCACCCTTGTGATATCAAATGCGGGATTTCTATGAGACATTTAAACAATCACCAGTACCCGAGTACTATGCCCAACATTCAGAGCCTAACTTACCGTTGTGTCGTTGGTTTGTTTACAACGTTGTGTATGCCTAATATGTTTGGTGGAGGTGCCGGGCCGGGTATTAAGTACTCTCTCCCTCTCCCCTCAAGCCCTTCTCCCAGACCGCCAGGGTCACCAAACATGAGCTGTGTCGTGTTGAAGTGCAATGTTCGGTTAAAATCAAACATAAAAGATCAATAACAATCACCTCTCCGGGTACTTATCACTGATCACTTGTCGGTCATAATCCTAAAGAAGTCTATCCATAAGCCACATTCCTCTCTAGATCACTATGAACATAACCTCGTCTTTAAGTTTACTTTCACACGTTCTCGGTTTCCAATAAGCTAATTTCACAACATGTAGGCCCCACATTCTGTAATATAATATGCCGTGGAGGGTATAGGGTAGGCGTTACCGGGGAAATGACCCGTTATGCTCTTAATGTTGGCCTGGAGCTAATAACACCACCTTGCCGTCTTATCAAGTGGCATTTCCAGGCCATCGTAAAACGTCGAACATTGAAAATCCATATAAATAAAGTGTTAAGTGGTGCGATATGATCGAGACGCTGTGCACTATAATCTCCTAGGGCTGACCAGCAGCACGCTATAGGGAGTGAACGCCACGCCAATCTATGATGTACTTCCATATTTGTTTTAAACATACGGTTTGAAAATAAACTAACTGAAAATAATTTTGTATAATATATAATTTTATACTTGAGTACCATGTAGGGGTACTGGTGTAATTTTTTTAATTTAGTCACCCCCTGAAAATCAGTTGGATGCCGGAGTGAATATAGACTTTCAATACGATTGCATTTATTGTCTTTATTTGTAGGTTATGTAGAGCTGTGTTTTTTTGTTTCGATTTTTCCCCAATGTACCACACTGCTCTACTCAACCAACATGATTTATTTATTAACGTTTTATTTGAAAGTTAAGAGTATCTTATTGAACTACTCAGGGATTTCTATATCTATTTATTTTGCTGTTTGAACCAATATTAAAACAATATGTTCAATAAAGTTTTTTTTAAGAGCTCGTCTTTATTAGATAAGAGGCATGTCCAAGAGCTACAATATACAGAAGCTAATCCCAGGCCAGGATTGAGCACAACTTTGGAAGGCAGTATTCAGAGACCTCCCGGTGGCCATGTTTAATTAGGGGCGTCTTTATTGCAGGTTCTTTCATGCCCTAATTACATATACCAGGCAAACTCTGTTGAAACTTGCATCACAACCCTCATTCACCACAAGAGTGTACAAGTGGGCTAAGTCCCACGTAACCAATCACCAGCCAATATATTTCCGATCCGGATCAGTTAGGTTGAATGGTTTGGGATGAAAAGCAGCCCCCCCCCCCGTAGAAATAAGGCGCTACAGGTTGTCGTAGGGTCTCTAAAAGACTCAACCATGCGTCAAGAATTTTTATCCGTTTTAATAGCGTGGCTCTCCACCCAGTATGTGATGTGATCCCCCCCCCCCCCCCCCCCCCCTCACTTAGCCCGAGATGTGGTCCGCGATTCCGCTTGTTGAACACGCCTTTTAATGTTTCATCATCTCGTTTAATAATCTGGAATAGAATCTTCGAAATCGTCGTTCAAAAACTAACGGTTGTTTTCATCAAGTCCACAATGGTAAACACCCCATGTGATTAGCTGTAAAATGAGCTCGGTTAGTGAGGGAAAGTGAAACTAATGACTGCTAGGTGTTAGAAACTGTGAATGTGTTTAATGTGAAAACCTACGCGCTCTGTGAGTGGAAACCCTACACAGGAAGTTAATTTAAAGATGACGCTATACCATAGGTGTTTTGAACAAGCAAATTCAGGATGGAAACCAACATATTTCCTAATGAAAAGGACCTGGTTTTAATTGTGTATTATATATTATTCAGTCTTGTGTCCTCGTTTATAACATAAACATCAATGCAAGAGACAAATACATGCAATTGTTTTGTTTATGGGATGTAAATTAATCAATTAGTCTTAATAAAACTTACAAAACTTCCGTTAATCTTTAGCATTTGAATAAAGTCGCACCTCACGTCATCAACCCCACTACATACTTTCCATCAGATTCTCGCTAGTTAGAAACATTACCGTTGTCGGCGTGTTTTGTACTAAAAAGTGTTCCGCTAAAGTAGTTCTTCTAAGACTGCTAGGGTTATAATATGATAAGTCTAAAAACAGACCCACCAATATTTGAATAATGAACTACAGTTGCAATAATTATTGTTGTATTTCGTGTTCACAAACATTAAAGCATTCTCAATAAGAGTAGTGAACTGAGATTCAATGGCGATGCCTCGCGTCCTATGTGTCTAACGTATTCAACTATAGAAAACATTACGGTATTTAGCATTTAAATTAACATATTAAACTCTGTACTGTTGATTAAAATAAAATTAATGACACCTAACTTCCTGCATTGCTTTATGAAATAATTTGCTTTTACAATTGAATGCATTTACTGCAGCATGTACTATGTATTTCCTGATGTGTATCTACCGCATGCAGTTGTAGAATATTCCCTCGTCGCTGTTCTGCATTACAAATCGCTCCGACAACCAGCTCCCCGAGACATTGATAACATTAATGAGCCGCATATAATGGATAAATACAGCACGACATTAAATAAACGTTGTACATATTGCAGTGCTGGCTAGTGTAATGACTCCGTACGCCCGGGCTGGAATGAATGCGGGCGACACGACGCTGTGTTTACGATCCGACCCTGTTATATTGCGCTAAATTAGTCTAGTTTTGAGCCGGTCACGTCGTTACATGAGTTTATAACGACGACGATATAGTTTAGTGGCCGGGCAGATTGCTCTATGAATACAGGGAACATGAAAGGGGCGTAGATAGGCCGGGTTTCACCCACCTGTTAGTGCACGCTCGTAATATCATCGCAAGTATCGATTTGGAATAAATAATTACGAATTAGAGCAAAGATTGTTCACAAATGTCGGAATATATTGGATAATTAAGATAGATGTGTGGGTTACATCCTCCGACTGAATCCATGTCCGCTGTGCTAATCGAAGGAAACATTCTATTCATTTTCATTCCGTTCGAGAGAAATTTGTGTTTATTGGAGAAGAATTCTTGTACAATGAAATATAAATTCATGTTTGAAAAAGAATGAAATAAGGCTGTGAAACTAAAGTTGTGTGAATCATGTAGAATAAGCAAAGTACAAAATTAATATTTTTATCTGATTTTGTCTTATTCTAATCTGTGTTTTTGGACATAACACTCTTTTACAATTAAATACCTTACTCATGATATTTCGACCTTTCCCTTAAAAGGTATTTTCCAAACTGTTTTGAGTTGGAGTTTGAAAAATACCTTTGGAGAAAGGTAGAAATATCATGAATATAATATTTAATTGTAAAATACAGTGTTATGTCCCAAAACACCGATTTAACATTTAAATAATTCATACGTGTTCTATTTGTTTCTTTTATATAATTATTTAATTCTTATTTACGTGAAAACCTATGCTCTTATACTTGGTGTGAAGAACCAAAAGAGGCGGGTTCAAAACCCGTTTTTTTTTTAAATTATCCTTCATTGTCAAGAAAATAGATGAATTATTTTCACAACACCATGTGCATTTAAGTGCATGGTGCACACATACTATACATACTTTAGCATATTTACATGTTAAGTCAAGCACAACATCATTGATCATATAACAGAGAAGTTACACAACAAAAACTTCGCGAATGTACAATATTGAAATGTGGTCTTTTTAGGGTGTTCGAAGGAAAATGACTCCTGTCCCTAGAATCGTTCGTATGTCGCCCAAGCATTCAATGATATATTTATGAAGAATTGCAATTGTGTATGATTCCAAATCAAAAGGCAAAGCGTCTGAATAAGAATGCCAGTCCGCCGAGTATTATTGACAGCTGTGATTAATGTCTGTTGCTCCACATTCAGTTTGAAGTTTGATATGTTCATTGATAATGTGCGAAGACGCTGCCTAGGCTCGCGTTTCCACCCCCAAGGTGTGGCACAAGATGCATGATAGCCAGGGGCGCTTCTAACTTTGAACCCTGCGAGTTGTGGCGAGTGAGGAATCACGTTTAAATTATAAAATCAGGATTAACCCGAGCTGTATACGCTCCAGGTGAGTCTATGCTCTGATGTCAATTACACATGGAAACTAGTGAGTGTAGTTGGCTAGTTTAGCGAACAGGGGAACTAGCGGGTTCTGCTTCCCTTACACTAACTGAACAGGGGGTAAAGTTACTTGTGTTCTGCTACAGACTCCACGATGAAATTATATTTCAGTCCACATAAATATTAACAATTTGTGTTTGATAACTTTTGATAACCATAATCCCTTTTACAAAGTTAAGAGTGTTCACTAAACATTCATAGGAGTTGAGTTTTATGGTATTGAAGGGAGATCTCATTGGTCCTTTATATTTTAACAATGTTGCCAACTCTTAAAGCAATTGTTGATGTTACAAATGTTTTAAATTTTAATTTATTTGTTTTAATTCAAATGAATGTGTGTAGCTTAATAAAATAACTTTTTAAATAATAATTTTTGCCTTGGAGATTATTAAGCATAATTTATATGTCGATTATTAGATAAGAAGAAGGCTTTCAACTAAGCCATCAATTTTTTGTTGGCTTTGACTGGCACTTGAAGAGAATATTTTCGTATCTGTTCACTTTACAATGACGTCAGAGGAGGCTAATATTGTCTGTGCTGTGTTTTTAGGGTTCGAAAGCTTCCCTTGTATTTTTAAAGTTCAGTTTGTGTCTTATAAAGTATTTGTCCCAAACCTATGTTTTTTTGTTTCTAAATGCTTGAATCTTGCACACGCCAATATTACTTAAGTGACCCGTAGATGGTTTTAAATTCACCCGCGGTCATGAATAGTAAATGTGTTTTTACTCTCAGAGCAATAGCTTTGAACTATCCAGAACATGAACATATTTATTCAGGGAACCTCGTTACAAGAAACCATTCTATTAACATTCAGTTACCATACCTAGAGCAATATGTTATTTTTAGACAATTTCCCCATGTTTAATGCATACAAACATGCTCAAAGAGAGCATGGCGGATGGTAAATTTGTCTGACTAACAACCCAACAAGAAAATGTATTCCAATAAAAAGTTGATCTAAGATATGGCTGAGTGAATGTGGATCCGAAACGTACCAGCAAACTATGTGTACGTTCTTATATAATATTTTATTTTATTTTATAAACTTTTTTTCGATTCTAAATTAAGTACCAATCGTTGGTTTACCTTAAGGTAGGTTCACATAGGAGTTTGACGTTAAATCTAGCGTTTTGTTGGATGAATGGAAAACCAATGTAAACGTTCACGTATAGTATTGTTTAACAATTTGATTCATCACTTGAATAGCAGCCAAACTTGCAATTATATGACAAGACTTAAGATGAAACGTGTTAAATACAGTTGCTATATTGGAGAAGGCAATATTTTAACAACGATGGTTAAATTAATTTAACAGGTAAAACCGAAACCGCTCCAATAACGTATTATCAACGTGTTTATAATTTTTTTAAATAATAAAATTCAACTTCAAAAAAATATTGTAGGCTTGATCACGGAATATTTCAAAGTCAATACATTTAATCTTTTTTGTAATAGCTGAATTTTATTAGCTTATTTTAAAAGACATAAATCTGTACAAAGGCAGTGCGCAAATTCGTCCAAAAGAAGCAACTTTTTCTATTATTATGATCCACTATTTAACCACCTTAAAAGTATAAACTTGAGCATTTCTCCTCGGTGTAACGTCCTGAGCGCGTGTTGTGCAAGTCCGCGTGTCCCGGCCTAGCTGTGTCTGCTGCCCGGGGTTGACAATATTTGTGACGAGCGCCCCGACCATTCAAGCCCACGCGTCTCGTGACGCTAAATTGTGCTGGACGAATAAATTGTTTGAGAATATATTAACTAATGAAATTGACTTCGCATGGCTGCTACGTCGCATGCGATATTTCGGCAATAGGCCGGGTACATTGCGCAGTCAATTGGACGCCTCCCTTCCTGTCTTGTGTCGTAGCGGGCGGAACTGTTTCTGAGAACCTCGGCTCACCGACTTTGTGCGTTTCCATTCAGTTTGAGGTTGAAACATCTACGTAATGTGTTGACAATATTTCGATGGCTTATGTCAGCCATCTTTACTGGCAAACAAGTTACAACGTTTTTTAAATGCTGTCTGAGGAAACGACTAACATCACATACGCTGTATGAAAACATTATATATGAAGACTTGTTTAAAAGCTACTTTTATCGAATTGTTAAATGCAAACAGTAATTAAATCAAAAGCATATATATTTAGTATGTCATATGTTGTTGATATGTTAATCAAAATATGGATAACCAATAATACCATGTTATAATCTTTGCCTGAGGCCTGCACATATTCTTGGTTGATAACCATGCAAAGTATTATATTTTTTTGTAGAAAGCTTTCCGTTTGCAAAAAAGGGACAAAAATTGCCAATGTGTATTGTGTACTGGTCACTGGTAAATAGCACAATGAATTTCACAATACCCAGAGCGTATAAGTTGTTGGGTGTGCGTGTGCGTGTGCTACCGTCAATTATTACCACCAGCTCTTGCAGAATTAAAGTCTAACGCTCGAATGCGTGTAGAGTAGATTGTATTATTAAATCTTAGCACGTCGTTTTCCCATGAATTGGGTCGCGTTTCAAACACAACCTCCGAGCGAGCGAGCGGGCGGGCGGAAGGGACGGACGAATTCTCATGTGGTCCACTGCATTAACTTCCATTATGTTATTGTGTGGAGGGATTTCCTCGTGAGCGAATACTTCGATCGTGTGTTGCCAGAGGCGATTTATATTTCATGATATTTGCTTTCTCGATAGGGAAAACTTTTCCTGAATTCCGCAAGCATATTACTAATGTGATTGGAGTACTTGTTTGGGTGTAGCGTACGAGCATTGTGCTGAGACCACGCAAGGGTTGCCAACGTAACATAGCCTTGTCATGAGATAGAACCTCTAGTAGTAGAAGCAGGTTAGACAATTTTTACAATCCGCAATGAACATAATAATACAATGGTGAAAAGAAGATGTATATCAAGGAGTAAAAATAGCGAAAATGATTATGCTTCAAAAGTATTATTATATTGTTCTATCTCATCGGTAAAAAAGATTGTTTTAAATTTACGTTGGTGTCATTAAATAATGTTATAGTCAAAGTCATGGTTCTGTCTCTACAGGATGTACTATAAAATATAACTAACTTTGAAGTCCGTTTCAGAAAGTGTTAGCTTCTGTTTCCCAGTCTGGACAATCACGATCTTCGCAAGTTTAGGTAGAGAGAGAAAGAGATCTTCACTGTAAACAAAATAATGGAAGAGTTGCAGGAAGTGTGTTGAAGGAATAATGGCTCAGTTCTTAAAATAATAAAAATAGTTCAAAGTTTAAAAACTTCAAAAGTCCATTTATTATTATGTCCGATCGTTGTTTTCTCACATTGTGCATTCATAAATCATTGTTCTTATTATAAATTCGAATCTATTACTATATGACTTGTATTACTACGGTTTTCTTTGTTGGTCGTGATTGTTGACTATTCTTACTCGGTTATGAATCTGAACAGAATAAGAAACTGAACTGGGTACGAAAGGTAAGACTTATTATTTTTCTTAAGAAATCTATGCAATGCACTCATAGAAAATCAATCACCTAATTCCACGAGTAACAAACGTACACAAACAAGAACATGATTTATGACTTTTGCATATAAAATAACTATTCAAAACCTGAATTGCAGTTGACGAAGTAAAATGCAAGGTTTATGGATGTAGAGAGTAGCTTTTTATCAAATCATTGATCAGGGGTTTGCATTTTAAATGTTTGGTTACCTAGAAAACCCGTTTACCAACTTTTTTCATTTCTGTCAACGTAGCTAGTGTGTTGCAAGGATGTTGAAACTTAGATTGAATTCAAGCAAAAATAAATCGACGCAAACTAGAACTCATAAGTACAAGATATATTAACTGTAGAACATTGTTCAATACCTAATCAATATGGTGGGAGTTTACACAGTTGAATTTATGGAACTTGTGATAATTGATGCACCGCTGATCAATTTGAATAAAATTGATGATTTTGTGGTTGTCCATTTTTAAAACAATCTGCTCTTTTATATATTCCTTCTTCATTCTTCTAACTTTTCAGACTTATTAAGTGCATTCATAAGAAATCATGTTTCGGTCTACGGATTTCCCTTAGTAAAGAATGCCCTCTCATAGTAAGACATGTTCATGACTAAACGTCACCAAAAACTGTCCTCTTTCCATCTGAAAGCAATAAAACATAGTCCGGTAAAAAGGAGAGCATACATTAAGTTAACCCAACACCATTTATACATCAGTAAATCGCAGCTTCAGCGAATTAGTATTCAAGCACAACCATCTAGAAAGTCTACAGAAACGCGTAAGATTTATTTAATTTTTGAAAAATTGTTTTTGTGACCTGAAACTTGTAATCGTGAATAATGTAAAACGCGAGATAAATGGTTGGTGCACCGACATATTCCTTGAAATTTATTATTAAATGAAAAAATTCTTGACAGGTGGGGTGGGGGAGACTTTACTTAGGTGACGAATGGTGTAGACTCTTTCAGAAACGCACACCGTGCTACGCACTGAACATGATTGCGTGTAGCCAGTTGTACGTTCAGCTAATTCACGAGATAAGATGCTGAGATATTTTCATTCATTGCATTCACATGATATTTCACACGACAGACGCAAATCCAAGAGAGTTTCACGTAAAACTTCACTTTGGTTAAGGGACCCGGGCCTAGTTTTCATCCATTGACGTTTATGTGCGAATGAACTGCTTCTTAACTTATGAGGATGCTGGATTAAAAAGTTTAAATTTAGTAGCTTGATCGATGAATTAGCTTTTTCCGACTAGTTTCAATAATGAATCGAATAAAACATATCATTATTAATGCATAAAAAATACTACAAACCATTCACAGTAAACACGACTTTAATGAAAACAATCTTTGTGCCACTGTACCACAGTTGCACACCCTCTGTTTTTAATTCATTGGGATGAGAAATACATTAATGACAGATTTATCTTAAAATTATCTTTGTTTTGCTTCATCATTGCATTTTAAATAATGGTTAAGCAAACTTTGGAATCAACACTGATTCATGTACATTATAGTTATTGTGAACTTGAAGCTTTTGAGTTTGAATTTAAAAAATGTAAATCGTTAAATAAGCTACGAATTATTTTGAAAGAGTGCAATGGCAAAGACCTTCATACATCTGTTATATTTTATTTTATTGTATGAAGATTAACAATAATGTAGAACTCAACGTTTTTTTTTTACCTCTTATACACACAGTCATGAGTATAACCAACAACGTCTGAAGTGACATTTGACATTTCTTGGCCATAAATCAATCAATTTGATCTCGGTTGATTTGAAATTGTCGTTTACAAAGTTTCGGCGCTGTATATCTATGAAGTTGAGTGTATACCCCATATTTCACGAAGATAGGCCGCCCTTCCATTTCGTTTTGCTTTTTCCGCGTCTCACCAAAGTTTACAGCGATGTTAAACAACCGCATACAAGAACTAAAACAGTTTTCTCTCAGTTTTCTGAATATGTTCACAAACGTTAGAGATAAATTTGACTATATTTACTTATGCATGCCAAAAAAGTGGCTTGTTTTTTGTAGGCACACAAACTTGAACCAGGCGATACTTGCCGTCTAGTTTTCAGTTTTCACGTCGTTAAATGTGAGTGTGTATGTTCGAAATTCCCCCACAAACTGTTTGTGCTCAGCTTACGTCCCGGGAGTAAACCGGCCGGTCCGGTAGTTAGATTAACGAAATAGCTGGATTAACGACGCATCAACGGCCATGTTGTACAGCTACGGTCACAATATCGTGCCGTATAAAAGTCTAAATTTTTTTTTTTTAATTTTGTGAATGGTTAATTGAAGAGGATGGATACATATCAAGTCAATCATTCAGGGGACAAATTGGAAACAGATCCTGCTCCTTTCAAAGCGACGAATTATATTATTAATTTAATTAATTGTAAAAAACTTTCCAAAATAAATGAAATCGTAACCAGACAGTTAAATTCCAAGTATGGCATCAGAGTGAACTAACTTTTAAAATTGTTTGAAGCTGTGTTGCAAAGTTAGACAGGTACAAGACAGTAGATGTGTTGTGAATTCTAAATGTATCATGAAAAGAAGCAAACTGTTCCTAACCTGTCTATGATACAAAGCTTCTTACACATGTTATGCTCGGGAGAGTTGAATGTAATCGTACAAGTTTGTGGCTGGTTGCGTGGCGCGTGATTGAGACGTAGTGTGCGTGCGTTGGGTTGGCGACCCTCAGTTAGAACATTGGTTCACCTGCGAACTAGCGGAGTCAACCTCGTACAATCATGCGAAGACGGCTGCACTCCAACATATTGTGATGATACAAAGCTTCTTACACATGTAATGCTTGCAAAAGTTGAATGTAATCGTATCAAGTTTGTGGCTGGTTGCGTGGCGCATGATTGAGACGTAGTGTGCGTGCGTTGGGTTGGCGACCCTCAGTTAGAACATTGGTTCACCTGCGAACTAGCGGAGTCAACCTCGTACAATCATGCGAAGACGGCTGCACTCCAACATATTGTGATGATACAAAGCTTCTTACACATGTAATGCTCGCGAAAGTTGAATGTAATCGTAACAAGTTTGTGGCTGGTTGCGTGGCGCGTGATTGAGACGTAGTGTGCGTGCGTTGGGTTGGCGACCCTCAGTTAGAACTTGGTTCACCTGCGAACTAGCGGAGTCCAACCTCGAACAATCATACGAAGACGGCTGCACTCCAACATATTGTGATGATACAAAGCTTCTTACACATGTTATGCTCGGAAAGTTGAATGTAATCGTATCAAGTTTGTGGCTGGTTGCGTGGCGCATGATTGAGACGTAGTGTGCGTGCGTTGGGTTGGCGACCCTCAGTTAGAACATTGGTTCACCTGCGAACTAGCGGAGCCAGCCTCGACAATCATACGAAGACGGCTGCACTCCAACATATTGTGATGATACAAAGCTTCTTACACATGTAATGCTCGCGAAAGTTGAATGTAATCGTAACAAGTTTGTGCTGGTTGCGTGGCGCGCGATTGAGACGTAGTGTGCGTGCGTTGGGTTGGCGACCCTCAGTTAGAACATTGGTTCACCTGCGAACTAGCGGAGCCACCTCGTACAATCATACGAAGACGGCTGCACTCCAACATATTGTGATGATACAAAGCTTCTTACACATGTAATGCTCGCGAAAGTTGAATGTAATCGTAACAAGTTTGTGGCTGGTTGCGTGGCGCGTGATTGAGACGTAGTGTGCGTGCGTTGGGTTGGCGACCCTTAGTTAGAACGTTGGTTCACCTGCGAACTAGCGGAGCCAACCTCGTACAATCATACGAAGACGGCTGCACTCCAACATATTGTGATGATACAATGCTTCTTACACATGTAATGCTCGCGAAAGTTGAGTATAATCGTAACAAGTTTGTGGCTGGTTGCGTGGCGCGTGATTGAGACGTAGTTGCTGTGCGTTGGGTTGGCAGACCCTTAGTTAGAACATTGGTTCACTGATGCGGATACGGGAGCAACCTCGTACAATCATGCGAAGACGCTGCACTCAAAATTGTGATTTATTGCTTATCGCTCTTATATTCAATATTGCTATTTCAAGACATGAGTGGTGACTGATAAGTGGGGGGGAATCACAAAAATCCATGCTTATATAGATTTCGAAGTTCGAATTATTGGTGTCATTCGCTTCGATCACCCCAGAATCGTGCGAGTCACCGGGCTACCTCTACTATACTTGTTTACTCACATTAACTTACTTATTCTTCATATAACATTGTTGTATTTAAAATGAAGTTGTTAAAAAAGTTGAAATATATTTGATATATTTCAATGAAAATGCATTACAAGGGTGTTCTTTAAGTGACTATTGGCATAAAAGATCAAATTTAGTTTACGTTGTCAATGAAGGGGTTTATTTTTCCGTAAAGATATTAATTTTGTTCGTTGCTCCTATCCACAAATTGATACTCGTTTTGACTTTTAAATGCTATTTTGTTCAATAGAAATACCACAAGGCAAAGTATTGCCCATTTGAACTCAAAGTACTGTATTATGGTATGGTAAATTTAGTAAGGAATGTTGGGCGAGAAATGCTCTAGAGTAATTGTTTAGGACAGGATATAGCCCAGCGCTTGTTGTTTGACTAAGTACAACCTTACAACAGGATTGATGCTACTGATAGTCGGAATTAATTTGAAATCCCTGGAAACAGGATAGTTTAACAAAATATATACTTTTACCGCAGTTGGCTGATATTTAGTCGTCACAAGACATTGTGAATGCCTTGTGTAAAGCTTGATAACGTGGTCAGCCTTGTGTAAAGCCTGATAACATGTTCACGTTATACTCAAAATGAAAAGTTCCAAGTATTACAATGGAAATACGAGCGCGAAGTCGTGAAGCCTTTGAAGCTTGGTATTTGACAATTACTTCACAGCTTACAAAGTCCCAAACTACGCTTGAGGAGAGGATGAAATGAAGCTCCTGATAGTTCCGAACTATTCGCGTGGTGTGAAAGCCAGAGGGTTACAACTAATCCCGACATGGAATCGAACTCGGGACTTGTAGTTGGACGTCTTAACCGCTAGACGGGGCCAACTTTCGCGCACAGTAACTTTCACATGGAGATAATGCGGGAAAGCTATGCGTTAACTAACGACCTCGGAGTAGTTCGAGGCCGGGTCATTGGGGTTGTTCGCAACTGAACTGGCCATGCGATCTCTCTACTAAATCCTCTTGATTGGGTGTAAGGGTTAGATAGATTTTAGAACAACCCACCCCCCACAATACGAGTCAGATGAAGCTGCGATGGATATTACAGAGGTCATTGATCAATCGCCATTTTAAAGAGTATTCATCAAAATTAGTATTCTCAAAAAAATGTTTTTCGTCTCATTAAATCGGAATTTGTAAATAATGCATGATAAGATTCCATCGAAGTATTTGGATACAAAAAATTATGTGTCTTTGTTACATTTCTAATCTTTGATGTTACCGATCTTATGTTCATGAAGGTAATAGCGAACGTAACCAAATCTTTTAAACAAATAAAATAAATAAATTGTATTTAGAGTCTACCCACTCAGTTACAGTTGCAGTAAAATGCATTTTGATACAAACATGAAGAACGTTATGTGCAACGACATTCTTGTAACTAACAAATTAAAAACACGGAAATGTTATACTCCAAGACAATGGGAACATAGTTCATCACAGGAACGCTTTTCGATTTGGATCAATACGAAATCAATATTTGAATTATATATGATTTATTATTAATAACACATTTTCAGTGTGAACGTATGAGTAAACCTGCAACGTGGCTGAGAATGTGAATAATATCTTTCGGTTGAGCCACTCCTAGTCTAGTGCAGGGGTGGATATACCGTGTTAACCGGGTGTAAGAAGTGAATCTGCTTCTCTCCTCGAGTCTCTTTGTAGAAGAACACATCTTTCTGCAACATGGTTTTCTTCTCTCGGAGCTTTCTTCCAAAGCCCTCTAAACTAACTGCGAGCCGCGAGGCGACAAATAATGTCACCCTGAAAACAACCCTTAAATTATTAAGGGCCCTTCCTACTTCAGGCTTGTGAGAGTTCACCTTTAAGAGGGGTTTTCTCAAGTCAAATGGACTCGGTTGAACCTTGGCCAACATCGGGATAGAAACCGAACATTCAATAATAATAAAGTTAATCGACTTCTATTATCAACGCCTAGATAGTTTTCTATTAATACACCATTCATTCTTGCGTTACCTCAAAGCTATAGTAAATAATTAAACTGATGTTATATAAAATCGGTTGATATTTTTTACCATCTCGAAAAATATTTTCCATAAATAACTTGTTCCAGAAAAAACACCTTATTATTCCAACTCCATAAAACATATGAGGAATTCTAAAACAGGGGTTGCTTTGTTAAAAGTCCTCCATAAATATGGTTCTCTTTTCACCAACGTTGCTTTAATAATCATAATTTAATAGAATGTTTAGAATGTTTGTTTTTTCTATGAATGTAATAACCATTGGTTAAAGTGGAGCGGTATGAGCATACCGTTACTAAAATAACCGACGGTATGCCATACCGGGACTTTATGATAGATTTTATGCACATTGTCGTATTATGTTGAATAATATAAAATAAGTAAAATAAAGGCATACGATCCCAAATAATACCTCAATATTGGCAAACAAAAACAAACATAGACCCCTCTCCAAAGTGATTTAAAAGAGTTTCTGACAATCACACACTAAAAAAAATTACCTGCGGGGCAAAACTGGGGGGCAGCGCCCTCGAGACCCCCCGGCGGTCCCACTTCAATACTTTCTTCAGCAAAAGTGCATACCGTTACTATTCCGAATCCACTTTAACCACTGGTAATACCATTAAAATATATATGTTTTCAAATGTTAGTTATCATCTTTATTGTGTTAATAAATGTTTTGTACTTCTCTAGTGTTTCGACGAATTTGTTAAATATGCCAAACACTCGTTCGCAACTCGGTTCCTAAACTTGTCTGGCCACAACTCGCAACACACTCTTCAGTGCAGGCCATGTAAGGGCACGAATACTTCAACGAGATTGTCGAATTCGTTTCCGTCGGCTTTCACTAGTCCAGACATAATTTGTGTTTGATTTATTACGCTACTTTCGATGATCGCGAGTGGTCGTTGTTGTGGTTTTTGTGTGAACGGGAACGCTTTGGCGACTGATGGACGAATACATTCGATACGTCAAATTCCTCTTCGCGTTCCATTGATGTTTTCTTATTGAATCGTAAATCACGTATTGGTATTGCTGAAACTCCGCAGTGGATCGTTGGTCACCTCCACAGTTGTCGCATTGATGACTATCAAGCGCAACAACTATATAATTCTGCCTTATATTAGTTCAAGCGGTCGTATCTAATTATTTCTAGTTGGTGGGAAACCTGTACAGGGTCTAATTATTCATTAATTAGTAATTATTATTATCCATCGCACTAAGTCACTTACTAACGCTGAAACAACAATAATGTTCGTTTCAGCTCAGCGCTCAGAATGTGTTTTGATATTATAGAACTTTTGGCAGAGCGCTGTGTTGTGATAAAGTACCTCGGTGAACGCACAGTTGGCAGAAATGTTCGATTTATTCTTTTATTTGTTTTGCTTCTTTCATCTTTTTGTAAAAGGAAAACAGATTCATAACGTGCAGAGAAAAATGCTTTAACTGAAAGCGAATGACAAAGAAGAGGACATTTGAAAAACAAAGAAAAAAACTAAAACAATGTATACAACCATCAGGATAAGGATTTTCCTTTATTGAAATGAAAGTCTTGAATGTGAGGCTCTTTAGTGTGCACAAGAGATGCGCAAGGAACATCCTAACGAAGGAATCTCTCAAGTTCTGATCCCTTTTAGAACAGGCTATTCCACCGCGTTTTTCTATTTTCCAAAATATGCTACTAAGTCAAAATATAGTGAATGGCTTTGAAACATGGCTATTTTAGAAAATCAAAAATATTTTTTCCAAATTTTTCTGATCCGGTACACGGCCAATATAGCCACCTCAAAATAATTTCAAACTTCAATTCGCCAGGGCACACCATTCAACGTAGGGTGTTGTGCTTTTGTGACATTAATTTTCAACTGTTTTTCTTTGGACTGACTGAGAGAAAACAGATTTATTTTAACAATTGTCTTTCCTGCGAATTTTTTCGTTTGGCGGTACAAATCGGTAAAAAATACCGCCAAACGAAAAAATTCGCTGGAAAGACAATTGTTAAAATAAATCTGTTTTCTCTCAGTCAGTCCATAGAAAAACAGTTAAAAATTAATGTCACAAAAGCACAACACCGTACGTTGAATGGTGTGCCCTGGCGAATTGAAGTTTGAAATTATTTTGAGGTGGCTATATTGGCCGTGTACCGGATCAGAAAAATTTGGAAAAAAATATTTTTGATTTTCTAAAATAGCCATGTATCAAAACCATTCACTATATTTTAACTTAGTAGCATATTTTGGAAAATAGAAAAACGCGGTGGAGTAGCCTTAAGATACACACCAGAGCAACTAAACATTCACGAAATAGACCTACATACGCATTTATTGGTGTTGGACCCTTTATACATTTTATCCAATTTCTATTATTCTTTTTACAGACCTTGCTAAGTTTCGTCAGTGGAAATGGATAAAGTCTCGTTTTTCTGGTTAAAATAAAAACACCACAACGACCAACTCCATGCACTAACAAAAACATCGACCTTCACACGCATGCACGCACATTGCGTTGGTTTTAATGTATTTATTTCTTTAATTCCTTCTAAAAGCCTGCTAACATTCGCCAGCGAAAAACATAGAAAAAATTCTAATACACACACTCTTTGTAAGTTTACCACAGCACAATATACACGTAGGCCTACACTGTCACCTGAACATCAGCGCAATAAGTTACCAGATTATTTTCACTCTGGGCTAGACAATGGTGCTTCTAAAAGGGTTGGAAAGTCTTTCCATGCAACATCCTTACACAAAAGACCAACAAACTGTCCTATTTTATACATTTCTTTCTCTGATTCCTTGCAAAAATTCACTTATAATATAATAATAGCGAAATATAATACAATACTTTTTTCCTGACAAAGACAAAAAGTGCCCAACCAACAAACAATCGTACACAAACGTACTAATACCGCATATAAGTACTTATAACTTTTGACTTGTATCCAATATTGGTATTTATATTTTATTTATTATGATTAATTGTATTTTAGCTACCAGAAAGTTATTTGGTTTTTGTTGAGCCAAAACGCACACTTACATGAGATACCAATATACGTAGAGCCGTGTGACAGTTTCGGGAGGTCACAGGTTCGATTCCTTCCACCCGGCAATCCTGATTAAAAGTTGTTTAAAGATTTTCTCGTGAGGTTTGGTAAGTCCTTTTGCACAGCTCTTGCGCATTCCCTTCACTATTGCCCTAACACCATAATAACCTAGTATGGCCGCCCGAAGAGGGTTAAACTAATGTGCAAAAGTTTCTCGTACATGAGATGAAGCTCGATACTTTAAGTTTGCTAGATCTAAGGTCAGGGTCACTTCCCCTCTTTTACCACCCGTCTCAGCTTTATTGCCAGCCTGATAGTAAGTGCACGAGCGTAAAAAGAAAAATACCCTAGAAGCCAGCTGCTAGTATAGCAAATCTAATTCCCTTTCGGGTGGCGGGGTTATTTTTAGCTATAATGCGACTTGTTAAGAAATTACTCGCCGTGGCTTTGGGGATAGTTTTTAGCGCTGTGTCGAGACCGCGAAGCTACACTTGTGTTCGCGCCCAATCTATTAGTCGGACTCTTCTGGCGACAAGCAAGGCGCAGTTCAAGCCAGACTAATGTTATATGCAGCGAGAGAGCGTTACCCGGCTATCTGTGTGATAACATGGGTTGTGAGAGAGATTGGGACTCCCGAGAAAGTGGAGAAGTTGGGACTACTTCAGTTGAAACCCGCATTCTTATTAGAACTCTTGTAACATTGCCTGTAGACGATTCAATGTTTTCTGGCTAATCCGTAATAGGATATTGTAGTATTTGCTACACTAAAAATTTGTTTGTTTAATAAAAAAGTATTTTTATTCCTGACATTATTGTGTTATGTATATCCTGTTCAGAGATAAATGATTTAGAATGGATGTAGTAAATATCCCCCCCCCCCCCCAAATACAAAAATTTGTAAAAACAAAAGACGGCAGCCAAGCTCTCCTTCCAAAGTCTTCGGCTGTGAATGCTGTGAGATATAGAAGTTGAGCCAAGCATTTCATTCTTTCTCCCTAGTTTCGCATTGAAAAGAAGTAAGATCATTTCGCCTGTTGACGAGCGCCAAGCCAACCATTTTCGTGGTAAAAAAAAGTAAAAATTTTAAACTCATTCATGAAAAAATAACTTGGCCATTGACTTTTTAGAGCCCTCGTACCAAATTCAATGGCCAAGTAACTTACTTTCAGTTGAATGTAGAAGAAAATCTTATTGAACAATGGGAAACAAAGTAAACTAATCAATGTGTTTCGTCTTAACAAGTTAAGTTACAATGATCTGGGTTTGTTAGATTAACAACATCTCGAACCAAGGTGTTGTTTATTGGAGTTCTGAGCGGCAACTCTCTGTTCACTGCCTCCTAATGTTGCTCGTGGCTCCTCGTTCCACGAGCAACATCTAAGAGGCAGTGCTCCTGTTACTGCTAGCCTAACTTTGCGTGGATCTTACCGAATACTGTGCAGACATTGTCTCCGCTGTGCCAAGTTCTAGCGCAGGAAGCCGCCGGTGCCAGGAACGTGTTAAATCGCAAGGAAATCCTCCCACTAACCAACCACTGGAGCTGTTTAGAGTAAATGTACTTACAAAGCAGTTGAATCTTCATCTAGCTACTAGCGGCATTCATAATAATAACAAGACAATTGCTCACTCTGGTAAATAAAGTTTCATCCACTCATTTATTACGAATGTCTCTGTTTACACTCTTGTTACACATCCGTAAACCCTTGAAATATGCATAACGTGTTCTTTGTAGCAGCTTCCAGAATGCTTCTAGTTTCTTAGTAGTTTGTATAGGAATTCTATGTGACAGTTCTTTGACATATTTAGCTTACAAAAGTGGCTGTTGAGAGTAAAGACAAGTTTCCCAACCTGCATTATTCTTTGTAGTTTAAATTAATAAACTCTGAGAAGATACAGATACACTCAAAGAAAAGCCACGGATGAAAAAGTCTCGTTGCTATTGATATGTGTAGACAATTTGTTGACACGATTCTCAGTATGTGCTGTGAGAAACCCAAACTTCAATAATTTTTTTAGTAGTTTTTTAACTTTAATTTTGTTTTATATAAATAGGAGTTCCAAGTTGAGCCTCTAGTTTTCACACACACAACGCAAATTGCTCCTAGGCTGATAAGATTCTGTATGTTGACTCCTTCCTTCGTATTCTTCATCTTGCTGACGAGTTTTATGAAACCGACTCAATTATTGATATTCCAACACTTACCTACCAGTTGACGTCATAATATCTACCCGATCGAATCGATCGTACATTCACGTAGACTATTGACTGAATTAATTTTACGTTTTTTTGATAATCAAAAGTAGCATTGAACGGCAACACGACCCAACACTCTCTAAATCACGTGACTAATAGCACATTAGTTATTGTTGTTTTACATTGTACACCTTGTTAAGTAATACGACTAGCATGCGTGTCTGCCTATGTTTGATACCATTTTGAAAGTATTGATCGATGTTTTTGCTTCGTACTCTAGTTCAAGGCTACTCCAGTGAAGGAAATTGCAATATTATTCTACTGCTATGAATGAAGTTGGCCTATCCTGGATGGTAATATTTAGTAATTAACTCCCCCTGTTCTGTTCTACCGTTGTTTAAATTGAGCCCGATCTCCCGCATATCTAGCAGGCAGTGGGAGCCGTGTATCACACGCATGCATGCTCCCTTACTGGTTTCGCAGTGCAGGTATTTTTGATTACCTTTGTGCGTCCCCGGCATGCTGGCCGTTGACCCTGACCTCCCCCTACGGCAGTGCGTACCGAGATTCCAGCGCAATCGATAGGACAAGTCCGCACTCGTCAACTCGACGCGGGACATTTCACGAGGACACTTTACAAAATGTGTTAACGATATTTCTAAATTCAATTTCCAAGTCCAGAAATGGTTGTCAGTGCCCGTATTCGGGTCAGGGGGTGGTAAGCCCCCAGTTTTCTTTGACATAGTTCGTTCATACACAAAAACATTCTAAAGGATCGTGGCGGGTGACTAGATCAGATGTATAGGGTTGTGGACGAAGGAGTAGAGAAAATATATAGTCGATATTTTATTACCTATATTTTTTAATTTTTTTTCCATCTCCTGTTATTAACTTTCTTTTCTGCTGCATATTTGTTTTTTGTAAATTTGTACTCAAAGCAAATTGGTATTTGAATATTAGTAAACCTCGTCAATCTCACAAATGAAAACGTCGTAACTATTCCGTAGCTAATTACAGAGAGAGCGAACCTCCAGTTATGATAATTTATAGGTAATTTGTATTTCGACTTCCAGGGGACGCATCGTTCATTGTACCGGTACCGATAAAATAAACAAACAATCTATAGTAATTGAATTTTATAATAGAACTCTTATAACATTTCCGAATCTCTGATATTACAGTTCAATGTGTATAGCTTATGACTGCGATCAATGCGTTCCGTAGTTTCTGTGTCTGCGCGTAATCAACATTCAATTCATTCACAACTCAGAGTATTGACGAGTATTCCTAACAAAAACAGCAATTTACTGGCAATTGTATTCCAAACGATGTATCAACGAGGTCTATCATGATATAAAATAATATTTTAAACAATATTTGGCATCACTTGATTTGAAAGAGTCGCTGTCAAATGATATGAAATGTTGAATGATTTGGTAAACTGTCACTTAACGTGACATTTCCAGATCAAGAGATCTCATTTGAAATGAAAATTGTTTAATCAATTGATAGTTTCAAATCTTGGTAATTATTATCAATTGGCCTTTAATTGCTTTTTGATAGGGAATGGTTAGCCTTAGCAAAGGTACTACTATATCGACCTAATGGAGGCACTGAATTTTATTGTTTAAGTAGTAGGCAAAAGAAAGTTGTGCTGGAAAGTGGCTCATACGGTTGGGGCGCATGTCTGACAAAAGTGGTTTGCACACTATACTACACCCCAATGATTTTTGTTTTAATTTTAAAAAAATGCTCACTTATTAAAGTGCTTCAAGTACTTTCAATAGTAAACCGTTCCACCGCCTTCTAAATAATAAAAAACATGTTCCGAAAGGGGTTTCTCCTGTTTTACACGCTTATTTAATATGATAACGGCTATATTTAAAAATACTTGAGGCTCCAAACAGCAAACGTTAATTATCCTGCAATTATCCGGACATCCGAGAAACATCAATCGTCGTTCATAATCATAGGCTGGAAATAACGTTTCACTCTCCTCGGATTAGTTAATAACAACAACAACTTGAGAAGGCGGATGATTTATTTTACGTAGAGAGCAATTAAGTTATTTTACATTCAAAACAATAATTTTAAAAGAAATGTTGTGGGCCAACTAAATTTGCCGTGCGTGTTTAAAAAATTACCCGCGGTAGTATAATGTAATTTAGCGACTGGACTAAAGCAGCAAACTGAAATGAAACATATTACTGGTATATTTCATAGAACCCTAGAACGACGTATAAGTTCATTATTTTGTTACACTAAATCATGCTGGTGTTACCACAGTAAGTTCGTGTCGGTTCACCAGAATTTGTTTTCTGTCTCACCTGCACTAAAGTGCAACAAACCATTTCTATTGAGAGACACTGAACAATATTTATATTATTTATCGTTTTTATTATGTACACCCAGTGTCAGACGTCAGCCATGAAACGCGTATGTTGTTTTCTAGTCCAGCCTAGGTATAAACAAAACAATCCGCCGCCATGTTGGATAAGAAGATGTTTACAAAATGGCTGCTGCACTTAAGAAGGTTTCCATACAACCCATGATTTACTCATGTGTGTGGAGCGTCCGCTGTCCTATTAATAAATTAAGGTCAAGCGGTTGTGCAATGTTACGCAAATTAAATTTTGAATGTTTTATAGTTTTCATAATGTATTTAAGTTATATAGGTACTACAAAAGCGGTCATAAAATGAAAACTGTCGTCGCCTGTCAAGTCGAAAACTGCAACGACCCGTTTTATAAAATGTAAATGATTCGGACCCAATCATCACTTTCATTCCATGGTACATACGTAGCCTAGGATTGTAATTGGATTGCAATAAAAAAATTAAAAAAACAACGATAGGCGCTTGTTTTACGACAAATGATCGCGTCTAACCTGCATCACTCCATGAACCTTAAAACAAAATTCACAGTATTCCGCGAGTTTCCGATTAATTTATATCTCAATTCACTTCTCGAATCGTTTACATTTCATATTAGTCCAGTCCAATAGTCACCGATCACTTGTACAGTTCACAGTTCAAAGGTAGCTTTCAAAGTACATTAAAAACAAACATCAAATACGTTTTTACATCGAGTCAAGCTTTTCCGCTGCTGTAGCTAGCGGTGGAATAAATAATTCTATTTTTAAATACTATAACTTCGTCTCTTGTACGGAATAAAAGAGACGCTCCATTTGTCATTTTCAATGTTAATTTACATGACATGGTGCAGCTCTCTATAAATTACTCTTGAAAACTGTCCTCTTCAAAGGGCTTGTGGTAATATGGTATGCTATTTGTCGTCTCTCTGACTGAGTCCTCAGGCAAGCACGCTCGACCTGCACTAACTAGTAGTTCATGATACTTTACTACTTACTATTTTAAATTTAAAAACATTTCCAATGCTAAATACAGCTCCTGTGATGGCTAATATCAACCAGCTAACCCACGTCACAACAAACATACAGACACGTGTGTATAGGCGCGCGCGCCGACAAAGCTGGAGGTATCGTCTCCCCAGGCTCACATAGCAGGGAATAAACAATCCCAGCCGAAAAGTTAATTCAAATTCTTGTTAGTTTATTTGGTCGTCTCCACGGCAGATCACCCCCGTCGGTTTGTTTATATAGTCACAGGAGATCCATCTCGGGGAGGGGGCTTAGTGCATCCTAGCCGAGGTATGGAGTTATTCGGTGTGAAATGTAGAGCACTTGAGGGAAAGTGGAAGGGTCGGGGGGGGGGAAGTTCGGGAAACGACTCCGCCGAGCAGAAACTTCAGAAAGACGCTCCACTTTTCAAAGTTGGTTTAAATTTTAACAGGGTGTGACGTGGGGAAAGTGATGAATAGAAAAGTTGAGGTTAGCGTTAAGTGTGCAAATTGGCTTAAGAAATCATAGTCACCGCTTGTTTTAAAAATGTTCGCTGAATTTATGACGCAGGATATTATTAAGGGGAAATTTGCGTCGTAATTTGATCTTGTTTAATATTTAAAAGTTTTGGTAACGATGGAAAGATGGACCGAGGTTTTATTCACTTTCACACTCTACTGGAGATGTCTGCCTTGCGAAGAAATACTTTTCATTTCGCTGGCACAAACTGAATTGAATTAAAATCTTTCCATTATTCTACAAATATTATTTAATAATAATGAAAATTACATAAATTATTACCAAATCCAAACTTAATATGAGATTGAACCTAGGTCTGGTCTGGTATGTTATAACTTCTGATAAATTGGTAATAAGCATCAAAGCTTAATATACATTTTCTTAAACTTATATGTATGTGTGTATTTATATTTGTAGTAGTGTTGTAGAGACAACGTCTTGTTATAATTTGTTTCATATGTGTTTTTTCTTCTTTTTCAGGTGTTTGTGAGAACTGCCGTATAGTGACGCAAGGGTAAGCCACAGTTATATATATATGATTTGAGAGTTAGAAGCTCGCCGTTAGATGTACGCCGACCTAGGGGGGGGGGGGGGGGGGGGGGGGGGGGCACAAATACCAACAGACTCGGGCTCGGTGATGCAGATATTTAATTTTGAATAACATATTCTGGTGCTTTTTTTCAAACATGAGAAAAGTGGATGCCCCTTGCAGCAAGAGCTGGAGTAAATACCTTTGAAGTATCCTACTTCAATATTTGTTACACGATGGTCCTATAAACACTGACCATTTGGTTTTCTAAAAAAATAATCATTACATGAAAATCTTACTACAACAACTAGTAAACTAACGTATTTGTGAAGTTGGAACACTTCAAATGAAACACCTTGCACGTTGTGATGACATTCAATAACACATCAAGTTAAGAAGACCCAGTCTTTACGATTCAATATTATTGTTTCCTTAAGCACATTTTGTTAACAGATAACATTTTACATTTTCCCCGTGGTTTTTAGAAAGTATACTCCGCTGAAACATTATTTTCTTCTTTACACCTAACCAGTGTTGTGACTAGATAATTTATTTTTTTATCTAGGAAAGATAAAGATAATCCTCCAAAAATTATCAAGATAAGATGAAAAATAAACTGTAGAAATATTATTTAAATAAAAAATAATAGATAAAAATAATTATCTAGATTATTTTGCTTGGATAATAGATAATAATTATCTCAAAAAAGGTAATTTATTTACCATCTTCATTTTCAATTATACGGATTCTATGAAAATCATAATGTAATAAACTAGTAGAACTAATTTTCATTTTTTTGAAGTAATTCATTATTAATTTTTTCTTGCGTATTGTTACCTAACTATTTTATCTAAAAAATTATCTTTTAGCTTAAAAAGCATAAGATAAGATAAACTTGATTTTATCTAGATAATTGAAAAGATAACAACCAAAACCTTATCGAGATAAGATAATAGATAACAGATTGTATCTAGATAAGTCACAACATTGCACCATGCCTTAATTCCAGATTAATGTTAGTGATACACACAGCCGTGGATTACAACTAGTGTACGTGTATTTCACACTGGTATGTTAGGAACATGTCGAATGTTCGTATAAACCACACCACAATGTGTTTCCGACTCGTATCTGGTTGTTACATAATGAAGTGCTTTCAATGTAGATGCTGCTTGTAAACTGAGACGAGATGGAATACTTGATAAAACATTCATTTGTATTATAGTCAGATGCTTTGTGAGAGGCGAATACTAAAGCTTTGCAATGTTTCCGTCTTAAATTGAATGATACTTTGTCTTTTGAGCAGTTTTGTGTACTTGCAGGCTTAAGGACTTAAATACGATTATCTTGCCGTTCTTGAATATTTTTAACACAAAAGAACAGCTCTAAATTTCAAGTATTTCAAGAAAATGAGAACATCTTATTAAAAAGATTCTATGGAATCAGTTTGATAATTGAATTGAATCATTAATTAATAAACCTTCTTTCTGTAAAACTTGAGAATTTTAAGTTATTCGTTCACCTTTTTAAACCCTATTAGGTAAAAATAAAATATACAAAACATGATTAGAAAATATTTTGTTTGAAATAACAACTTTAAATAACAAATACAATTTAAGAGATTTATGCACACCTACTATAAAGTGATGCATCCACTAAAACTATCTTAATAATATGCTGTTCTGAGTTAAAAACAATAAAACCGCAAACGTTGGTACGGATATTAATGCGAGTCGGTCAGAACGTTTGTGTGTACCCCCCATGCAGTTAGCTATAGCCTAGGATACCACCAGACGGCTCTTAGAAACTGTAGCACCACACCTAGACTGTTGAACTACCCTCTAGAGCCTGAATGGCTGCCGGTAGATGGACACGAACCCACGACGCTATAGCTGAGCCGCTTCATACCCGATATTACGCGATACACAATTGAAATTATTACATCACCTTTATTTAAGCGTCCGCTTTTAGTGGCTTATTTAAATTTCATCATTAATCTTGTTTCCAAGATAAGAAGAAATATCGCGCTTAATTAAACACCTGTTGTGTTCATTATTTCATAGCTGTTTTTACGAGAATTTAATTTCGTATCAGTATTCATTGTAGCTTAAAATAATAAATCTATCATAATTTGCAAACTAGTGTTGCATATCAATGTTCTTCGTGGAAATTTGGGGAAACAGTTTGGGGAGTTTATAACGCTTACTAATTGACGTACATTTGCAATTGTGCAAGATGAAAATATGAAATATTGATCATGTTTTATTTCTGTATTAGTGATCAACATAAATTTGGATGAACCGTCTACTCGCAATTCTTTTCGTGTGTTTTTCTAGCTTAAGCGATCGGGTCTTCTCTGCATTGAGCTTTATTTGTTGATGTCTAATCAAGTGGGGTATGTCGAAGTTTCTTAAGCCTGTAGATAATTTACCTCTGAAGGTGATAATGATGAAACACACACGCGATACCCCTTGTTTATCCCTGTCGCTTGAGACTAATCCGCTCATTAAGCCTCTCACGTGGCGCTTGGCAGGTGATTCATACCCACTTGCCACTGTTAATTAACTGTTGACATCGATATAACGCGCGTCGTAAAACAAAATGGTCGCCAGTAAACTTGGAAGGTCGTTGCTCCGATCATCAAAGACGTATCCACAGGGGAGTGACTTACCCACCGCCATCTAGGCGTCCACGCACTCACTGCCTTGTGGATCCCTCGAAGGTTAAACTCGAACCCCTCGGAGAGCAAACTCTCCCTCGACGGCCATTTTGTTTACATCCTCGACTAACCTTCAGTAACATCCCATCAAGATTATGCCGCGCAGAGGAGCATTACACTTGGCTCGCTTAAACTTACGTTAAGCGATGAGCGTTTTCGTTTGTTGGACTCTTTTTTCCAACTCTGAACGAAGGCAACAATTGTTTTAAAAATTGTCGCTATTGCTGCTGTACGCACCAACAAATCTAAATAAAATTTATTTAGCAATTTCAGTGGTGCAAACAAAATTCCTAAACGTGCGCTATTTAAAAAAAATCTTTCTTTGTAGTCAAATATTGTTAAAGATAACTAAAAACCTTAAAAATAAAAACCGAAATAACATTTTATTTATTAAAGGCGAAGGAACACATAAGCCAATACAAATTAAACAAACACTTCTTGTTTTGCATTCGAAAACGCGACAGGTGTAAATTTTCTGTCTAATTTTGAATGTTTTCTGAATATTATTTTAAACGTGATCGGTGAAACCGTTTGTCCGCAAGAAAGAGAATTAAAACATTAAAAATAACCAGAGCTTTAAACTGTTGTCATGTCGATATTATCTTTGCTTTGCATGTTATACGCTCATCTTACTGGTGAAACTGCGCAGCGCCCGTTTCAATACTCGTTGAAAACATTCGGTCTTGCGTATACTGGGGTATACTGGGGGTAAATAGACGTTCACGCAAAGCGACGAATACAAAAGCGGCCGGTTAAGTAAATAATATCAATAAATGAGGGATAAAAGTAAGTCGCTTTGTTTGAGTTTCGAAGGGTTTGTTGGTTGAAGACAATAGTTTGGCGGGTTACATTAGGTATTTATGATCGTAATGGATCATCGCCACAAAGAATAATACACCCAGGATCCGTGATGCATTCCCGACCGTATCATGAACAATGAGGTCTGAACACTGATCCGACGAATAAGAAAACAAGAACAAGCGTGGGACATAAATCATACTCGGTTATACATCATCATAGTGCACAGAATGCACAAAAACAAACACCCATATCTACTTCACTTTATGTTGGGCTTTTTAGGCGTAATCCATCAAATGATGATAGTAAACTTCTTAGATAATGGGTTGTCCCTAGTCAAATGAAAGTTACAACAATTACGTTACAAAAAAAGCGTTTCAAAAGTATTTTAATAAAGACTATTCTGCCCATGCGCTCGATGCTAACACATGGTCGCAAAGTTGTTTTATAGAATAACTTTCGAACACAGATCAAAATCTTTAAATTCAGAATCGAGGAAGAAAAATATGTGTTATTATTAATTTCTTTATCGTTAGTGTAACACCAGTAGAAAGATTGATAAATTGGAAATAGGAGAGTTGTATTGTAATAGCGTAATTGAGATAAAAATTACAAAATGACAACCATAGATTATTATATAAGTTGACTCTGGGTTTATATTTTCAATGAGCGTCGAAAATAACTGTTCAATATATACTTATAGTAATATAAATATACTATAGTTTATATCGTATGGTTCCCTAGAAAAGAGTCATCACAATTAGTAATTGCTTCATTAAACGTTTACGACATATCAGCATGCCGTTCATCGCTACATGGTTCAAGTTATATGTTTGATAACTTTCGACGTGAAGTATTAAACGGTGATTTCAAACTTTATGTGATAATTAACTGTAATAAGGGATATGTTAATGGTTGAAAGATGTTATTTGATAAGCGTTATTGCAGCTGATTGGGAAGGTTCGATCGAGTTCGAAAATACCAACATATTCATTATATAGTTTCCTTAGGGTATATTAAGTAGCGAATTAAAACATTGATAATAGTTATTTCTATATCTAGTATGTTAAATATTCCAATTCTGATTAAAGGACCATCACAGTTTGTGTAGAACTTATATAAACAGTATGTCGATATGATGGTAATTAGTTTTTAACGTAAGATTTCCATTATAATATTGTCTGTTGACACACGGTTATTATAATTGTTTTTCTGCATTCCTATAGCTAAATGGAAACCAAATTCGGTATGAATCCGTTTTTAGATAGGTTTTACGTCATCAATTTCCGATTAACGTTAATTCGCGGATTTTGAATTTCGGGTTCCGATCTTCCGATTTATATACCAAGCTCTAAATACCGTAGAAAGACGTTGAATAGACTTTGTCTCAATATTTTTAGAATTTTTTTTATTTAATGTGGTATTATACGTTAGTTATTCGGGATACAAAACAATTACACATTTACAAGTTTTTCATTCTCTTGTTTGCTACTAATAACATGCATAACGTGAGACTCGAACCCAAATCCTCAGATGTCATATTCTTTGGTATTCTCATAACAAATTTAAGGATGAAATAACATAAATTTATACATAAATTATTTATAAAAATATCATTACTACAAACATACAACGGACATTACGTGTCAGGCAAGTTCTAATGTAGAGTTTCACAGCACCTCACTGAGTGTCCCACTAACCCTTTCATCCACTGCCTCCTAGATACGAGGAGCCACGACGAGCATCTAGGAGGCAGTGCTTTCATCACTTTGTGCACGCCCGTTATTTACGATGAAACTTCTCTGAGAAAGAAATAACACGTATAAAGTTAACACGTGAAGCTCTGGCCGTATAGAATGACACTTCCCGGCGCTGGTATATCTGATTGGCTAATACCAGGATCGTGAAAGTTTCTTGCATATTTGTATAGCTATTGTTATGCGGGCCTATTGAACTGCTACTTATTACGCTCCAAACTAGGGCCAACTAGTGACGTTGAATGATCACCTCAGGAACACAAGTTCCATTGGACGCCGCCTATTGTTATCGCCCTCCAACTGTGACGGGAAGTTCGGAACTTCTAACGTGTGCGCCGCAGAATGAATATCTAACAGTGGAAGAATCTGAATTAACTTCAGGGGGCGCAGGATTTACCATTCATTCGAACCTTAGAAATTAGCTTAATCTACAGAAAAGTGGCTAATGTTTCAGTAAAATCTTTTCGTTTTGATTTCTAGGGGCGTTAAGAGGCTAAAAAAAAATCGAAGAATTAAGCGCGCATTCTTTAAAAATTTGTGAAATCGGAGTTGACATTTTTTTAAAACAGTGGAAATTGAAAGAAAACATTTTTAGATGAAATGGTTTGTTTATGTTTCTTTAAAACGTCCCAGAAATGAATTTCCCAATGTTCAAATATTGAAGACTTCGCCATTTTCTTTCACGGTTAGAGCAAATGGATGAGCTATCTACTTCCAACTAAGTGTGTTCAGTTTTGCCGTAGAAAAACAATCTTACAAATGCGTTGTTCGAATGAAATGTTTCTAATGCAAGTATTTAATCAGACAACGTGAATGAAGCGCAGGTGTCGTGCAGTGGGTCTCGGGCCGCACTGGGCTTGCTAGATAGATTGCAGATAATTACATGAACAACGGTCACGGGAAATAGTTTTACGGCTGCTACTAAAAAACACATAAAAAAGAAACGATAATATAAAAAACTTCCGCGTTAACCCATTAGTATATTAACAAAGTTCGAAACATTAAAAGTGGACATATTGGACATATTTTATGCCCATTTAAATAAAACAATGGAAACTAAGGTCGTAATTAACATGCTCATTTACGTCAATAATTATGGAAATATGATATCAAAATATATCCCTAGGTTTACATGAAATTGTTTTGATAATTTTGATTTTATTTATAGAAAAAACCGTCTCGAAATCATTTCTTCGACTTAAATTGACCGGCTTCGATTTTATGTAATACGGTATGTATCGTTCAGTGGGGCTGGCGGAGAGGGGATGGGGGCAGGGTAACTCTTAATTACTTTTTTCACGTTAAAATTGTTTGAATTGCATGTGAAGCATTCAAAAGTTGTGCAATTATATTTAAAAGAATTCTAAGTGTGGACCCGGCACCTCCACCAAACATATGATATTTTAACATTGTGCGTTATGAAATTCAGTTCTTATTAGCTACTTAT
The DNA here is from genome assembly GCA_024449915.1 of Sweltsa coloradensis. NCBI lineage: Eukaryota > Metazoa > Arthropoda > Insecta > Plecoptera > Chloroperlidae > Sweltsa > Sweltsa coloradensis. Next base: position 353,963 of record JAMZAV010000082.1, read on the forward strand.
GATATTCGTTTCATCCTAATTCTGCTTCAATTAAAATGTATTGAGTTACTGTTACTGACATCTGTGGAACGAACGCCTGCAACATTCTCTATTTTAAACTTTAGCAATGTCATCGATATTTAAACTTTATTAATATTTATCATCTTATATCAATCAATGTTAATAATACGTTTTTCCTTTCTACCTTTTCAAATGTTAGTATTGAAGCATGTTCTCTAGTCGTTATCATTACTTATTAAAATATATAAAGCTCCTTTTCTCCGTCTTTGATGCCTGGTCCCGGAGCTCCAAGTTCGTTTTTCTACTTGCTTGATTATCATTAGAAAAACTTGCAAAAACATTATTTGCACTCTTTACCGAATAATAATATTTGCTTTCTTCAGGACTACTATTATTATTTGATTATGTGATAAGTTCTTAATAATTGTTGATAAAATTTATTTTTATTATTTTTATTCAATTTCGACCACTTGTTATAAAACAGCATTTAGCTCTTAAAGGGGCTAAAAACCCCAAAAATTATTTTTTACCACGTGATCTATAGCACAATACTACACTTAAATGACCGTTTAAAAAATTATATCTTGTAACTGTGATTTAACACGAATTTTTTAATTTTTTTGATCCCGAAATTGGCGAAAATTGGTGTTTTCGAAAATTTCCTGAATCGGCGTTCCTGCTTCTTTTTGGTCCACATAGATACAAGAGCATGACCAATCTTAAATGCCCCTTTATAACATCGTGTCTTAAACTGTGCTCAAATATACCCTCAAACACGCAAAAATATGCATTCCAAAATCACACCCCACCTTGGTAATCAGCATATTTTGACCGAACTACTTGCCCAAATTACAAAACAAAATATTGAGAATTACGAGTACCTACGTCAATAATGGCCAATATTTTTTTGGATCAAATCCTCCAAGGTCACGGGCATAAAGATCGTCCCCATGTTATTTCTTATGGGAGATTTTTGCCAATGGGACCTAGCTCGAAAATGTCATGTTTGACAATTTTTTTGGAGGTCATGGTGGCCCCAATAATTTTTCTGTTAATTGCTAAATTCATTACTAGTTAGCCTGAATGAAATATATTTTTCGAGTTTAGCGTTGAAATACCCCTTTAAAGACCCTCATCTAATTCAAATTCAGTTTCTTTGACGATAGTTGTCAGTTCTTAAGTTTATAACTTCAAGTATTAACTCGAATGTAGTACCTAGCCAAGGATACACGACCCGGCACCTCCACCATTTCCATGTTATTTATGTAGCTCGTTATCGATCTAGGCATCCAAGGTAATAATGCTTGTTTTGCAAAGTTAAAACACTCCCGTGGCAGTATATTTCTTGCGACCGTATTATTATGTACTTATGTGTGTTAAATGTTCATTCAGTGCGTCCATAAAGCAATACCACTAAACAAAGCCACAAACTGTGTGATATTATAACGCTAAATTGTTGGTCTTGCAAATTGCGCGAGATTATCAAAGTATGCACTATTGTAAATCAGTGTGTTGCGGATAATTATACAATTACCTCAGTCTCGCGAACCACATTGTTCTAAAGAGAGGATAATTGTGTGCCTAGTTCTTATTCCCATTGTATTCGGTAGCGCAGCACTATATTCCCGGCTGTATAAACAAAGCCTGGCAATTTCCCGCATGGCTCGACTGGTTTCGAGGGAACCGGACGGCTCAGCGGTGGAATATAATTTCTCCTTCTGTGCGCGAGAATAGATCTTGGTTTCTCCCAGATAGCGGCTTTGTTTGAAAGCTCTCGGTCCAAGTGTTCGGAGATTGTAGTTGTAGTGATATCTCTTAAATCTTATTGCCACTTCGCAGAGACAATAAATTTCTATCAAAATCTTATTTTCTTCAGCGTATCTGTATTAAGTGTAATATTCTCTGGTTGATCGGGGCCTCTTCGGTCTGCGGCCTGGCACTAAGTAACGTTTCACCCCAACCGCTATAGATTATTGATAGATGCTGACAGGGGTGTGCTCTTTATTTCCTACTTTTGTCCGCCTCTAAAGAAGTCATTCGAGAACACAAAAGAAGAGATAATTCTTTATTTCCTCCGCTCCAGGCAGCGCACATTGATTCGAGAACCATTACCATGATTAATGACTGATAATTTCCAGCTGAACTAATGAAGTGTGTGCACATTGTTCACAACTCAACTGTTGAAAAAGTAATAATGAATAAATATTCCCCTGTCAGTGAATTATTCAAAATGTCGATGTTGATGGAACACTCGTGACGTGGGTCTGTGCAAGAGAGAGAGAGAGAGAGAGAGAGAGAGAGAGAGAGAGAGAGAGAGAGATGAATTGATTGATTGATTTGATTTAGGTCTTTATTAAGGCGGGATTAAGGCTTACTCCCAGCTCTAGGACTTACTCATCACACTATTGGTTTACTCCATGTCAAACTTCTTGCAAGTTTGTCTACGTGAGGTTGGTATTCAATACGATCTTACATAACAGAGAACCACGGAGGAAAAACTTCCAACTAGGTCTGGATCAGTTCGACCTAGTCTCGCAAAGCTCGCGGTCAGAATCTCAAGATCGTTTTCAGATAGTTTTCGCTTGCAATAAAGTCCACGTCCTTATTTTCTGAAACAATTTTATGTGCAAGACAGAGAATAATACCAACACTGTATACTATTATCTGTGTTTAAGAGAGTTGGCTACGCTCAACCATCATGGTAGCCGTAGAGGACCGTAGGGTGTATTGGTGCATATTAATTTAATACCTTGGAATTTATGATTGTGTTGTCATGAAAAAAATGAGCACATATTTTTTGCATCTTTTTATAAAATAGCATGCCCACAGTTTGTATCTAAAAGTTTATAGTAGCTATAGAGAAGAGTTGATAAGGATTCTTAAGTTGAGTTTCGTAGATTGTTTTGTAAATTTGATTTTTCGCACCCATCTTCCGTTTACACATGATCGTTATAAACTATTTTATCTACAGTTTACTATCGTAATGTTGGGTTCAAAACTGAACACAGATCATATTTTTGTTATGTGCAGCCATGTTTTGTTATTTGTTGTGAATCGGAAATTTACACATTTTAATCTAAACATATAATTGTATGGTATCGTAATTGAGCTAAAACGTAATGGATTATGATCTGTATCACTAAGAAGCCAACAATAATGATGTCATCTTCTTGTGAACGTAAGAGTAGACTTGAAAGATCATCCATTCAACTTATTCGTGCCCCATGAAGTTACCTATCGCAGTGCTGACCCGTGTTATCTATAGGGTATATTCGATTCTATAGTCGGTGTGATGATAGGTTGAACCTGCGAGTTCTGATTCACAGCTGAAAACACACGATACTTGAAAGCTTCTATCCTGATATTACAATATCCAAGAGAAGCGAAGACAAGTTTAATATGTTAGCTTAAACCCGTTAAATTTGCAAGTTTAATTCCTTCTTAGCGTATTATTCATTAATTGAAATTCCCGACTTAAAGACAAACTTTCTCCTGGTTTTGAAAAGCTCCTACGAAACACTCTATGTTTACTCTGGGAACTGAGGTGTACGGTGATCGCTTTTGTTCCGACGCCTTCTTCGCGAACCCACCGTCACTTCACAGACAAACACTTTGCAATCTCGCGTTTACAAAACGAGGGGTGATTGGAATTAATTAATGAACTAGCTCGGCAAACCGGATGTGTGTGGGTTGAAACTACGTCAGGGAGAAGTGGGAGGTTTGTGAGGGTGGTAACAGTAGCGCGTACCTTGTTACAGGTCGAACGTTATACTAGGGATTTTCTTCGTGCTGGTTGGCATGTGTTTCTCGAATGTATTCCTGATTGATGACCGTAAGGTATCCAGGAAAAAAACTTAAGAGGAACTGCGTTGTAGGAAAATTCCTGTACGCTCGGTCGACTGACACCACAGTTGTCACGGAAGCTGAAATAAAGTGCCCTACACTCACACTTTTCAAGTTCCTAATATAAAAAAAAACATTTAAAAATAAATTGTATTTTACTACAACGAGGTTTGTTTAAAAAGTGCTAAGTTGACCAATTTCATAAATTGTTCCTGGTTGATTAACTAAACTGAAAATAAACTGTATTATTAATATATTATTCTGCCAAACTGTGAGTACTTGACTTCTGTCGTATTCAGGTACGTCTCAAACAAAATAAAAACGAAACTGTTTTGAATATTATTAAAGCACTGAATTAAGTCAGTATTTATGGGGTTCACAACCGAGATAACAACGTCCATGAGTGACGAAAGTAATTTACGTAATCAACTTTGTCGTCAGCTGTCAAAACAAATGCTGTGTAACAAAACGTTTTCGACAAACAGTTTTCTTTATTTTCCCTACAAGGGAGTCAAATACACAATCTACATAAGCTCGGACGTCGAGGGTCTGTTGACAACTACTGTTTGCCGACGCTCGTCAGTTGGGGTTACGCAGGGTTCGGTATTGACACCTTTAATATTCTCCCTCTTCAATCTATCGTGATTTGTTTATCCAAGAACACTGTTTATCGTGTGTTCAACAAACATATTAGCGCATTATCCACCCCTCGCTGTAAGTGGTGTTGGTTTGTTTGCACCCCCTCATATTGACACAGCACTCGCTACGCAACGTTCTTTTGCATCCCTGTCAAAGGGACCACGTCAACATTGGAAAGTTGCTGGAAAATGAAAGTAAATAATACTTTTTACTGATGCATGTTGAAAAAGTTTCAACATATTATTCTCCTTTGCTCAGAAAACATTTAACCCGTGTTATATCTAACATGCGAATGACGTCACCGTATGCATCCTACTTTTCTCCCTGTTAAATCAATTTTACAATGCTTGCAATAATTCGCAAAATAAATCGTTGTTCGGCAACATCGTCACTTTCACTAATTTCATTCGAAATATCTATATATAAAAACCTACATTAAAGTCTTATGACCAAGGCCACTTCTTACTTAAAAAACGAATTTTCGGGTGAACCAACTTGAACCTGAATCAACCTGATGATGGGTGAGGAAGGTTCACCAAAAAATTGTTTTTTAATTAAGTAGTGGCCTTGGTCATAAGTTTTTAATTTACGTTTTAATATTGTTCGGGCCAATAATATATTTTTAAAGAATCTATATAGTATTGTAAAATTATTTGTAGATGCAGTTTTGCACTTACGTTACGTGACACCCACACAATACACCCACGACGAGACACCTACCACGTCACACCCACAACTGGACACCCACTACGAGTCACCCACGCATGCACTGTGCGGCTCCGACTGAAAGCACCCCTCGGAGACCCCGGGCGCTTAGCCCAGAGTGAGTGAAGCGTCGGACTCGTCGCGCGGGTGATGTTTAATATAAGTGCGAGGACATTTGAGGCGACGCCACCAGGGAGACTTTGTGCGACCTCAAGCTAATGAAAACACGAGAGGTATCGCTGACTTTCACACATCAAACGCAAGACCCAGTCCAATACCAGCGTTTGTTTCACCTCAATGATGGGAAATATAATTGATTCGTTCATCAAAGGCAGCTATAAACGCTCAAGGGAAGCGCCGTCGTTTGTATCACAAAGCACGGAATATATACCAGGCCGATTCAAGAACTCTTATTATGGTCACGTTGATGGATGAGCGTAACTGGCCAATCTTATAATACTCCATTCCTACATTCGAGAAAAATTGTGTTGTGTGACTTTTTAAAAAATGTGGCTTTGATTACGCCCAACACAGTCATGTTAAATAAAAAAATCATTAAAATAAAGAGATTTTGAGAGTCACCTTTCAAGCCTCTTTCACCAAATTGCATTTAACAGCTCTCACATCCCTAGCAATCATGTGCAACGTGCAGTCTGCTAATTACGCACAAGTCTAGTACATTCCCTTGCAAATAAAGCATTGAAGGGTTCTCGCATGATTACAGTCACTTGTGTTAGTATTGTTCTATCCCCTCCCTAGTTAACACACTATGTAAGTTACAGCATCAATGCATTCGAACTATAGTTGGAGGACGTGCATTTGTTATACCAATGCTACTCTGGGAGGCACCTACGTATTAAACGCAGTGAGGTGAATCGTATTGTGACTTAATTATAAGGGTTGACTTTGCTTGCACAGCGAATGAAAATTGTAGCTGGTCATGCGGGTTATGCATTTGCACAATATTACACTTTAATTCAATGAAAACGTTAGAGAATCTTTTCATATCTAAATCAAGAGATGATATACGATTCTAGTTTTGAACAGATAAAATATATATTCACATTTCAAAATGTTATCATTTAAAATAGTAACCCCTACTTCGATGTGAGTACTAGAGGTGAAGATTAGTAAGTGAGATTAAAAGTGATTTGGGTCCAGGGGGTTCACCCAGCCAACACCAAGTCGTCTCGAGTACTTGAGTAGAACATCTGGATAGATGATGGACGTCCCTGGTTTGTTCTTTATTTACTTCCGCGAAGTTGATATGTGCCAAGTTAATATATCATGTATACAAAATATCAAGTTGCCAAACGTTCCCAATTCATGAGAAAGATTCTTCTGCCAAATATTTGTTGATTCTGTATCACGTAAACATGCGATATGGACAAAGAAACGGAATTAATATTTACAGAAATACAAAACCCGTAAGATAAAAATAATGTCTTACTTTTTCGTATCTACAACAAAAACAGCAACAAAACGGAACATCGTGTGTTTAGTAATGGTTTTATTAAGAGATTCGCTACGTAAATATATCCAGATACAATGTTTATTTAAAGCCTAAAGGGCACCTTACCAATTGCTTGAGAATTCAAATGTATACAGTTTTATATTATCAGGGGTTCACATAACAAGGGCAGTTCTAAAGGAAAGACCTCTAGGCTTCTCTCTCGGGCTGTTGGACACCCTTGTTTCAGTAGAAGAAGGTTCCCCGAGTAAATAGGTCTGTAAGGCAAGTCATTGCGGTAATGTTCGTCGAAGAGAATCGAAGGAAAAAACTCTGCGATTCCATTAAGTGGGATTGCTCCCGATATTAGTTCGGAGACTCGATGGGCATTGATTATTTGTCTGCCTGGCCCTAAACGCCCCCGACCCCGTCCTCTGTATTAACCAGCCGTTCTCAGCGACAAGAGAAGCCCACGAATGATCCGATTGTCTAGAGTTCCTCGACTCGCACTCAGTGAAGTGTTGGTACAAGATGCGTGTTGCTCCTAATCAAGTAGTTCGTAAGCGGTGACGTTGAAGTCACATGGTGTCACATGTGCTTGTAACAAGGGGGTTGGATGTGTTTAGTTTTCCAATTGAATGTTAAAATCTTTGTTAATAGGACCTAAATTTAAAACGTCCTTCCTTGCCGAATGAAACAAAACACCTTTCAAAATGTTATATAAAATTTGGCCTACGCACATATTTCAAGATTAAAATCAATTTAAGTCTAAGAGAATACAATTGTTTATTGTATTTTTCATGTGAGATAGTAATAGGCTGAAGTAGCCTATACGGTATATAATATAGTTCTTTTAAACATAGTCATTGAGTGAAGTGAAAAAGAGGTATGAAAGAAGTGTGAAAACCAGAAGTTAATTGTGAAATGATCATCAAGGAATTCTTTTAATGAGAAATAAGCTTTATTTAGCAGAAGGGCTTTTAATTTATATTTAAAGAGTGCGAGTGAGCGAGTTTAATTGAAGCTGGTTTTTTATTCAATATTGAATTACAAACATGAGTCAGGGTTTTGTTTAAAATTTGTGACAGTGATTTCGGGATAAAAATGTTCGTATTAGACCTGGTAAAGTGTGTGTATCCTAGTTTCCCATGGCACAGTCGTGTTGGTGCTGGGACTGTTATAGCGGGAAGGTGTGTATCCAGTTTCCCATGGCACAGTCGTGTTTGGTGTGGACTTTTACGGGAAAGGGGTGTATCCTAGTTTCCCAGGCACAGTCGTGTTGGTGCTGGACTGTTATAGCGGGAAGGTGTGTATCCAAGTTTTCCCTGGGAAGTCTGTTGGTTGGACTGTTATCGGGGGAAAGGGGGTATCCCAGTTTCCCTGGCCCCTCTGTTGGTGCTGGACTGTTATAGCGGAGGTGTGTATCCCCAAATTTCCCATGGCACGTCGTTTTGGTGCTGGACTGTTTTTTAAAGGGGGAAAGGTGTTATCCTGTTTTCCCCTGGGGACAGCGTGTTGGTGCTGGACTTTATAGCGGGGGAAGTGTTATCCTATTTCCCTGGCACAGTCCCTGTTGGTGCTGGACTGTTATAGCGGGAAGTGTTATCCAATTTCCCATGGCACGCGTGTTGGTGTTTTTGGGAAAGGGGGTTTTTTTTTCTTTTGGGGACTGTTATAGCGGGGAAGGGGTTTTTTATCCTATTTCCCAGGCCGTCGTGTTGGTGCTGGACTGTTAAGCGGGAAGGTGTTTATAAAATTTCCCAGGGGACATGGTTTTGGGGCTGGCTGTTATAGCGGAAGGTGTGTATCCAATTTCCCATGGACAGTCGTGTTGGTGCTGGACTGTTATACGGAAGGTGTTATCCTGTTTCCAGGACGTCGTGTTGGTGCTGGACTGTTTTTAGCGGGGGGTGTATCCTAGTTTCCCATGGCACATCGTGTTGGGCTGGGGTGTTTTTAGCGGGGAAAGGGGTGTTCCAGTTTCCCCTGGCCAATCGTTTTTTGGGCTGGGCTGTTTTGCGGGAAGGTGTTACCTATTTCCCCCTGGCCCCGTCGTGTTGGTGCGGACTGTTTTTTAGCGGGAAAGGTGTTATTAGTTTTCCCCCAAAAGACCATGGTATAACGACGGTATAAGGACTGGACCCCAATTCTTGAGTTCGTGGGAGATGAGTTGAAAACGCAATTTGAAAACGAAGTCGTTTTCGTTTTCGAAGGAATTGGTATTCTTGAACGGTATCGTGGAAAACGTCATGGGTTGTGAGTTGAAAGCATTGATATTAAACCCCTATAGTAGGCTAGATTAGCAGTCTCCTATACCTCCGCACAGGCGCGAGCGTAGCAAATTGAAGACTCAACCGGCCCATTTCAGATGGCGATTTGGTGTTTTAATTTATGCTTTTTTAATGCAATAAAGTATTTTACTGGATTGTTTGATATGGTTTTAGCTTGTGCAGCATGGTATTAAACAAAAGAAACAATACGAAGTGATTGCATAAGGGAATTTAGTAATCATTTGGTGTTAAAGGCTAGTATGCTTACCTGTCAACCTGGCGGCAATCTTGAGAACTATTTGGCCACAAATCGCTCCCATTTGATTAACATGTAAACTGTCATTTTAAGATGGCTTCTAATTGTACCGGAAGTGGACCACCGACTGCTGGTCTAGCCAATTATATAGGATGTATATGGTTGAAAGAGTATCACGAAATCCAAACACTTTAAAAAGATTTGCGTATAGCAAAGAGCTCGAAAAAGTTCTATATTTATTCTAGATGGCAGTGCCTTCATAAACGCGGGCCAATCGAAAGACAAGTTGTATGAAATGATTTGATTGTTGCAATTATGTAAACAAACAGTTGAGCAAGTTCATATCAGAACAATGTTGTGCTGGCATAGGGTTGGCTAGGCTTGTCAAACATGTAATGTAAGTATGAATTTTACTAGTCCTATAGCCAAATGGAACTTTAGACCTACACTTTTGCATTATAAATAATTTTCCACATCTGGGCCTAGGCCAGGGACGGTTTCTGATTTGTTTTATGAGAGTATAATGACACCTTTTCTCGTTCCACACAAAGAAGAAAAATTTTAAATGTCCGCTATTTGTTTACGTATCGCACTTTCCCGCCTAACTCTGCTTATACCGTCAACAAGTGTCAAGTAACTATGGTTACTTGTTGATTGTATGCCAAGTGTTTAAGGCTTATTTTAAAACCTTTATTTGGAAGCCTTCCAACAAACTTTTTCAACTTTTTTTTTCAAAAGAGACTATATTTCTATAACCTTAATGTCCATGTAAAATATGAACATTGTAGTCCCACCCGTCTGGTCAGAATCGCGGGCCGACGTATTAGATGTTAGCAGTAGCAGTAGTAGCAGTAGTAGCAGTAGCTAACATCCTTAAAGTGATTTTGAGCATGTTTCAAGCCATTTTTTCACCAAGAAGGAATAATCGTACCCCAATAAAATTTGGCATGTGTTGTCAGGTACCTAAATCCCCTCGATTGTGATAGTTTTCAAGTTCACATCACGTTACATGACGGCTGGGTAACACCTCGAAATCACCCCAACTCTGCTTGGTGTATAAGGTGCTTGAGTGTGTAGCGCACCGCGGCTTGGCTGCGGCGCCCTAACGGGCACCTAGATATAGTTCTTTTATAAACATAGCCATTGAGTGATGTGAAAAAGAGGTATGAAAGAAGTGTGAAAACAAGAAGTTTACTTGTGAAATGACCATAAAGGAATTCTTTTCATGAGTAATAAGCTTTATTTAGTAGAAGGGCTTTTAATTTATATTTAAAGAGTGCGAGTGAGCGAGTTTAATTGAAGCTGGTTTTTTATTCAATATTGAATTACAAACATGAGTCAGGGTTTTGTCAAAAATTTGTGCCTATAATTTTGGAATAAAAATGTTAGGAGTATCCTAGTTTCCCATGGCACAGTCGTGTTGGTGCTGGACTGTTAAAGCGGGAAGGTGTGTATCCTAGTTCCCCATGGCACAGTCGTGTTGGTGCTGGACTGTTATAGCGGGAACAGTCGAGCCGCCCACCCCTCGCCACGCAGTCAGGCAATCCACACATTATGAAAACTAAACACAAACTAACTAACCCCACGTCCACAACCGGTAAGTTTTTGTTTATTTTCTCGTTAATTTCATTACACGTTTTGTTAGTCTACTTAAACACATTTCCCTAACAAAATTAGAAGGAATTTCACGTTTCCTTTGAAGTCCGTCCGGCTTTGAAGTCTCCACGGTGGACGCGCATATCCCCCCCCCCCCCCCGCGCGCACACACGGATATCATTGAGCGCGCAAGCTAATTATCTTGCTCGTGCGAATCCTGAAACTTTTCTACAGGTCGTTGGGAAGCGTTTGTGTGGACGTAAGCCGATAGAGTTTTACGTTTAAGTTAGTAAATAACGGGCCCTCGTAAAAACTGTCTAGACTATGTGTACGCATCATATTACCGTTGGCCGAGTAATGTGACTGATAGAGTTGACGCACGCACGCGGCGTAAGGCAGGCGCTTCTCTTTGCACTGCCTATCACAACACTTTGTACTGACGTCGGGGAAGAAGAAATAGAGGGTTAACGAATATTGACATTATAAAAACGGATTAAGAAAAAATAGTAATATGAATTGAATTTGACGATTTTGGATTTGGATAGAAAGTCAGAAAGCGAGGCAATGTAATTTATTTTGGATAGTTCACAATATAAATGTAAATTCGTTGAGATTTTTTCCTATATGCTTAAGCTGTAAGGTGTACGACTTCTTCAATTAAGGAAAATTCATACTTTGTTTTGATGTAACGTAAAATGACCACGAGGTATTGATTTGTCACGAAGATCTTGAAAAGTTATTTTGAATGATAACAATAAGTTGAAAATAAAAAAAAACTCCTTAAAATCAAATAAAAAAATAATCGTTTTACAGCACCAAAATATTTGGGAGCGAAGTCTCACAACATGTTTCACTTTTATAACCACTGATTGGCATGCGTTTATTTACATTCCTATATATTTAATAAGGATGATACGGAATGTTTTTGGTCAGGGCGGGGCCACCCCCAAGGGACAAGCCTTTCAAACTGGCACCAACACCAAAAGATGTCAATGCTGGGGAATTGTATTTCTGTACAACACTAATTTACTAAATGAATTCCTTGTGGGCACACGAGTTTAAGGTTTAACACCGTTATTTCAATACTGCATGTTATAATATTTCGTAGGGAAACACTCCCGTAGGTGGACTTGTTAATATTAAATACAACCCAATAATTAAATATTCCATGCTATTTTAAATCAGAGCTGTGATTAACATGTATATAATTAATATTATAAGTTGTAATTTTAATTTTTCTATGGAAAGTAGAGGGAGGTGAAGTCTGAACCCAAATATTTATTTTAACATTGTAAAAACTGTACAGTTAATTTCTTGTATTTATGTAGTACAAAACAACACCAACAACGTCTAAAACAATGTTTCGTGGATAATTCTGTTAGGACACGTCCTCTTTAAGAATCGTGTCCCTCTCGTGTGCTCGGCCTCGACTATGACTGAGAAAGGGGTCGGGAAACAGACCGAGTGTATGTTTTCATAAACCACACATCGTGTGTTTGTCAAGACGCGAGTCAACATAACCTCGGAGAGAAATCTGTATTCTGAAGCCACAACCGCAGCCGGGGTGAAAACAAACTCGGCACTCGGTTTAAATTAAACAAATATGCTGGAATATGTGAGACGAGACGGGTGATTAATGAACGGTCGCCCAACATCAGAATGTGGCGTGATAGTCTAGTGCGTCACGGCACTGGGATTAATCGAGCAGCGAATAGGAATATAATAATAATAACATGCTACTGTCTCGTGTCTGCATGGGCTCATGAACACGTCCAACGAGCTTTTAATTAACGTTATACATGTACAAACCCTGCAACAAATAGCAGTCGGAAAGTTGAAATTACTTTGCAATAGTTCACTAATATGATGATAAAATTAATGTAATGTAAATATAGCTATAAAATATGAGTCTGAAAGTTGAAATTAATTTTCAATGGATCACTAATATGGTGATAAAATAAATTTTATATAAATGTGGCTATAAATATGAGTCTGAAAGTTGAAATTAATTTTTAATGGTTCACATAATAATAATATGCTAGAATAAAGTAAATGTAGTAAAGCGTATGATAAAATACAACGTACAACCTTTTCTATATTTATACAAGAACTTTACTGAACAGTTTATACAATGTTAAAATAAATATTTGGGTTCAGATCCCTCTACATTCTACAGAAAAATTAAAATTACAGGTTATAATATAAATTACATACATACCTTAATTACAGTTCTGATTTAATATAACGTGGAATATTTAATTTCTGTATTGTATGAATTATTACCAAGTCCACCTATGGGAGTGTTTCCCGACGAAATATAACATGGGAGTATTGATATAAAAATGTAAAAGCTTAAACTCGTGTGTCCGCTAGGAATTAATTTAGTAAATTAGGCTAATCTACGTGTTAAGCTACAGCTAGAGATGTGATAGGACACACACGCGCGCATACGTAGCGCGTAATTGCCAACATTAGCATGTGGTTACTGTTAATACACTGCGCGTATAAGCTCTAATTGTCCCCCCCAGCAATATGCCATAGAACGTGTATTGATGCGATGTGAAATATAAACGACATCACTCGAACTCCCTCGCTGTTTCTACTGATCCATGAATAATATTATTCAAATTCAGTTTAATGTCTAACACATGATTTAGATTTGAGAATTGCTTCCACAAGCATAATTAAAAATCCAAAAGTTGATGCTAAAATTCAATACAATTCAAAAACCGTAGTAGACCTACTTAAATAACTAATGAGATCAGTGAATTTTTGTGTCATTTGCAACATTTGCAAATGACTAAAATATTCAATTCAAATACACAATTTGTTTTCATTTGAAGCATCCGTTTATATATTTTTTTAAAATTACATTTAGTTAGTGTAACATTTATGGGGAAGTTGATAAACCATTCGAAATCGTGTTTTGTGAAGGTTCACATTAGCCTACACGTTTCATCCATTGAGATTTCATTGCCCAATGAAACATCTATAACTGTGACAGTCCATCTCATACAATGAGTATAGGAAGTAGTCTCAATTTAAATTGGCTTCACTGTATTTGTAACTATTTTGAATAAATAAATAACAAAATAAAGTTATTGTTAAGAGTGGGACCCGACGACTGTACTGGATGTGCTGTATAGTCACGCTTTCATGTCCCATTCTGTAAGTGCAGAAAATAACTCATAATCACACAATAAGATGGCGAGAAACGTAAACAGTGACGAATGTTTTCCGAACCGACCCTAACGAGACTGACATACTGTTTCCATTTAAACAGTTGAGGACATAGAGAGACGAGAGAGAGAGAGAGAGAGAAGGACGGAGAGAGGTAATTTATCAAAAGATTGTTCTCCGCCATATGAAAGCTCATATAAAACAGCCGCGTAGTCGGAGGAGACGACCAAACCAAACTAAAATATCTTAAAGCTTGTAGAAAAGTTTGAAATTTTTATCTAACGAAAACAGTTCGTGTTCCTTGTTCGTAAAAAAGATAAATCTGTGGGCTCTAGACATTTCAAACTAAAAGTTAGGGGTGAATGTTGGTCCGTGCCCAGACATGCAGTGAGTGGATTAAGGTTAGTTTGCCAAGACTGTGTTGCTACTTATTAACTAGCAGCGAAACATTAGCTTAATCACTTAGTTTGTTATGTTAGGGCACATTGTATTGTGTATGAATTCCGCTCGAAACATTTTATTAACGCCTGCATTGTAAAGTGGTTTAGTTATCAACCAATTTATTATATTTTGTAGCAAATATTGAACAAGTTACCATTTATTTTCTTACTTGACATAAACATTGAGTTTATTTGAGGGATATAGTATAAAAGAGAAAGCCAATACGTGAACTCAACCCCTATGCCCGAGAAAATATTCTAGCCAAAGTCAAACTTCAAGTTATAAAGTGTTATGCATTTTGAAAATGAAGCCAACAGTTAAGCATTTAACCCTATAAAAATATGACGTTTTATCAGCCTTGCCTAAACTTGTAATTAGTAATTAAGAAAATATACCTTGTAATAGTTTGATTTCAAGGGACAACCTATGTTAGACTCTTCACCAAAATTTAAGATACGTTTGTGAACTAAATGAAAAACGAATGAATATTTAGGTGGAAGTGCAACCCCTACAGACAAAACGTAAATGAATTACTTAAAATACAGCACCTGCATGCATCGTGTATATTTATTTTGAACCAAAACAATTAATTTGACGTAATAATGTTTAACTACCTCATAAATGTCATGAGTACTCGTAAAACTCTTCAGAATAATCGTATTATTGTAAATTTATGCTGGTTATAAATGACAGTGATGCTTATTTATCAAACATTATATGACTTTCTTTTGCAATGAACACGCACAATTGTATACAGACCGGGCACGGGTTTTATAACGAAGCCAATGGTAATACGTTGAGTCAATATGTCCGAGAGCAGACTTTCATAAACAGTCGGGGTAATACTTTAAACACAAAGGTTTATTCCCATTTGTTTTTAGTTCATTAGTCTCCGTCGTCCAATAAATGTTTAGTATGACCTACGGTTTCTAGAGCTATTATTCCAATGTCGTGCTAAACGAATTTGTTCCAAAACTGTTTCATATTGAAATCATATTTTATTTTCAAACAAATCCTTTCATCGGTCTTTGGCTGTCGGCAAACATAAAACAGCAACAAAACTAAAACAAGCGGAGCGTAAAAAGTTTCGTTCAGCACTGTGTGGCCTGTTTAACACCATTGAATAAACATGAGATCTAGAGGCCAATGCCAATCACACCACCGCATTTGCAGGACTTTAACATTATACATTTATTTATTCAATCAATGTATAAAATTACATTTTGTGTTATGTGCGATAAATTGAAGATAAATGGATGTGACTTTTACAAGTTACTGAGCGATATATTCAAGGCAGCCAGGGGTATAGGATTACCCAAATGAGGGAGCGAAGCTACTTATCAACAGATTACCAACAGGAATACAAAAATACAAAATAGCTACGCGTTCATTCATGGTGGAGGTGCCGGGTGATAAACGTTAAAGCTTTCTGAGGGTAGCTAACCACTCTCCCCTTACCTCCAAGGTGTCCCAAAACATTATGTATCATCCTTGTTGAAGGGCATACCAACATAAACTTGTCAATTGGTCGTCGTTTTCAATTTTTATCGTGATACAAGACACCACACTGACGGATGGACGGACGGACGGAAAAGTGCTGCTTATATGAGAGCTTCGCTACAACCCTACACTACACCCAGGGTCTTCCAGAAAGCCACTCGCTGGGAATCATAATACCTACATTGAGCTCATCAAAGACTCCTGACTCCAGGTGGATTGTAAGCTGAGGTTTAACATACCCCACAATGAGATTAGCTAGAGTTTCCGTCAGAGCTTTTCGGATTTGTGTTTTATCAAAACCCAACCTATTGGATCATGATCTTGTACAACAACACGATCATGTTGCTCGATACGACATCTTATATCTCGACAAAACAAAACTTGTTTTGACTGCTTTTCCGAATAAAAATCGATCTTAAAACCTCAGTTCTGAATATTTACATACACTAGTTGACGATGATAGATCATTGATCGGTGTCGGATTGTTTACAGGTATGCCGATGAATAATAGATTCTCGTTTTACAACCCTTATTTAAACTAATTTGTAGTTGACAAAATAGTAGGCCGTACTAGCTAGCCGTCAACACTGATTAAAGGGGTATTCACCTGCAAAACTAAAAAATCTTTCATTCAGGCTTTTAAGAAAGAAACAGAAAAATTATTGGGTCTGCTATGACCCAAAAAAATTGTCAAACTAGTTGATTTTCTAGTAAGGTCCCATCAGCAGAATTCTCCCATAAGAAATAACATGAAGACGATCTTTATGCCCCGTGACCTTGGAGGATTTTGATCAAAGAAACATATTGACCTTTATTGACTTACTCGGCAGGCTTTTCTGTAAATCCGCTATATTTTGTTTTATAATATGGACAAGTGATTCGGTCAAAATAAATGCTGATTTCCAAGAAAGCGTGTGATTTTGGAAGGCATATGTTTGCGTGTTTGAGTGTATATTTGAGCACAGTTTCAAGACACGATGTTATAAAGGGCCATTTAAGATTGGTACGATTCTCTAGTATAGTAACACAACACTGTATAACTAAACAATTTGTTTGTACGTATTTATGGCGGTTTTTATGAACGCGGATTAGCAATCATTTGATTGGTTCATGCCCTAAGTGACACTTACGTGCGGCTTATTAAAAACTTATGTCGACGTAAGAAACAAAATTTACCTAATTTTGACGTAATTTTTTTTTTATATTATATGCATCCGAACTGCTAAAACATATTTAAACTTATGTCTGAGCCTTTGTGTACGTAACAATTAAAACCTGGAATTTTTACACATTATGTGTTTCCAATGCAGTACACAAAACTCCCTAGTGAATAGAATTCACGTCGTGTGAATAACCAGCAAGTCGACTACTTGAATTCTGTTGCTGGACTCTTTGCTGTCCACAACTAGCTCCAACGAAAGAATGCAGATGCTTGGTAGTAGAGGGGATGGAATGAATGAGCGGTAAAAGCAATGTCGCCTTTGTATATGAAAGAAAAATATCTTTTACCAACACAAGCAAAATTTATCTGTGCTAAATCACAGAGTTTCTCCTTGTGATAGATCCACGCTGAGCTAGCATAAATAGATTTGACAAAGTTGTTAGGTTGGGAAAACAATTTCAAGCCATCTGCATTCTTTCGTTGGGACCACTATACAATCAGATGTGTAAAGTGTGACGGGGTTGTATCCCCGAGCTCTTGACGCTAGTGTGATCACAGCCTGTGTTGTTCGGATGTCACCCGGCTCATTTGAATAAGACAAGTCGACACGTGTAAGTCGCTACGACGCCGTGTTGCTACAGCTACTACACAACTCGGCTAATTGAATATGGAATTTGAACTAGTTTTGTTGATTCACAGGTCGCTTCATCACCTCTTGAGTTGCAGAGTTGTTGTCCCACTTTGCATGTGCTTTAATAAGCATACATATTACATATTATTCTGCAATTAAGTTATGCAATGGTATTTTTGATTCTAGGGTTTAATTTGTATTCTATTCACCGAAGTATTTCGATTATATTGTTATTGTTCTCCACTTGAGCATGTTATCAGGATTTTAATTCATAGTTAAGAAGGTCCTCGAGACGTGTTGCATTGGACATGTTTGTTTTCAGATAATAACATTGATAACAAACCAATTGTCAGGACTGGTGTCACTCGTCGTTAGCAACGAGACTCTACATAAATGTGGGTGTACAACGGATAGTGTAGTTTAGTTGTTATTGTTGAATTAAAATACATTAAAGTGACTAGATTATTTCGAAAAAATTCTTTATAGGAAAATCTCAAATTTTCTCACTTTCTGAAAAACATTTTATACTGTGACACGATTGTAAGTTACGTATTTTGTGTCCTTTATAACAAACGCTTGCTTGTGCAATTGGTAATAGTTTATATCTTTGGTGATTGTTTGCAAATCCCCTCGGGCCGTTTTAATACGTTAACTCTTGTGAAACTTGAAATTAATTAAAAGTTTAGTTAACCATATAATGTTGAGAAAATGTTTGAGATTTAACTGCTTTTTTTAGCTAAACGGAAAACAAAACGTTATTTCTCCTAATGGTTATGCAGATCACAAAATCATGGTGTTCAAGAACTAGGTTGTATATTACTTATTTTATTTTCCTTTAACAGAACTCTAAACACTCACCAAATAGTCATGTAATGCAAGATAAATGCATGAAAGTTGCAGCCCTGGGGCTCCAACATCCAATGCAAGACTAAATATTTTGACTTACCAGGATCATGCAGACGACTCGTTTTTATCATCACTTCGATTTTGACTATGTTCGTGTTTGTATTAGCAGCATCGATGAGTTTTAAATTACTTGCCGTTAACTTTTTTTAATTTTTATACTGTTTTTCGATGTCAATTAGGACACACTATACATCCATTACTTTGTGACAAACGAAAAATGGCTTGTTAGATTCTATCGATGTGATTCAACAGCTTTATTAACACAACGAAAAATTGTTTACGAAAGCTTTGCACAAGTTAAGTGTGCTGGTAAATGTTGTTACATAAAGGTATAAGCAAATCCGCCTGGATCGATTGATTTATTGCCAAATCATACGACTGTTCGTTCATCGACTCGACAAACAAATTAATCTCAATCATTTAGCGTTTTCATCGTGGCCTGTTATCGCGTTTAGAAGGCAAACCTAAATTAAAACCAATCCAGAGTAAAAACTTTACGCTTGCTCATCAAATTGCATCCGCGTCTTTTTATTTCCCAAACTTTGTATTTCCAAGTCACGTTTTGTGCGTTTCCGTTCCTCTATGCCCCTAATACCTTGGTAAAACCCGTCACAAATAAATTAGGAATTTCTCATTCAATTATGCAGGCTCATCCTTATTGCTAATTTTATAAGTTAGTGCAATAGCTTTGTAAGCCATTATGATAACAAAGGCTGCGTGGCGCACGGTAGAAGCGAGGGGAACCAATCAGGCCTTACCCCTCGAATAATTGGATGGGCGCCACGCTCTATCCCCCCAGAATGCATCCCCAACCCCCAGTTCAGATAAGGGTATGGATCGCACATCACCATTATCAGAGGTATTCTCATTTATATTTAAGACTCCTGAATGGCGGAGACCCCAGACAGGCAGGGGTTAAGTTCTAAACATTGCATTCTCCAAAACTGTTTTCGTGTTTTTGCATAATATTGTGCAAGTTTACCCCTAGGGCAGGGAAGGTCTGCGCCCTTTGAGCGGGGGAAATAGTAGCTGTGTCAGCTGTTAGTTGAGAGTTTTGCTCACCACAGCTCATCGCGAGTACGCGGGAAGTTCTGAGAGAGAGAGAGAGAGAGAGAGAGAGAGAGAGAGAGAGAGAGAGAGATGATTGATTAAAGTTTATTTTGCTGGTAAGATTAAGACCATGGGGTCGTTTTCTTACATAACCAGCCTTAATAAACATACAAATGAATACAATATGACAATTTTTCACAAAATACATGTTTCATTATTTAATTTCATCATTGCCTTATTATAAATTTATTAACATTTTAGATAATATTTGAGAGAGAGAGAGAGAGAGAGGGGGGGGGGGATAGAGTGAGAGATGGACGGAGCGCTTGTGTATTTACTTCCAAGTCGGGATGTGCGACCAAACTGCTTCGGGGCAGCGCCCGATTGATACAACTCGAGAGCTAGACGCCAACTGGTACCAAATCGATCAAAAATCAAAACTTACATGGAACTACTAGGTTTATTGCTCGAGGTTATATTCGAAATGGGAGCAGATTTTAAGAGGGGTGTATTTTCCCACAGAAGATATGCATTTATTTTTTTATGTGAATATTTGATATGGACGTCGAGATAAGCGTTCTTTATTGTCTTTCTGGTGGCGGTTTGTGTGTATTTAAACTTGCTTTGTTAAACTTTGCCGTTGCGGAATGGAAATGGGAAGGTTGGAAATAAACATTAATTTGTTTTGTTTTGTTTTGTTTTGTTTTCGCGTGTGAGTTTATTGTTTGCTGGGCTTGCGAGACGTCTGTTTGAAATACTAGTTAGGGGACAGTTTCGCCCGGGATCGTACACAGGGGGTGAAATATCGAGGGTGGAAAGTGATTTCAACCATAACACATTACCGTCTGGTTTTGTGGAGAGTGCATAGAGTTTAAATTGTTTGGATAGTTTCATGAAAATAAAATAATCCAGAATTTAAATTGTAAAAGCCATTCTTATACTGTAACCACACAACACATATTCGCAAGCTTTTGTCAATTCGTTTATATTTCCAACTGCTGCTTGTAATCTAGTGCATACCGTTATATTTATTATTATTATTATTATTATTTTTATTATTATTATATTATTATTTTATTATTATTATGATTATTATTATTATTACTATTATCATCTCTTTACTTCTGTTTGTGAATTTTAAAGTTTAATTAAGTGCAGTTTTATTGCTGTTAAACTCATCTTAGGGGAAACTACATCGATAACGAAAAACACTGTAATGGATTATTTCTATTTTAACACACAGCAACCTGTTATGTCTTGAATGTGTTGGGTTCTCTATTGTAGAAGTAAAGTTTTGTCAGTGTAATTGTAACTCCAACATGTATGTGCATTCAATGAGATAAGGTTTTAGTTAAATAATTTGTAAGCTCGTCACCCAGTGTTCATAGCGTCAACCAACCAAACATTAGATATGTGTTAAATTAATGGCAAAATCTCGGTCATAATATATTAAAACCACATTTTTAGACGCTCACTATATTCTTATGAGTTTTTAAATATATTTCTATGACACTATAAAATTAAGTACATACAATGTCTTAACCATGGTAAATTTTCTGAACAAATTATCCAACGTTTTATGTTCTCATATGCTCTAGAACCTAATGGGATTTCGCTTCTTTTTTATTAACTTTGATGGTGCACATTCAAGCTTTCATTTATATTTTTCTCATCATATTCCGCTGTAAGGGATTCTTGTACAAAACGAAACAAAACATAGTTAAAACTTCGTATGTGAAGACGGTAGGTGCACAGGTTGCGGTGTACGTTTAACGACATTCAGGTGCATGTAGGCCTACTAACCGGGGTGTTTGTCTGTGTCTTGCTACAAACAGAACAGATCACGACTATAGAGACGACAGAGCGAAGTTCTTCCACTGTGCATAACAAATGTAAATGGCGTTCTCCAGGGAATGTCGTATTGAGTTGCGAGATCGCATGTTACAATATCGAACATAGTTGATCGGGCTCTGCCTGCCCTGGCAATATAGCGGTATAGTGGTATAAATATCAAAAAGGCTTCGTACGTGATGTGCTGGGGGGGGGGGGGGGCTTTCAGATGCATGTCAGTTGGGAGATATTGGTCCTTCCATCATCACATTTAGTCACGACAGTCTCTAGTAGAAACAGTTTTGTTGACATGGCATGATTGGCGTGGGTTATTTATTTATTATGTACTTAATGATTTGTTTATTTGAATATGATTGAATACGTAGCATTGCTGAAGTTCTCGTGACATTATTTTAAAACATGTGAAACTAATAAAAACAGTACAACATGCAAACTATTAAAATATACAAAATAGACTATCATTATCATATCTGAAAAAACATTCTTCATTCATTGTTGACTGATTTGTGAATTTATTTTGAATTGATGATAAAAAAATAATGAAACAAAATAATTGAAAATGATAAAATAGTAATTTAACAATTGGCAAAATGCACGATTCTAGTTTTAGGAGACTACCCTGGTCATTGGCAAGCTAAATTTTAAGTCAGAAGCTATTATTTTCAAGAGTAGTAAATACATCACTTGATTTATATATTAACTAAAAGAGAGAATGCCTTCCGATTTGTGTTCCCACCAATAATTTCGTGATTGTATTTCGCGGCTCATGTATTGCCTAGCGGGCCACAAAGCACGGCAGACAGATACAGGGCTTAGCTCCCTCCCCACAGGGCAATCATTCCGACTGCGCCAGTATTGAATTGCCCACTTGAACTTCTGACCCAATTGACTGAAATATTGTCGGGTCAGGAACATCCCACACATCCAACCATTAATATTTGTTCTTTGCAAATAATTGTATCCGAACTGAGTTTGAAAGCCACGGAGCGCAAACCGCTCGCGGCGTTTTGAAATGACTGGCGAAGTGAAGTCTTGGAATTGCGTTTGAAGAGCTCGAGCGTTTGATCTTCTTTGTTCACTCCAACCCCGAGAGCGGTCTTAATTTTGAAAGAATTCGTGTAGATTGTAAGAGATTTAGAAACGGTCAAGAATTCGATTCCCGTCCGACAATAACAGTAAAACCAAGTAGAAGTCGTGTAAGAAAAAAATCAACAGAAAGAAATTGAAAATAAAATTGGATTGGTAGAAATGGTGATATAATTCTGTCAGTAATATTCGGTTTGCGTCCTGATCGAATAAGAAAATACGAACGTGAAATTCCTCTAGGAAGAATTGTCTTGGGAATTCGAGTCGACTTCCTTATTTTGTGCCACGTATGCGTCACTAGAGTGAGCCAATGGCGCGCTCTGCTGGCGGCGCATTGTTGTTGTATCGGCCGCACGTAGCGCTGCTGTCGCCTTTGCTCGCTTCAGGTAGAGGACATTCTCTACTGTAGATTACTTCAGTCTATACAGCGCCAATACAGTACATGAACATCAATCAGAAAGTTGTCCTCTTTTTGTAAATCAGTTTTTAAAACGGAATAAAGGATAGAGTAAAATGTTTTACCTCCACCTAAAATATTTGGTTCAGGCTTATTGCAAAATATTATTTAAATTATTACTTTGGAGCTAATTGAACCCAGTTCTTTAATCTCGTGTTGTTAAAATCGTTTATTTTAATCAAGAGCAAAGGCAATAAAATTGTATTAATTCGGCTCCGTCGATGATGCAAATTAATTGAAGCGAAAATATTGTCATCCATGAATATTCCCCCCTTCTAAAATCTATCGGTTGCAGCTCTCCGTCTCAACTTTCTTTATCTTCAGACTTGAGTTGTCTCTGATCGACTTGCTAGTTGCAGTTAGTACGGCTTCACTCTGACGGTCTAATCAACCAGACGACGATCTTGATTGAGCTCTGGACGAGTGAGTGACCAATACTCCCCTAGCTTGTTCATCCCTATGTGGCTTCATCCAGGACCATCTCCCCAGACGCTTCACACGTCACCACCACATCCATCCATGCGGTGGCAATATGTCTCGATGTTAACAGAGGGTCTTCCTAAACGTATTTTCTTATTGTAATTATAAATTTATAAATCAATAAAATAATTCGTATTAAGACTATCCATTCAGTCACATAACTGATTCTCAAATTATTTTGATAACTTAGTCTTTAAAGTATTTATTTAATACCACTAGGAAAACGCTAAAATCCCGCCGCGTTGATGGATGAGCGTTTTTTTTTGTAAGTTTTTTTTTGCGTTTTGTGCGTTTGTTTGCACTTTTCCTTTGCAAGTGCTTTTTGAATGCATTGTGGAGGTGATTGTTGTCAAGTTTCTATTGTTATTTGTTAATTGGTATTATAAACTTCAAAAAACTCATATTAAAACCTTTATTTCTGTAGATTCTGACTAATTTTTTCAACTTTTTCTTTCAAAAGGTACTACATCACCATAACCTTAATGTCCATGTGAAATCTGAACGTTGTAGCCCTACCCGTTTGGTCAGAATCGGCCCAAATGTGACGAAAATATCGCACTAAAAATTGAAAAACTAATATTAAAACCTTTATTTCTATAGATTCTAGCTAACTTTTTCAACTTTTTCTTTCAAAAGGTACTACATCACCATAATCTTAATGTCCATGTGAAATATGAACGTTCTAGCCCCACCCGTTTGGTCAGAATCGGCCCAAATGTCACGAAAATATCGCACTAAAAATCGAAAAAATCGTAAAAGTACGATATTTATGAGAAATATTTCTTCGATTGTACCCAAAAACAATACACCTCTAAGTTCAGAGAAAACGAAGGTCCGGTCAAATTTTCATCAAGATCGCGTATGCCGTTTGCCCGGAATCGAGCGAACAAACAGACGGAAAAACAAAAAAAAAAAAAAAAAAAAAAAAAAAAAAAAAAAAACACCCGAGCTAAATTTTTTGGGGGGTCAGTGAAATTGAAGTCTTCGCTTCCGCTCGCTACGCTCGCTCGCTCATCCAATTATCGGAAGTCAATTTAACGGAAAATGAAATCATACAATAAAAAATAACACTTGCTTTTGAATGATCTAGCTTACTGCAATGAATAATTAAACAATTTTCTACTTCAGATTTCGAATATAATTTTACTAGATAAGAAGGAAAACATAAATTTGTTATTCCAATTTATTATACAAAATATAAAATGTTTAACTACTTTTACTGTATTTCAAAACATGAGGAATTGAGTTTATCAATATACCACTTAACCTCAAAATGTATTGTTTTCTTACTCGACGCAAATTGAGTATAATTGAATTAACATTATCAATAATACATTGTTGATTGATTGAATTACTGAATAATTGATTAAAGTCTTAATTATAAGGCGGGATTAGGGCTAGTGATGTCTTATCTTCCATCCAGCCTACTTTTAGTGCGGCTTAATATGGAATTCAATTTAATTTTTGCAGTTAGTCCAAGATTTTAAAGTAAACAAAGAATATTGCAAAGAAAAGAAAATGAAATTGTGTAAATAAAATACATTTTGAATTATCTTTTAACAATGAAGTAATATTAAAACAAGTGAAGTAATAGTTGTGGATACAACTTTAAAACATGATAAATTATCAAAATGTGAGGGGGAGGGGGTGATATTGCCAAGACTGTCATCTACACCAAGATAAAAGATGTTGAATTAAAGTTAGCTACGGCCCTTACGCTTGTTGATTTGTAATAAATTATGTTACAAATGAGATAAGCATCAACAATAAAATCAACAAATAGTATATTCCAGAACAAATAACCAAGACCGGCACCTACACCAAAACTGCAATATTTTAGTGGAGATTGTGTAGGAGTAGGCTACGTGCCTGGCTAGTGTAGTGTACAATACAATATAAAAAATAAAAATATTATGTTCATTGAGATAAAATTCACGAATTGCAACGCAAATGCGTGTTTTACATCGAAATGCATGGAATGGTGGAGGTGCCGGGTCTAGTATTTTTTTATTAATATCTCTTCCAAGACAAATTATTAAGAAATTGAGCTTCAGAATTAACAAAATGTGAAATAATTTGTAAATGTACTGCATACTAGGCTACTACACTATCTGTATTGCTATGTTTGCATGTACAGGGAAAAACACAAAACAAGATCGCGTCCGAATTCTATTCCGGGCGCTATCTTCGTGCCGACCTCCTCGGCCTGAAACCGGAGAGAAAACAGAAGAAGAGTGATGTTGAAATGAATGAGAGCGAGTGTAAACTACATACATTATCATTACCCCAATTACCTTGAAATTACGCTTACTTATCTAATAAGGGTCATTAATCCATTAGCCTAATTCGCCAAGTTCAGAACAACACGTCGTGGAGGAATGAAGTTTCATTAGAGTGAAAGCATTCTGAAAGTTGTAAGGGGTTTGGAGCGAGCGAAGCGAATCACTCGATCCGACATTCACACAAATTAATTAAACATTATTGTACTCATTGTGTCCTGTAATGGCAGAGCGCTTCAACAATCATGGGCATGGGAAACTTAACGTTAATACATCACGCTTATTCTCCCTCGACCTATCAGGGTCACCAAAAACATTCTGTTTTATCCTGGTTGAAGGACAATGTCAACTCAAAACGCATGTCAATCGAGGCTGATGTTCGGATTTCTCGTAAATGTATGTATATGTTATGACCATTTTTTTCCCACATCGTTAGGAATAGCACAAGATTTTGCACCGCGGAATTCCACGCGATTGTGCATTATTATTATTAAGTAAGTCATATGTATTTTTACAATTTGTTTAAGAGAAAAAAGCGTTTCCGATAATAAAAACATGAAAGCTATGCGATAGCGTACTGTGTAATTAGTTTTAGTTTTAATCTTCGTATCTACCGTGTATACAATATGGTATTCCTCCTTAGCGTATGTTGTTGTTGTTGTTGTTGTTGTTGTTGTTGTTGTTGTGCCTGCAGCCTAGCTTTAACTTCCCGACTCTTATCAAGCTAATTGATCGTCGTTACATATTATGTAACATACCCTGTGCAAATAGAACAACCCTGTCACTATCACGCAGTTGCTCGCATGTTAGTCATGGCTGCACTTACAGAACTGATTGAGACTTCACTCGGGCTGACAGTTAACAGCTGTGATAAGAATCAGTCGTCCACATGTTTTAATAATTTATTGATGTCATTGAGGGAGGTTTTGCGTCACTAGTAGTCCATTGATCATGTCTGTCTGGGTCTGGTGGCTGGTCTGTCTGTCTTCACTCTTGTATAAAGCGACAACTTGATGTGGTCATGGGATGTCACTTTGGGTTTTTACTCCTCAGTTTCAATTTCGATGCTGCGACATTCTATTAAAAATTCTCACTTAAAAAGCGAACATTAAAGTTTTACTATTGCAAAAGTTCGCTCGTTATTTGTAATCGTTTTCTGGTCCCGATAAAGATTCAATCTCTATTGATTCTTTGGTCCCATCAGTGAACGGGTCGTGCTTCAGCGACATAGTTGGAACACAAGCGACGCTAGTAGTCAGCCAAGCCCGGCACGACAACACTGCATGGCCTCGATGTTTCCTAGTCATACAGAGATTCAAACAGTTTATAGGGCTGTTAAAGTGAATGTTCATTCGTTCCAATTAACATTGATTATTCTTTCGTGTGGCCAATTTGTTAGTATCCCATTTGTGTGTTTCAATTTGAATTATGCATATCGGCCGCATGACTGTTTATAAGCAGGGTTTTAAAAAGCCTATATTTTTTGTTTTGCCCAGAGGAATACTTTCGCATTGTTAGGGAGGTTTCTCTCTTTACTTTAATTCTTTTCTGTTCGTCCGTCGCGTGTTCTGCGTGTGTCCCGTCTCAGTCTCCCGGTAAGAACCGAACATGGCCCAGATTGACGTATTTTGATGTTAATATTATCCTTCAACAAGGATGGTTCAGAATGTGTTTGGTGGCCCTGGGGTCGGGGGGGGGGGGGGGGGGGAAGATTTACCCAAAGTAAAGAGAAGTTTTTACCCGGCGCCTCCACCAAAGTTTCAACGCTGTGACGTAGTGAGAAGCTTGTATTTAATATGATAAAGGTGAGCTTCACTACCTATTATGGCTACTCAATACCCTTGCTTACAATCATTAAACTTGTGTTTATTACACACATCAGTTTCCTTTAGAATGTCAGGCTATACGCTTAAGCCACTTGTTATCCTGTAAGAAGTTTTGACCCAAGATTTCCTTATAGCTACAAGATCGGGTACAGGGATACTTAAATAGGGAGCGAAGCTACTTATTCAACAATTTTTCAACACACACAGTAATAAACAGTAATAAAACCTTGAGTTTGGTGGAGGTGCCGGGTACGATACTTGTCCCGCTCTCCTGACCCCTAACGACTGAGTGTACTGAATGATGTACTAGTGTGGAAAGTATGAACAGAAAGAGACGGCATGTGCTCATACGTAGGCCGACTACTGGTAGCAGGTAACAGGTGGGTTTGTCGGTCTTTCTATCTAGGAATTCGTTCGGCCATAATGAAGATTATAAATTTTTGTTAATAAAATATGTAGTAATAGTGTAATGTCGCATTATAAATATTTTTCATTTTATTTCCTGTGATATAGTTCCTCGTTGTGGTAATGGTATTATTGCACGTTTTAGAAACAAACTACGATTGTAATTAATATTATTATAATATGGTTTTAAACATTAAATAGCACTGCGAAAAAAGAGTACAGTGAGTGCATCAGGGAACATCTTCACTCTCAGCACGTTGTGTCTTGTTGTCCAATATGTCGGCTGATTGTTGTAAATCTTCAAATAATTTAACATATTGGTAAATAGAGTTTCAAGTTGCTACAAATTAATAAAATCATTATTTTGCAATGTTTTTCTGTTCTTTTGTTTTTGCTTTTGTAATTATCCATGGGCCCTATATTTATTCTATGTGTTATCATGTTTAGTTTAAGTTAGTATAAGTTATTGAGTAATGTTATTATGTTTACAATGCACAATATAAAATGGCCCATGGCTGTATTTGTATCTCGTTAAATAAATAAATAAAAATTCTACGGGGTAGCTCGTACAAATGTTCAGTGACACACGGGCCGTCCTGGGGTAATGCGACCTAACAAGTGGTGATGTTGGTGTTAATTTGAGAGGCAAATATGGCAATGTATTGATCAGCGTGTCTAGTATTACTGCGGCGTATCGGACAACATGCCTCGTCCACTGGGGACTCGGAATTAATACTAACACTAATTGCCGGACCGGATGTGCAATGAATACACATGCTGCATTATACATACACGTGGATTACAACGTCCTGCTCATGATAATACCTTATTTTATCTGGCGCTGCTGTATGTGGACATTACCATTTTTGTCATCCACCTCCCTCTGATACGAAAACGTTTGTGTATTGGCTTTAATAATAATAATTAATAATAATAATATAATAATAATAATAATAATAATAATATAATAATAATATAATAATAATAATAATAATAATAATAATGCAAAACATGATAATGTATTTTTTTTTTGTTTTTTGTTAAGGTGTCACAGGCGTTAAGCATAATCTTGGAGATGAAACGGACATGGGTGAGGGGATTGCGGGAGAGACGTGTTGGAGGAGGGCCTCAAAAGTTCCGCTCAAAATATTTTTAATTTGTCCCTCCAATAGCGAGCCGTATATTTACGACGAGGCAGTGGGATCTGTTTGTACTGCAGGAAGGTTTGAGAGGACGCGAGATGCGCTCACACATTGCCCAAGGTCGCACTGAGATCAAATATCACCATTCACGAGCTGGCGTAAAATGACGTGTCGTCCGTCGGAAGTGTTTTACATTTTTCCAATTATGTGTTTTTGTTATTGGGGAGTGGTGTTACGAACCCCAACAACCCATAATGAGAGGAAAAAAACTCCCAAAAAATTTAATTCAAGTATGTTGAGGTTTTTTTGGGTCTCGATGGCAAAATGGGGGGGACCATTATTTTTTCTATTTGGGGGAATGGGGAGGGATTGCACAAAGTAAAAGCAACAATAAACGCAACATTTTTGGGAATACAAGGTATAATGTTATTAGTATTTCTTGGAAAAATTTTACAGGCAGGGACCATTCAACATAAAAAAATTTAATTTCTCGGATTTCGGTTTTCCATCGGGGAAAACCCACTCCACGTAGGTTGGGTTTTAATAGTTGTCAGTAAAAAAATTGTGACGGCGGGACTTGGGTTCGGAACTCCAGAACAATCTGGTCAACAGGGATACCCAAACCCAACTTCAAAAAAAAAACTTTGCATATTACAACTAGGGGAACTCGGGGTAAGATCCCCGGTCAGGGACCACAAGGTTTTATTATTATGGCCTATCACTGCATTATTATAATATGCTTAGCATTTTACTGATTTTACTTTACCCAATAAATAAAAAACAGTAAAGGAGGGGGTGGGGGGTACTACGTAATTTATATCAGGGACTACACAAAACCTAGAAAAAAAACTTCAGTTAAAAGGATTGGCGGTTGCTTGAAGGGGGATTTTCAGAAACCCCCCGGGGGGGGACCTCCCGAAATTGCAGTCAAAGCCATGGGGAGGGCCAAAACACTTGGGTTCAGTATATTAACATACATTGGCGTAAAAACTTACCCCATATTTTTACGGCGGAAAAAGGCGAAAACATTTGTTCTGGTATTCCTCCAAAAGAATCCAATGTGTGCAGCACAAAACAAACTAGGTGAAAAAGGGGGTATTGTAGGTATCTGGTACAGTTGCTTAATGGTTCAGGTGGTTATCATTACCAAAAATAATTTATGGGGTATTACGCTTCTTTCCTGGGTAACGAAGCCCACGTTTGGGAACAATGGGGGGGGTCTTGAGGGGGGCGGGGGGGGGGCAGTTGATTTACCGGGTGCGAATGGGCGCCAACAAAGGGCCCCGGGCAAAAATTGTCGATTTCTAAAGTGGAATAGGAGTATTTTGACAATTTTTGTTTTTAAAAAACCTAAAAAAAATATTGAAAAAAATTGCCAAAAAATAACGAAAAAAAATGTATTCAAACATTTTTAATTATAAATATCTAAGAAAAAAGTAAATTTAATTTCAAATAAAAAGTGCGCTCCCCCCTCGCCCCCCCCCTCTGGGGGGGGACCCCCAAATTCGGCCCTTTCCTTCTTCTCCCTTTCTTCCTCTCTCTCTCCCGTAGTTACGCCCACTGATTATATGTAAAGTAGTGTATAAAGATCAAAAAAACCAGGTTTAGGTTAACTTATCCAACAGTCCCCCACGCAAGCACCCCAAAAGGCACAAATTCTTATAAACTGGCTTTCATTTTTTTTGTACCGGTTGTTATTAAAAAAACCTTTTATTTAAATTTAGTATGTGGCATTCGTTGCTAGGGGGTACGGGACTCCAAAAACCCAAAGGTCCACCGTTTTACCAACACCATTTTCTAAAGAAATGATGGGGGGGGGGGGGACTCGAATCCACCATCAGAAAGTCTAAAATAAAATCTGCCTACGCAGCGGGAAATCGAAACCATGGACTTCTGGGCATTGGGAAAAGCAGAAGGGGGCCTTAAAACCACACGGACCAACCGAGTTCATACCTTTTAGTTATATTAGAAAAAACCAATTACAGGAGAAAAACTTGTATGAATACAATTGGAAAAAACAGTGTTTTGTTTTTTTAAACTAACTAATTGGGTTTTATTATGACTAGGGCTATTAAATAGGTCGCCGTTTGATGGGATGCTTCACCGCTCTCTTTTAGTTTATTCGAGAAAAAAAAAAAAAAAAAAAACGATTCTTCTAATGTTTTTATTCTTGGAGTTTTTGAGGTGGGGGGGACTCTGAAATGCAGGGTTATGATAAGAAGGATAATTAATTCTCACTCTTACCCAAAACAAAAACCAACCCAAAGTGGGACAGGATAGGGGCGGGAGGGAAACCCATATGTGTTGAAGAACGAGTGTGTCACACGGCGTTTTTTCTCGATTACGGTTCCAGTGTGGGTTGCACTGTTCAACTTTTCGCCCGACCAAAGGACCAGGACATTGCATGCGGATTGTGGTGTTGTTGGCGGGGGGGGGGGGGGGAGAGAGGGGGTCGACTGTGGGTTAGCGAAAAGTGAATCAAGGTTTCAAAGCAAAAAAACCATTTTAGTTTTCCAGAAGTGTGAGTATTATTTTGTGTTTCCCAAGTTTTCAAACCCCCTTTCCGGGGCCCAAAAATCCGCTGGGGCCAATTGAAATTGTTCGGATTGGTCCGATATGCTTTTACTATTCATACATCCCCTTTTTACCAATATTTTCTCCCCCAGAAAAGTATTTGGTACCTTTCCAAAAACACAACCAATGGAATGTGTGGTGGCCATGTTTTAAAAAAACCAGGTGAACCCCCCAAACCCCCAATCTCAAAGACAACAAAAAAAATTTTGGAGACCCCCAATGCATTCAATTAAAAAATTCAAAAAATTTAGATATCAAGTAAATGGTATAACCTTTTTTTTTTTTTACTGATACACACATGTAAAACAATTTTCAATCCTAAAGTGGGATTCATTTTTACTCTTTTTTCCCCTTCCACCCACAAAATCTAAAGCTAGGAGATTCAAGTGGGGGGCCCCTTTGCACTAAAAAAGGGTTAAATTACGGGTTTATTAATTATCGAAACACTTATTTGTGTAATTAATTCACCTGAATAAATAATGGGATTTAATTTCAGTTTTTAAAGGTTTGCAAACAAGATTGTTTTTATTTATTTTTGGAGGGAAAAGGGGGGGGGGTCGCAGTCAAAAAAAACCAGTTTAGGGGCATCGGGGGGTGGGGGGACTTCCATAACCCACATAATTTTGAAAAACTTTTGTTTTTTGGTTTTTGGTTTGTAGGTAGTTTTATAGGTAGTAGTGTTTTTTTCAGTGGTGCGTTAATCCAAAGGGGGGGGGGGCGAGGGGTGGGGGGGGGTTTATGGGGGTGAAAGGTCCCCCCCCCATGCCCCCCAAAAAAAACAAAAAAACCGAGTGTGATTTCGATTGAAGATAAAAAATATAAGGAGGGGGGGAAGCAATCCAAAAAACTATGTATTTTAACATAATTTTACAATTACTTTACCCAAAGTTCAGGTGGGGACTTTTCGGACACCCAATAAGAAATTTTTTATGATTCGCATAGCACTTTATGGTATTATTTGGGTGAACTCTACAAACGTGTTTACAGGCGTTGAAAATGTTTTCAAATACCGAGGAGGAAAAAAAAAAATTTCGGGGAAAAAAAAAACGCCTTCCGGGGCGTGGCTGGGGCTTCGCACCCCAGGGAAAAACCCCCGTCCCCCCTGTTTGGGGGCATTATTTATTTAACCCCCCCCCCCCCTCCCCCATTGGGAAAAACCCATTTCCTGGGGATACACCACCTTAGTGTTCTTTATTCATTTAGCAACTAGGTGCTAAATTTTCCTAGTCAATTACAAAAATAATGGGTAGGGGGGCCTACCATACACAATCAGATACCTCAATGGTGAAATGCAAGCTGGGGACAAATAAAACAAATATTAAAATCTAACAAACAGCTTACAAATATTAAATGTACCCCAAATAACCCAACCACGCCACCAACAAAGTACGGGACATTTTTAAATACGTGCGTAATTTTAATTTTAAAAAGGGTGGGTAATATTTTTAGTATTTCGAAAGCAAATGTTTAATTTTCCAAAAATTTTCCTTAGTAGGTATCATGTTTTTTTATAAAGGTTTTATAAGTTTAAATTTTTATTGTTAATAGGGATTTTTCCTTAAAATTTTATGCAGGATAGGGACAACTTGGTGGGACTAAGTGAGTTTTCCAAGCTGAAACTGCGGGGGGGAAGACCAGAACTTACACAGCTTATAATATATTATTTATATTAAAAAACACCTGTGTAAAACAAAACCGGGATTTGGGTGTTCCCATGTTTTACATGGGGGTCATAATCTGGGGTTTGTTTTCCAGAATCGGGTTAAAATATTATCCTGCTTTTATTGTTTTATTACTTTTCTTTACTTGGCGCACTAATGATTCTTTCGTTTTTAGTCAGAAAAAGATTTTCATCCATAGTTTACTATTTAGTAAACCCGTTAAAAAAAAAACTTGCTTTTCGGGAAAATTATTTATGAAACCCTTTTCCCGCCATCAGTAAACTCAGGGTCACTTCAAACACCCCAAAAATATAAAATTATCAAAAAACCATGTTCAAAACGGGAAGATTTAATTAGGCTAAAGATCGGAGCAAGTTTTAAAGGTGACCACAAATTAATCCAGTTTGGAAGTTGACTTAAAGTGGATTAATTCTTAATAAAATTTTCTTTAATGCGATTGTGGGACGGTGGGCAAAATCTTTACAGGAATGTGTTCCGTCGATCCGCTTGAAGTATTTATGTCATTCCGTATTGGGGGTTTGGTTTAAGGTTACTTGCATTGGCACAATAAAAAAACCAATATTCACCAAAAATAACAATTGATTGCAGTGATTGGGATAAACCACGTTAAAAAAAAGTAAAAGACTTGTAACGCATGGACGTTGGTCCTCGGAAAGGGGCCCCAGGCTTTACCATACGATTTGCATGTGGCCCTTGAGGAAATAATATCGTGTCTAACTATTGTGCAAGGTGGAGGGAAAATTGCTGCTGTTTGCTGGGAGGGGGGGGTTGGGGGGACAAAGCTGTGGACTAATTTTATTGCGGGTTACCCACCGGTCGTTCTTGGAAAAGGCACAAAAAAAAACAAAAAACCCAGATTGGATATCCCCCTTCATGTGCAAGGGGGAGGATATGGGGCCCCATGCGAATACCAGTTTGTACAATGATCGGGGCTTTTTTTGAGGGATTTTCTCACGTGAATAGACCTTTAACGGTTCTGGATTGTTTTTTTTGGGTGTAGTGCCCACCCAATGTTCACCCCCATTTTGGTAAGTTGATTATATCGACACTTTGACTAATCCACACCCCAATAATAAAAAAATAAACTTACCAAAAAAAAAATGTCTTAAAGGCAAACCTTTTTTTTTCCACTATGAAATCCTTCATGCTTTTACCTACCTATTAAATAGGTATGTATATAATAGGTATATATGTACAAAATTAATGTACAATTAACATGGATAAAAGGGATACACTATTGTTTTCGGGATGTTTGGTTTAATTAGGAACCCATTAAACGATGTTTTTAATTAAAGTTTATAAACCAATGGAGGTTTTCACGTGTTATTTTTAGGTTTAAATATTTATTCAATGATTCAAACTGTTAACTTAGTTATTAAATTATTTAGTTTTTTTTTTTAACAGAAGTTAGGTTATGTTAATTCAAGGCAGCTCGTTTCTATTTTTTTTGCATAGGACAGAAAATGGGCTAATGTATAACCCGCTACAAAACCAAAAACTATTTGTTACGGGCCCATTGGGCCATTTACATTTTTTTGGATTGGGGGGGGACAGTTACACTATTTTAATTTCTAATGGCATGGGCATTAATCTATTCGTAACGTTACGCCCCTAAAATATTATGGTGCCAAATTTTATTTTTTATTTTTATGTGATAAAGGGGAAGATTTACGGTAAAATTAGTTCCTAAGGTATGTCAATAAAAACATTAGTATGTATTCACCAAATGAGAAGAAAAAAAAGTATTGCTGCCGGGGGCCTCAAGATTTTAACTTTCTTATTGGAGGCATTACAAATTATCACAAATTGGTAAAACAACCAGGTATACCCAAAAAACAATATGTCCAAAAAAATAAAAAGGGATCACATCAAAAAATTCAACTCAATTCCAATCAAATGCAAAATGTTTAGGGAACCGGAAACATTCCATGGAACGTCCGTCTCCAATGCCTCAATTTTAAATAAGAAAAGCATCCGGCACCGGGACCGGCCCGGGGGGACCAGGGCGGGAGTGGGGAAACCGGGGCCCGGGGTTCTATTCCCAGTGGAGACAATTTTAATACAATATATTTAAGATATTTCGTATTGACAGTCGTGTAAATTAAACACAGAACGACTCCAAACTGGAACACTATTTTACTTTCCATTTTTAAATGGCCTTGCGCAATTGAGTCCGAGTACTTTGTGACGTGGATACTCCAGCTCGCGCAAAAAGAAAACGCGCGGATAGAACCGAATGATCCGGGTTCGACTCCAAAACGAGTAATTTTTAAATTAATTCTTTGTCTGTTATAATTTGACACGTATCATATACTAGGCTAACAAAGATTGCGTTCCGTTACATGCTATAAAGTAAATATGTTTTCACATCATGTGCGAGGCGTAATCCTAATATGAACTGATGACCGTTGCAGATCATACTATAATTTAGCATTTTCCATCGAATTTATATCGTATGCACGATTATGATTATGCTGTGTACTTTTTTTATTGGGCTCAGCGTGAAAAATAAAATGGTTGATTCAAGCTTAACAGCTTACACAAATAACATAATGTCTTACTGTTGCCGTGTTCATAGCAAACAGTAAGCATGTATTATGCATTGAGTGGTGTTCTGCATTAGCTGAACAGTTTTACTCTGTGGCCAATGAAATTGTTATTTCGAACATAAATAACCATCCTGTCACTCAAAAAGTCGTATCGCCAGAGTGCGCCACTTGCTGGGGCTGAAAAGGCCTAAAATAGCGGCAAAACATGCATTCGTAGTTCAGTAGTTTAGCGGTAACTACACACACGATTTTGGTAATTTTTTTTTTATTTTGAAGATAAATGTTGAAATTAGGACTTGTGTGATGTACATTTTCCATAAAAAGTTTTGTTATTTTTTTTATAAAGCTCTAAAGTGAAGGTAAATTTTCAAAATATTGTCCAAGTTCGCAATTTTTTATAAGCCCATATTATATACAATTTCGAAAATCGACATCACACAAGTCCTAGTAAATTTTATCGTGAAAAGAGTAAAATTGTGGGCCGAGTTCCAACTGAAATGCGGGGACACTGCATCGCGCCGATATTATAGCTACTCCTGTGCAGCCTTAACAATTCAATATGGTACAGTAGCTTAATTCCCATGGATTAATGTTAAATAATTATATATCTGATATAATTATATATTAGAGTCAAGATCTTTTGCACTAAATTGTTATCAAGATTTGAACACAAGAATGATGGTTGAACACAAGAATGAAGATTTGCGTTCGGTGGTTTCTTCCGCGAAAGATTGATTACTCCCTGATTTGCTGTTCCTGATTTTTGGCAAACCTCATATTCGTTTGAGTGGGATCGTCTAATAAATCAGTTTTTTTTCTTTTCGTTTTTCTTTTTTAATGTTTTTCTTTTTCTTTCTTTCTTTCTTTCTTTCTTTCTTTCTTTCTTTCTTTTTTCTTTTTCTTTGTCTTTTTCTTTCTTTTTTTCCTTTCCCCCCCCCCCTTTCTTTTCTTTTCTTTTCATTCTTACCCCTTTTTTTATTTGATTCATTCATTAAATGCATATAATATCTTTTTTTTTATTTGTTACCAAAATTGTTGTGTTTAAATGCATTATTGTTGTAATGCTACTATTTCAAATATCTACGAAAATGTAGTTTATTGTTGTTTTCTGCATCTATGTAATTATATTATTTAGTTGTCCTCCTTTGTAAATCAGTTTTTATAACTGAATAGGATAGACGTTAAATAAATAAATAAATGGCTTAATGTTATAATACAGTGTCATACATATATAAACCAATCCACATTTTCCTTGACCCTAATTACACAGGGATATGTGGAAAGTAAAAACTTAAACCATAAAATATAACACAAAACATTATAGAGGTATGTGAAAATAACATTTTCAAGTGTCATTTTATAGCGTTTTGTAGCATCTATTTTTGGAAAAATTACAAAACAAGTTTATGAAATTTTCACATATTATTATTTAGAAATTATGTCATCGAGTCAATATTAATATCAACTGAATTAATTTTTTAAACAATTCATATATACTATGTGAAATTAAATTAAGTTGGTTCGGAAAACCTTTGTTTTAAGTGGAAAAAATAGCGCTTTGTAGCATCTAAACTCAGAACGTTATTTTCACGTATCTCTAAACATTATACATGTATCAAATAAGACAGTTATTGTATTAAATTACAACAAAACACAAAATAAGTTGTTAATAAGCAACTCATAACAACCTCATAACGTAGTGAATATTATTTGTATTTAGCCCTTACTTAATTCTTTAGTCCAGAGATATTTTAGGACTACATGAACTGCTGACTTTCAAAATATAACTTTAAAATACGAAGGTGCTCTACCACAGGCAACTTTCAACAACGACAAACCGTGAGGTGTTCCAACTATGCAACTAACTTCTTCACTAGTCTTGTCAGTTACCAGCGAGTCTACATGAAAACCTAAGCCAAACTTTACCGAATAACCATTCCATAGTAGCACTTTCTAACTGTTTACTCACATTCGCTCTTGTGTTAAGCTTTATAAGCTGCGTATGAGTTTTTTAACATTGGGTGCTTCATTAGAACTCGGGGCAAATAACAGCACCCATCTCAGTCTTCAAAGCTAATGTGAAAGAATTCCGTCCCTGAAACCCAGCATTATGAACCACCCTGCACTAAAATAATTTTTATTTTCGGTAAATATAACTAGGTTTATGTGAACGTTATAAAGCTCGTTTCCTTGGGGTCGTAAACCGCCATTTTCTCGTGTAGCAGAAAAAAATTAATCCTTAATGGAACAAAATAAAAGTCCTAATTCACTTTTGGTTACGGGTGTAGTATACACCGCGCGTCGCAATAACTTTTATTACGCTGGAAAGTTCAGGGGGAGGGGGGGGGGCGTTCTGCCCTTCCATCCATCCACACGTCGGCCTGACGGGCTTCGAACGTGTGAGCAAACATTACCCTCCCTGTGTGCCAAGTGTCAACGTGTCTGGTCGCCGAGCTCTTGCAGTTCCAGTCGTTTGACGCCTTTTTACAAGAAATCCGTTTGTTTTTCAAAAGGGTGAAGACAAAGAATTCAGATGCATCATTTATGACCCAACGTCTGTCTTGTTGACTATTTTACATTTGACCTGAAAACATGCAACCTATTTTTATATGTTGTATTGTCAACTTTAATGTGTAAGGTATTGCACTTTATGTCCTATTGCAATGTGGCCAAAAATAAAATAAAATAATAAAAACGTGTGCTGTCAGGATGGCCCTGTGTTGTAGCAACCAGAACTAGGCTGTTGCTAACTATTTAATACTGTCTCTTGAGGGGCTAGTTTGTCACTATTCAATCATTGTCTGGAGTGACGTTGAGCATCAAAGATTTACGTCTGTCTGTCTGTCTATCTGTCTGACTGATCACCTATTGAATACACAGAACACGCTTCTGTCTCATGCTACACGGTCATGGAACTATAACATTAGCTTGTTATTGGCTAGTCGATGAAACAGCAATGTTTTTTTTATTTCGTATTGAAGTAGGTAACTTTTGTTTCTCAGTTGGCTGACCTGTTACCTCACAGAGAAGGTGAACGCTTGGTTATCGAGGCTCAATATTATATTTCACGTTCAGTTATTAGCCCAGGGGTGGGAGGTTGGGGTAAAAACGAAATTTACACCGCAAAGCACGAAAAAACGAATAATTTACATCACGAATTCACCGCTTTTGGACAGTACAAATTCTAAAAGTGGTATTTATTTTCGCAAAAAATACCTGGTTTGTATTTTCATAAATGTTTTTAATGTAAACATCTAATTCTTACAAGATCCCAGTCCTTATTTTCTATACTAGGGAAATGCCAAAGTCGTTGTTAGACGAGTGAGAGAGCCACGTG
Source organism: Sweltsa coloradensis (assembly GCA_024449915.1). Lineage (NCBI taxonomy): Eukaryota > Metazoa > Arthropoda > Insecta > Plecoptera > Chloroperlidae > Sweltsa > Sweltsa coloradensis. Next base: position 393,260 of record JAMZAV010000082.1, read on the forward strand.
TTGAGTACCCGTGAACATTGATTGGATTTAAGTTAGGTAATTATAAGTTTTTAAGTTTAAGGGCACGTCAACTGTCCGGCCATAATGCGCCACTTTAACCAATGATAGGCTAGGGAGGTCAAAGGTAGGGGGAAGAAAAGTAATGTTAGCGGGTACACAACACATGGCTCACTCACTCGTCTAACAACGACTTTGGCGTTTCCCTAGTTATAATCTTTATACAAACATTTGTGGTCACAGACCCTTGTTGAACAGATAGGCTACACCCCAGGCTAAATGGAACGGCCGGTGTATGACCCTTAGTACTTCCTCCAGCGTCAATGTATGAAAAATTAAAGACGATTCCGTCTGGGCTCGGGGTAGAATTGGCCAGAGCATGGCTCTGCTAATCGTAAAAGGCGATTCAAGAGAAAAGGTCCACCTCGCAAACATCAGCTACTCCCCAAAACCAGAGGCGAAACTCTGGCAATCGTCGTCGGGACACCTCCCCCTTCCCTTGAAGACCTCCCCGCGACGGTGACAATGACACAATGAACGATGACAAAGACAATGACGACCACGACGTGAGAAATCCCCCTTCCTCCCTTACCCATGGCTGGTTCTGACCAGCATGAGCCCCTCCTCCCCATCCCCTAGGCTAGAGTCGTGCATTATGACCTAACGGTTAAACGCGTCCTTAATCCAAATAAACCCCAAAAAATAAATATTTGGGTCTAGGCGAACAGAGAAAGTGGTTTATAGTTTTTGGTTTCAGGGTGCGTCAACCGTTTGTCGTCGTCCAATTATGAAAAAAGCTGGTCCATACGTCCCAATTTAGTTTTAGTTTGGATTAAGGGTGCGACAACCGCTAGGTCAAAAATCACCACTCTTGCCTAGAGGATATAGGGAGGAAAATCCCATGCTGGTGCTGGTCAGAATAGCCACGGGGTAAAGGTGAAAGAAAAGGGAGGTTCTCGCGTCGAGGTCGTCATCGTCTTTGTCATCGTTCGTTTTGTTCCTGGTCGTCGTCGTTGGGAAGGTCGTCAGAGAATATGGGGGGGTCCCCGACAACGACTACCAGAGCTCGCATTCTAGTTTCGGAAAGTAATATACTTCCCTACTTACCAGCTGATGTTTGCGATATAAATACGTCGCACTGTTTCTTGTAGATCATCACCGGCCCAACGAAGTGTATAATAGTATCCTTGATAGCAAACATCATTTACAGAATGACAGAAGACATGCATAATGAAAACAAAATAATAAACAAATTTACTTGGTTCATCTGATCGCAACAATTTCACAGGCTGTGTTCTATTTACTAATGGGTATTTTTTAAACATTTGCAATCTAAGTTCAAATTTTTCACATTTTTATTTCTTGTGAGCTTAAATCGCAACGAATATTGTTCATTTTGTTAGCAGTTCTAAGTTACCTGGTCACGGATATCTGTTTAAAATTTCAGCTCAATCTATTTAGCCGTTCGGCCGTATGAGCCCGGACAAACAGACAGACATTTAACAGACAATGCTCACGGCCAAGGCCCGATCGAGTATAGCGTTAGGAAAGACTTACGTTCGCTACGCTCACTCGTCTAAAAATGTCACGGATGGTAGGAAAGATAATTGTCAATTATTATTATTATTATCAATTCCAATTCACCTCCCTTGAACATATGTGGTTGAACCTATAATTTCTGACATTAATTTTAAACATTCAAAGTATTGATTGCGTGTATTCTTGTGTGACTGTCGTTCGTCATGACTCAAGCTGCAAGCGGACTACAGCCGGCCAGCTCAGCTCGGATCAAACGACATTCCTCGCCGAATATACCTTAATTTCTACTCGTCAAGAAGTGTGAGTAATGAATTGAGCTGATCGGCTGTAGTCCGCTTGCAACTTTGGGGGGGTTATTTAATTCTTCACATTATGGATTTAATATTTAAATATATTATTATATTTTTAGCATACTAGTGTATGGTTGTTTTGGAAATTATTCTAACTGAGTTGATTGCCAATAAATTTCACACTTCGTGTATGCCACGGTTGTAGATTTTGTAAGTTAGTTTATCTCACTTCAAAGGATATACAAAGGACTCTGATTCTGGAGGTCCCGGGTTCTAACCTTCATCTTCCCTCACCAGCCAGGGAGAGGGCGAGGTTAATATTGTGATGCTTGTTCGAGAAGAAAAACACGAACATTGCCAGAAGATGATCAATATTGAAGCGATCTCATTACTAGGTGGTGTACCTACCGTGCTTTGCATGCGGGGAATGTGCAATCATCGGCTGGAAGGGTCCACAGGGAATCAGGTGATTGAGCTAGGTGACATGGTGGAGGCGGCTGTTATAGCAGAGCTCACAGTTTAGCGGAGCTCGGTGACATGGTGGAGGCGGCTAGGTTTAGCGAGGAATCGTTGCTTGCCAGTAAAGGCTTCGAGTTATTTACTTAATCACTTCCTTAATTCGTATTACATTAACTTATCTACTGAGAGGAATATAAATGAACGTAAAATTATTAAAGAAGCCAATATCAACGCAAAATGAATAATATTCAAACCTAGAAATAACTTAATCGTTTTAGAACCAAATTATTAGAGATGATTGCATTTAATTAAGTGTTTTATAATATGTGGAAATAAATCGATATTTTAATAGTACAAGGGAGGAAGGCCTACTACAAGGGATACTTGAATCGTAATAGCGTTAAAAAAACTATCAAAATTGCGAATCAGCAGTACTTTAAGAAAAGATTGATAGAACAATAAAATAAAATGGCAGGACAAATAAAGCATATGAAATATAATTAATGAATGCAGAAAAATGTGCAAATGCAAATGGGTATTATTTAGTCCACTATTGTGTCCACATCTCACTTTGCACAAATATAAATTGTCGTAACGTGTGCCTTTTCGTTAAGGATTTACTACTTTTGTTACAAATAATATAAACTATGAGTGAATTTATTTATAAATATATTTGTATACCTATCATTGACGGAGATTTGAAAATATGCACATGCTGTATACTATTTATATAATTTCGTTCATTTCTACGTAATATGGTGTGTATAGTAAAAGCCAGTTCTAACAGAATTTGCATGGAATAACTCTGCAAATTAATTACCACCGGCTCTTGACTGTCAACTAAAAGCTCCAACATTTGTAAAGCGCGTATTTGACCTGTGAACAAGAGTGTGGAGCCAACTTTACACAGGAAGGAGCAGTTCCTTCCTGTCCGGAAATCTCCCCTTTACTTGTAACACGAAAGTAGCACCTCTCTGCAGACGACTTCCTTTCATATTCCCTGCAGCTGGAGAACTAATCTAAGACTTGGTTTAATTTCAATGATTTATTTGGGTTCACTTTCAGAATGTTAAGTTTTAAATTGCGTTGGATTTGTTTGATGGGACATTTGCTTTACCGTGGAAGACTTAACACGAATGTGGCGTAAACTTGTTTACAATAATAACTCAATTTCACCTCCAAAAGTTGGAATCCCTTCTTTTTTCACTTAAATAAAACAAATAAATTAAAAACTTAAGTTAAATCGCGATGAAAGCTTTGTTTTAGCCTAAAAAATCAAATTTTATAGAAACAATATATTTTTCGTTGCCAAAACTCAGATTTCACATGCGTCTAAATTTTGACCACTTAGAAATGTTTAAAATTCAGTTTTACAAATTATAGTTACGAAATAATATTCACTTCGTCGTATTTATAAAAAATCATGCTAACAGTTTTTCTCCATCAAAACTCATCATACATTTTAGATACTTCCTTTAACTCGAGTCGATAAAGAAGTTTCCCCAAACTTCTTTATCGACTCTGCTTTACTTAAAGTCTTGTTACACTATCAACATGTTGACGCAACATGTTGACTCAACTTGTTGACCAGATGTAGATAGCATTGAAATGTGATGCTGCTGTCACACACTGAAATATGTTGACTCAACATTGACGACCACGGCAATATGTTGACAAGAAGTTGAACAAGTTCAACTTTTGAGAAATGTTGACCAGATGTTGACGACGTTCAACCAATGGCTGACCGATATTTTGTCACGTGATCATTTCGTTTAGTTGATCCATGGTGTGGGCTATTATAAAGCAATTTTTGTGGGAAGAAAGACTTATTTATGCGAGTAATTACACTGAAAAGTTATAAAAATCGTACCCGTTTCAGATAAGACACAAACAATAATGATGGGGTGAGTAAAAAATGGTAAAAAAGTTTTCCCAAACGAGACTCGAACCGGGGACCCTTTGCGTGGTAGCCGAGCGCTCTCACCGTTGAGCCAGCAGCGAACTGGAATCCTGCGCCGCTTAGAGTGGTACTGATTAGCCCATCAAGTACACACGCAGACTCGAGATGAACATAAAAGCTTCGGGATGGCAATTACGACACTTTTAACTCTTTTAAATCGATCTGCCAATACTTTTTTAATGTTATTCACAGCTGTATATGGCATATGTACGTAATTACTATCTATTTTGGTATGAAACAGTTTCGAAGTGGCAGTTCTCTCGACGGAATGTTCCAAATGTCCGTCAACATGTTGATGGAGGTGACACACACACAGTGTAGTCTTGTCAACAAGTTGAGCCAACAAGTTGTGTCAACATGTTGATAGTGTAACAAGACTTTTACTCTGAATGCAATACACTGCCTCCTAAGCCACGAGTAGCATCTAGAAGGCAGTAATGTAATACCAACGTGGGATCGAAGATTCGTAATATTTGCCGTGGTCTCTGCATATAGCGAGACAAGACTCGATCACAACAGATGTTGTTGGGGCGATATTTAACCAAAAGTTATCCCCTATGATGTAATATAATATCCTTACTCTAACGACTTCAGTATCTTCGGAAAGTTTTGCAACTACTTAGCTCAGCGTGCGGCATGACTCCATACTAGCGGATTATTTCTATGTGCCAGTTGTTTTATGCTAATGCGTTTCCCGTGTCGTGGTTGCAATAACTAACTATTACACACACGACTTCACAAATCTTGAATGTAGTTTTCCACTTCTAAGTAGTCTCTATGTTCACAAATCACAACTTACTATTACATAGATGAGTTCACAAATCTTCTATGCAGTGTTACAGATCTAAAAGTATTATTCCGAAAACGTCTTGGAAAAACTACAAACGAACAAACAAAATTAGCATTATTTACTTCAGGTTCTATGTTGTACTTTTGGTATTTGTTTTTCCTACTGGAAACAAAAGCAATGTATTTGTTTCGATTACCAACTGGATAATATTGAAAAGAGGTCAATGACCCCACAGAAATAAACAAACACCTTACAATTTTTCATTTCTGTCTCGGAATTGTTCAAATTCAAGTATCTAGTTAATGCGCCGACGTACCCAATGGTTAGTTGTAAGTCATAAGTGGTTCGTGACGTAGTTAGTGTGAATCTTGGCCTTCTTCATCTTTGGTATCCTAAGAAAAGAACAAGTTTTTTGTTTTTGTATATCTTAATCTTCCTGCTGCGCATCGCCTTAACATCAGCCAATGAATACACAACATTCATGGATCAAAGTATTATTTTTATATTGATGTTCTTATCTAATTATTTGCTTTATATAAAGTGTTTTAATTTCGTTTTAGTCATTTAGATGTGAGAAAACGTTAAAACACAACGTTAAAACCGTTGATTATTTCATAACTCTTCAGTTTGTAACGGCCCCTCCTATCAGGCAATACATCAGTGTAATTGCTTCACAGAAATTAGCTGCTTTGCATGTAAATGATTTTTATATCGTTTAAACGCTAGTTATGTAAATTGTCAAGTGCAAATCGTAACCTTCCCTTTTTCTCTTGGATCTAACGAAAATGGGTTTCGGAAAATGTGATGCAAGAATTTAATGCAACGTATAAAATGTAATGTGCACTAATGACCTATCTATCGGGTGAAGAAAAAGAAGACACCATCTGCGTCCTACAAGTTTAGTTTAGTTTTTATATCGCAGAGTCTGATAAAAGTGCAATTTAGTTGTCTCTCAACAGTTTAGTTGAAAGTTTAACTTTTAAAAGTTAAAGCTTTCCGCGGTGGCACATACGATCAGTGCGCTGGTCCGATGCGTTTGGCTCTACGAGGACGTGAGTTCGAGTCCCGTATGAGGCATGGGATTGTTGTAATAGTGCTCCATCGTCATCTATCACCAGTCATCGTCTCGAATAGTCTTAGTGCGTTAATAGAGAAGTTAAGCCACAAAAATCATCATCTTCATCATCATCATCATCATTTTCAAAAGCTAAACTCACCACAGCTGGTTTGTCTTCTCGGTTCAAGTCTCAGTTTTAAATATCCATCGATTAAATTATTCTCACGTTTTGTCTCCACGACACAAGTCTTTACAATGTAACTATCCATAGCTTAAGTGACAGGTAGCATAAGGTAAAGTTCTTCATTTTAATGGCTGCAACATCACGAAATGTTCCTTGTAAATATTACATTTGACAGCAGATTTTTAATATAATAGCACAAATGTACAATATCAAGATGCAAGTTTTGATTGTGACCGTGTTCCGAACGGCACGAGGCCTCAAACAGCCGAGTGGATTGAGTATACGTGAAACTGCGCTCTGCTGCTCGTAAAGGAAGGCCTATCCCATTCATAGCCTTCGATTGTCTGTGCATCGGTAATGAAATGAAATGTTAAATGATTGAATGGAAAGGAATACGAGGTTCATTCTCTCTTTGTCTCCCTTCGGAAGCTAATTCTTTTAAAAAAAAATTGTTAGTAGAACAATGTAGTACAAGGCACAGGACAACACAAAACACATTTTTTGTGCTCTGTTTGAATTTGCTTGAGGTTATTTGCGTTCGCAGCAATATTCCACCGAGAGTGAAATGAGAGGTTTAGAGTGAAGCTGTTCTGTTTGTTTGTTGTCGGTGTACTCTGGTAAGAACACGCCGCCCCGAGGTCTAGCTGCGGTGTGCGGTGTGGACTGTGCAAAACAGAACTCTCCACGTGGGACGCGAATCAATGAGGCCGCTTACATTTCATGTCGCCTCTTACGGTAAATCTAGCGACTATAGCCAAGAGTGTGATTCATTTCACGTGGAATATACATGTGGGAAAGTATAAGCTGTACAAATAAATAAATAAAAATTAGTGGTGACATTTTTGATTCAGTACAGTAATACAGGGAGCTGGAGTGCAGTGTGGATCTTCTATTAAACTATTGTATTATAAATTAAATAAGACCAAATGTTTTATTAAACACGAAGTGTGTACTTCTTAAATACGTTTTTTTAAAACGCGAGCTTGGAGTGGCCAGGATATAGTAGGACAGTAAGGGAGGGTAGAGGGGGTGGAAGTAGTCCGGGGGCGCGGGTGACAGAGTGAGCGTGCTTCCTATGGAAACCGAATGAATAACAAATCGAAAGGCCATTGCTGTAACTTATCATGGTTGAGGAAAACAAAAAGTTTTAAATTGCAGACAATTTGACGTTTTCCCCACCGGTTGCGTGGAAAAACACATTAAAATGATAGAGGAGAGGAAAACCGAAGCCAATAGGTAGAAGGAATGGCGGAGAAAGGGAATGAAAGTCCTATCATGTAAACTTTCGATTTATTAAAACGGCCGCTGCGGCTAAGTTGCTAACGCGCCGCGTAAACGTATTTCTATCGACTTATATAGAAATAAACGCAAAAGTTGGAACCATAACATCTTGTTCACCGCTTCATCGACTCCTCTAGTCGTATGTTAAAAACTTTGTGATCTCTAGTTAGTGCGGTGGTAAAGCCTATACGGTGGATGTTGCAACCCCGTGAGCGCTGAAACCTATCTGATAATAAATACGCCACACTCTCCTTCACTTTCGTAAGTACTGGAGCCCTTGTTCAGAAACCCTTGGCTTAACCTAAATCGCATTTACACCTTCTCGTCGTGAACAAGATCCAAAACGCGTTCAGTTTTTTTTATAGCCGACAACGTCTGAAAAATTCATAGCTTGTTACTTTCTTGCCAACATTTCATATCGCCGCATTGAAAGACGAGCTCTGTGTACAAGGGTGGAGCGTGCATTCTGAACGTGAACTTACTATTAATACAGTTCAAACTAGCTTCTGTAATAATTTAACCGACCGTTAACTAGGTTAAACTGCACTCTAATATGTTTCTAATTTTAATTTTGAATGGCAAACGGTTGCAAAAACACAAATAACAACGACCTAGACTAGGCCATCAGTCTTAGGAATGAATGAATGCACTGTAAGGGACTCGCGGATCGTTCAATTCAATTAATTCATGAGTTACTCTACCTCCGCAGTCGGAAATATTTTATCTGAGATCCTAGGAAGTTACTTTGTTATTTTCTATCAATATCCTTATTCGTCACGCATAATTTAACTTAAAAAACCTGAATAAAAATAATATAATCTTCCCTCCAGCCGCATTGATGTGCACAAGTATTCCTGTTTAATAAGGTTGCAGGCTACGTACAACAATCTTTTATCATTGAATGGTCCTAATTTAGATTTGCACAGTAGTAGCATTCATCACTTTAGAAAGCAACTAAAAGAAATAATTTAAATCAACTTCACAAATGTCTACAGTCGTTCGTACACTCACATACAATTTCATATTTACACTTTACACTCTCACACAATCATTCACTCAAACATTCATACAACACCACCCACATACATTCATGTTTATATAATTTTTATAGTCAATTTTATGTAACTAATTTTACATTGTATTGTTGTGTTATGTTTGTATTGGTATGGTTCAGTAAATTCCACTTGTAAGATATTTTGTCCTGTTGTAATGTGGCCACAAATAAAATAAAAATAAAAACACACTTACTGTGAGACGTGGTCAAATGTAGAAAAAAGCTAATTTTTCCTAACGATATTGGGTTTCGCGCCTCATAGTTTGTCAACTAAGGGCAATTGAGTATAAACATTGGTTGCCCTACCAGAGTTTGAACCAAGAACGCTGAGGCTTCTCTTTTCTCAATCCACGTGTTATCAATGTAACTCCGGGGTGGTGTGTCTAAGTTTCTCAATCCATACAAAAAGGAAGGCGCATTAATGTTTTGGAAGCCATATCGAACCAATTAAGCGCAATCTTCTTTGGGGACAAGATTACAAAGAGGGCAATTTAATTTGGGCACAAAATTAAACCACCTGCTTCAATTCAAAGCAACGCGTTTTCGAGAAACGGGGGCGGATACAAATGGAGGCTTAGTAATGTGGGGGTTTGGGTATTTGTTACCGGCTACTTTGTGACAGTGAAAAACTTAACCTTATCAAACATGTCAAGTTTCATTTCGTAGATCTCCGCTTTTTTGATGACTGATACAAATAACGAACTCGGATTTGAATGAAAGACGAACACGCAACATTGTAGCCAACTTTTCAGAGTCGAAGAAACATTTTGAACTACGAACAAAAAAATACTTTCCTAAACTCACTTTAAAACCGCCCACTTGCTTTATTTACAGACCTACTTATAAACTTTGAAGACAGTCTAGTCTTACAAATAAGTTGAAGTATGTTCATTTAAAATACACAATAATTAAAAAATTATTAAGGAGTTTAATATCAGTATATATTTTGAAACAACCTGTATGTTTTGTTACTAACTTTTAATTGGGGTTTTTCTTTCTTTCTTTAGGAGAAAAGATTGAGAATGGTTCAGATCTCTTAACATTAAATTATAATAATGCACATTCAAAATAATGATGTTAAACCTTGAACACAATTGGCTTTGAAGAGCAGAAAAAAGATGTGAGACAAAAGCAACAAAGAATCTTGGCTGAATTGTGCGGTAGACGATCGTCTTTTGTCTTTTGTTTCCCGCGTTCCTCTTGGTTTCTATTAGGTCACTTGTGTTTAGTGTTCCGGGTTCAAGTGTGCTTAGCACAAGGAGACGAACTAAGGTTCTCTCTGGAGCGCGAGCAAATACGAACATGTTGGAGAAAAGGTTACTTGGGTAGATGAGGGTAGTAGATCGATGTGTGATTTAAACCCAGACTAGACTTTACTTTCCATCAACAGCCAGGACTAGTTCACTATTTCTTACAGAATGTTCCTGCACTGAAGTTTAGTGACGTCTTATAACCGAATATTGATTTGTTGATTGACAACTTCCCGCTTTTCAAGTTTTTTAACAGGGACATTTTCCCCAGTCCTGACAGTTTTTAAGGTGAATTATATCGAAGCTTTTTGTGGGTAGCAAGAATAAAAAATCACGGTTAATTTACTGTTAAGGAAAACTAAATTTGGTGATACAATGAAATTATAATATAAAATTTGAAATGGGTAATTGAAAATTTTCTAAATAAGTTTCTTAACCTTGATATTTTAAAAGTAACTTGAATAATAAAATTTCAACATTACTTACTAGAACAATGAACGAAGAACTTAGAAATAAGAATGTCAGAAAAACCGATATGACCAAAGTGTCTGGTTTTAATTTCGGTTTCAAAATTATTATTCTCTTCTTATGGTGTTCCTTATCTCGGTACCGATTGCATTCAATGAGTGAAAGTTTTTTAATAGAGAGTTTGTTGAAAGTTTTCCAGAGAAAGTGGAAACCATGGACTCGTTATAAGTTGACCAGAACTTTCTTATATTCTTTCATTAGATAATTCCGTGTCTCGCTCGAGTGTACAACAAGTGTTTAGAGCGGTCCATAGCGACCTAGGCTGGGCTGCAGCCAGCCGGCGTGACTGTTATGAAGGGCGGGCCAACCAGGGGAAACTTGTAATGTGCAGTGTGACCAACTGTTCGGACCCCTGAAGAGAGGCACGTGACTCACTGTATTGCGGCTTGCCAGTGTGTAATCTCCTCCCATAATGAGCTTGGATGTGTTTTAGGTTAAAGCTGTACTTAGGAATGTTAATTATTATTTTTGCTCTCTTTTGCTGACGATAATTATAAATAATAATTTTTAGTGGAAAGCCTGTCCATGGTTCAATTCATACCCCTCTTGAGGTGCGTAACAAGGCATTTTTGGACTTCGGATAATAGTGAAGAGATGTCCGTGGGCTGTTTAAGAGGACTCAATGCCTTGCAAAACCTCGGGAAAAAAACTTAAGTCTGGATTGCCGGTTTCTACGGGATTGGAACGCGGGACCTCCCGAATCACAGGCGCGCACTTAACGCTCGAGCCAGCACTGTCGGTGCTATTTATTTCATTTTATTTTATTTCATTTATGATTCATCATACACCACAAAATATATGACTGATTTCGTCATTTTACAAAAATATACATTCAAATCACAATCGTTATCACAATCATTAATATTTCAGTCCAAAAAATCGGACACTTTATAAGAATGTACTATCCAATAGATATTCCTTGAAAACAGATTTAAAACGATGAAACGAATCAATTTTCTTAATGTCAGTCGGAACCTTATTATACAATCGTTCACATTTAACCTTTGGGCTTTGTTTAAAAACACCTAAATTATATTACACTGCGTGAACACCTTTCTGTCTTCTGGTATTATATGAATTTATTTCATCATTGAAATTACAATTACTGTGATGTTTTCTCACCCATAAAACAGAGTTAAAATATATAAAATGAGTACAGTTAATATTCGCAATCGTTTAAAAATTGGTTTACATGATGTCCTATGTCTTAATCCTAACATTGACCTTAGCACTCATTTTTTAGCTTTAAGAACTCTGTCCACGTTAGGGCATTCGCCTTATACTATGGTACCTAAGCACCGAATATACATTACCATAATACATCGTTAACAGGGAATCTAAATCACATAAGTTACGGATCTGATTAAAAGCATAACTACAGGAATTAATCCTAGCACACAAATGTAATCCAGCTGGTTACTCCACTTAAGACTTTGATCAACAAATATTTCTAAATGTTTATAAAACTGCATTGTTTAATATAACACCGTTTTTCAAGTATTGTTTAAAATGGTTCAGTTACACCACTAGCGGAGAACAATATCACCATTGTTTTTTCCTTATTGAGTACTAGGTTATTTGAAGTAAAATATACTTTCAATTTATCAAATTAAAATAGTAATTAATTCTTCCAAGGTCTTAGCACTAACAATAACTGTGGTGTCGTCAGCATATAAAATGGAAATTTAAAAAATTGTTGCTATATAGCTACAAATATCGTTGACGTATAGAGTGTGTAAAACAGAGGGCCCAGCACAGATCCCCGAGGCACACCTGATATGACCGGTAAATTATCTGATTTGGCACTGGCTAGTATTCGATATGTTTTGTAATTGTACTTATTAGTAACAAACTGAACACGCGGTTACGTTAAAAAGTCTCTCACTTAAGTGCAACTAGATCGCATCTCATCACCACCACTTACTATCGACTGAGACTATTACAAGAAGAAAAATGAAACCAACGATGGCAATTTATAGGAATGAAATTAAAGGATATATTGTATTCTTACCTAAAATGCATGTCTCTTCCACTTGCCACTTGAGTTCATAAATAGCGTTTAATACACTAAAATCATGCTAGGATAAAATTTATTTTTAATTGACATTTTTTTAAAATTAATGTTCACAAAAATTGTGAGAGCAAGTACAAGTTCTGAGATGCGATTTGTTGCTTATACACTGACATACATAATTTGAATTCACCGTCACGTGTGATCTACTTGAAAAAAATACAACATGTATACTACCCTCCGTAATTAAACTGGACGAATAACGTAGAAATAATAATAATAATAATAATAATAATAATAATAATAATAATAATAATAATAATAATAATAATAATAATAATAATAATAATAATAATAATAATAATATTAAGAAGTGAGGACCCGGCACCTCCACCAACAATGCTATTCTTATGGAGTTAAAACTTTTCTCGCTCTACCCGGCACCTCCACCAAACTCATATAACATTTGCTATTTTAATAATTTATTTTATGACAGAATACGGTAAATTTAACTTCATTTTGAAAGAATTAAAGACTGATGAGCATTTAATTAAAAAATAAGTACGAAAACGTCAAAGTCGTTGTTAGACGAGTGAGTGAGCCATGTGTTGAGTACCCGGTAACATTCCCTTTCTTCTCCCTACCTAAGGCCTCTCTAGCCTATCATAGGCTAGAGTGGCGCATTAGGGCCTTAAAGTTGACGCTCAAAACCCTATTAATTATACCTTTATAATTATTATCAAAATTAAATGCAAATGTAAACTTTAGCGTTTTCCTCGTCTAGTTGGCTAAGGCACCCTACTCGAAATGTGAGAGACTTGTGTTCAATCCTCTCCTCGGAAAAGTTTTTGTAATTTCTGGATTGTATTTAAAAATTTATTATAAACATGTTTTGAAATGCATACAATACTATGGAAAACATAGCCAGTACGAAATACGAGTAAAAATTGCTAGGTTAGCTCAATCTCCCAGCGGAATTTAGGAAACCTTGAGAGTGCAAGATTCGATACACCTTGGTCAATGCATACAATCACAGCCTGACGAAAATGATTCGATAATAATATGACTTCTTCAAAAACAACACTATTTGTCGTTTTGTCCATTGTTGTCAAAACAAATGTTTGTAAAATGATAAGGCCTGCTTCTTTCGCAAGAGAAGAATATTCAAAAACATGAAATGACAGTGTTTTCCTACATTTCTGTCCGTCCGACTGTGCGTGTGCCACGTCTCACGACACAAACCGAACATCACCCAATAGGATAGACATTATTAAAATAAATAAATAAAATGACGGTTTTTAGACAACACATTACAATTACGTGCACACTACACTAGCTTTGTCCCCCATTCGTCTGTATCGGAGTATCTGAGTGTAGCCTGCAACAAACCCACCTCTGTAACTGTCGCTCCCTCCCGCTACGAAGGAATCCTGTTCCCAAAAGGTCGCATCAAAAACTGCTGTTGACGACAAGAGAAGAAGAGAAAGACGAAACGGTTCAACTGTGAATCCGATCGATTGATACTTTTTCCTTGGTCCGCGACGAAGACAAACTGATTGTCGCCGCCCTCGGGGATGGCGGCGAGCAACCAAACCACGGCAAGAACTTCCTTCGTTTTGAATACTCGCGTTACACCGACCGACGAGCGGAAGAATCGGTTATGTCAATGTATCAAATCAAATTGTTCTCGATTCAACGAAGATAAATACAGAGTTTTATCAGATCCGCGATCTTGTCCAATCAAGCTGAAAGGCAACCTGAGTTATTAGTGTCATTCAAACACTTTATGTCTATATTGCTCATAAAAAGTCTCTCGCTTGATTGCCCAGGGGTGGGTGACGCGTATCGACTACCGATAAAACAAATCTCGTGGACACCTGTTCTTCCCGGATGCAGATCAAGTCGTAAACCTACTCACCTGAGCTCGGTGGCTGCTCCGTCGTTGTGGCTGCTGCAAGGCCACCCGCTCGCACGGACTGTTCTTGTGGGTGACGGAGATCTGGGTGGAGGAGGGGGGGGGTTATACGTTTGGTATCAATAAATGTCAAAAGCCTAGAAGCGGGAATCCGTGTTGGGGAGGGAGAATGGGAGATAACGGGGGGGGGGGGGGGGTTTTACTTTAAAGTTCACCAAGCCGAAAAATGGTTTCCCATATACTTGATTCAACATGGAACTATGTGGAAGCCAACGAACTGCCACTCGCTTCTTTTCTTCAGCATTAAATTGCATTCAATGAGAGGGGGGGGGTTCTTAAAGGCAAAATGGCCTGACGCCAAACAAAATGGCAAAAGAGCGAAATGGGTGAGTGGGTGGGTGAAAAGCAAACAAACATTTAGTAGACAAGGAAAGGAGGTTGAGTTTGTTTGTAGTTTTGAATAGTCTTTATTACTCTTTTTGATACTTCTCGATTGGTTTATATTTTGGAAGGGACTTTGTGAGCTTGTTATTAAGTCTCGCGAAGGTTTAATTTAGCGGGGGTGACAAGTGAGCCCCCCCCCCTCCCCCACCCACTGCTTCGGCGTTGTTTGGGTATCAAGTGTTCAAACAAATGGACAAGAGAAAACTTGGAGCATCACTCACAAAGCACTGATTTTTTGTTTGCCAGTGAAAAGTCTCAAGACTTAGCAGACTTAAAGGATTTGCTTGTTTTTACGATTTGTGTTAACTGTATTTCTCATGGCATGTTGCCACGCGTTACAGTGCTATCCATCACGTTCCGAATAACATCTCTCTCCGCTCTAATCAGGCTGGACTCTTCTCTAGCACACGCACACGCACATTCACGCACAAACACAAACACACACGCACACACACACATACATACACACACACACACACACACACACACACCGGTACAATTATAATAAATAAATCACACACACACACACACACACACACACACACACACACACACACACATACATACATACATACATACACGCACACGCACACGCACATTCACGCACAAACACCCACGCTCACGCACACTCACACTCACACTCACACTCACACTCACACTCACACTCACACTCACACTCACACTCACACTCACACTCATACTTACAAACACACACGCACACACACACACGCATATTGACCAGAGTCCGGGTAGATTGCTATGGTTTGTTCGAGTTGACTCGAAATACTGAGAGTTTTTTTTATTTTCTGTCTACTTAATAATTTGTGTAATGTAAATGTTATTCCCTGTCTCGAAGACAACCTTTGTTAGCAGAACTTTGAATAAAAATACAAAAATATTCACGGCTGAATACTGACAATATCTAAGAACTTTGTTTTAAAATTGATGGCATTGCTTTTGGATAAAGCGGGAAATTCCAATATTAAAACTGTTCTGATTCCTTCAATCTAAATTCAATACAATAAAGAGTTGGTTTTACCTCGTAAAACGCTCGGAACGTCTACCATTCTACCATCTCAGACTTCCATTTTATCCGTGATTATGAGATAGAAGGTAAAACCTTTAAAATTTCACTATATTTTTACCCCGCGTTTAAACTCTTAAACACAGATTAATTGAGATATCTACTACCTCAAAAATTGTCTTTTATATTTTTTCAAGCTTATGAACAAAACGGCTAATTGGATTCTGGTGAGGCCAGAGCCGAGTATCAACAGGTTAGCCAGAGGAATTAAGAAAAGATTAAGATTAATCCAGCGTCGGCTGTTTTTTTAATGGACTCTGCGTCTCATGGTTATTCAACGGGTTAGTGTGGGGAGTGAGTGATTAATGTAGGCTAATGACGCGGAGAGGGGGTAGAGGGGGGCGTTAAGGGGGGAGGGAGCTTTGTTTGTTATAACAATATGTTATTATTACCGCTCCGCCAAGTAAGGTTTAACTATAAATAGAACTTTTTCTCTTTCATGTGTAGCATACATTTCACGTGTTTGCACATTTTAGCTATAACCAACCAAAAACAAATATGAAATTGCCTAACATTTGTAAGTTTGTTCAGTGAAAGATAAATTCGTGGGGTTACATTTGTATGTTTTGAACACTTTTAACATGTGCTAACTTAATTGTAATATATTATATTTTAACAAAACTGAAAAGGTTAGTTAAGTCTGCATAATGAGTATAACACAAGCAATGAGAAATAAAATCTCAACCAAACCAACTCACTGTACAAGTAAGTTCACTGTATTGTGCTCATAGCATCGGAGTTGCAGTTGTATACATTGTTTGATTAAATAAAAATTACCCCCTACCCAGTTCGGGCTAATTTGTTGAGTGATGGTTTGTCTCCTTTACGTATTCACGGGGGCGATGTTACCAAGAGTGCCTGGTGGCTCAGCGTGTCTCCACAATTAATCGTTCTGCTAATTTATATTAATTTTAATTTAATGACGTTACGTAAAATATATAGAGGGAAGATAATTCACATTTACAAATAACAAGTTTTAAGAAAGTCAGCTAAATGAGTCGACGTTAAGAGTATATTTGCACAGTTGTAGACACTGTAAAAAGGCAAACTTCTTGTTTAAATTATTATGATCGGCTCTTTTACTCAATACTTCATGCATCCTTTATAGTTGCTATTTCGATTATACATTACATAGCCATGCATATAAGAAATATACGAGATGTCGTTAGAATTGTTTGCCTCCGTTGAAACAGCCTATAAGATTTCTTCCTCTGCCCCGCTTTGGCTGGCTGAGATTGACACATAACAGTCATTCAAGCGTTTTATTGCGTTTCCCGTGTCGTCTCCGAGAGAGAAGTTGCAGAATGTGACTCTTCGACCTCGGGTGACGACATGAGTGGCGGGAGATGCGTGTTGGTGGGTTTTACAGAGGTGGAATCAAAATATGATTTTATTTTATTATCATTCAATGATTATTTGTACGTCATTATCATAAGGAATAACACAAAGAATTGTCAGGAGGTGAGTTGAATGTTGATGAATGCATGCGTGCATTTGGAGGATTGTGTTGGAATTGTACTCACTGGTGACAGCATAAAAACTCTGCGACTGATAAGAACAGACGACCATTCATAATAGGAAGAGACACACCAAGTAGATGGGGTGACTCTAGAACATTTCACCCACTTGCCTAAACGATAAATCATTTTTTTGGTAGATAAAATCATTTCAATTATTAATGTTTTCACCTTGTATTAAACTTTGCTTTAACTACTGGAATTACGTTTTTTTAAAATGATTTGAGTATATTTATAACTATTTAGGGATGCAAAATAATATTTCGTTTATGCATGTACGCGTTAAATACAAGAAAAAGTAGTAATGTGCTTTTTGGCTAGATACATTATGAAGTCTGTATTCCTAAGTTTTGTCTTTTAAAAAAAATTATCGATAACAAAAAGTTATAAATTGTTTTTAAATTTACAATTCAGAAGAGAGAAACATCTTTTTTTCGCGGTAAAACTATTTATGAATTCGATTACGTATCAGTTTCTGCTGCGGACGGTGTATAGCTCTGCTGAGGCGGCGCTTGTTATGACAGATGGGAGTTTTCATTTATATTGGTCCGATGTTGTTGTCTGTCGCCTACAGATAATTGTTGTTCCTTATTGTGAGAGCTCCTTATAAGGTTCTGCGTGAGGCAATGTTGCATTTAAAAGAATATGTTTTGCCCGTCGAAAAGGAAGGGCGTTTGCAGGTTCGTAACATTAATTCTTGTACATATTTCTAGAGTTACTTAACATTTACTTAATGTTTGTCCTATTCGGTTATAAAAACTGATTTACAAAGAAGACAATAAATCAAACCAAATAGGTGCATAAATAAATGCACAAATTTTGTAATATTATTACTATGCATTATCTCCTTAATATTCTTATGTGCACCAGCAAAGCATAAATAACAACACTTAACCACTCTTACCTATTCTCAAACTATTCTCAAAGCAATATATTGATCAATAAGCTAGACACGTAGTCATCCATATTAGATTAAAATAAAACTAGATGCGCAGAATGTGTTGAAAATAAATTGTGTCCACCCTACCGTGGATTTACTTCCGTCCGCGAGGGTACATGCTGGCAATTACTTGTTTTACTTTCTAGTCAACTAATCATATTTATTAACATTCCAAACGAGTAAAAACAATGTTTCAAACATCATGTTTCTTTGAATGTGAGGTTTAGTTTTGAAGGGTTTCACTCCTTTATGTTTCTGCTCGTCATAGTGGCAACAACAACAACGAACACAGCCTGGAGCGTTGTTGACATTCTATTTAACAAACAGCTACGTCACAAGTTCTAAGTGAAAGAATACACCTTGGTGAGTTGATTAGTTCCCGAGTTGCCCGCGCGCGCCGCTAGCGTAGCGTGATTGCGCGCTCTGTCACCAGGTGGCGCTGTCGGCAACTCCTTGTTTCTCCCGAGACATTACTGTCTCACCGCTCTTCACTCTGATTGACTCGGCCTGGGCTCGTCAAGACGGCGAAACATCGATTGCGAGGCTTCTAGACCTATTGACCTTGAAACATTAGTTTCTGTGGGGATTCCCGCTGTGGGGTACATTAGTGTTACCCGTTGTGACCCTCTTCAGTTGACTAGCTTTGTTATTACTTACTAGCGAGTTTTTAGAAGTATAACTAGCATTTACCTCAATGATCAAGAAAACCTTGGAACACTTCAGTCATGATTGTCGTTGACGCGAATAGAACCAGCGATCACTAGGTCTCACGCGTTACGCATGAGCTACCCATGTCGGTAGAACCTTCAACAATTCAAGCTACATTTACATCCATATCCAACCTAAACAACGTTCTTTGTAGTTAGATGTTATAGGTTTGTGCTCCATCAGTCAAACTATGTTTTCGTAAACCTTTTGTATCAATATTAAGCAATTGTATATATTTGCTGTAGAAAATAAGTTTATACTAGTACTTTATTTATTTGAAATCGCTCAATGAGCAAACTAGAGCCATTGATTTGATAGCAATAAGAAACAAATCATTTTCTTACAGATTATCTTAGAATCAGAGTAGATTTAGCTATATGAGCGCTTAGAAGTGGCTTGAGAAGTATTGGCACGTTGCATGCAGAAGTCTATGGCGGACCCGACGAATGTGTGTCAGACTGTACCTATCCTGGCAAACAGTGAAGGGGTTGAGTTGTTCTAGTTTCTGTTATTGCACATAATGCACTTGTCACATACTGCACATAATGCACTTTGTCCCCCCCGTCAATACTTAGCGCTGACGAGCGTACTATATCGAGTCTCGCCACTCCACAGAGATGAACAATGCTTTCTGTCAGTCAATAGAGTGGACCTGACAGGCGTAGTCACTGCCACTTTACTGCACGATGCACATTTTGTTTTAAGTTGCAATCGTCAAATAACAAACCCCAACCACAATCTCCTCTGACATTGAAGAACGTGCTCGATGCGAGAGTCCAAGGGATGGATCACGGAGAATCGAGGGCTAAATATCACTCTTCAGACGGCTCTTATTTATTAATTTTTGAAATGAACTCCATAATAAAAGTTCGTCACAATCTCCCAACGGTATATTAACTACAGTTTGCTTTGTTGTTGACTTAATAAGCAGAGCAGCCCCAGGCAAGAAACTTCCCCAAACTCATCTCTCAACTGAAATTTCGTCTAACACACTTTCTTATAATGAATTTTTGACAGTTACTTCTTTCCTTCTTGTAGCCCACCCTGAAATTAAATCGTTTTTATACACTCTCGTATTTCCGTCTCTTGGGTGTTCCCCGTGAACAAGATGGAAACTTCTCGACTCTTTGCTGACGCGTCTCAGGAGGCTGTTCTCAATATCACTCACGAGCTGTCATTGGCGCAAAGGGAACTCGGAGGCTGATTGCCTACCAATATACGTCATAACATTGCGCATAGATGTGTGATGGAGGTAGCCTAGAACACACAGGTACACTCGGGAAGCTTTACAGTGGAGACTCCACTCTCATGACAAGTGGTATCGTCATTTGAAAATATTTTCTATTCTTTGCACTTTTATTTACAGTGTAGATCACTTGGCTCTTGGTATCATATTTTACAGTTCTCTTTTTAAACTTACATAATTTAAAATAAATAATATCACTTGAATGAAAAGAAAACTCTAAATCTGAATCAATAATATTTGAGTTAATGAACTACCAATAACCATAAGTAAACATTGGTTTAACAGATTTACTCAATAGTTAGTCACTATAAAGCGCCTGTTACACTAGGAAGTGAAAAGAAAAAGTGAAGAGAAAAAGTAATTTCCAGAAGTAGAGTTAGCAAGTTCACGGACTTTTCTCGTTGCTGTCACACTGGGAAGTCGAAAGTAAAAAGTAAGAAGTCTCCCAACTCGGAGACTGCTCGACAAGAAGAGAAGTGACATTGAAGAGGTGATCGCGATTAGTCTCTCTGTTGTCTTTGAATACAGCACCACGCCCACGATTTTGTCTTCACGCTCGAAAGAGTTTCCAGTGTAAAGGCTTCAAAAAGTAACTCTTTCTCTTCACTTTTCTCTTTTACTTTTTTAACTTCCGAGTACAATACAAGGGGAGAATTTCACAAATCATTTCATATAAATTGTACATTTCTTCAATGGTTATAACAAATCTGCTCAGTCCTTGTAAGCTCCTTGCTTTCTTAACGTCCGTGTCCCAAGACTTTCATACTTTTGTCGTCTTCTTCTCAAATTGTTACTTGTATCCCAATTTTATAAGCTTACTGTTACCTTCATCGTCCCAATTATCTTAAATTCAATTCTTCCATCCAGTTTTCGCTTGTTGTCATTGAAGTAGCAGCAACAAAACACGATTTTTATATTCCATTCAATGAGTTTTTTTTTAAAGATTTTTCTCATTTCAAAGACGTGGGTTCCTCTCTTGGCTTGGAAAGTTCTGCCTGGTAAATGCATTGTCTGATTAGTGAAGGAAACTATAATATTCTGCGTTTTTTAATGGCGGTACAGCGTGAAGAAGCGCGGTATGAAAGGAGATGTAAAGAAAGCACAGAATAATGAAAGAAGATTTGAATGGAGGTTGCGTATTCCTCTTGCTAATCTTGTTTCCACAACAATCCGAACACAAACTGTCGCTAGCTTATCCTCCGACTTCTCTTTGCCAGCGCACGTTGAAAGGTGTAGCGTTCTTCCATTTCCCTTTCACCGTATCTGCCTCACTGTGTTCGCTAAGCTACAACTCTTTAGGCTTTCCTATCTCTTCAAGGACGATACCCAAACATTCCTATCTATCGCTTCTTGTTTTGCCTTGCTCTATCTTTCTCGGCTATAGAATTCAAAATTCAATAGTTCCAAATATAAATTTCGTGCATATCCTCGGCTCGTTTGCGATCGTGTCATTTGATAGACCTTGGCGTGTGTTGAGTTCTTGATGTACGACTTCAGACATATTGTTACGTCCAAAAGATATGTTAAACCATAACGTGTAAATCACACACTGCAAGGTTTCTCGTCTCTGATCAGCATTTGCACAGTGATCAGCTGCTCCTTGTGGGGTGGAGAGTTTGTGTAACCTGTGTCCTACTACCTATAGGCATACATAAGTGTTCAATGCAATGTATGTGTGGAAATAAAATCGAAATTGAAATTTAAAAAATCGTATAACGTTGCAAACATCAACAGTGAGAGTTTGTCGTGTGTAAAGGGTTCGTTCCACCTTGAGTTGCGAACTTCTTTCTTACCCTAGCCTATGCTTTAAGAATAGAGATGTTTCAAGAGACGGTAGCCGCAGGCTCGGGGAAAAAAATTATTTACAACAATAAGGTAACTTTATAGCAATCGCGTTCACCGTTATATTTGGAAAAAGTAGTTTATACCGTGAATGCGGTCAGGACAATGCAAGGGGTTGAACCTTGAACCCCTAAATAGACCTCAAAGAAGGTTTGTGAAGCTAAGCCACTTCTAGCGGTCGTAGTTCAAAGTTATTTTTCAATACATGGCGACTCGTAGAACCTATAGACCTTCTCTGGACAATTATCAACATATCAAATAAAATTATACATTTATAACGTGTTTAGAATATCACTCTATACAAAACTGAACTTTATATATTGCACATGGAATATTTATCTCTTTCGGAGACGATAAGACTGTTCAACGTAATATTTGTGCTATGGTTTAGTACAAACGTTAAAAAGTTTGCAAAATAGTCTTTTTAAAGTCCGTTGCTTTGTAAATGTTTACTGCTCTGCTTTTCGTCGGCCTCATCTCGAGAATGTCCAAACTTCTTTTGCAACTAGGTTATTTATTATTTATGCAAGACTACGCCAGAATATGAGCAATTTCCGCGTACAATTGTTCTCACACGTCAGAAACTCTAGAGAGGGCAACTGTTATTTTCCCCGCATTATACTTTGATTGTCTGAGCAAAGTGCAGCTTTTGAAGAGAGCAAGGATTTCACCATCGTCGAATTGACTTTTAGCAATGCTGTGATGATTCGTCTTTATGAAATTCTCTTACTCAACGAAGTGTAAATATTACGTAGCCAGTGTGAGCGCGTTATTATCAAATGCATAATAAAATGAGATGAAAGTTCAGATGGGCCCGCGGGTAACATCAGCGTCGCAATCGCTCGCCCTGTGATTGTTGCGATTTTTTTCAAAGATTTATAAAATATTGTGTAGTCGCTCTTGCATGAAATTACTTTTCCGGGTCTGACTCTGGTTCTGATCAACACAAATATAATACGAAACTGGAATATTGTCAAAACGGTTGGGTTTTGATTTTCCTATCTTTACAGGGCTCGGTCTGAGAGTAACAGTGTCCTAGTTATCATGAATACCTCTTCTCAACTCAATACTGCGAAGAGTTTGTGGCTTGTGGTGTTTTGTGACAACAAGTTTTTACACACGTTACTTCGTTCGTTTTGACAAACCTCGAACAAACAAACAGGAAGCAGAGAACACAACACGCACAAAAATGCAATTTTTTCGTTGTTTTTTTCTTCTAAAATTCACAATAGGCCCCATATCAAACGACAGATGCAATGCTCCTAATTCAATAGGTCTTGAGCCTACTTTCAAGTCGTAACACCTTGTTTTTGCTCTTTCCAATACGCCGATAAGTATTTATAAAAAATATGTTTAGTTTTCCGAATACGTCTGTCAACAATGTCAATAAAAAGTCATCTTCACGGACATTGCTGCCATGATTGAAATTTATTATTAAATTATTGTAATTTTACAGGCTTACAATAATTATTGTACAACTAGACAATGATTTGGCATATCGTATGTCTAGTATTTTTAATAATCTACACAACTGTTATTATACCCTAAACAAAAATGAAATTTTCAAAGTGTATCTTCTAGATGGCACGATACAAGTGTTTTCGAGACTTGTGTAGGTTGACATCGTGCGGTGAAGAAGCAACAGACAACATCATTGGTTGCAGGACTCATGGCCTCCACCCTCAGCTGTTTCGAGTAGCCGAGTTCTAAACTCGCCCGAGCCTATAAAACTCGATAATCTGCTGTGTTTCGCTCTGGCTTCGTTTGAGAAATAGCTATAGCTCTTTTAATTTACCTCAACCGTTGATTTCCCTCTGAGCGAGCGAGGTCCTAGAGCTGAAAGGGTAGTGAGTCATTCGGGCGTCCGAGGTTGCGTTGAAGTGGTGGTTTTTGTGGTGTTCGGCGGGCGGGTTGCGGAGATACAGGGGCAGAGCTTTAAGCGAAATAGGCTGCAGTTCAGTGCCAAAAAATCACGGGGATGAGTTGACGCGATGTGTTTCTAGGGGGAGGGGAGGGGAGGGGTGGTTTTAAGGATATTGGCTTGGATTCTATTCAAACCGTCGTTTTCACCAGTGCACTGAGGGGGATTCCCTTCAGAGGTGGCTTGGAATTAATGCCACGCGGTGCTTAGTGGATGATGGTAGATGGCCCGGTCTGCTCAAAGTTCATAAGAAAGAGATAAAACCGACAGAAATGACGCAGGGAAAAGAGTTTTTTTAATCAGAGTATCATTACCGAAATAATGAGAGAACGAAATAGGAAGTGTTTGAAACTGGTCGTGGTGGGTGTTTCTGTGTGTGAGTTTTAAGACGCGTTCTTTTAGAACGAAGCTTCGATGTTGATTATCCCAAGTGGTCTCACTCGGCTGACTTTACTTTATGGCACTAATTATATTTAGGCCACCTAATATTACGGGCACCCAATTTGTTTCTCAATACTTGTGGGTAAACGAAAGAAGGGGTGGCAGCTCCCCCCACCCTCTCCCTCCCACATCCCCTCTAGACTACCTTTTGTTATAACTCGAAAGTTTATTTTCATACATGCGTCATAAAAAGCTTTTGTACTAAATATTTATCCATTTCCAAGTTGCTTTCTGGTCACTTGGGGAAAAGCTCAGACTAAACAACATTTTCCGCCTAAGCATTTGTTATTTGTAGCATTAATAGTTAATATCCGGAGTGTTTTCACGACAGAGTTCACGTTGCGTCATTGTCCGGGGGCGAATGTACTTTCTGGCCTCACGAAATATCAACCTACCTGCCATTGTGCACGAAGACAGTCTCGCGCGCCACGCGTGAGCCACCTCTGTCAGTCTGATAGGACACGCGTTTTAGGCAAATTGCTGTTCGCTCGGCCGACTGACACCATGGGTGTTTGAAAATTTAGAACATATATCACAAATGTGGAAATATAGGGCTCTGCACTAACACATTTCTAAATTTTGTTTTAAATAACTTATAAAAAATAAATAAGTTTTCAAGAATTTTGAATTGGTTAAAAACTCTAAAATTGACTATATTCGTGATTTTTTTCTGGTTGATTAAGACAAAATTTAAAAAATCTATGACCGCAGGGCTGTCTATGTATGCTTTATTGACAACTTTGGAAAGTTCCATATAGTCGGATGCATCTTGGCCGAGCGAATAGCTATGTGTCAACTGCCTAATGTGTCCCATTCCCTCTTAAGTGTCCCTGATGTATTTGACTCGTCTACAACAAGTATTATAATGAGTAATGTTATGTTTCAGACGCGGCCGCTTATCGAGCATCGTGCCCAGCCAAAGCTGATTCGGACTCGGACATCACTCCATCCAGTAAGTTCAACGTCTAGTTGTTGCTGTGCTGTATCATAAAACTGTTATCAGTCGTTTAAACAAGAATAATATCCATGAAACTATTTTAACGATATCCTCTTTATCTTCTTCTTCTTGGCAAGTTCCCCGTGATATAAAGAATTTTGAAAAAAGTTTAAGTTACTGACAATTAGAAACAAGTAAAAAGTAGGAACCGTCAAAATTGGAGCGTATTATTCTTTCATTGTATTTATGTGTTTAATTGTTTTTTTTTTCGTCTATAACAATTCGTTGAACATTTGGGGGAAATAATGGGTCTAAAAACCAGAGTTTGATATTTTGGACAGTCAAACCAAAAAGACGAGATGAAAATTGAGACCGTAATTTTATTTTTAGTGGTGAATTTGGCGTGATAATGACAATGTTGGAACTTTAAAAGAAACTTTAAATTCGTTAAAGTTTCCACAAATAGTAACTTATTACGTTTAAAGTTATTGAATTTGATATAAAAACGTTTTTCATAAAGCTCTTCAAAAAACGAACTCAAACTGGACCTATCATGTTACGATTCACTGCTGCTATGCTGCGTGTACACACCCTCTAACGACAGTGTTGGCTCTGGCGCTAAGACGACACTTGATTCGGTAGGTCCGTTCGACCATGAGACCTGCAATCCTTGACTGAAGGTTTTTCGAGGTTTATCCTGCAGTCGTTAAGCAAACAGGATTGAGTCCTCTTAGAAGCCCTCGAATCCCTTCACAAATGCTATCCGCAAACTATTCCCTGAAGATGGTACATTGCACCCTAACAGGTTCCCTACGATAAATTTAAAATAAACCCCTCTTAAGCCCGCCAGCACTAAGCCACATGAAGAGTGCACCGTACTGAATATAAATATCTTTCACCGCTCCGTACTGGATGTCCCCGCATAAGACGATGTTGAATATTGCAACGTACGACATCGATAATGTGACATTTCAACAATAGTTTGGAAATGCCCGTAAAGGTATTTCAGAATCAGATACAAGTTTATGGTAAAGTGAAGTTTCACAAATATGTTTAGATGGAAACTTTACGTTCTAGAAATATAGGTATTCAATATGTCAAGCATTATTTCTAAGATCAGATTCCGATTGTACTAGACTATTTGTGAAGTATTTCTGAACGTATAGTTCTGTCGGTCGAACATATCCTGGTTTGTTTCTTTATAGCATTGCAATTTCAAGCAATGTTCATGATCACATGCATGCGATTTGTCAAGGATTTTATTGGAAGTACATGTGGAATATTGGAAATGTAATGGTACAATGAAAAGAAATTCCGATATGTTGAAGTTATTCACGGGAATCGTCTTTTCTATGGAGGCTAGGTCTAGTAAAATATGAAGGGTTTGACTTTCTGTCCGTCGTTTCTATGAGGTAGAAGTGATATTCGTCGGGGAATCCGCTAGACTAGACGGGGGGCGGGGAGTCTGTTGCATTTGTATCCCCTAGCAACAATAGAATACTGTCACGCCAACGCCACATGTTTTAAAATGTTATTGTACCATCGTTGTTCATTTAATTGCATATTATAATAATAAATCTCGTGCCCGAATAGGGTTTAATCCCGGGACCAGAAGGATGACCCCACAAGACTAGGGGTGTGCGAGTACCCTAAATGTTGGTTCGAACTCGACTATTTGCTACTCTACTCGAACTCAAGTAAAAAAATAATGATTTTGGTGGAGGTGCCGGGTAGCCTATTGGAAGTTCGTCCCGATGCCTGCACATGGCGGAGATACCGGATCACGCGTGTGTGAAAACGTAAGAAATCGTTATGAATACTTGGCACTACCTTAACAAACTTTTTAGCCAAAATATCTATATTGATTTTTATTATTAATTATTTATTATATTATTGTAGCTGTTAGGTTGTGTTAAGGAAGTAGGCAAATAAATGCTCGCCTATTTAACAGAAACATGTCCTTATGATAATAATTTAATGTCTGACCTGCCCACTGAATTTAATTTTAAGGGCCGCGGTATTTTGACCGTGCAAAGGTGGCCTAATCATTACAAATACAAATTTATGTATTTTCTGAAAAATTTTACTTTGTTTGCATCAATAATCATATTTTGATTGGTCGATAACATTATTCTCATGTAATATCAGTAATTGAATAATTGTTATACTTAAACAAATTAACATCAATAAATAAATGTAATATCGTACATATTGTAAGTATAGTCAGAGTAATGGAACTCCCACACCCCGACTGTTTAGGCCACGTGGTTAATTAAGGGGGAGAGAGTTAGCTAATGTGTATTCGATGTTATTTCTGAACCAGAGACATCTATAAAGGTTGAAATATTCATTGCATATAATGAACAACGTCTCGAGTCTTAAGCAGCAAGCAAAGGCATACGGAAAGTGCTCCCATTCCTACTCAATTGTTTAAGTAGATGTCTTTCAGGCGCGTCATGTTCCGCCATCCAAGTTTCCCAACGCTTTATTTTAAAATCACAGCAGCTCTGTCTCTTTTGTGAATAA
This sequence comes from Sweltsa coloradensis, assembly GCA_024449915.1. Taxonomy (NCBI): domain Eukaryota; kingdom Metazoa; phylum Arthropoda; class Insecta; order Plecoptera; family Chloroperlidae; genus Sweltsa; species Sweltsa coloradensis. The sequence goes on from JAMZAV010000082.1 coordinate 421,181, forward strand.
ACTTGGCCAACCAAGCAGATCGGCATTATCTCTCCTGCCAGCTATCAAACAGTTGTTCTTCCACAGAGGTCTGGAACAATGGGCTTCTCGCAGGCTGGGCCTTGTGGCAATCAGACGGCGAGACAAAGCGGTTCTACCACCAGCTCTGTGTGATAAGATGGCTGACTACAGGTACTTGATGCCAGTCACAGAATTTCATCAATGATAACTAGTGATACGTGTTTTGCGTTTAAGGTTTTTGATGCTAAATCGGTGAACATATATTATGATGTAAAACAATACAAAATGCTAATTTTACTAAAAGTAATGTTTTTCCGTACCAATTAAGAGCTAGCTAACGTTTTATGTGGCTATATTGAATTGAAATGTTTCTATAATTCATCATTTATATCATTAGAAGTGCAAGGCATACCCCATATTTAGATTTTTGGTGGAAAGAAAAAAATAGATGCTACAAAATACTAAATATGGATATTTTAATAATAAATACTCAAAATGTGACTGCTAGAACCCGTCTCTCTACTGATCAGAACTGCCCCGCGTGTCGACTACATCACCCGGCTTTATGAGTCACGAGCTCTGAACCACCAACATAAACACGGAACACTTGTACGTTTATGTATTTTGAATCATTGTTATGACCTCCCAACGATGAATCCAGATGTTTACGACTGCCCACATGGTAGTTTGATGGACATCAGCAGTTTATTGCTAGAGATTTTTTATTTTTATTCCGGTTCTAGAACAGTAAACAAGTAAAACAAGTAACAAACAAGTAGATACAAGTTTCTATCAAAATGGGAACAAGGGTGATTTCATATTCACGCATCGTGTGTTTTGGTTTGATGGAAATAACACAAAGGTAGTTTTTATTATTGAACTATAATCGGCGACTGCAAAACAAAACTTTTAACCAAAGTCGCTTTGCTACAGTCGTTCACAAGTCCTTTCATAAGGTTACAGTTGAATTGATTTTTCTTTACATATTAAGTTAATTCAATTTGAATTAATTTTATTTGAATTTTCAACCTACATTTAAGTATGTTTTTTGTATTATTACTGTTTATTATTTTGTGTCAATTTATATTTTCGAAGTTTTTTTTATTTGCAGTCCTTTGTAAATCAGTTTTACAATTTAATAGGATAGAAGTTTAAATAAACAAGTCTTTTCGGGTCAGTTAATTCGCTATTTGTAGTGTTAAATGAAATAGTTACTATATAAATACGCTTTATATCTCCACAAAAGATCTCATCATGCACGTTTTACAAATGAGAATCTTGCCTCTAGGTACAGATGCTTAATATGTGATTTAATTTATCTTGATATTAACTCAAAGATACGGCTAACACTAGAAATAGCTTTAGATTTACAAGCCGGTTTCAATGTTACATTCACGTTTTCCAAGGGCTGCTGAAATATGTGTCTGGTATTAAACGTGTAGCTAAGAGCTAACAAGGCTTTACCGTTATATTACATAAAACCGCGAGTTACTTTCTATATGTATTGTTTTAATTAAAAGGCTAAGTTGGTTTTAGTAACAAGGTAACGTTAAGTTAATGACAAGTTGCGAATAGGGTTGGGGAAGTTAGGTTATGAACCGCTCAAGGGGCTGCGTTGTCTGATGTAAGACGGGCTACGGCTAGACTGGGATAACTTTACCAGGGCTGCAACTTTCTTGTAATTAATAATATTATGAGGTACGATAATAAGCGGGGCTGTTTGTATTGTTATTATTTAAGTTAAACTTTCACTTCACACATTTCAGTTTATAATTATTAAGAGAGGGGGAGAGAGAATTAAGAAATTGTTTTAACATTCCCTCGCGGCCGGGACTCGAAGCCGGACCTTCCGCTCGGCGAGCAGGGCTTTGTGAAGAGAAGTCGCCTTTAGTTTAGTGGTACATGAACGAAACATTTTCATATCTACTTGAAGTTGTTGAAAGTGTCGTAAAATATAAATTTCACCCGCAATCAAATCCGGTTCTATCTGGTTTGCATCCTATTAATTAAACAGTGAGGATAAATGCAAAGTTACATAATAAATATACAGAGTAACTGTATACATTATCCCCCCAAAATACAAAAATTTGTAAAAAAGACGGCAGCCAAGCTCTCCTTCAAAAGTCTTCGGCTGTGAATGCTGTGAGATATAGAAGTTGAGCCAAGCTTTTTATTCTTTCTCCCTAGTTTCGCTTTGAAAATATGTAAGATCATTTCGCCTGTTGACGAGCGCCAAGCCAACGATTTTTGTGGTAAAAAAGTAAAAATTTTAAACTCGAAATCATAAAAAAAATTCTTGGCCATGAACCAAATTCAATGGCCAAGTCATTTTTTATGATTTCGAGTTTAAAAATTTTACTTTTTTTACCACAAAAAAATCGTTGGCTTGGCGCTCGTCAACAGGCGAAATGATCTTACATATTTTCAAAGCGAAACTAGGGAGAAAGAATAAAAAGCTTGGCTCAACTTCTATATCTCACAGCATTCACAGCCGAAGACTTTTGAAGGAGAGCTTGGCTGCCGTCTTTTTTACAAATTTTTTGTATTTTGGGGGATATCACATCTTTTGTTGTTCGTTCGCTATCAAGGTGTGAATGATGGACTTTGAATGATTAAATTTGTTAAGTTCAAAGTTGTGTTTTTACATTTTTGGGCCCACGGTCCCCCCAAAGATACCCCTTGAATAAATAAATAAATAATTTTTTATTTAGAGTCTACCCACTCAGTTATATATAACTGATTTTCAGTGGGGGACTTTAAATCAAAGCGACCAAGCCAACCCTGCAGGCCCCGACGCAATCGACGAGTGAGCGATAACCAACCAAAGATCGATATTTTTAATAGGAAATATATCAATCAGTGGTATGGACAGTGCGAACATCCGCGGATCAACGCCAGAATCAACAAGGTCGATCCAGAACAACTCTGGAATTTATTATGTGCTTCGTTGCTAGGACGGCTCCAAAGTCACCGTTTACAAACTCCTAAGACAAGAACTGATAGACTTAAGTCCAAATCAGAAGTTAAAAAACTTCTGACTTGAGCGGGAATCGAACCCTGGCCCTTCTGCATTGGAAGCAGATACGCTAACAACAAGACCAACGCACTAGCATAAGCACTAGATATTTATAATGGTTATAAGAGCATGTTTAATTTCAAGCTTGTATACAAATTACTACGCCTGAGTAATAACGCGTTTTGATTTTGCTAGGACGGCTCCAAAGTCACCGTTTACAAACTCCTAAGACAAGAACTGATAGACTTAAGTCCAAATCAGAAGTTAAAAACTTCTGACTTTAGCGGGAATCGAACCCTGGCCCTTCTGCATTGGAAGCAGATACGCTAACAACAAGACCAACGCACTAGCATAAGCACTTGATATTTATAATGGTTAAGAGCATGTTTAATTTCAAGCTTGTACAAATTACTACGCCTGAGTAATTACGCATTTTGATTTTGATTTTGATTTTCCCCGGTCCCAATTGCCCGGTTTTTGTTATATGAGGTACATCTGAGTGTGGCCCAAGTTTCAAAGTTCTAAGATGAACCGTTTTCTCGGTATAGCGTATTATTCATAAGAGTACGGAATTACCTACTTTTGATAATTTTGGTTTTTTTCCGGTACCCGTTAACCAATTTTGCTTTCCATATTCAAAAGTGATAAAGAATGAGAGATATCAAAATGTATTCCACGTTTGAAACATCTCAGTTGTAGCGTTTCTTTGAATGATTCATTTCTTAAAGTTCAGATATGTTTTTTTGTCATTTTTTGGGCCCATGGTCATCCCAAATTTAGCCCCTTGTGTTTTGGACGCAAGATATTTATAATGGTTAATAGCTTGTTAAATTTCAAGTTTGTACAAATTACCACGCCTTGGTAATTACGCGTTTTGATTATCATCCAAATTTTGATTTTCTCCGGTCCCTGTTACCCGATTTTGGTTTGAAAGCAAAAGGCACTGCGTCTGAAATACACCTAAGTGTGGTCCAAGTTTCATAGTTCTAAGATTTACCGTTTTTCTCTGTAGGCTAAAGAACTCTCCGCGGAGAACTCATAGCCACCCACCCACCCACCCACCCACCCAGCTTTAAGGAATTTGACGATGTTGAGAGCCTTTTTTAACACAGAACGAGTTGTCGGATCGGGTTGATTTTTTTTTTGGTATGTCATGGACCACATACCAGGTCATATACCGAGTTTCAAGATGGTAACTCTTTCGGGGCGGCGTGTGCAGATACCCCCCAACCCCCCAACTCTGGTAGGTGTATATAGGGCCGGAGTTCGGTGTCGCCTAGCAGCCGTATTCGCTTGTCTGCCGGGCGACGACCGTCGCCCTAGATTAATATTGATTCACAAGTAAACATTACATAATATGTATCAGTTTAGCGATATGAAGTGGATGCAGGGAAGAAACATAAATGCTTTTAAATCCACGTTTGGACGATAAATTCGAGACGAGTTGATCGTAGAATAAACATTACGGGCGTTTTCATTTATTTATCTGATACGAAACAGGTAAAAGCTGGTAGACAAGGTTTGGTCATCGCCATCGCAGACTGTCATATAATGACTTATATAAGTTGTTCTCTCTTTATCTCACTGTGGATTCTTATGTATTTACTGAATAAACTGTAATTATATTAGGCTAAAGAGGGTCAAACATGCCCTACATTGGTCTTTCTGACCAATTGGGTTGGGAATTTCTACAATCACAAGATATGTTTATTTTTCTCCCTGTGTTCTTTTAATTAATTGATTAATCATTCAAGTATGTTATTTTCGTCTCCTGTATTCTATCTCAGACCCTCTCTCTAAGAGCCAATCTTCTTTGGGACCCCTCCCCGACTAATTCGCCCATTTAAAAGTTTGAATCTATTTTTAAAATTGGCGCCTATAACTCCAAGGGGGTAAAACAATAATAAACCAATTACTCACGTTACGACCTGGTGATTGTTTAATTAAGCTGGGCATAAGATGCGTCGAGGGGTCGCGGCGCGTCTAACACGTGGTGAGTGAAACCCGGGCTAGACGCGCCCATCTTCGCCTTGTTTACGGCGTGATTCTCACTGTGCAAATGTCTGGGCGACGAATGGGGGGAGTCCTCGTTAAGTAGATTGAGCAAATCAAACGAGCCCTACAGATGTTTTATACCCGAAGTCGACTCGTTTCGTAAAGAATTAGTCTAGTATTTTCATCTCGGTTTGCGCTGCCGAGACGAAGAACACATGAGAGTTATAGCCTCCATCTTACGCTGAATGGTTCTCCGAGTCAGGTTTAATAGCAATTAGCCTCCTGGAGGGTATATTTCGAATCACGCGCAACACTTGGGACACTTCGGCGCCATATTGGAGCAGGTTTCTTCTTGAGAGACGTAGAACGCACGAGAGTTATAGCCTCCATCTTAAGCCGGCCCCAGACACTCAAACATTTCGTACAAGTTGCTTGACAACAGCCGTTTGACAAGCATGCTACTCCCCACACATGAACCGATGTGCGTGGACACAGCTGGGGCTAACATCTGGTCAACCCTAGGACACCCTCATTAGAGGCCATTCCTTGCGTTCAGAAGTACGCAAAAAAGAATGTCTCCTTCATTATCCAAGCATAAACTTGCGTGTGCTATTGTGAAGACGTGGCTAATGATCTCTTTTCGTACGAAATGTTTGAGTAGCTCCCCACACATTCAAACTTGCTGTCAAACACGATGTTGTCAAGCAACTCTTACGAAATGTTTGAGTGTGTGGGGGCTGCTTTACGCTGAATGGTTCTCCGAGTCAGGATAATAGCAATTATCCTCCTGGAGGGTATATTTCGAATCACTCGCAATACTTGGGACATGAATCACAATGTCGAGTTGGCGCAGGCCCGAGTCTTTTGTCGGACACATCGCTTAACTGAACCACGCACGTTGCAATTCGTTGCTGGTTTTAATGCAGTTGAGAGTTGAGTGGTGATATATAATATCAAGACAAGCAAGGGTGCGGGAGTATCCAAATCTCGGAGCGAAGCTGCTTAATCAACAGATCGTTGAAGAATAGTAAACAATTTCAGTTTATTTTTTTTTAATTTGGTGGAGGTGCCGGGTAGGTTTACCACTTGCAAAGATTCGCCTTTTTTCCCGAATTAAAAATGTTGTTGAGGTACCGAGTCATAATTTTCAAACTTTAAATCATTTTTTATCATCTCCATCTTTCAACAATTAGATCATTATATTGAGGAACTATATCACTGAATGGATAGTTTAGCTTCTACTCGTGTCTTTTTAGGATTCATGACTTTCTGTATCGAATCAGTTACGCGGACCGGAGAATGGTTTTAGCACTTTTTGTAGTAACGCAACGTTGAATCATATCAGCTATAATATCTAAGTAAGCGCACAATAAAAAAGCATGTGTTTTAAATACCTCTTACGAATTAATGAACCATACGCATATCAACATAGTGAATCTTAAAATATTAAGTTAACCAACACATGCTCATCTTCGGACACTACCAGACGTTTGAGTATTTAAAATTGGAATTAATGTTGTAACTTTTTATATCATGATCAAATAAATAAAATAATTACAAACTTTTTAATAGAAGTAACAGATATAAGCGTTGTCATTATTGGTGTTCAGTACAGTTTTCACATAATATACAATTCGTAATATCGCTGAGAGAGGAGGGGTTTGTTTTAAAATTAATTTTCCCTGTATAAATATTTAAACGAATACATTTATTGGTTTACAAAACGCAGTTTGTAACAGAACGTTTCATTACTCATTCATGTATATGACTCGTACTGACAAAAACACACCTAATATCGAACATTTGTATCGCACATTTCGTTTGTATTCGCTGGTATTTTAATGTTTCATTCAATGTCGGCCGAACCCCGGGGGGCTATTCACAATCATTGCCAACTGTACTCAACGATGACTTTTAATAATACTTCATCAGTTTGCACAATATTTCAACACAGCCCTCTCATTTGTAACATTTGTTATTTAATTTCTTCCTCCGCCCAATAAACTGTAAACTCGCCTCGTGAAATCACTCTCGTCGCTCCTGGCGTACATCGAGCGAACTATCCACCTCCTACGGGGATGGTCGCCGTAATGATATTATCACGTTACTGTGGGTGTGTTGGTTGGACTTGGGTGTCGCTCCAGGGGGAAGACGACCGGGTTATAATTAAGAGCGGGTGTATGGATACGCGGACGTATGTGCGTGGATGGATGGAGAGATTGGTGGCAGCGGAGCAGGGTTAAACTCGGTCGTAACGAAGCCAATTCCAATAACAGAAGCAAAGTGACGGGTAACGGATACGGATCCGCATCTGAACGGTTTGCTTTGCTCCTAGACTGAGACGAGATGTGCGCGCTTACCAACCTAATAAACCTCTCGTTAGGCTGTGTGCGGACTGTTTTATCTTGCCATTAATTCCGGCGCTTCGTTCTGAGGGGCTGGAGCGGCGAGCGCGGGATGTTGCTGTAGCTTGACCGACAAGTCCCCCCTCCCCTCCCTTCCCCTCATCCTAGTGAGTGACTTGTGCCACTTCCAGCCACGGAGGGTCGCCTACCAAGTGGCAAGCCGGTCTTCTATCGCAAACCCTAGTTGAATGACGAACTAAATGCCGCTTTGGTCGGATCTCAGCCATCTGCAGTATCCTAGCTTAATTCATTTCAGAACAGTTTAACAGGAGAAAAACAAAGGTTTAAGAAATATGAAACAAACTCATTAATAAATCCGGACAAACATAACAAATGATGGAAAACGGCCAAATTATCAACAACTAAAAAATCCTATTTCTTTACCACTAACATATTCTTCCAACACCACGAAAGCCCTAGTCTTAATGTCTCTTAATGCAGGTAAGCGTAAACGCGTTTACCGAGAGAGATCGGCAGAGAACAGTGGCGGTGCGGGGCAGCGAGGTTTCATCTGTCCCACTGCCGTAGGCTTCCTGGGGAGATGTGTTCCTCACGGCTGTCGACAAGAACTGAGCCAATATGACGGCCGTATTCTACGGAACACGCATAAAACACATAATATATTTGATCCGGCAGCGTTATGTCTCAAAGGGGCCTATAGTTTTTCTTTCAAGTCAAGGTTAAGATAGAGTTTGAGTTTTCCACTTGTTCCTCAGTCATTGACATTAGTAAAGTGCTCCTTACAACGGACATGTCTACTTGCATTGAAAGTCCTTACTGAATGATTATATTATTATAATACAAGTAAACGCGCGGCTTATACTCGCAGACAAAACGTCGAATGATGTTTTCTCTTGATGTAAAGAGAGTACTTTAGAAAATATCCGGATTGGATCGTTAAAGACGAACTATTCTCGGCTTCTTCAAGCCACCACCTATACTCGATCTATCAGAGTTTTTATCACCGTACACTTTGGCCTCTCGGTGATATGTCAGAGCAGATGTACCAACATCCATTAGAACTGAAAGTACCGGCGTTAACCTCGGTTGCTACCGTTTACTTGCTCTCTCTCTCTCTCTCTCCCTCTCCCCCCCTCTCTCTCTCTCTCTCTCTCTCTCAGTTGACAACTTTTTTACTAATTAACCTAGCTGTTCACTCGAAGCGAGCTGCAGCCTACGGGATTAATGAAATGCCCCAGCTATTTAATCGGCTCCGATTTAAACAACAGAGTCGATCACCAATCGGTTCCTCTGGTATCGCCTTTGTTCGGCCTGGCAATCTCCCTGGCCTCACTCAGGCAATCCCACTTCTTTTCAGACCGTTAATGAGTAATCACACGAATGAAGACCTCTGAACTTACTTACGCCTAAATTTCCTTATTAAAACAAAGATGGGATGTGATTATTTATCCCATTGTTTGTGAAGTTCTCCAAGTTTCTTTGATCCAACTTTTCCAAGGGACAATTCTATAATGGTATTAAATTTAGGGAATGAATAGGGGTTTAATAAGTTCGCGGAATTCGCCGAGAAGATAAAGAGCTATGGTAATTGAAATTAGAATCAAATCATGATTAGTAAGGGTTCTGTTTACTTGGTCTTGATAAGCATTGAAGACTTTAAAATCTTGCTTCTTGCCTTTCCATTTATCAAAGTGTGTTTGAAATTCGTCCCCTATTGAGTTTTTGATTCATTAAAATAAACTTACTTAAATCAGGATTTACAATCTAGGCTATTTGTATATCATCAGATACAGCGTTACTGAAAGTCAAGATCACGAGACGAAATTCCGCTCAAATGCTTTGGTATTTCGTTTTCTCAATCTTGAAACATTTTGAAACTTGCCTTTGTGTGAGTAAAACATACTCGTTGCTAAGCTGGAGGCTAAAAATCACTTTTAATTCAAACAACGCACCATCTTTGTAATGATGTATTTACTTGAATCACAGAATACAATTAGTTGTTTTCCGTAGCGCGACGCAAAACACAATTACTTAGTTGATTAAAACTTCGTTCGTGGTTCGCGAAGTAAACTTTGTACAGAAATCGTCGGTCGGAAAACTGTCTTGGGTTGGTTTGTTAGCGAAGCTATCAGACAGAAAACACTTTCCATCGACGTTCGAGAATGTCTCTTGAAATAACGTACTTTTTTAGACGGCCGAACTTCTGGAGAGTTTCCTAGCATAATGTCTTTTGAGGTCAACGTCTGTCAACATTGGCTCATTTCATCGGCGAAACTTTCCAGAGGAAATGCGACGTTCGTTTACATAAGCAGGACAAACTTTTGAAATTTAAATTCAAACTTATTTCCAAATAGACGTTTGCTTTGGGTTGAAGATGCCTTCGCCACAACGATTCGTTTGCAAACATCGTTAAACACGAGACGAAATTAAACACTGGCTAGTTTGTATTTTTAGGAATCGTCCACTTCTCCCGTGAGCTCGAACCCTGTGACCTGGGGCTCTGCCCGAGGGACGTCCTAACATCGCCAACATTACACGAAACTCAATACGGACGAACTATTAATGTTCATTTAACAAACAAGTCGGACTAAATCCGTGTTCGGGGTGAATTAGCCGCTATCTAATGGCGTAAGCTACAACCCCCCTGGCTCCATTACACCCGGTTTATCAATACATTCTACACATAACAGAACTATGAACTTACCAGAGCGGCTGACCGTAGTTTGAAACTCTATACTAACTCAGTAACTCTTGTATTCCAAGACTCTTCATCAAAACTACTACAACCAGAAAACCAATAAACATTTAAAAGGAATTGCTAGGATATTATTCGGGAGGAGAATATTTTTTTTATTTGACAAAGAAAAACATGTTTACTTAGTAAAAAGGCCTGCGATCTAGCCTGCCTATATAAGCGTTGACCGTCCGTGCACTCTTGACAATATCCGCTCAGTGTTGTTTAAAGTGGGGGACGGGGGGGGGGGAGAGGGGGGGGGGGGGTTCGCTCCACTTCTTCTTCTCATATAAAACATCTTGTTTGCAGCCACGCATCAAAACATAATATTTGCTCGGTGAAAACTCTGTGCTGGTTAATTCGGGAAAATAAATGATATACATATTTTGTTGACTCTGGTGACTGTAAAACAGTAAATCTGGCACTGGTACGGGAGTACCTAAGATATGGAGCAAAGCTTACCGTTATAGTTCCCTCACTTCAGTGGCGGATCTAGGACATAAATCATGGGGGGGGCGATTTGCGTGTGATGTACAGTCGTGGGAAAGGGACTAAGCGCGGACCCGGGGGGGGGGTATGGGGGGCAGAGCCCCCCATTAACTGCGCCGCAGGCGAAAATTTTGAAATTCAGGTTTTTAGAGTGCATTTGGTGCGTTTTAGAAAAAAGTGGTGGGAGGAATGTAATACGGAAACAATGTAGTTTGTGTGCACCAATTTGTTTTGTCGTCATGTCGAGCTTACAATTTACAGCATTGGCCTAGATTGCAACATTATTATTTAAACGTTTGATCTTATTTTCAATTCATCATTTTATTTATTTATTAAACGTCTATTCTATTACACACATATATTAAGTACACTGATGCAGACACATTTCAGAGGCAAACTGATTATTTCTGACAACATAAAGGAAAGTTGATTTTTATGGGAGGTTTTAAATAATAGCGCCACAGGCGAAAATTTGAAATCAGGTTTTTAAAGTGCATTTGGTGCGTGCAGCAATAAAATAATAAAATCCTTTTTTCTTTATTTTTAAGAATCATGGGGGGGGGCGATGCAGCCCCACCGCCCCCCCCCTGTATCCGCCACTGCCTCACTTCATAGTTAGAGGTGTTAAGGACATGAATATTCAATCTTTAAGGGAGGCTAGCCCCACCTATTAACTCCCATGGTCACCAAAATCGTGGTGTGCATCATCGTTGTCGAAGGGCAATGTCAACAAAATACGCGTGTCAATCAAACGTTATTTTCAGTGTTTATATTGAGACCTGACATGCACCGAGGGATGAAGGTGAAGGTGATGCTTATTGGGAGTTTTGATCAGTAAATATTGACTATTCAATTTTGTTGTGTTGCACAAAATAACTCCAATATTAATTTGATACGTTTGTGTTTTCTTCAAATTCACTAAAGATTAACATGTTTTTCTGACAACACTTTTGTGACAGGTCGTTTACAGATTTCAGGTACATCGAAATACAACTTTCTTTTAAAAAGTTAACGAAATATTTACAGTTATAATTCATTTTGTGTACGTGTAAGTGACCATTCTAATGTGCCTACTGTTCCCGATATTGCATTCTTGTTATTAGTGGCAATGACGAAGCACACGTCAATAATATATTCGGTGATCGTGGATTTACAAGGCGGTGGTGAATGCGCGCCAAAGCGGAAGTTGAGGTGGCGGTGAAACTCTCCCGGTCGGCGGTGAGTCCAACTCTTCGCGCCACCTGTCCCGTGTCAACAAACGGAACTACTACTAGGGGTAGACCGCAAATGCATAAACCCATTTGCCGCGTCTGTGTTATGTCCCATCCCGTCTCTCGCCGACCCTACCCTACCCTAGGGCACCGAACATGAGTTGCCGCTTCTCGTTCCCTGATATTGAGCCAGAAATTCAATAAGGTTTTGATCGTCAAAGGTTTATTTGAGGAGATACGTACTAAAATGAAATTACTTTGTTTTACTGTGCGGCACACAGAGGTGGATTGGTCAATGGGAGCTAACTTTCTGTGGCTGTGGTCGTCCTACCTCCAGTATTAGGATTAGGTTAGAGTCCTGCAATGCACCCTTTCATCTTGCTACACGTGCCAATGTATTATTCAAAACAATGTTAAACAAGACTGAAAACGAATAAGGACTAATGTCATTGACACATCATTTTACTCCCATGAAACATTTCTTTGACAGATCTGAAAATGTTCAAACTAAGATTAAGTTATTTTACGAATCAATGTTTACTTACTATGTAGGATAAGCGTTAAAACAGATAAATTGTGGAATTAAGAGGGAATGTGACACATTTGGCGCTTGGCAATAGCTGTTCGCACCCGATGTAAATGTTACTTTACATAGTTGTAAAGGAAGCATACATGGACAGCCCTACGGTCGTAGATTATCAATAACGTTTGTTTGTCAGCCAAAAACAATTCACGAACATTGTCAATTTTTGACTTTTTAAAATCCTAAATTTTAAAAATCAATTTTTGTAGCGTCACCTAAAACCATTTTTAAAAAAGTTCCACTGTAGAGCCCTATAGTTCCACTTCCTTGATATTTGTGCAAAATTTCAAACAACTTTGTTGCAAATTAGCCGAACAGAAATTTGGTAAAAACGCATGTCCTATGATATCCTCTTAACATTTGTTTATAGACTAGAGAGAGTGAATAACGTACTACACGTATTGAACATTTTATACAAAACTTGTAATATAAATAATGAATCTGTATTGATCTCTAAACATGTATGAAGTTGCATTCGCTCGTTGAAGCCTTTGTTTACACACGGGTACCACAATTACTAATAGACAAAGAAGACGGGAAGAATTGAACAACACCAACATACATAATACATATAAAATAACATACTGACATAAAAAAGTAAATTTGAATTCATAAATTCATAAAATGTGTAGTGTAAAGTTGGCGCGCGTGATATTTATGTGTTTAGAGATATCGTTTAAAATCAAGTTTTGGAATAATGAGTTGCGCGATATTTTACAAGCAACAGATTCTATTTTTATATTATCAGAACTGATGTTATTATAATAAAATTGTAAAATTTGTAATAGTAGGGCATTGTCCTTCTGTAACAAAAATGTAAACGATGCGCATATACACAAATCTTTGTAATCTGCTATCAAACAAAGTATAGTTTTATCTACGTGATTATATGTTTTTCATTTTAAAAACTCATAACCACGCCCCACGATATCTTCCTTTACTGAACAGACTATACCACTTCTCGATTAATAATACATTTTCATCTCTTTCGGCTATGTCACAGTTGACAGCGTATAGAAACGCTTCCAATATGAGCCACGCACCAACTCTCTTCTCTTCTCTCTACTGATTTTCAGTTTTTCTGCAGCCTATTAAAAACGAACAAAATTGCAAAAAACTAATTTCGTTCCCGAGTTTGGCGAATACGCCTGCACGAACTTTATTGTTGATGTAAACTGCGATAGCCACAGCGAAACTTGGTGCGCTCTATTATAATTCCAACTTTATATCTAGCTCTTTTCCAACATAAATAGTTATTATTCATAACGATTAAGTTGGTAGCCATGTTCTGCGATTCACATTGTGCTTGATAACTAGTGTGTATGTTATGTTGGATATACAGGCTATGCGAGCTGCAAGCACCATCAGCAAATTAGTTAAAAATGGTAATGTTTTGTGTTATTTCTCGCAGACTTGTTGTATGAATGTTACTCAACCGTTTTGCTGGTATGTTCCTCTCTAAAGTAGCTTCACTTCGTTGTTAAGTTGAAAATGAATGTTTACGGAAACACATAAAAAGAATATATATTATATTTTTTGTCTGTAAGTAATTATTATATGTCTGTAAAAATATATGTTCTGCCCTTAAAAATCCTACACATTATACCAACAAATATAAAACATTATTTACGTGAAGTACTTACTCACATTTTGCACTTACTTACATTTTTATCCTCGTTAAGGGGGCTCCCAAAACTTAACTTTCGATATCATTCCTTGAAAATAATTTGTATAACAGTTCACAGGTGTGTCTTTCATAATTATAAAGAAAAGGTAGCAGCTGTTGTAGGCCTACTATATCTTGCAAGTGATAATTTTCCCACATTTTCATATCCTAATCGAATTCTACGGCCTCTTCCTGAATATTCTAAAAATTGTTAGATTTTTGACCAATTGCTTAATAACCTTACAATCTAAATTAATTTAACGAGTGTTTTTTTTTTTTTAGTTTCAAGCAAATTAATGCTGAGCGCTACGTTTTAGTCAAAATTTAGTCGAATGAACAACTGTTAAATGTTTCAGTTTTAAGTTTCGGTATGGACAAAATTTCATGTTCCTAGTATTTTGCAGTTGGAATAAAGACAACTGTTCATCTACGCATGATGATTTGAATCAATTGTTTTATCAGACTCGCTAGTTGCGAACAGTGCAACCACTCTCGATCTCTCTCTGACCGGTTTAGTTTGTCCTATGGTAACGATCGCGCCGAGTCGTCTGTTACCAGTCAGCAACTATCACACTCGAGTTCACATAAACAGCCCGCTTCACGCCCTTATCTTAATACTACCCCTTGATTTCATTAGCCCTGATAGAGAGGGTTGCTTATTGATTGCGTGAAGATATTACAAGGAGCATGTGCAGAGATGTCACCCACGCTACTGTAACTCAGAGGCTCTGCCGAGAACGTTCATCATCAAGATTAAACGATTTTGAATTTTTAGTTGAAACTTTATTTAATTCATTTATGTAAACGTTTTTCTTTGTAAGAGTATTTATTTTTTTATTTATTTATTAGTCTCTATTTGCAACAGGCAATGTAGCCCCTAGTGCAAATTTAATAAAAAGGGAGGAGGGGAAACCCGGATACGGCACATAGCCTACTCCTACCGAAAAGTACCAAGGGGACCAACGGCTTTACGTCCCATCCGAAAAGGACGGTGTAACTTTTGACAGTCATATAGGTTCCTCCACTAACCCGGACTGCCGAGCAGACGGTGCCAAGGAGAACGAAGCTGTCACACAAGCTTCCGAACCACTAGTCTGCTCTAGCCAGCGTTATACGTGTGTTTCAGGCAGACGTGCGACCCACTCAACCCCTGACCAGCCCGATGTTGCTTAACTTCAGTGTTCGAGTGGGAACTGGTTAAACGACCGCGGCTAATCGCTGTGTATTTATTTTTTTATTTATTTAGATTTATTTAACGTCTTTCCTATTCAGTTATTAAAACTGACTTACAGAGGACGACAATGTTATTGTTTACTGATCACCATCCTGCGTTGTTGCCCGTGTGTGACACATTACTTTATAAGTGTTCCTTGCATGTCATGGTTGTCTGCAGTGTGCTTCTTGTGTCTATGGTTGTGTATCTTTGTACACGTCGGCTGCAGAGAGCGGTATTGTTGCCCTATTTCGCCCTTCCCTCCATTAGGACGTGAGAATTACAATACATACAACCCCTCTAGATAGTGGCTCACTACACAGTAGTGTGGACCCTACACAGTGCACCACACACTGAGTGCAGGAGCGTCACTAGAGTTTGAACATTGGGCAGGGGGGGGGGAGAAACCAGCCGTGGCAATTCCAAAACTTTGTATGAAAAAAATATCTCCTTCAAGATCATTTTGGTGAAAATCTGTGTGCTTTAAAGCATCATGATGACCATTTTTTTAAAACTTAAATCCCATTTTTAATCAAAACGTTTTCTCCTTCGAGGTCATTTTGGTGAAAATGTGTGCCTTTTTAAGGATGACCAACTGTGGGTTGTTATAATTGGAGAAAAATGGAAAACGAGGAAATTATTGAGGTAGCGCGGATTGCGATTGGGAGGGCGCACGCCCCCCCCCCCCCAAACCCTCTAGCGACGCCGCGCACTGAGAGGTGCTTGAGAGACGCGCTGCCCCCAGCTCTCAGCCTCGGCTCTCAGTAAACCAGTGACAGCCGAGCCGAGTGATGTCGACGACAAGACTTCTGCGGACCCGTATCTTGAAGATCACCGCGAATTATGTCGCCTTCGGCCCCTGTCACAGGAACAAGACAAGACAGTCACCAACACTGGGAGATGAAAGTTTCCTTTCTTCTTTTCACTTTTCTTGCGACTACGGCAGCTCTTTGACGTCCGTGCGTCGGTTCGATGTGACATCGAGAATGTTTCTCATCGATTTTATATTTGAAATGGATAATCTGGTGCCGTGCACAATGTGTGGGAGATGAATCTAACCTGCACAGGCCGAGTCTTGATGTGGGACTCTCGTCAATCACAACTACTTTCATTGAGATAAATAACTACGAAATAATATAACGGAAGTGAAACATTTCACTTTTGCGTTTGTGTATTATATGTGTTGCTCTACGTAGAATCGTATACTTAGGTTAATTACTCCATGCAGATTTGAAAATACTTTAGTAACAAAGGTGGCCAACATAATAATAACATATATTGTGGTGAAAGCCGCCCAGGGTGCAATTCATGCCCCTCTTCAGGTGTCTCTATAGGTATGTTGCGGATAGGACAATTGTGAAGGGATGCCCGAGGGCTGTTTAAAAGAACTCAATCCCTTGCATTCGCACTCAAGACTGAGGAAAACCCGGAAAAAAACCTTCAGTCAGGATTGCTGCTCTCGATGGGATTTGTACCCGGTACCTCCCGAATCAGAGTCGCGCGCTTAACGTTCGAGCCAACACTATATATTATTTACCTTGTTGAAAGGCAAGTCAATCGGAGGTTCGGTTTACTGTTTATTGCGAGATGTGACACACGCACAGACAGATATATAAAAGGTACATTCACGTCACTACCTTCATATATTTTAATTACGGGCAATTAGAATGTATAGAAACTAAGATGAATATTTTGTTCCCATGTTTAGTAAAGATGAGCTCGCAGAATGCCCATACATTGGTTGTAAGGCTCTACTCGCTTCCTGGTCGTCCAACACAAAGTTACAACGAACTGTTTGGCCGACGTGTGCCTGATGCTCCCCGTGTACGTAAACAGAAATCAAAGCGCGAGATCACCAATCAGGCCGCACCTTTGTTTACCTGCGCAATTAACAGGCGGCGGGGGAAGACGTAATTATAGTGGAAGAAGCTCGTTCTGAATCAAAGGGCGCAGAGTACAGAGAACCGCGCCACCAACATCCTTTGAATGATGGGGATGTTTACCACGGTGTTTCGTTCCACGTCGCATGGGCTGGTTGCGTTTCCGCCAGTCAACAGTTTTATGTCAGGGTAAATATTTACCTGCCTTCTCGGAATCCTTGCCTTGCATAGCTCGCGGGCGGGAAAGTGTTGCATGTTGCCTACCGCTCAGTGTGAATACCACACCTCATTAGGACAGTCGAGTACAAGGATTAGTTGGAGACATCTAGATAAGCACGATCCACTAATTGTTATTGTAAATAAAATTTGCAGCACTAGCCTGAATATCAGTCCACACTATCTATTCAAAGTTCTTATTATTCATAGTATTTTGATAGTTAAAAATTTGTACCTTCCATTAGTTTAATTTATATTATTATAAATTACATAAACAAAAATATGTAGTCTTAAAATGAGTTGTAGTGTCCGTATCACTACTTTTTTAATTGATTATAAATTAGAACTTATCATATTGACGCATTTATACGAGTTTTATATTTGTTTCATCAAATTTTCCTTGTTTGCCACCTACATCCACGTTCAAAGTAAACTTAGTATTCCATGATTGATATATTCGATGAAACATCCTTAGAACTCGCTAATCTTTCTCGTCTGTTAGAACACCTACCTAGCTACTAAAACTGATCTCTATTAGGATCTTTCATATCTTTTGAAATTAATGCGCGCGCGATTAAGAGTGTTAATATATCTTGCTTAACATCGCTGCGTCTTTCTTGTTTGGTGTCGAGCTCGCTAATCAATCATCTACAGTTTGTTCAATTGAGGCAAGAACTAAGAAGCAACGCACAAACAACAAGTTAATAGGCAGCCTTTGTCAGAGCAAATAACAGAGATTTGTTTTAAAACATTACTTTTTAGTTCAAAGTCGTGGTAGGAGTTTTAGTTCTCCGAATCTTTCCAATCTTATATATTACACCATGTGGATCAATTGTGTATTTACGCACAGAGGCGCAATGTATTGGGACGTGTTCTAGACATCAAAGTAGTTATAAGGCCGGAAGCCATATCGGCTCTCTATCCATATGCCAATATGGCCTCTAGATTGTAATTAGATCAACAATTTTTAAGAAATCGTGGCATGTTGCAAAAATTTTTACGACTAAGCCGACCATCGGGAAATCAAAAAGTGCATCAAAATTGTCAATTAAATTGGAGGCAGTGCATAGCAAGTCGACACCTTTAAGGGTCATCATCCAACGAAATTGCACTGGTTCCAGCAAGAGTCTGGTGGGCGGTAATGACTTGTTCAGGTTTAATGCTTGCAATAATCAGGCACATAAGCTAGCTAGATAGCTAGGTATTGACCCCTCGTTCTAGAGTACAGAGAGTGACAATAAGAAACATGTGGTACACTTGTTAGGTTCAACGTTTATTAACCTGGATAAACATTGAATGTCATGCACTCCAAGGTTATTTCATTTAATTGAGGCCGTATGTTAACAAAACAAGATAACGGAGAACCTGAAGGAAAAGCTGGATTATCTGAAAAAAAAAATAGACTATTAATAAAATACATTCCTTTGGTTTCAAGTTTTTAGTGTGATTTATATTCATAAAAGGCTACACAAAGAAATATCTTTATTTACTATGATTAAGCTAACAATACAAAGACGAGGTTATAATAATTAGGTCGAGAAAGTTTTGAACATAATTTGTATTGAAAAATACATTGTTTAAATAAACAGTTTTTTTTTTTAATTGGGTGCAATCTCCACGTAACATCAAACATTTGCTTTATTTTAGCTATTTATTATGTACGTGATGTACACTCACAAATGTTTTCTAGTAATATATCGTTCGGCCATATAAGCCTTCAGAAATACATTTTAAAATTTTACATACTTTAGATAAATTTATGTAATTCAATTTACAAAAAGAAAGTGATTGTAAATTTTCCCATCTGTTAAGAGGGAATAAGACACATTTGGCAGCAGGAAAATAGCTGTTCGCTCGACCAGTAGTATCCGAAATGTATGAACCTTATAAATTTATTCTCTTGAAAAACTTAAAAACCAATTTTAGAAGAGTTGGTTTTTAGATCCCTCATATCTGCATCCGTAACATTAGACCAAATGTCAACCATCTGTGGAAACAGTCGGCCGAGCGAACAGAAATTTGCTGAAAACCCATGTCCTAAATCCTCGTAACTTACATAGCCTCTCAGATAACTAAGTGTTTTAAAAGCAGTAAGCATAACAATTTTTTTGATTTTTGTTTTAAAACGGCCTCCTCCATATCCCCACACAGCCGTCCAGTCCCTCACCTTGTCGTAATCAAACCGTGCAGCATTGTGTCGTGTCTATTAATTCCTGTAGCCTAACATACGAGTGAACTAACCTTCAGTCTAGAGCAAGCCAATCTTACAGCTGGTAGCTTAATCTTTAGATTGTTGCACAAACATACAGAATAATTATTTGTTTGATTTGATTATCCAAATTTACTTTAGTTGCGTGATTTTATTGTTTATCATTCCGTCCATGTAACAGCACATTACTACACACATTGCATTACTAATCACAATACTTAAACCCACATCTACTACTACTACTACTGTACTAAACTAGCTACTATACTATTGTTGGTAAACAATACTACTATTAGCTACTTCTACTATATACTATACTAGCACATTCACAAAAGCCTACTATACATTTACCTTCACGGTAGTACTGCTGACTGTTTACATGTACATTTTTTAAGATATTTTGTTTAAAAGGTGTCTCCATAGGTGCCCCTACCTTATGTGCGCACCTTGCGTTCCAAACCATGCGCGCAACATGTTGTGATTTCTGCTAACGTTAATATCAATGCCAAATTTGAATGGATGTTAACTAACCCTTCATATTGATACCGTAATTGGTTGCTAGAAATAGTTAAAGACTCCTTGACATGTACATAAGTTACAAAACGTAATATAATGGGATTCATATACCAATTAATTTGAGATTCCCAAATTCTGTTTATCACGTCCAATTAACCTGCGCGTTACATTATTAACATTGTTACATTATCAATTAAAAAAATCTGTTACTTGGAATAAATCCGACGTTACAAATGTTAGTAAATTTACTTTCAGCTAACTTTAATAAAATCATGAATATTAGGAATCCGATAATGGCTACATAGACTTATCTTTATAAAGTTATTAATTTTAAGGTGTATAACCGTTACCAAAAAGTTCATTAAAGAATTGAAGCGTTAAAAAGTGTACGTTAGGCCCAATACCTTTATAAGTGCATTTTCATGGAATAGTAAAAAAAGAAATGATTTAGACATTGTGCGGAGTCGACAATACACTATTATAGTGATTTTAGTATTATTCACTCATTTTACATTATTCGTCAAAAAGCTGCCTTTACCTACCTATTTAATATAGGTGGTCATTTTCTAAACAATGCTGTCACGGTTTGATTACGACTGTTTACAAATGATGCATTTACAACAAAATGCATTTACAAAAAATGAATTTACTAAAATACGTTTACAAAAGTACGTTTACAAAAGTGCATTTACAAAAAAGTGCATTTACAAAATATGAATTTACAAAAATAAATTAATAAAATATGAATTTACATAAATGAATTACAACATCTTAGTCAGGTTTTAACACCCTGGATAAACATTAAATATCATATATTTTAAAACTTGAAGCCAAGGTTATTTATTTCAGGATGTATGTAAACTGAAGAAGTTAACAGTGAACCCGAAGAAAAAGCTGGATTAACTGAGATACCTTGGGGCTAAAGTTTTAAAATGTGCGATTTATATTTATGATAAACGGTGAAGTATCTTTATTTACTATGTTGAAGCTAATAATAGATAGATGCGGTTATAATAATTAGGGAGTGTGTTTTTAACTTAATTTGTATTGATAAATAAATACATTGTTCAAAATGAACAGTTTTTAAAAAAGTTGGATACAATCTCCTCGAAACATAAAATATTTGCTTTATTTTAGTTATTTAACTATTGTGCGTGATGTTCACTCACAAATGTTTTCTAGTAATATATTGTTCGGCCATTAAGCCTTCAGAAATACATTCAAAATTTTACATACTTAAGATGAATTAATTAAATTCAATCAACAAAAAGAAAGTGATGGTAAATTTTCCCATCTGTTAAGAGGAAATAAGACACTTTTGGCAGCAGGAAAATAGCTGTTCGCTCGGACAGGAAGCATCCGACGTGTCAATAATGTACACATGGACAGCCCTACAGTAGTAGATTTTAAATATTTTGAGTTAATTAGAAAGAGAAAATCACAAATATGGTACATTTTGGACTTTTTAACAAAATCCGATTTAAAAACAATTTTTAGAAGAGTGTGTCTATAGAGCCCCTCATTTCTGTATCCGTGACATTTGCCTAAAATGTCAACCATCCGTGGAAACAGACGGCCCAGCGAACAGGAATTTGCCGGAAACGCATGTCCTATATCCTCTTAACTTACATAGCCATATCAGATAACTGACGAAGTGTTTTTATAGCAGTAAACATGACAATTTTTTTGTTTTTTGTTTTAAAACGGCCTCCTCCATATCCCCACACAGCCGTCCAGTCCCTCACCTTGTCGTAATCAAACCGTGCAGCATTGTGTCGTGTCTATCAATTCCCGTAGCCTAACACACGAGTGAACTAACAGCACATTAACCTTCAGTCTCGAGTAAGCCAATCTTAAAGCTGGGAGCTTTCTTTAGATTGTTGCACAAACATACAGAATAATTATTTGTTTGATTTGATATCAATTATTTAATTGCTGATTTATGTATTTATCATCCCGTCCATGTAACAGCACATTACTACACACATTGCATTACTAATCACAATACTTAACCCACATCACTTAAAACTACTGTACTGTACTAGCTACTATACTAACAATACTCTACTCCTATTAGCTACTTCTACTATATACTATACTAGCTACTATACTAACAATACTAGCTACTTCTACCATACATCTAAATACTACGTACATTCTACCCCTTTCTACAGTAGTACTGTGCTGTGTACATATACATGTACCGTTGATTAAAGAATATTGATCAGACGCAAGAAAGTGTAAACTAGGTAGGTGCTCTACTTATTAGAACATTTTCATGGAATAGTATTAAAAGAAAACAAATGATGTTAACTAGTGACCATGTGCGACAACCGAACTAGGCAATACCTTGTGATTATAGTGATTTGAATATATGAGACTGAACACTCACTTTACATTATTCGTTAAAAAGCTGCCTTGACATACCTCTCTAATATAGGTAGGTATTTTCTAAACAATGCTGTCACGGTTTGATTACGACTGTTTACAAAAAAATGCATTTACAAAAAATGAATTTACCAAAAATACGATTACAAAAGTGCATTTACAAAATATGAATTTACAAAACATGAATAAATAAAATGAATTTACATAATATTAATTTACAAAAAAGCGTTTACAAAAAAGCATTTACAAAAAAGTGTATTCCCAGAAAGTTCATTTATAGAAAAGTGCATTTACAAATTATGAATTTACATAATAATATGAATTATCAAACATAAATTCACAAACATGAATTAACAAAAAAGAATTATTAAAATAAATTTAAATAATATGAAATTACAAAAAAGAATTTACAAAAGTGCATTTACAAAATATGAATTTACAAAAATTAATTCACAACAATTAATTTAAACACCTTCTCCAGGTTTTAACAATAAAATTGTCTTCTCTGTTGTGTTGTTTCAACGATCTTCACTGTCGGATGTGTTGAGTTTCCACTGCACTCTTCATCCTGTAAAACAAGTTGAGGTTATAGATTCTGGCGAACAATTATTTTAGCCTGGTCCAGACAATTAATACTGGACACAGCAAGTAAAACATATCACAAACTAGGGGAGACCTCCACTAAATTAAAACTGGAAATATGCCTTATTCTAGGGAAATATTGATCAGTGCAGAACCAGGATTCCAGCAAGCTATAGCATACATAAAATCTATCTCAAAAGAACGACATCTTTGAAATACTCAATCCAATGGTAAGTCTTCTAGCTAAAGAAAATACACGCCACATGAAGGAAGGAATTACCAAGTCTGGCAGTAGATCAGACCAGAGAAATGATCACCTTGTTATATTATGCTGGCTATCTCACGGAACCTAACGTACTAAACTAAGCTCTAAGTCACACATTTAAAACCACTGTCAAGTGTCAACTCACCCGGATCGAGCCGTCTTGATGTTAGTAGTCGTTGGTGTCTCGCCGATATTCTCTTGACAACGAGCTGCAAGGTTTTGTACCCTGAAAGCCAAAGCAAGACACAGCAGAACCAGACACCCAACAAGTGACAGAATAAATAAAACCTTGCTCAGAGCACAGCCGTCGAAATACTTAAACCAATGGTTAGACTTCTGGCCAAAGAAAATGCACGCCACCATGAAGGAAGGAATGCACTAAGTCCGGCAGTAGATCAAACCAGAGAATTGAAGCACTTCCTATCCTACAGAAACTACTTCCTAAGCCCTGCTCCAATAAAACAAAAACACCAACAGACTCATCGGGGTTGACTCCGATTGAGCCACCTTCTGTAGGTCTGAGTAGTCGCCAGTGTACCAGTCTCCGCGCACCATGGTTACTAAGCGAGTGGACACGGACTAGAACACAGTGGACCATGCACCAGAGGGCCAGGGAGCCCGACCAACAGTAACTAGCTGGCCGGCTTAGGGGTGTGCAACCGCTCGGCGACCAGGAAGAGTTCACCCGCACAACACAGAGGTCGCCGGTCCAAGGTCACAGGTCACACAAGTGTCGTCGTCACCTAGGCCATGGTGAACGCAGATCGGTAAAATATAGACTACTAGCCTAAAGGTTTAAACATTGGGGGGTTATTTCAATATGCCTCGTCTTCAGGGTCTGAATAATTTGAGTCCCTCGACCATGTCTAATTAGTTGCTGCTAATCGTAAAAGGCGAGGAAAAAGATGGAGTCCATCTCGCAAACATCAGCTAGTAAGTAGATGAATGCATTACTCCCTGCAACAACAGGCGAGCTTTGGCGATCGTTGTTAGGGACTTCTTTCCCATTCCTTGACGACCTCCCCTTCGACGAAGACCATGACCACACGAACGATGACAGAGACGACCACGACGTGACAACCCCCTCCCCCACCCCTCCCCCACCTCCTTTCTGGTTCTGACCAGCATGGGATTATCACCTAGGCTTGAGTCGCGCATTATGATCACTAATGTTGACGTGTCCTTAATCTAAATAAACTTTTAAAACACTTAAGATCAAACTAGAGAAATGATAATTTCGTGATATTATGCTAGCTATCCTACAGATCATAACGCACAAAACCCTGATCCAAGTAAAACACTAAAGATCATTGTCAACTCACCCGGACTGAGCGTCATATGCTCCACAATGTGTTCTGTGCTCTCATTTCTCACGTCCTCTTCCTGGATTGCGTGGCGAGTAAGTTGACCAACGGTTGACCCAACTGAATCAAACCAATAAATCGATGCATCTTGATGTTAGTAGTCGACGATGTCGTAGTAGCCGATATTTTCTTGACACCGAGCTGCAAGATCTTGTACCCTGAAAGCCAAAGCAAAACACAGCAGAACCAAGCACCCAACAAGTGACAGAATAAAATTAATAAACCTTGCTCGAGCACAACCTCGAAATACTCAAGCGATGGTAAGACTTCTGGCCAAAGAAAATGCACGCCACCATGAAGGAAGGAATGCACTAAGTCCGGCAGTAGATCAAACCAGAGAATTGAAGCACTTCCTATCCTACAGAAACTACTTCCTAAGCCCTGCTCCAATAAAACAAAAACACCAACAGACTCATCGGGGCTGACTCCGATTGAGCCACCTTCTGTAGGTCTGAGTAGTCGCCAGTGTACCAGTCTCCGCGCACCATGGTTACTAAGCGAGTGGACACGGACTAGGACACAGTGGACCATGCACCAGAGGGCCAGGGAACCCGACCAACAGTAACTAGCTGGCCGGCTTAGGGGTGTGCAACCGCTCGGCGACCAGGAAGAGTTCACCCGCACAACACAGAGGTCGCCGGTCCACGGTCACAGGTCACACAAGTGTCGTCGTCACCTAGGCCATGGTGAACGCAGATTGGTAAAATATAGACTACTAGCCTAAAGGTTTTAACATTGGGGGGTTATTTCAATATGCCTCCTCATCAGGGGCTGAATAATTTGAGTCCCTCGGCCATGTCTTATAAGTTGCTGCTAATCGTAAAAGGCGAGGAAAGAGATGGAGTCCATCTCGCAAACATCAGCTAGTAAGTAGGTGAATGCATTTCTCCCCGAAACTACAGGCGAGCTTTGGCGATCGTCGTTAGGGACTTCTTTCCCATTCCTTGACGACCTCCCCGTCGACGAAGACCATGACCACACGAACGATGACAGAGACGACCACGACGTAAGAACCCCCTCCCCCACCTTCTTTCTGGTTCTGACCAGCATGGGATTATCACCTAGGCTTGAGTCGCGCAAATGACCTAACGGTTGACGTGTCCTTAATCTTAATAAACTTTTTAAACACTTAAGATCAAACTAGAGAAATGATAATTTCGTGATATTATGCTAGCTATCCTACAGATCATAGCGTACTAAACCCTGATCCAAGTAAAACACTTAAGATCATTGTCAACTCACCCGGACTGAGCGTCATATGCTCCACAATGTGTTCTGTGCTCGCGTCCATTTCTCACGTCCTCTTCCTGGATTACGTGGCGAGTTAGTTGACCAACGGTTGACCCAACTGAACAAACCAATAAATCGATGCATCTTGATGTTAGTAGTCGACGGTGTCTCGCCGATATTCTCTTGATAATGAGCTGCAAGGTTTTGTACCCTGAAAGACAAAGCAAAACACAGCAGAACCAGACACCCAACAAGTGGCAGAATAAAATTAATAAAACCTTGCTCCGAGCACAACCGTCGAAATACTCAAGCCGATGGTAAGACTCCTGGCCAAAGAAAATGCACGCCACCATGAAGGAAGGAATGCACTAAGTCCGGCAGTAGATCAAACCAGAGAATTGAAGCACTTCCTATCCTACAGAAACTACTTCCTAAGCCCTGCTCCAATAAAACAAAAACACCAACAGACTCTTCGGGTTGACTCCGATTGAGCCACCTTCTGTAGGTCTGAGTAGACGCAGTGTACCAGTCTCCGCGCACCATGGTTACTAAGCGAGTGGACACGGACTAGGACACAGTGGACCATGCACCAGAGGGCCAGGGAGCCCGACCAACAGTAACTAGCTGGCCGGCTTAGGGGTGTGCAACCGCTCGGCGACCAGGAAGAGTTCACCCGCACAACACAGAGGTCGCCGGTCCGGTCACAGGTCACCAAGTGTCGTCGTCACCTAGGCCCTGGTGAACGTAGATAGGTAAAATATAGACACTACCCAAAGGTTTTAACATTGGGGGGTTTTTTTAATAGCCTCCTCATCAGGGGCTGAATAATTTGAGTCCCTCGGGGGATGTTATAAGTTTCTGCTAATCTTAAAAGGGGAGGGAAAAAGATGGGTCCATCCCGCAAACATCATAGTAAGAGGGGAATGCATTTCTCCCCGAAACTACGGGGAGCTTTTGGGGATCGCGTTAGGGCTTCTTTCCCCTTCCTTGTGACCTCCCTCGACGAAGACCATGACCCCAGAACGATAACAAAAACGACCACGAGTGAGAAAACCCCCCCCCACCTCCTTTCTGGTTCGACCAGCAGGGATTATCACCTAGGCAAATGGCGCAAAAAGCCTAACGGTTGACGTGTCAATCTTAAGAAACTTTTAAAAAAACTTAAAATCAAAATAAAGAAATGATAATTTTGGAATTATGCTAGCTATCCCACGGATCATAGCGTACAAACCC
Organism: Sweltsa coloradensis; assembly: GCA_024449915.1. NCBI lineage: Eukaryota > Metazoa > Arthropoda > Insecta > Plecoptera > Chloroperlidae > Sweltsa > Sweltsa coloradensis. The sequence goes on from JAMZAV010000082.1 coordinate 448,337, forward strand.
TAAAATAAGTAAAAACTTAAGGTTTTATTGTCAACTCACCCGGGCTGAGCGTCATGTGCTCCCCAATGTGATCGTGCTCTCATCGATTTCTCACGTCCTTACCAGGGGGAACGTGGTGAGTTGGTTGACCAACTGTTGACCCAACGTACAAACCAATAAATCGAGCATTTGGTAAGTAGCGACATGTCTGCCCATTTTCTTGATAATGGCTGCCCCAAAGGGGTTGTAACCCTTTTTAAAGCCAAAACAAAACACAGCAAACCAGAAACCAAACAAGTGGGAGAATAAAAATTTAAAAAAACTTGCTCAGAGCCAACCGTCGAAAAACCAAACGATGGGAGACTTCTGGCCAAAAAAAAACACCCCATGAAGGAAGGAATGCCTAAGTCCCCGGGAGTAGATCAAACCAGAGAATTGAAGCATTTCCTATCCCACAGAAACTACTTCCTAAACCCCGCTCCAAAAAAACAAAAAACCAACAGACTCTTCGGGTTGACTCCGATTGAGCCACCTTCTGTAGGTCTGAGTAGACGCCAGTGTACCAGTCTCCGCGCACCATGGTTACTAAGCGATGGACACGGACTAGAACACAGTGACCATGCACCAGAGGGCCAGGGAACCCGACCAACAGTAACTAGCTGGCCGGCTTAGGGGTGTGCAACCGCTCGGCGACCAGGAAGAGTTCACCCGCACAACACAGAGGTCGCCGGTCCAAGGTCACAGGTCACACAAGTGTCGTCGTCACCTAGGCCATGGTGAACGTAGATTGGTAAAATATAGACTACTAGCCTAAAGGTTTTAACATTGGGGGGTTATTTCAATATGCCTCCTCATCAGGGGCTGAATAATTTGAGTCCCTCGACCATGTCTAATAAGTTGCTGCTAATCGTAAAAGGCGAGGTTAAAGATGGAGTCCATCTCGCAAACATCAGCTAGTAAGTAGGTGAATGCATTACTCCCCGAAACAACAGGCGAGCTTTGTCGGTCGTCGTTAGGGACTTCTTTCCCATTCCTTGACGACCTCCCCGTCGACGAAGACCGTGACCACACGAACGATGACAAAGACGACCACGACGTGAGAACCCACTCCCCCCCCACCTCCTTTCTGGTTCTGACCAGCATGGGATTATCATTTAGGCTTGAGAGGCGCAAAATGACCTAACGGTTGACGTGTCCTTAATCTTAATAAACTTTTAAACACTTAAGATCAAACTAGAGAAATGATAATTTCGTGATATTATGCTAGCTATCCTACAGATCATAGCGTACTAAACCCTGATCCAAGTAAAACACTTAAGATCATTGTCAACTCACCCGGACTGAGCGTCATATGCTCCACAATGTGTTCTGTGCTTTCATCGATTTCTCACGTCCTCTTCCTGGATTGCGTGGCGAGTAAGTTGACTAACGGTCGACCCAACTGAATCAAACCAATAAATCGATGCATCTTGATGTTAGTTGTCGACGATGTCGTAGTAGCCGATATTTTCTTGACACCGAGCTGCAAGATCTTGTACCCTGAAAGCCAAAGCAAAACACAGCAGAACCAAGCACCCAACAAGTGGCAGAATAAAATTAATAAAACCTTGCTCAGAGCACAACCGTCGAAATACTCAAGCCGATGGTTAGACTTCTGGCCAAAGAAAATGCACGCCACCATGAAGGAAGGAATGCACTAAGTCCGGCAGTAGATCAAACCAGAGAATTGAAGCACTTCCTATCCTACAGAAACTACTTCCTAAGCCCTGCTCCAATAAAACAAAAACACCAACAGACTCATCGGGGTTGACTCCGATTGAGCCACCTTCTGTAGGTCTGAGTAGTCGCCAGTGTACCAGTCTCCGCGCACCATGGTTACTAAGCGAGTGGACACGGACTAGAACACAGTGGACCATGCACCAGAGGGCCAGGGAACCCGACCAACAGTAACTAGCTGGCCGGCTTAGGGGTGTGCAACCGCTCGGCGACCAGGAAGAGTTCACCCGCACAACACAGAGGTCGCCGGTCCAAGGTCACAGGTCACACAAGTGTCGTCGTCACCTAGGCCATGGTGAACGCAGATCGGTAAAATATAGACTACTAGCCTAAAGGTTTTAACGTTAGGGGGTTATTTCAGAGAACCAGACCTATTCAATATGGCTGAATAATTTGTATCCATTGGACATGTCTTTTAAGTTGCTGTTAATTGTAAAAGGCGAGGAAAGAGACAGAGTTCATCTCGCAAATCAGCTAGTAGGTAGATGAATGCATCACTCCCCGAAACAACAGGCGAGCTTTGGCAATAGTCGTTAGGGACATCTTTCCCATTCCTTGACGACCTCCCTGTCGACGAAGACCATGACCACACGAACGATGACAAAGACGACCACGACGTGAGAACCCCCTCCCTTTTCCCTTACCTCCATTCCGGTTCTGACCAACATGGGATTATCATTTAGGCTTGAGAGGCGCAAAATGACCTAACGGTTGACGTGTCCTTAATCTTAATAAACTTTTAAAACACTTAAGATCATTGTCAACTCACCCGGACTGAGCGTCATATGCTCCACAATGTGTTCTGTGCTATCATCGAATTCTCACGTCCTCTTCCTGGATTACGTGGCGAGTTAGTTGACCAACGGTTGACCCAACTGAAGCAAACCAATAAATCGATGCATCTTGATGTTAGTAGTCGACGGTGTCTCGCCGATATTCTCTTGATAATGAGCTGCAAGGTTTTGTACTCTGGAAAGAAAAAGCAAAACACAGCAGAACCAGGCACCCAACAAGTGGCAGAATAAAATTAATAAAACCTTGCTCAGAGCACAACCGTCGAAATACTCAAGCCGATGGTTAGACTTCTGGCCAAAGAAAATGCACGCCACCATGAAGGAAGGAATGCACTAAGTCCGGCAGTAGATCAAACCAGAGAAATGAAGCACTTCCTATCCTACAGAAACTACTTCCTAAGCCCTGCTCCAATAAAACAAAAACACAACAACAGACTCATCGGGGTTGACTCCGATTGAGCCACCTTCTGTAGGTCTGAGTAGTCGCCAGTGTACCAGTCTCCGCGCACCATGGTTACTAAGCGAGTGGACACGGACTAGAACACAGTGGGCCATGCACCAGAGGGCCAGGGAACCCGACCAACAGTAACTAGCTGGCCGGCTTAGGGGTGTGCAACCGCTCGGCGACCAGGAAGAGTTCACCCACACAACACAGAGGTCGCCGGTCCACGGTCACAGGTCACACAAGTGTCGTCGTCACCTAGGCCATGGTGAACGTAGATCGGTAAAATATAGACTACTAGCCTAAAGGTTTTAACATTGGGGGGTTTCTTTCAGAGAACCAGACCTATTCATTATGGCTGAATAATTTGCATCCAGCGGACAAGTCTTTTAAGTTGCTTGTAATCGTAAAATGGAGGAAATTGACTTAGTTCATCTCACAAACATCAGTTGGTAAGTACTCCCATACACTAGAGGCGAGCTCTGGCGGTCGTCGTCGGAGACCTCTCTCTTGACGAACTCCTCGTTGACGAAGTCCATTACAACATAATCGATGACAATGGAGTGAGAATCCCCACTTTTCTCCACCTAATCGTGGATGGTTCTGACCAGCATTGGACTTTCCTTCCCATATCCCCTTAAGTTAAATAGGCACATTATGACCTAACGGTTAACGCGCCCCTAAATTAAAGAAACTTAACTAACCCTAAGAAAGGTTGACTAAACTGTGTATTATATTGCGATTATTATACCTAGTTGCGAGTCTGTGACGTTCATAGCAGATGTGACGTCGGTGCCACGTGACCTTGAACAGAGGTGGTGTGACTCTGGCTGGTTCGAATATCATTCAGTTTCTGTTCGCCCAACATGATGCTGATGCTGTAACAAACATAAAATTTGCCTATTAACGCATTGTCTTCCTTTGTAAATCAGTGTGCTGGTTTACACAGTTTTATTTCAGGTGTTTTCGCTATTTTTCATATTTAATCCACCGTTCAACTAGATATTATAGTTCTCCATTAAACAACAGTCGACACAATCGCAATAGTGTTCATAACTATTTTTATTAAGGTTGACATTATAATACATGATTTTTTTAAATATCGTAATTTTATTGATCGGTAATCGAGATCACACGCCTGACCATCAAATTAATACAGAATAGCAGTCCCACAATTAATAGTGAAATTAAGTAACGATGACGTCCACGTCGTAAGAATCCCCCCCCCCTTACTTCCCTACCCGTGTCTTGTTCTGACCAGCATGGGCTAGAGTGGTGCATTATGACCAAACGGTTGACTGGCCCTCAATCCAAATAAACTAATCTTTTATTTAAAAAGTTGCTTCCATAGAATGCAAGAATATAAAACTACAGTGTAAGTCATGACGTCCTGCTTGAATCATGTAGTGAATCGAGGCTGACTGTAACGTAGACCCATTTACAATATTATGATACTAAGCTCGCCCAACTGCGTGGTGTCAGCTTATAGTTATATTGTTGCACATGGGATACTAGACGAGCACGACATGACTTGAACAGCATCAGATAACACGACACACTGAGTTAAACTAGCTTCTACATAGTCACCCTCACTGATGGCGATGATAGTAGGTTGCCAGCTCTGCATTACAGCACACCTCACATCCCATCACTTAACTCTTAAAAACATATGAAGACATAATCCTGTAAACAAAGCGCATTTTGGTGATCATTCTATGTATAGTTACTCTCACCTGGATAAGGTCACACCGGACAAAACTTACGTTTATTCATAATGGTCATTACAAAAAAAAATGTTGAGCCCTCGAAGTATTGCAATTTTTATTGTAGGTTTTTAATGTTTGGGAAAAATTCTTATTGTTAAAGGCAATAATTACGGAAAACCATTTAGACAGCTATTAATAATAATGAAAACAAAATGTAAAAAACTGAAACCTTTCTTTTTAGTCGCCAAACTATTAACCAACATTCCATGACTGTTAGAAAGGCGTTTTGGCAAAATTATTAATTATTATGAATGTTTATATTTTCTCATTACTTCAAAAAATGTTAAAATTTTTTAAAAAATTGTAAAAATTCACGTAAAGTTAAACTTTTGATGCAAATGAACCAAAATGTCATTGAATTTTGTACTTTGATAAGCATTTGGTAAAATCCATTTAAAATTTGTATTTCAAATAATTTTCTTGAGTGTTTTGCTCCCGTGTGACTGTAGGTCGTGCAATAAACTAGTTCTGGCGTATGTCGTATGATGGATATAATCTCTCGCGCACTGGGTCAAGCTAGACCTGACGAACGTTATCAAGAGAAGGTCGCAGCTTGGCTGTTATGCTTGTAGTCCACTATACGTGGTGTGTTGTGTCACTACCAGAGAGAGTAGTAGATAATGCGCCAGGTGAATCGTTGCTCAAAGGCGTTTACCTCAATTAACCGTATTGTTGAGAACGTCATGACGAACTTTCATTGATAAATGTCGTGGGGGGGGCGGAATTCGAACCTGTGCTTAAGGGCAAATTACACTTAAGAAATTATCCCTGTACGGTTTTTTAAATGTAATTGGGTTACTTTCTAAATATCCTGAAACAACTTAATTGTTTTTGGATAATTAAGGCCATCCACGGTGGCACATACGATTAGGGCACTGGTCCTATGCGTCTTACACTACGAGGCCGTGGGTTCGAGTCCCGTATAATGCATGAGTTTTTGTGATTGTTCTTCATCGGCATCTATCACCACTCATCGTCTCGAATAGAAGCAATACCAATCATAATTAAGACAATTACAAACATTGTTGACTATGGGGTTTCTTTAAATGGCGCAGGGATGTGGTCTGCCCATCGTGGTAGGCCTACTTCTTATCTCAACTTTTCAAAACATGATTGAAAATTGTTGAAAATTTCATCACAAAAAACTGTTAATTAATTATTCCAATTCCAGACTTTCGGATGGAGCTAAATCAAGAAGGCAATACAAGTTCATAGCCCAAACTAAATATTATAAACATATAAAGTCACTGTCATAGCTTGAACAGTGAAACAAGACTTCGTCGCGACAAAACAGTTCATGACCCAGACGCTCCATGCTACGTCAACTTACGACTTCAATGCATGACCTCCATTCAACGTAGAGGCTGATTGTAGCCTGGACCATGCATAAAGAACCTCCAGTTTCACTTTATTCTTTCCCTGGCTAAAACATCATGTGTAAGATGTCGCACTTACGAAAATTATGAATGCCTAAGTGAGGCTAGTTGTATAAAATGCACCACATTTGACGCCACCGAACAAGTATTCAGCTATGTTTTTCTCAAATTCTAAATCAAATCACGTAGATCACATAAATAGCAATCTGGTTTCAACAAAAAAAATATATTAATAAACTTTCCTCAGAGCTACATTAATGAGTGATTATCGCGGTTAATGACATACGGAGGTGACAATCACCAAACTCGTAACTGGACTCTCTTTCCCATTCCAAAACGAATGTACGAAATGAAAATGAAAATTAATTTTGGTCTCCGACGCTAAAAGAGTGCCAAATATTGAAAACACTTAAATAATCTCGTTAATTGGTAACTAGACGCTACCTCCAAGCAAGTACACCCACATTTGTCAATTAGCAAACAGCTATTCGTTGACCAGAAAGCATCTGGCGAATCAAACTTTACATATGTAGCACATGAGATGTTTGGAAAGGTTTTAGATGCACAGGTAATTCTCATGTGTATAATATAAATTGGTTCCTCTTACCTTATGCTTGATAGACGGTTCGAAGTCACTGTAGTTCCCAGCCTTACTTGGTGATCTTGCGCTACGTCCGGACAGGTTACAAGCAGATGATCTAATGCCAGCATGACTAGCACCGGCCGGTCGGGTGAAACATATGGTACCCCTACCACGGATGTAAGCTGCGTTCTCATTGGTCAGTCTACACACACGCAAAATCACGAGCTAAGGCCTACACGGACCGGTCCTACACAACCACAATAACTTTATTTACAGATTTAATTTAATTCCCTTACTCTAATTTTCTGTATAGATTAATTTAACAGTTATTGGCCTAGCAATGTGTAAACGGTAACTTTGGAGCCGTTCTAGCAACGAGGCACATAATAACTTCTAAGGTTGTTCCTAATTAGCCTGGTTCATTCTGGCGCTGTCCGCGGGTGGAATCGTGTCCAGCTTGATTGATCGGATGTTTCCTACTTAAATATGCCGGTCTATTTTTGGTTATTGCAAAGAAAATAGTATAACAGAAAAAATATGCTTTCGAAATATTGTCTAATTTCTATATTTTCGTTAACTGTGGACGGGAGCTAAAATTGTTTTTGTTTTCATTATTTTATACTATGATTAAGGAATGGTCACACTTTTGTGACTAGCTAGGACCTAATTTGGTGCAGGATTAGACGGCGTCATTATTTATGGACAAGAATAATATATTTAAAATTTGTTTTAAATATTGTTTTAAATCTTGTTATTTATTTATTTATTTTATTTATTTATTTATTTATTTATTTATTTATTTATTTATTTATTTATATTTGTTATTTATTTATTTATTTATTTATTATTTATTATTTATTTATTTTATTTATTTATTTATTTATTTATATATATTTATTTATTTATTAAAGTGCAGCGTTTAGTCACCTGCTCTAAAAGTTTCGTCAAATTAATAACTTAAAACTCAATAATTTTACACGCGTGTGTGTGTACGTGTGTGTGTACGTATGTGTGTGTACGTGTGTGTGTGTGGTGTGTGGACTTGTACGTGCGCGTGTGTACGTTGTTGGTTCGCGTGCACTGTTAATGAAAGTCAGCTACAAACATTACTTACTTTAGGTTTTACCTAATAACACCGAACTCTAATGGGAATCTGACTGGCCCATTATTCCCCACTGTCGCTATTTAACCTTACATGATATGGGAGGAGACGAAATACTACTGTATTGATTGATTTTAGAGAGTTTTTTCCCGAATATTGTTTATGGTCGGAATTACTGATAAGGACACAATGCTCCCAAGATTAATGTAAATTTATGGTTTAACATTGGCGTGAACGGCCGGGCAGTACCCACGCCAGGCATGTGTCACACCCCACGCATACGAGCCACGCAGATAAGAGCTGCCTGCGTGATATTATGGTAATTGAACAAGTTTTTTATTCTGTGCCAGCAACTGCTACTAATGATCAAAACGACAAACTCCATTTAGCATGCATTGATATTTAGTGTTCGGCTGAATAGTCGCATTGAATCGGGAGGTATCTGAATTTCAGTCCGGCGGATTGTGATAATAATGTTTAACGGGAAAGTCGGCGAATAATGTTACGTGTTCGTTGTGTGCATACAAGCAGGGTATGGGAGCGAGATTTATGTTATTATACCAAGCTCGTGCCCGCGTTCAAGTATAATATGGTGGAGGCGCAGAGTACAAAGATATTCCAACCTTCTGAGAGCTAACGACGACCTCCTAGCCCCGAGGTCATCAAACACATTCCGTATTATTGAAGCGCAATACAAGGCAGGTCAATCGTTGTCAAGGAATGTTTTCATCGTGTGACGAGACACACGAGATAAATAGAAAAGTAATGCATCTTGGTTACCCAATATAGGTTATATTTATCAGAGCGATTATTTAGGTTATTTTAGAAGGTATACCATACATTCCCGAGCGTAAAATATATTTTAAAAACAGTTATTTTGTGTTTTCTAAAATGGTTGAATAGAAACATGACCGACACGTTGCTAAGAAGTAGAAGTAAAGTAGAAAAGAAATGTCTAACGATACAATTAGGTCCTTACTAAGAAACTAACTAGCTAACTAACTCGATCAGACGAATCAAAATAATATGTCACCCCGTACTTTAGACCCTAAATTGATATTTGGTAATTGAACGAGTGAGCGTAGCGAACGTAGTGATTTCCATTCGACTTAAACGGCCCTTATTGTTTTTCTGCGTGCGTGCGTGTGTGTGTGTGGTGTGTGTGTGTGTGTGTGTGTGTGGTGTGTGTGTGTGTGTGTGTGTGTGTGTGTGTGTGTGTGTGTGTGTGTGTGTGTGTACGTTGAAAATCAGCCGAATCGCTGAACAGATTGCGCTGAAATTTTAAACAGACATCCGGTACGAGTTTATTGAGAACTGCTAACAAAATCAGCAAGATTCATGGCGATTTAAACCTACAAGAAATAATAAACTGAAAAATAGACTTCCAATGTTTAGAAATTATTTTAACGACAATGTCTTAGATTTTGAAAAGATATTTTTTGTTTGTTATTCGCCTGGCCGTGAAATGCCGTGCCCCTGCAAGGTCTGTCGAATATTGCACGTCAAGGTACCCCAAATTTCGCTCGTAGATTGAGTAAACCTTGCAATATTTTCACGTATTTCGTACTGGCTATGTTTACCATAGTAGGCCCTATTGCCACATGATGGACTACACAGCGTTATATGCATTTCAAAACATGTTTAATTATTTTTGAAATACAATCAAGAAATTACAAAATCTTTCCCGACCAGGGGATTGAACCCACTTCTTTCACATCTCGGCTACAAGGGCGCCTTAGCCAACTAGACTAGGGAAACGCCAAAGTCGTAGTTAGACGAGTGAGCGAGTCATGTGGTGAGTACCCGGGAACATTTGCATTTAAGTTTGATTATATTCGTATAAATAATAGTTTTTTTTAAAGTTTAGTTGATATACGGGGACGGGCGCGTCAACTGTAAGGTCATAATGCGCCTCTCTAGCCTATGATAGGCTAGGTAGGCCTAAGGTAGGGGGAAGAAAAGAAATATAATCGGTACTAAACACATGGCTCACTCACTCGTTAACAACGACTTTGGCGTTTCCCTAATGTTAACATAATTGATATGATTTTATCTTTTGTTGCTTAACGACGGCTATTCGAGACGATGAAGGACGATTAGAAAAATAAAAAAAAGTATTAGCGGGATTCGAACCCACGTCCTCGTAGAGTCGCACGCTTGGGACCAGAGCCCTTATCGAATGTGCCACCGCGGACGTTGAAGAACTGTATTGTAATGCGGAAACAAGACCAAAGTAAAAGAAACGGCCCTTAAGTGAATCTTTTAATACAAAACTTACGTCACTGGCAAAATCAACGAGCAACTTTTTTTTATAAAAATTACAATTCTCATTCTGAGTATGTTATACTTATATGCGATTAACACACAACACATCATAGGTTGAGAAACAAAAAAGCTATTCCTCCATATTGGGTTTATATTACTCTCTTTACTGTCCGATATTCGTGATCGAGTTTTTTTTTAGTCCCACTGGAAATACATTTCACGGTTAATTGGATTGTGTAAAAAGTAAAAACGAAACTTGTTGACACACACTGATCGGCTGGTGATCGTTTTATAACGTGTAAACAATACTGAATAATATTATCTCTTGTGGGTTGTTTGTGTTTATTCTGATCAAGAATGAATATCGATGAATATCGATGAATGTATCGATGAACGCCAATCAACCAGCGCGAGGTCACATTGTGTTTGCGGATGGAACGGGGGGAATGTTATCCGGCTGACAATAAAACTGTTTCACGTGTAAGGTCTGAGGTTTTAGCTTACGCCCTTTGGCTTTCTGCGAGTATTGTTTCGTTCTCAATATTAATTACGTCGTGCCACTCTAAAGTGTTCGACAGCCGGTGGCTTATGAAACACGTTGGTGCGTATGCGCAGATGCGTCCTTGAACTATGACCCGATGAAATGTTTGGTCTAAGGTTCGCCGTGACTCGCCGTGACTGCAAGCAGATTGTGCGTAATGTACCGGTAGCTGTATAGAAACACCAAAACTACAAGACAAACTTAGCCAACTAATTTTTTATAAACCACTTAAACGATATTTATTTTTATTTATTCATAAGTAAACATTAAATAATATGTATCAATTTAACAATATGAAGTGGATGCAGGAAGCGAACCTGAAGTCCTTTCACATTTGTGTCCTACATCCATCGTAAATGAAACTAAAATTAAACTAACAAACTTACATTTAAGATAGCATATCTTTTGACGAAAATTATAAGATAAAAATTAATGAAAATACATTCAATTGATATCAGTCAAGTAATAAGATACAAATTTATGAAACTGGTTTATTATCTGTAACGCTTAGATTTGATCATATTCTCAAACGAAATATATTAACGATTGATTCACTATAAACTTAAATATTTAAATATGTAAAAACACATTATCTTATATGCATCATTTTTCTGTCCGTCTGTGCGTGTTGTCACGTCCACGATAAAATCTGAACATGACCTGTGTTGTAATTCCCTTCAACAAGGGTGATACAGAATGCCAGGATTTCATGTTTTCTAATGTGGGATTTACGGAACCCGGCACCTCATGAAAGTGATCTTTAATATTTGATGTGTGTTCTTCTTGGACAAGCTGTTGATTATCTTGCTTCGATCCCTACTTTTTATACTGTCGTACTTATGCCTGTTAAACATTTACTAGCTCCGCGCCCTAAAAAAAAAAAATAGGAAATCGTCACCTTCCTGTTTAAAATATTCTCACCATCCAGATGTGTGTGCTGTGTACATGATATTCTGTTTGCAGTGTGTTCAGATCACTGTCCTACATTCCCTTGGTTTCTGACTAGATGTAACAACATGCTTAAGTTTCCAACAGGTAAATGCCAGTCTACCTAGTTTCTGAATACTTGATGAATACTTGCATGAACGCGTGCTTCAACTTAGAAACCAAAAGCTGCTCCAATTAATGCGCAATATTGAACTAAGCCACACAAATGTTTGGTTGATGGTTTTTAAATGAAAAACAACTACATTTGGAATGTTACCTCAGTTAGTAGGAGTAAAATGGATATCAAAATTGCTATATTATGTCAACGATGGGCTTTATATCATTTTACATTTGGTATTTTGCTGTCCAAAATTATAAAATAAAAATTGTTTGATCTGGACATTTTCCCACATCGATGATTTATTTTCAATTTTTAAAATGACATTTCAGCCCAACTGTGTTGCTGTTATTTTCAGATACTATAAATAAAAAAGTTAGTTACAACATGAAGAAATTTGTTGGTTTATGTAAGATATCGCCCGAGTATTTGTATGTTGACAACATACTCGCTGATTACTAAACCTCTAAACTTGGGAATATTCGCTTTTCAAAACTTTATCGTTAGACGATGAGTTTGTCAAGGTAAGCGAGGCGTGTGGCAGTTGAAGCGAGCTCTGAATAGCGTCTTGGTGAATGCTAACACCTCCCTGTGCACCGAGAGTGTAGCCCTGATCGTTCATTTGTCTCGGTGTAGCACTTGTGCACTAAGTTCTGTCAAAGAACAAGGCGAACTTATTTTTAAATGTGGCGTGTTTGCTTAATCAGTACCTCCATCATATTTCAATGCTAGTTGAGATTGTTTTGTGTGTTCTTTAACAATTATAATGAAGTAGTTACGCTCTAAATTTTGGGTTCTCCTATTCCCGTACTTGTTGAAGTTAATGATTTGCTTAAATAATTTCTGTAGCCCCTACATATTTTTTGTAAGTTAAATACCTAATAGCATATTAATAAATCAATCTTGTCTTCAGCGGTGTTTAGCATCCACCTTTAACTTCAGCAGTCTAGTTCTTCGAGCCCCCACTATCGTCTTCCCAGCCTCGCGGCAACATGGAAACTCCAATAAGCTGCACGCCACTTCTACTTTGAAAAGTTTCTTCTCTATTTCACTTTTTCACCTCTCCCCATAACGTCTGCTTCAGGGAGATTAAATCCGAGCACTTCGTTAAAACCATCATTCGAGTTGACTTGTTAAACGTAAGTTTTGTTCGAAACTCTCTCGCTTAGAATGAGTCTGTGTGTGTACTCGTTATGCTTAGCGTCAGTCCATTGTTGGCAGGAAACTTGGAAAACATTACTTACCCGAGAAATCTATTTGTTCCCTTCAAGAATTACCCCCCAGCTCATTTACTTAGATAATTAGGTACTCCCACACCTTTTACTGTTGTGCATTAACCTATTGTCTCTTCACGCAAACTTTTACCGGCCTACTAATATGTTAACTATACACTTTTACTATGATGGCCTATAAGTTATTTTAATTGTTATAAATAATGTATAGGTCCTATATGTAGGCCTACTGTCAACTTAACGGCAATGTATAAATAAATACACGATTCGACTGATTTAAGAGGAACGAATATATTCTACGTATATTTTGTTGTACTAAATCTCAGCTTCCGACTTTTGACCTAAGAAAACCTTGAACAAACTGTTCAGTCTGGATAGCCGGTGGCGGGAATCGAACGATCACCTCTCGAGTAGTCTACATCTATTGAGTTTATTGCACACAGACTAGACTAGACTATTGGAGAAGAAAACCATATTATATTCCCTACCTCCGAGATCTCGCCTCTAACTGTGTCTGGGAGGTGGAGAACGTCGAGGTACGACGAATAGCACTTTTCTCTGATACGGAGGCAAAACTGACGCACAGTTGCAAATAGGCTTAGTACAATGACGGTGAAAGGTTGCGTGGGTAAAGCGCAAACAAACAAAGTACAATATTTGTGTGGCTTGGAGAGATTGTGGCATAGGTTGGTATAATGTACGAACACACCTGGCTTGTGACGGGGAGGATCTGAGAACCTCAGAAGATCGAGGAATCCTGAGAGGAAGGCGAAACAAAAGACGTTCACGCCTTTGTTCTAGAACTCTGCCAAGACGCCATCAAACTTCACACTTATGCGCAGTTCTGTGTGGTTTGGTGCGAGCTAAAGCTGATCGTGTGCAGATTATGGGAGGTTGGATCAATCGTCGACAAATATATATTATGTTGTGTATATACTTCACTCAAACGGTTACAAAATATTATTTTTATGAATAACATACATTATACTTGCTACTTGCTTAGTTTCAAGGAGAATGGCTCCGATGCCACCACGTGTACAATGTTGTATTTATTTTTATTTATTATATATTTATAAATAAATAATATGATATCATATATACCATATCGATGTGTTAAATTATATTTTTGAAGTAATAAGTTAACACTTCAGAATCGTGAATTGATTGTCTTTTCAATACTGAAGATTGAAGAATGTTAAAAGACATTTGCATGTTACTTGAAATGTGGGGAAATTTATATTGTTTCATAAAATATTGGTTATTTTTATCTGTTTACTTGTTCAAACATTCTTTCATCAACACTGTTTGAAAGTAAGTCACTTCTTTCTGCGTGCCTCATCTGCATTTTCACATTTTTACGTCGAATGTAGAAAATGTATTTAAAATTCTTTTAAAGACTGTTTGTAAAACTAGCACGGGTATGGGAGAGAAGCTTGCCGTTAATTGAACACAACGTATAAAAATACCAAGTGCTGCATGTTATGTTTTAGCGTGGATAACTCATTGGTGGAGGTGCCGGGTCTCGGAATGTTCCATCTTTAGTTGTATGTAGCTCCGCCCCCTGACCCCCAGGGTCACCAAAACATTCTGTATCATCCTTGTTGAAGTGCAATGCCATCAAATATACTGCATGTGAATCGGAGGTCATGTTCGGTTTCAAGGAGACGTAACAAACTCAGATGGACGGACGGACAGTATAAGGATGCATCTAGGAGAGATTCGACACCTTACTGTTTAAGGGGAATACCTAAACCGAAATATCATATCTACAAATGTAGTTAAGACGCCTGAAAAGTTGGTGGAATTATAGGGACTTAATAAAAGACGATTTTTTTATTTTTTTTCGACGGGACATAACCTCAGAATCAACATTTATATTCAAATTTCCCGAATCAATCCAGATAGTTCAAAATATAATTTTGAGCAGCGTTTTTTTCTACAACCTAAATGTAAGGGAAACTAATTGTCCCGCAGTTTCTTGCTTTGCACTATTTTTTTTTTAAACTGTACAAAATTTGAAATTTTACTGGCAAGCGAAAACAATTGTGCGACGCAAGAAACTATATATATATATATATATATATGTAAATTGGTGGCCGCATAGCTCAGTTGGTAAGAGCATAGCCCGGTAAGCTAAGGTCCCGGGTTCAAACCCCGGTGTAGTCACTTTTTTAATTTCTGTCTAAAGTACTAACATATATATATATATATATATATATTAAGGTTGTAGATAAAGGAATGTAAAAACAATATACAAAAAACCGCTGCTCAAAATTCATTTTTGAACTTGTTGGAATGATTTGGTCATTTTGAATATAATTGTTGATTCTGAGGTTATATCCCGTAAACAAAAAATAATAATAATAATCTCCCCTCTTTCATTTTACTTACTTTTCAGGTGTCTTTGCTGATTCTTGAGAAATCATATTTCGGTCGAGGGATTCCCCTCAATGGACATTTTGAGTCATCGTAACGTGCAAATACTTGTTAACGAGAATATTAACAAATGCCGCTACTGCCATATCAACTACTGACTACTGTGCATGTCCCGACAGGTTGGCTTGATAAACACTACCAACCAGATAACATAATCAAGATTACAGTGTTTGATAATTATTCGCTCGAACAGATTCTAGAGTCAATTAATGATCTGTTCCTCGTCGAGCTATGCGCCAACATGAAACTGTAGATTGCATTCCCCTCAACAATTACACACATGTTCAGATAATGAGAAGCAAGACTCAAACCACACTCAACTATCTGGTTCAGTAATATAACACAGGCTTCTAAGATTCCATATATTCTATTCCGTGCCAATGTGGGTGGCTCTTTATACATAGGTGAATCGAAAAGACATTTGGCAGTTCGTGTGAAAGAACACAAGAGCAATGTTACCCAGCACAAAGTACACTCATCAAAAATAGCAGAACACGTTTATGAAAACCACCACTTCATCAATTGGGACAACACCTCTGCTTTATGTCATGAAAGCAATCGAGATAAAAGGAATTTTAAAGAAGCTTGCTTCATGGCATGTAATCATAACATCATCAGTACTCGTAATGCACATTGTCCACTTGTATGGAATATTTTTGTCCCAATGTATCTAGATCCAATCCTACGTAATGCATATTTTATGTTGGCAATTATCAACTTCTTGTAACTTTTTTTGTAATTTCATTTTGTTTTCATCAATTATGTTGGCAGATATGTTTCATGGTAATTTTGTTTATAATTTCTTCTTTTATATAGATTGTTTGAGAGATTTTGAATAGAAGTCGCAATAACACAAATAAAATTATTGATAAAGAGCAGTGTTATGTCCTATTTAAAGAATACATACCTGTTCTGCTAGTTTCAATGATATAATTACCCACGTGTTGAGATAACGTGTGGGTGATTTGAAGCAAGGCCCCCCACACACCCCACACCCCACACTCAGCTACAGCGAGCGTCGTGCCGAGGGCGTATTATTGTTTGCTAGTGCAACTCTATGTAGTTTAGTTGTGTGTGTTTGCCACAAAACATACATCTGTGTGCTGGTTTTTCTTACATGTCTGGATGATTTGTGGTTTATTTGTCTGGGTAACTTCTCATGCGGAATCTACAGCTTATTTATTCGTTTCTATGAAGTTGGCGTCCAAACATTGCCCCCCCCCCCTCCACCCCTCAGCCATTAAACAAAATAACCTCGAGCTTTTCAATTAACAAATCTGCCAGAAGATCATTGAAAACTTGCCAAAAACTAATTGATTTCGATGTATAAATACGTGATCGGTGTTTCTGCTGGAAGCGTAGATTACAAACATGTAATTGAAGACGACTCAGACCAATTAGCGAAACTACTTCTCCTCCTACGGCTTCAACCCATGTCCGTGTGCACAACAAACCTTTATAAATGTCTGGTTCATCTCGTCGTAGGAATCTCTGGTTTTTACCGAGAACTCCTATAAAACGCCACCGCCCCAAAGGTCTCAGTCTCCGTCAGTGGGAGGAAAGTGCGGGAGAGAAATGTATCTTTCTTTCTTGTAGCCACCACCAACACTTGTCACTCGTATATCTCAGTTCCCGACGATATGACAGCTGACACAAAGCCGTACGTTGAACGTTGCGACCCAAAATATCTATGTAGTTTTGAGCCAATATCATTTTATACTTTAAATCAATACCAACAGATTTTCAAAACAACTTTCTTACTAAAACACCGGTGACCTCTGATCCCCGAACATTATCATCTTCCCTTCAACAAAGGGTCCAGAATCCGTAGTTTCCTCGTGCAAATAATCACACAATTTTCATTATTTTAACTAAATTTTTTTCAATTTTCTACAATTTATGTACACCTGTTATAATTTAAATTTTATTTTTATTTTTTTTAAATTTATTTTTCCATGACGTAGGTTCCAAGTTTCATATCAATCACATGCTAACAGTCTACTGAAAAAAGCGCTCCAAAGATACTGACTTCGAGTGTGTTGGTGTACAATAATTGTAGTCTCTGTTTCTAACATGTTTCCCAAAACAACAATCAACAATTTACATATTATTTATTAATCATCATATTAATCATATTTAATCATTTGTTTCGTGCCACCTAACGTCAGAATTGCGCACTAACTGCTTGTCTTTTGCTCCAACTCTAAGTATCACCTGAGTAACTTACCGAACACCGGTCTTCCCGACAATTTAAAATTTAAAAACTGATTCAAGTCACGATATACGCTACATTTCAAATAAACATTCTCCACTTTTGTTTTAACCATTCTCCTACCAATCAAACCAACTTTCTGATAATGACTAAATTTGTTTTCGCGTCAAATACCACCACAGTTTTTCGAAGTTTTCTAAGTTAATTTCAAGTTTTTCACTCCCACCTTTCTCTTCAATTTCACATTTCTAGCACTCTCATCACATCAACAGGGGGGGGGGGGGCGTCCTATAATTATTCTCTTACATATCAACTAGCCTACCTTGTTATGTTTCTGCGTGATTACTACTCTTCCAGCAGATGGAACGATTACGTCTCTTAGTAAAGACTGGCAAACTTGTAAACTTCTCAATGTGTGTAATTATTTGTGAAGAGTTGTACGTTAGCAAGTGAGCGTCTCGAGTGCGTGCGTGCGTGTCGGAGCGTCGCGACGCCACTCAACACGGCATCTCTAATGACACCGCCAGTAGCAGTTTCTCAACATGTGGTAATAACATCCAGAGCACTTTATCCTTTTCAGAGATACGTCTCGGTTGATTGATCTTGTTCGCCGCGGGCCTGCAGTGTTGCCGCTTCGCTCGCATCGAACGTCATTAACAATTCATGATCGCACTCATCGCGGTGTTGCATGGAAGTTATCAACAGTAGTAGACGCCGGATTACGTCGCGAGCTCAGGCTTTTTGTGTCTTGACTTCGCGACCTTGTCGGCGTTCAGTGTTCTGATCCGTCTGTTGGCCGCACAATACTCGCATACAATACACTGAGACAATTTTGGAGTATCTCTACATTTAAGTCTATTCCGTGTAACATTAATTTAAACTAGAAAATTAAGGGGCGTGTTCCCAGGTATTTCTTGTTTAATTAAATAAATAAATCCGTATTTAGAGTCTACCCTCTCAGTCAAATAACTGATTTTCAGTGGGGGACAGTAAACTAAACCCTGTCGGCCCCGACGCAATCGACGAATGAGCGATAACCAACCAAAGATCGATTTTTTATAAGAAATTTTTGTGTAATGTTTACAACTGTAAAATAAAATATTTGTTTGTTTGTTTTTGTTTTTGTTTTTTGTTTTTTTAATGAGAGTTCTTTCGTTCGTTACTGACTACATTCTTACACTCGATAACATTCAGCGTAACATTGTACTTGCATGTTTCATGATTTAAAGCTAGGCACAAAGCTTGACTTCTGTTTAGCATCCATACTCTTCATCCATACTTTCGTAAAGCAAAAGATAGCTGGTTGTGTTGCTTCAAAACCCGTCTTTTTAGACTTTTTAAAAATACATTTACTCAGTCATATATCAAATTAAATTTCTCAGCAAATCAAAAAGTAAATTAAATGTTAGGCTAACTAAACACATATTATTATTACTTTTAACATCATAATGTGTTTCTTGAAATGTTCCAAAACAATAACGAAACTGTTTACTGTCAGGTTTTTGATTGCGAAAGTTTTCGCACGTGCCTTTTACTCTGGTAACATCCTACTAGTGTTGCTATCTCCGGGTTATCATAGTAACCTGACGTCCTCCATATTACTAACTATTATCTCTACTTGAACTAAAACTACAAGTTGAAGTTGTGTTACTAAAACACAACTTTTAAACTAATTCTCTGTATACACAATGCAAGTTTTTGAAGCTACAATTATGTATCTCGCTGGCAAGCTTATAGTCTAAGGGTCTTGTTAGTGTATATGTTAACGCTTGGCTTGTTTTCATGCCCATAGCTTCAATACGACCACCAGACACAACTTGTATCCTAGTTGAAATGATATCATCTGACGACCCCACACAAACCATCGGATGGGTGTTTTGCGATACTGAAACAAGCGCGTGTTTATGAGTATGACCGTACTCTCCGTTATGTATGGGTGCTGACAACTAGAATGAGGGTGGATTAGATTTAATCATCAGTATGCGCACAATTGTACTATAAACATTGCGACAATGATTTCGGGAAAAATGCGCGTCAATAAATTATTTATCCATTAAATAAAAGCGAATTAGTTTTTCCCAGCGGGTTCAGATTTAATTTCCCGCTGTTGACAATATTAATCCTCCGACTCATGACTGGTTCTCTTATAATTATTTCTTCCATTTATAATGTAAAACTTAATATTTATTTTAGTATTTGGCTTTCCCTCGTCTAGCAGGTAGGGCAAATGTTCAGCTTGATATCGTAATATCGACAGTCTTCTTATGCGTTCTGGCATCTTGACGTTTACGCCACTCTTGCTTTATGAGTTTCATGGTGGAACATCTTACTCATGTCAAAACTCTTTGAAGTGTTCCATGAATTTTTGTTTGGGTTTGTTTATTACTGCTTTCCTGTAGAAAGTTGCAATATTTTTCGCATCGGATTCTTGCTCTTATCCGAATTGCGAAAGTTTTTGCTAACCTTTGAAGTTGGAATATAGTAAAGAAACACAGAAGAACATGTATCCTGCTTTTCATCGAACTTCCTCATCATATAACTTATTTTTCTAATGTAGAAAATGTTTTTGATCCTGTAATTGTATCTGTTTTCTTGGTTGCTGGTTATTGGATGAGCGAAGTTAAGACATCAGTTGGACAACCTGAAAACTATGCTCAGGTGGTTGGTAGATGTTTGTTCGTATAATTCCGGTATTTTTCAGGGATCTTCAAAATATCCAGGGTAAGACCTGTATTATTTTCTTTTATCCAAAATGTAAGTAATGCTTCAAGAGAAAATCACTTTTTTATCTAATGTTTTAAGCGTCTTACGATTTCGTTGATAAGCACATTTTTAAAATATTGTTAACCCTTTAATATTTATAACCCATAAATTCCACCTCGAATTGAACCCGGCCCCTCGCTATCATTACAAATCAATAATGCACCAGAAGTTATTAACCTACCTGCTTGTCGGTCTAGTGGTGAACTCATCCGCCTGGCTAGCGTGAGACCCGGGTTCGATCCCCGGTCGAGTTAAAGCTGGCCTTACACTACCTAGGTAGAATACAATGTGGCTATTTGTTTACCTGCTACCTGTTTGCAATAACTTATGCACTATTGTAGCTCTCATAGGCTAAAGAAGGCACCGAGCTGACGAGTAAAATACAATAAAATAAATAAATAATGTGGCTCATCTGAGTCACCCAAAGACTAAAATTAATGTTAAATAAATCAATACACGAGACCAACTAAAATACGACCTACGTTTGAAATATTCATGCGACGTGTTTACATAGCTGGAGTCCGTCTAAACTTGAGTGGTTACATGCATGAGTCTTGTCGGTAATCTATGCTGATTGTCGCGGCTCCGAGGGCAGACATTAACAAGGCAAACACCACAGAGGGAATCACAAGCCAGTACACTGTAATGGAAAGCCATTCGACGACCGCCAAGGACACTCGCTGTATAATTACACGCTTAAGACGGAGAGAAAAGCACTCAATGAAGGTTTGCTCCGTCCTAACTTCCGCCTTTCAGCAACACATAGGCTACGTATAATGTGTATAATATGCAGCTTTGTATGTACCCTTGTACACCTCAACACACATAGTCTATAACAGTTACTGGAGCTAGATCATAAAAATATGCTAGTGTACCTTTACATATGAATCTTCTTTAGAATCCCGATAATTTAAATGAGCTTATTTCAATTTTACTTTAGGGCAATCATATCTGGAAAATAACAATGACAGGTACTTTAACATGCGGACGTTCTTTTGCATGTGAGGTTTCACATGATCGAAGAAATTTAAATCGACTCATTTTTCTGTTATATTTTATCGACATTCATGTTATGGAAAAAACATTCCTATGTACATTACTACGTGTTTATTTAATTACGTTAAGTTGTAGGCATAAGCGAATCAATGTGGCCTAGAAAATAGGCTTTTGAGTGTAAAATCACACCTTTCTACCTACGAATGCTGTCCCTTCATGTTTGTTATTGTTGTTGTATGATATACTTCTGCATAGGCACGCGTTTCGAGGCGTTTATGTTGTATGAATACGTTTAAATTAACTCGTCAAGTGAATGAAGAATGTAAGATCACTATGTATCTGTCAGTCGTAAGACAATATCCGGGAGATGTTACAAACAATGTGCTCTTTCTTGAGCGTGCTCATACATGATCCGCGGGCAACATAATATCGAGATAACGGGATCTACTTGTCAAGAAATAGATCATCTCATGAGGAATTTGAATTTTCTTTATAACGTTGCTGATATTCGATTAAAAGTTCAGTGACACTTTTAAATCCGCTCTTCAATTACGAAAATAAATTGCTTTTTAAGCGCTTAGCCTATCCGATGGCAGCGCGGAAACAGTGACATTCAAAGCTTCTATATCGTTCTCCCAAACATTGTTTAAGATTTGTGGAATAAGCGAACCTAATATATCAACAATAACTTATGTGTCCAACTGTGAGATAATTACAAATCTTAATTTTTTTTTGAGAATTTATGTTTTAAAATGTATTGTTTGCTATGAGATCCAAAGTAATTATTTTGTAAGTCATTCAATTATTCAGACCGTTCAGTAGTATTATAAACTCGTACGCTATTCTAGTCTGTGAGTTACTGTTAATTCCTCATTGACGAATGCACTAAATATCTCGCTCGTTCCTAAAGATGCGCGTATACCTGTCGCAACTTCTCTCAACTTATGTTTATTATTTCTAGCAGATGCGGTGTTGACTTTTCTGACAAGTAGACCGAGTGTGGAGCGCTGTCTTGCGGCACTAGAGCAATCAGTCACATGCTATGTGCGATCCCTAATGATATTGCCTTCACAACACGCGATTTCAATTTGTACTAAGAGCTCCATCAATTGTAAACGCCCTTGCATATTTCAGTAGAGCATCCAACTATTCTACGACATAAGTAGCAGGTTTACCTTGTGACATTCAATCTGCAGAACACATTTTTCACCACCTCCTCAGAAGACGGATCTACTTTTTCTCTCTTTTCAACAGGTTCAGTTACTCACAAGTGCCAAGTATCAAGTAATATTATCTGTAACAACAAGAAACATAGAACAACACAATACAAAATAATACATTCAATCAAATAAAACTGCTATACAAATAAATTTATAAAATGCAAATTATACAATGCAAATACAACTTTATGATTCAATTTTATTAATGAAGGATTATGGTGTAAAACGAGAAAATATCGAAACAATAGACCAGCAGATGTTTATTGGGTTGTAGAGTACACTATCCAATATAATACTGTAATATAATCTGGTTTGTGTTATGACAAAATGTCAGTCAAGGTTTCAGGATTAGGGAGATATATTGAAGGGGCCTTCTTTCAACATCCGAAATCGATGTTATGGGCCTCCATTATATAATGAGAATATGCACTTGAATCACCCTAGCAGTCTTGTACTAGATTTCTTCTAGTCAAAAAATAAGTGATCAAACTCCATCTAAACTGTATCGTAAAAAATACAAACGATATTTTAGAAAGGGGTTAAAAGCCAATATATTTCATCGAAGTTCAATTCTGCAAAAAAAACTCTACTTTATTCTTTGGCCATTCTGTCGCTTCGGACGTGTTTGATGGATAACGTAGCGAATGTTTCACTAATGATGTTTGTGTGTCTGTTTCTCCGGTTTGACGCGCATGTTTATGTATCGTGTTTGTCCGAGTGTGTTAGAGGCGACCCTCTAGTGTTCCTGCACTGTGTCAGTGTTTGTTTGCTAGGGACGCGGATCTAGTGAACCCTCATTGTTTTATGTCCAGGCTTGATCGATAGCTCTTCTGTATTAACAAGTGATGTTTAAACCATGATTCAGAATAACAGAACGTGATTAACTGGCGTGGATATCTTATGAAGGAAACATAGGATGTGTGCTTATAGACATAGGCAGCTATTCACGGTAAACACAAAGAGTGTACAACTTTCCCTTCGGTGGCAAAGATGCATTTAAGTTTCACCACAAATACCTGACTCTGAATTCTTAAAACTAGGTTTTAATCTACAAGCCCTTCACAAGATCACAGTTACAAATTGTTTCCTTTATGTATTGGTGAAACTCAATCCAAGATTTCACCCCAGACTGACAAAACTTTCAGCCTTCACGGCCGATGTCTGGTTTTGAACTAGAGACCCCACAACAAAGTTATGTGCTACAAGGAACTATGCTCGGATATCATTGAAACCGACATCGCTGTTTTGATTCTTTAATTAACACTGAGAACATATACACCCCAGCCCGCGCCATTACAGGACCTGGCACCCCCACCATCGAGTTACTAATTCTCGCTAGAAACTGCAAGGAAATACAAAATAGGAACATATTACTCGATAAATGGTAAGGCACCTCTTTGGGTGACAGATAGCATTGCTATTGAAGATATTTGAAAAGCAATGAACAAGGAAAATTTCTGATAAACAATACTGTCAATCAATTTATAACTGAGAAAATCCTTAAACAAAGTAATTTTAACCAAATGAAAGTCACGTTTAAATAAGTCTGCCGAATAAGCGCTGAATTACTTTGGGCTAATCAGTGAACATACACTATAAAATATTAATTAAATATTTTTATAGTATACTGCTAATAATACTATTAGTAATGTGCGGAAAAATAAAGTATTGAACATTGGTGAAACAGGCAATACATAAATGATTGCCCTCCACACAGGCCTCGGTCCCCCCAGTCATGAACCCTGCCCGAGCTGTCGTGACAGTTCACCGCGCTTGTAACGAGTATCAATTACAATAATAACATGCACGTGAATGCTGATGCTCAAACGACCCTCATAATTTATCATACCCACTGTATAATTAATTAATTAATAATTGATGATATTTGTTCGGTCGTTGTCAGCGTTTGACGGTGTCCACGCACACGTTCAATGACTTATTGCTGTGTTCATTACTATAAGCATATCTCGAAATCTGTGACTGGTCGTATTCCAGTTGGTAATAAATAATAATAGCCTTAGCTCTCTGTTATTGGAGCAATAGTACGGTTGAGTTGAAGCAGGTTGATTTGTGAAATCAACGGGAAAATAACCTTGATCTGGTAATAGCCTTCAATGAATTTTATTTAAACTACTTGATACCTTGAATTAGCATAGAACAACGTCACTTTGCTAGAACCTAAAGTCACATACATAAAACATACCGTAACCCCATAGCACCATACATAATTATGCACCCACTCACACATTCAATCATACAAAAACAACGACCCTTCCACGCCACATCAAAATATACACAGTAAAAACTCTCCCACCAACATTTACTAACACGTATACAAATAATTACACCCCCCGCCATAGGCTCAATAACACCTGCCCCAGACGTTCAAACATTCGTACAAGTTGCTTGACAACAGCCGTTTGACAAGCATGCTACTCCCCACACATGAACCGATGTGCGTGGACACAGCGGGGGGGTTACATCTGGCCAACCCTCATTAGAGGCCATTCCTTGCGTTCGGAAGTACGCAAAAAAGAATGTCTTCTTCATTATCCAAGCATAAAGTTGCGTGTGCTATTGTTGGTGGCACAAACCTTCTCCCTGAAGACGTGACTAATGATCTCTTTTCGTACGAAATGTTTGAGTAGCCCCCCAGACATTCAAACATGCTGTCAAGCGCGGTCAAAATATCAAAACGGTTTGAAAACTACGATTTGCTTGACAACACGCTGACACGCCCCCCCACACGTTCCAACTTGCTGTCAAACACGATGTTGTCAAGCAACTTTTACGAAATGTTTGAACGTGTGGGGGCCGCTTTACACACAATACAACCCTCCTTACCGGAACACACACGCACTAAAACCTCCCCTAGCTACACCCCCTGCCGCACAAGCATATTATACACATGCACATGCAAGCGCGCTTTGTTTCTGAACCGATACAGCTGCAAGTTCGTCCAGGGACTGGTGTTTCTAAGGTGTGACACGATTCATACAATAATCATATCCAACAACTTATTTTAACAGTTGGAAAAATTAATTATTCGGATTTCGTTCTTAACTTACACACGCGAAAGTCGACCATTAATCAACATATGAAAAGAAATTGTAAAACCGTAAAGCAACACAATATTCCTCAAGCTGTGAGCACATTTATATTCATTAGGTTTGTCTGCTTGCATGCGCTCGCCGTACAATAGTGTGAGGGTGTCGACAGGAAACGTGGAGAGCTTGATTCGAGAAACCCGCATCTGACTTGGATTAGCGATAAAACAGCAACAACAATCGCTTACAAAATACGAAGATTATTCATCATTTCGGTGTCGGGTTTGAAGTTAGTTTTACCATGAAAAGCATTGAGGGATTATCTTAGACATTTTAACCAGAAAACTTAGAGGACTAGGTGTTTGGTAAACTTTGCTTCAAGGCGGACGCTATAAATCTTTAGTAAAAAATTGTTCAAGTGTATAAAGTATTCAATGTACAAGATTAATCACCTAGTAAGCTACAGAAAGTGGTTTAGTTAGACCTAAGCGCAGATTGCATTAAACTACTTCACAACATGAAGTAAGTCACTGTTATTATATTCATATCGACTTCCTGTTGGTAATTTTAAACTTTTAACAATAGATACAAAATGTGAATAGTGCAAACTCTCCGAGAATTTTTTGTAGAACATTCTACCCGGCACCTCCACCAAATTATATTAATTTTTTACAAAAACCGTCTTTTGAAGGATTTAAACATTGACTTTAGACTTAAAAACAAAGTAAGAAAGTTTATCACATATAAACGTAACATTAATTAAAATTAATGATCACTTGACAAAACCAGGGCCGATGAAAACACTTTCATGGCAAGTTTAACACACTTCTCATTTAAAAAAAAATGATTTTGTCTCATCATTTAAGTATGTCTGTAAGCTTTGGAAGAGAAATTATGCATTTTAAGTTCAATTGAAAACAGAATACATGGTTATTTACAAAAATCATTAAAAAATACAATGTGGAACAAAATGTGAGGGGAACCTTTTTTAGCGAATGGGATGTTTTATATGTTTTTATGTTAAAAGTCTAGAAATAAACGTTGCTGTGTAGTAATGTTTAATGTTTAGTCTAATGATAGTAGTTTAATACATTCAATTAAAATGATTCTCTACCTATCTGGTAACCTTGAAACGAGGAGTGCGCTAACAATGAGCCGCATTGTGCGTGAGTGTGCGCATGCGTGTGTGATCCGACTTCAGTGCGTGAGTGTGAGCATGCGTGTGTGATCCTGCTTTAGTGCGTGAGTGTGCGCATGATGTGGCTTCACATTTAGATAACGATCAAACAAAAGACACAGAAAACACCTCGATTACTCACAACTAACACATTAACATGGCTTGGAACCACACTTGATCACAATGACAGACATTACCTATATCGATTTTGACGTGGATTACCTTAATAAACTCTAAATTCTTTTAAGACTAATAATATTTTGAAATGATTTACAAAACATGATTTATAGGACAGTGGTATACATATTTCCCACCACTTTTCAAAAGCAACATAGTTATATCTGCCAGTTTTTCATACTTTTAACCCGGGTGAAAAGCTGCTTTGTTTTGTTCGGAATTGGAAGAATTTTTCCCCACTAGATTCTAATGATGTGAACGATTTTTGTATGATTTAAAAACCAAATTGTGTACGAAAATACAAAAACACACTAATTTCCGGAATGTCCCGGATATTTTGTTAGCCTGTAGAAGATTCAATTTGAACATGTGAAAAAAGGGAAAACATGAAAAACTAAACAAAAATGAACAAAAACTCAAATTTTTATTTTTTTTCAACTTCGATGTCAATTTGGATTCCAAAATCCGCCTATTTTTCCTAAAAGATCAAGGAAAAAAATTTAAAAAGTTCTAAAATTCATTACAAAAATCACAAATTTCACATTGTTAAGGTAGAAAGCAAAATTTTGGGTCCCGGTCTTTTGTGCTATAAAGAGTTCATTGATGTAGGTATAATTTAGGTGAGTCCTGCCTCCAGTCCTGTGATAGAGCTAAAATTTTATTTTCGATTTATGTTTTTAGTTACTTGAGTAGATTCGCGCGAAGTTAATGGCTATCGTTATTTCTCATTCTTGATATTAGCATTCAGTGTATGTGTACGAGGAAGAAAATGAAACGAAAAAAGTTGCTTACTACAATCAGCTAAGGGAGAGTGAATAAATGTTTGTAAATGGAATTGAATTAAACTAGGAAACGCACAGTTGGACGCGTTGATAAGCGAGCACGTGCTATAGCTAGACCCACATTGCACATTTTTTTAAATTTTAAATTTGCGACGTTCGCTGTCCACAGGGCCATGTTTCCAATATTATTTATTATTGCCAAGGTATTTGGGTAAACCCGTGTGTAAAACTTTACTTTGTGGATAAAATCCACCGCCATCTAGAGGACCTTGACTCATTGGGAAAACTATTTAAACTCTTTGGTGACAAATAATCCACTGCTTCCTCGAAAGTATTTTGATTACTTCCAGGTGGCAGTGCATTAGAAACTACGCGCGTCTTTTCGTTGCCATGGCAACGTTACTTTTGTTGTAATGTAATTTCCATCTATACTACTTATCGGATCAAAATAGAATTAACATATTCGTGACCGGACGGACATTTTAAATGATTTGGCTATCTCAGATTTTGTCGCGGTTTAGTTTGAAAAAAAAACTTTCGATTAACTTTAATGTAACTTTTTAACTTTTTGAACGATTTTGCCACAAAACTAATGGCATTCAATCGAGAACGAAGCTTGTGGATGGTCAAAATTTCAACTCGATCCGAGCCTCCGTTCGAACGTTATGGCGAGACATACAAAAAAAAAAAAAAAAAAAAACATACAAAAAAAAAAAAAAAAAACAGTGACTAATTTTTCCGGCAGAGTCAAATAGAAACGCTCGCTTCGCTCGCTTAATAATTTGTAGTCGTTAAACGTTTTATTAGAATTTTTTTGCGAAGAATTCTGAAACATTATTCTGTAGTTAAACTTAATGCCAAGTGGAATTGCGTGCCGAGTCAGATAGAAATCTTCACATCAGATATTTAATGATGTATATTATATTTCACTCAAGTTGTTCACAAATATTTTATGTATGATCGCCTAAATATTAAACTTTTATTATAATACTGCCATTTTTACTAAGAAGAGTAAGTAAAAAATTCTCCTGTTAATAACTTAAATTTAATTCAACCAAGTTTGTTTTCATTAGATCAATAGAATTATTGCTATTGCGCAAGCTAAGAATCATTAGAAAATTCTTCCCAGCGAATAAAAAATTATTAAAAGAAAATGAGAGAAAATATTTCTGATTTTAAGTATGCTCCACTGCGTTAAATGCCTTAATCAAATCAATGTTGGAAATGAGAATTCAATTTAGTCTTTGATAAATTTTTAATCTCAAATATATTTATGATAAAAACTAGAACGCCCCTGCGAGACCGATTAGACTATAACATCCCTATGATTCAGAGAAAACACGACTAGCCTGCACTGAAAAGCGTAGCCCGGGTCGTAAAAACAAAGTATCATTCTCGTAAATCTTTCAGATATAACTGTTGCACATCAATCACAAAATCATTGCCACACGTTAATTGATAACCAGGAATGAATCCCTTGTTTATTTATGTGCGATGTAAAATGTCCAGGATTTAGTAGTTTTAGAGTTTAGCGTTTTGTTGTTGTAACTAGCAAATCCCGTATTCAAATCTGTCTATTGCGAGCGCGCAAATCTATGCTCGAATAAACTAAAAGTCTAGACTGGACGTGGAGAATAATACAAACAACAATGTGAAAGCAAAGGTTTTTATGGTGAAAGTTTCAGTACACACGCACACACACGCACAAATAGTTACGCACAACTAATGGTCTAGACTAGATGTGGAGAATAATAGAAACATCAATGTGAATGCAAAGTATACTAGGATGAAAGTTTCAGTGCACACGCATGAACACACGCATGAACACACGCATTCAAACAGCAACACTAAAACTGACCCAAACGCTAAGTCTGACGCTAACACAAAAACACAGAGAGGGATGGCTCAGCACTAAAATTCGAGACTTAGTCAAGAGGTCGTTCATTCGATTCCCGTCACCGGCTATCCTGACTGAGACCCTGATATTGTTATTTCAACTATCCTTTTACAATACTCCCTATTCTCCACTCACCCTAACTTCTAAGTAGACCCTGAAGCGCAAATATTTATCAAATTGTTTCATTTGCTTTTATTTACCTGTCCAAGAACAACTTATCACTTAGGTGAATAACTGTAGTTATAGGGTTAGAGGAAGTTTGTGATGGAGAGTCCAAGTGCTATTTAATTGAACTTCAGCTATAACAACATCGACAGGCAGACTCCCGAAATACTCTCGCGTATATCGGTGAAGCTACCACTAACTGTATCTAGTAAATTAACGTGATTTCCCATCCAGTGAATCATTTCTTGTACTGGAAAAGGTCACATTATTTCAAGTTTTTATTTGGGGAATTAAATACACAAAACAGTATTTAATTCTATCATTATAAAGCCAAATTCACCGTATTTAGTCATTCACAAATGATTCAAATATCAAATGTTATATGCGTTTGGTGGAGGTGCCGGGTAGAGCGAGAAAAGTTTTAACTCCATAAGAATAGCATTGTTGGTGGAGGTGCCGGGTCCTTGATTTTATCATTTCTACCTTATACACCCAGTTTAATTACGGGGGGAGGTATTGTTGTTGTGTTTTTGTTAAGTATACAACACGTGGTGATTCAAATATGTAGATCAGTGTACTATATAGTACTATAAGCAACAAGTCGCATCTCAGTAAGTAAACTTGCTCTCACAATCTTTTGTACTTATATTTAAAAAAATACTTATAAATTATTTTCCTCGTCAACCATTGTACCTGACATAAAAATGGCACAGCCGCCCTCCTCTCTGAGACCGTGCAGTTTTTAGCACTGACATACCCGGGCAATGCCTCCACAAAATATAGCACACCGACAAAAACACGTCGCAACAACCTTTATATCAAATACACAAGGTCGTGAAAAACGTACAGCCAGGGTCATATATAAATCAGAGGTCTGAAAGATACCTCTTTCACCGACATCTCGTGGTCAACTCTTGGTGCCATTATTTATATCGCCCTGTGAACTGCAATATCGACGTAAATAAGAAACATGGCTGATAATGTCAAAGGAAAATTCTCTATTCACAAGAGAAACTATCAAGCCTAGAAGAAATATAATAAGGAACGTAAGAGAGCATTATATATCGATACCTTGGCCTAGGCATAGCATTAAGACTATTCCTTAGTTCTTATATTTGCCTTAGTTTCTAATTAATTTTGAATAATTCTATCTTGGCTGTCAAGTCTTATTTGCAAACCACCAAAGTTTGTTTTATGCTTTTGTTTTGATAAATTTTATTTCACTTCTGACTGCCTTCTAGATATTGACTATTTTGTTGACCAAGAGTCTTTCAAGCCTCCTAAATAATATTAATAACATCAAATAGTCTAGGGAACTTCCATCGATCGATAATGCAGTTCACAGGACGATATAAATAATTGCACCAAGAGTTGACCACGAGATGTCGGTGAAAGAGGTATCTTTCAGACCTCTTGATTTATATATGACCCTGACTGTACATTGTCGCAATTCCATATTATTTTGTAAAATAACAAAATTTAAAAAAATCTTATTTAAAGTCTACCCATTTAGTCATAACTGATCTTCAGTGGGGGATATTAAATTTAAAGCCGACCGAGCCAACCCTGTAGACCTCGACACCACTGATGAGTGAACAAGGCCAATTTTATTGGCGTCATCACAAAGATGCCCATAAGTATGATACACAAACATATTTTAATAATCTCGTGTTAAGGAACACATTGAGATAAATGTTAAATGTATCAACGTTTAGTTCTGAATAAAACTTGACTGGGGTTGGTGTAAGTTTCAATATAAAAGTCATATTAAATTATATCCTCCTATTCTTCTATTCTTCTGTGTCTCTTTGTTTCTTTTCTTTTCTCTGAGCGTCAATCAAGTGTGTGTGTCTCTCTCTCTCTCTCTCTCTCTCTCTCTCTCTCTCCACACCTCCCTCAATATCTCACTCCCCGCCTAGTTTGATTCCCTCGTAGTGGTCGCGCGATCGATGCCGAGTTACCTCCAAACTTCATTGTTTTCCCATCAGTGGCCTCGCGGACGTGTCGCAAGATGACACACCACCCTACACCACCCTACACCACTCTACACCACTCTACTCCACTCCATAGAGCACGTAATACTAGGGTTGAAATAGTCTTCAAAGTTCTTAATTGTCAATGAAATGACCACTACGGTTCACACCTGCCATATGTTACCCCACACGTTTAGACGACCGTTAGATATGTATATTTCTCTTTTAGACAGTATACCTACGGGGGCGTAACGAACACTCTAGTGTTATTTAAATACAAATTGACTCATTACGCTCTCTGATAATTATGACTGCAACAGAATATCTACAAAATGAATTACAAGAATACAATGTTTGGTTACTACGTTTAGAACATTTTGTTCAATCTCCTGTTTATGGCGTTCATGAGTAAACTTTACTCACCCTAATTACTTTTATAATTAGAGTTTTGCTATTGTAAATTGTAAAAAAAAAAGGAACAAAAATAATCATGCGATCTCTACATTTGGCAAAAACAACCACAATTTTGTACTTATTTCTGAGTTATTAATTATCTTTAAAAGTCACAAACTGGTGTACTATTTTCTACGAAGCGATGAATTTACTTTTAACGTACTGAAAATTTACCAATTAACTCATTTAAATAGTTTAAATTAAACACAACCCGGGCGTTAAAACTATACGTAACTGTGTCACATTATTACCAATGATTGTTTAAGAACTAGATTAGACGCTTTGAGAAGAAAGTCAATTTGCTCATGGATTTCTTGAAGCTTTATCGGTTAAATATATTCGTGATAACTGTTTCCGCGTAGACCAAGTAGAGTATTTTAAAGGTGAATAAGTTTTAATTTGCCTACGCTTATCTTCCCGAAGAAGTAGTCACAAATTGGCTCAGTTTGGTATGTTTCCTGATCTAGATGTCTCGCCACGAGCGAATGTAACGCACTTTCCCCGGCGAACCCATCTCAGAGGAAGATATTGGCTCTGATGGACGCGATACACCTTTATGTCCGTCTCACTCGAGGTAGACCCGTCCGCGTTTCAAACTCAGCCGTGATCGGGATATTGAAGAGCAAAACTTGCTTGGATGTGGAGAAAATTGTGCGAATGTGGAGAATCTGCCACTAGCGATACTGACAAGCCTATATACATGACAAGAGCCCGAACAAATTTTATTATTGACCGGTAAGTAGGGCCCTGAAATCTTACACATTCGCATTGCAGTTGTAGACATTACACAAAAATAAATAATACAAGAAATACCTGGGAGCACGCCCCCTTAACTTTTTACTTTAAATTAATATTACACAAATTTACTTAGATATAGAGATAGGTACTCATAAAATAATGTATATAATAATCATGTAATAACATTCGCATTCGTAGGATATAAAGGATAATAATCTGTATGAATTCCTTTAAGCAATAATCAGTGATGTTTAAAAAAAGAAGTACGTTATACGTTTCCCCACGGTGTGACGTACCATTCTTGGTGGAGGTGCCGGGTTTATGGATCACCCTTGTGGGTGGGGCTAGTCTCACCCCCATCACCTACAGGGTCACTAAAAACATTGGTGTCGTTCTCGTTGAAGGGCAATATCAAGAAACTTATGTCATGTTCGGTTGGGGTCATGTTTGTTTTTTATCGCGATGCGTGATACGTGATACGTGATACATGATGCGTGATGCGTGATGCGTGATACGTGATTCGTGATACGTGATACGTGATACGTGATACGGGATACGTGATACGGGATACGTGATACGTGATACAGAACGTCTTCAGTGACCTTGGGGGTTAGAGAAAAATAATAGAGAGACCCGGCACCTTCACCAACACATGAATGATGTAGGAAAACAACACTACGCTCCCATTCATGATCGTGTTTTACTTAGTATGAGACTGGACATGATGATACTACATATCTTAACGATGTCAATCTCTGGGCAACCACTCAGCGACATCGTGTTCAACAGAGTGCGCACATCGAAGACAGATCATCCAGTGTTCACACGTGTTGTGAGCCGGAGCTAAGCTATCTTCCCTCATAACACGCTGCCTTGTTTACCGTGTGATTATACACCCGTGCGTGGAGCTCGCATACGAATCCTTGTAGGTGGAGATAATAGATTAACTGTCTTTTATTTTACATATTATAAAGACGAGCAAACAGATGAAATATAATATAATAGACAATAAAGAGACTCCAAAGAATCAAACCAACTCTGATATTTAACTCTCTTTGTCTTCGTTTTGCTTTGTAATTCTCTGTCAACTTTCAATTGTGTGTTTATTATAGACAACGCATTCATGATTATTATAAATTAAAGGATTATGAGTTGATACAAAACTTTTCACATGGTATAAATCGTTTTGGAAAAAGGTAAAAATATTTACATTAATGATTATTTTATTTTACTTTCTATAATCTTTGTCTTTGGGTGAGCACGCATATCTTTTCTTGTCAACAATGCAATAGTCTATCTAGTAGTATATTTAGTAGTATTTTGTTGTTAAAAAATGTAATAACAACAAGGATAAACAATAAAATAAATAATAAATAAAATAGAAGCAGGAAATGTGCACGAACGAAGACATTTGAAATAACTTCCTCAGCAGTTTCTGCAACTGTTTGTAAACACATGCGTCTGGCTGTACAGTGTAGGATGGTAACACAATCTTAGCAGCTACTGGAACTGTTTGTAAACACATGCGTCTGGCTGTACAGTGTAGGATGGTAACACAATCTCAGCAGTTTCTGCAACTGTTTGTAAACACATGCGTCTGGCTGTACAGTGTAGGATGGAACACAATCTTAGCGGCTGCAAAGCCTCGAGGGTTGCTTTCAACAGACCTCGGAAGAACAGCCGAGATTATATACTAACTACTTGGTTTTATTCACAACAAAATGGAGGTAATGAGGAAGAGCCCTCCATACAGACTAATGCTCTTCTTTGATACACACTCACGCACGCACACGCTCGCACACGCTCGCAAACTTTGAGCCACGAAATTAAATCTAATCCTCGGAATTGAATTGAGGAATGGGGGTTTAAGGTTAATAGAGTATTTCCTTGGGATGTGGGGTACTTGGATGTTACGTAATCCCCACATAAATCATGCTTCGCTTTTATTTATTTACCTCCCTGAGAGGGGCTCTAAAAATACCCCCCCCCCCCGCAATGTCCTCCAGATACCAGCATATCGTCGGCCGTGCTGTTGACTCAGCGCATCCCAGATATAATATTTGTCTTGAACATCTCAACGGCGAAGACAGTGAATATGAGGCGGGGATGAGTTTTATGTCAAGAAGATTGTTGGACTCGAGATATTCAATATCCTGACGACAGCAAAAAGTCGGAGTGACTTCTCTCGAATTCTGGTAGTGCAGAAGTTACAACAATAGAAATGCATAGTTTTCTATTTGTTTGCGTTTCTCAATATACGCGTGCTTTCCTCACGTACACCCGACGACAGAAGTAAATCGACGGTTAGACATTAAACTTCGTTAATCTAACTACACAGTGTGCTCTTCCTTTTGTTATTTTCTAGTCACCATCACATTAACATACTCAGTGTGCTACATACGTTGATGATTGACAAATTCGTTTGCTATATTTGATGACATAGATGATGTTTGAATAAATAATGTGCGTTTCCTTCTGTTCGCGGATACACTTCGCAGACTTTTCTCGAGTAGGCAAAGCTGTTAACTCTGCCGACTGACACCACAGGTGTTTGAAATTTTAAACGTACTGTGTAACCCATTTCTACATTTTGTTTTTAAATAATTTATAAAAAATAAATTAGTTTTCACGAATTTTCTATTTTGTTGAAAACTCCTAAATTGACTATATTCTTTATTTTTTTCTGGATTATAAAGACAAAATGTAGAAAATCTTAATACCGCAGGACTCTCCATGTATGCTTTATTCACAACTTTACAAAGTTTCATACGTCGGATGCATCTTGGCCGAGCTAATAGCTATTTGCTAAACTGCAAAATGTGTTCGATTCCCTCTTAAAGAAAACATTCAATTTAATGATTTGAAACTATTCTCGTAATATACAACCTTAAAGCGATGAACAATGTTGTTTTGGAGATACTCTTACCTACGAGGAACATCCTTGTTCGACTTGTGAATGTTGACAATGAACAAGCATTGTTTTGTATTTTGTACGTTGTTTTATACAGTTCTGGCCGGCGGCGACCGAACAATTTAAATTGTTGAACTAAAATCTGAGTAAAAACCTCGAATTCTGCTAGTAAAACTACATTGAGTATATAAATTTTTTATACAATTGTGTTGAAATGTATAAAATATGAAATATAACTGAATATGAAATATAACACAAGTGGCTTGGTCGCTTTGGTTTAAGTCCCCCACTGAAAACCAGTTATATATAACTGAGTGGGTATAGACTCTAAATACGAATTTATTTATTTATTTTTAACGTAAGTCGTGATTTGAGGCTACGAAAGTTTTGGCCAAAACATCAAGCGAACAGTAATTATAATGTATTTGCACGTTGTGGATTTGACGTCGAGGCCTGGAATGGATCTAAGGCTGAGTAACTAACTGTCTAACGCTCGCTGTTAGTTAGTCTGTGCTGAATCTCACGCCTCGTTACTCACTTTGATCTACTCGGCAGCGGTTGTAACTAGGCCTCAGTTCTCGCAATCACAGATACGACTATAGTTCTGTTCTGTTGTTGTTTACCGTTTCACTCTAGTTCGTGCGTAACAGGAGCGACCGCGACCAACTTGGAAGAGCTTTCTAGTTTCTGATTAACTCTGTACTCTCAATCAATATTTAGAGTTGTTAATGTGTAAACTAGGAGGGGAAGCTCACATACACGCATCACCTTTCTGTCCGTCCATCTGCGAGCGTATCACTTGTCTCGATCAAAACTGAACACGACGACCGATTTAAAGCGTTTTTTGTTTTGGCATTGCCCTTCAACAAGGATGATACAGAATGTTTTATGGTGA
Organism: Sweltsa coloradensis; assembly: GCA_024449915.1. Classification (NCBI taxonomy): domain Eukaryota; kingdom Metazoa; phylum Arthropoda; class Insecta; order Plecoptera; family Chloroperlidae; genus Sweltsa; species Sweltsa coloradensis. The sequence continues at coordinate 485,080 of JAMZAV010000082.1, forward strand.
CCCTGGGGTAACAGGGGCGTGGCTAGCCCCACAGAAAGTTTGAAATTTTATGACCCGGCGCCTCCACCATTTTAATTATTTAATTTTCATATTCTTGTTAGACGATCTGTTAAGTAGCTTCGCTCCATTTTTTTGATATTCTCGTACCAGTACTTATCTTTATTGTGATCGAGCTTTACATAAACATCACATTCATTGATTTAATTAAAAAATAAAAAATTAATTAAAAATTGCGTTCTATTTTTCTCAACTTAAAAAAAAACTTTCAATGTTTTTACTCAAAAATCCACCAAAAATCCAAAAATTTCAATTTTTAATTTTTTAGCGTTCAAACTAAAACAAAGAATTCACATAAATTTTTATTGAAAAATCCAACAAAAATCCCAAAATTGCAAGTTATATTTTTCTTGTCTAATCTCTACAATCAAACTCACTGAGCAGTGAGCACATTGTTTCAATGACACCACCGTACTCTCCGGCTAAGCTGAAACACAATTACAATGAATGCAGGCCAATAAAATACACATTAACTATATGGTCGTAACAGACAGACAGACAGACAGACAGACAGACAGACAGACAGAAAGACAGAGCTGGGTTTGGTTTATTGCGACGCTGCCAAGTCCTCGTGCCAGCAGCCCCTGCTTCGGACTCACTGCACACTTTAATATTATTTCACTACACAACACACGGCACAATAGGCTACTTCACCAAACCGCATGGGTGTGTTCGTTGAGAGAGTTGTTCAAACCGTGTTGTAAGTTGGGAAATAATTTATATACGATGTAAAAAAAAAAAAAACAATCGTTTCATACTGAATAAATGCTCATGCACATCTTTACATAAAATACACTCCCTCATTTAAATATCTAATTAATAACTAATTCCCTGTAACGATTATTATTAATAATCCAGTTAATTTCACAAATACCTCTAGCTAAGGGTGCAAATTGAACGATCGAGCTCCAATCTAAGGGTGAAATTTGCCCGAGCTAAGGGTGCAACTTGTCCAATCTAAGGGTGCAACTTGCCCGAGCTAAGGGTGCAACTTGCCCGAGCTAAGGGTGCAACTTGTCCGAGCTAAGGGTGCAACTTGTCCGATCGAGCTCCAATCTAAGGGTGCAACTTGCCCGAGCTAAGGGTGCAACTTGTCCGAGCTAAGGGTGCATCACCTTTAACTCGGACGAGCCGAGATTATCTCCTCTAGCTGTTGCATCAAACCCAATGGCAAAACTTTTCTCCGCCGGGGATAGAATCTGAACACCCGCGAACAAATTATCATAAGCGGAGCTTTTGTAAACGTTGCAACACCGCCCCCCTGATCTGGACATGGTCACTTTACTCTTTGGCAACAACGCAAACTCAACTCTCAGCTTGATGCTAACTTGACTCGAGTTACATCAAACTAAACCTATACTCGGCCACTCGCGGCCACTCAATCTCAACCGACATTGTATCACGGACGTTTAGTAGTAACTCCAGCCTTGTTAATCCATGGTAGTGCTGTTTTAGTTTGCAAGTATCTATATAGAAATTAGTAGGTAGAAGTACTTGTTGTAAATGTGTCTTTGTAAATGTACTTTAAAATGGTCATGTTTTGTTTCCATGGATAATCAAATAACATGTTATGTATGACTGCTTTTTTGGGGGGCGAGGGGGGACCAAATAATTGTAGACAAACTGAAAGTAATTAACCTGGAAACACCAACGTTTTGTGGCCTCTATTGTCAACTCAACTCAAATTGTTTCTCATACCACAACTGTCCACAAGTACAACGTACAATTATACTTAAAATATTTAGGAAATATATGCTGTGAGAGCTAAATGTGAATGCATGCACACGTGTGGGTTTGTTCCCACTTCAGAGCTACAAACCAAACTAAATTATGTAATAGCTTGACGCATTTAGGTTAAAGAACAGGAAACATTCCCTCCATGAAGTAAATTAACATCAGTAATATTTCCTTTGAACGTGCACATCAAACGTTAATAAGATCACACAATATTCCAACATCTCGAATCTACATTATTTCGTGTTCTCATTCCGATTCTCTCGCAGATAGCATTTAAAGGTTTATTCCTTGTGCTAATAGTTTCACGTTTCACAAGACAGACAGACGTGCTCGCGAGTGCACTACTATCATTACACTCGCGTTTTTCGCCTCGTGCTCGTCTAACTATCTTGCAATGTATCCTCAGACTGCAGATACAGATAGATAGCAGTAATTGTAATCGCTGCCAGTGTCCTCGCCTTCCTACTTGGCACGATCCACGTTTGTTTTCAAGGATCTCTAGTCTAGCGAACGAAACTTTATTAGTTTTGTAACGTGATGCCTTGAGTCTTCGAATCTAGTTCGCCACTTCGTTGTTCGAATTTATCTTTCAACATTGTCGAAGAAAATCTTTTAATGAGTATTCTAATGATTGAAATAATAAGACCAACGTGGTACTTGTTTGAAAAACGTATGAAACATACTAGAGAACTTTTAATCTTGATTAACTCATGTTCAAGAAAAGAGGTATAGTTTAATTACAAAGGCAAACTCTAAAGGTGAAATATCTTAAATTTAATGTTAAAAAGTGAGCTAAGATAAGAATCCAGCCATAAATATTTGTTATCCTTTGATTAAATCTATTGTTCACATATTGAGTTCGTGATAATATATCAGACTCCCATCTCAGCATTAATTATTTAATTGAAACTCATTTAGCAACTAATGGTATCAATGAGGAACTTGATGATTGGTACACACATGTTTGGATGACTTCATTAATAACATATGAGGTGATTTATTTGTAATGTCTTGCATGTATTGGCACACCCAACGGGCTGCGATCTAGAGTAGAACAATGTAACTCAAAAACAGCTGACTTGTTCACTTGTTGACTTGTTCACTTGTTTGAAGTCACCGGATACTCGCTTAGACTGAAGAGAATATAGTTGCATTTTAGAACTATTTTAGGGACATGAATTAATCATAGTATACAAAAATAGAGAATTAAGACTTAGATTTGTTAAGGGGTTTAATCCTCTTTGTAAATATACGTATGAATTACAATGTAAGTGCAAAATAGTTATGAATCAATATCATTGTGAAAACAAGTTAAGAAAAACACCTTTGTGTAACGAAGTTCAATGTAATATTAAAGTCGAACTCTACACAAGTCCACAGCTGAAGTTAAAAGCGAAAACGGCTTCGAATTCTTCATCTAAGTCCCTTCCTCTCCCCCCCCTCCCCCCCCCCCCAGCTTTACAAGATTGAAGAAGAACCGAGCTATTCCTGAATATTAAGAGAATGATTCCAACTCTCTTGGAAAAACAAACAAACGCGAATCTTTGGGAAAAGGTTAAATCAACATTAATATCGGATTTGATTTTTGATTTATTGTGGCTTAACTTTACGTTTTAAATTTATCGTGCGATGCAAATCTAGACTATCTGTGGATTATTCCCTGGGATGATTTAGTTCGAAAGAGACATCGGTATTTTGTATAGAGTATGAACTTTGTATCACGTAAGTTTCTCATTGGAAGCTGTCACTGACTCTCCATCAATATAGCTACACCGACAGTGTTGACTCGAGCGTTAAACGCGCGACTCTGATTCGGGAGGTCCCAAGTTCGAATCTCATCTAGACAGGCAGTTAACTTTCGTTTTTATATTTATAGATGTTTTTGCACTTTTTTGGGGAATTTAATAACTGAAGGGCTTTCCCCAATCATTAATACGAATGCAAGGGATTGAGTCCTCTCAAGCAGCCCTCGGATATTCCTAAATCCCAACTATCCTCAATCCCCAAACCTAGTTAGTCACCTGAAGAGCTGGGGTCGCACACCCTACAGAAAGTTTTCCTTCACTGCACAGATTCTGTGTGTGTCATGTAGGGGGGGGGGAAGGGGAAGGAGGGGGGGCAACTAGTTACTCGGACACCGCACCGGGTAAGCCACCACCGACTCCGACGTGATTATGATTGATGAAGAGGTCTCTAATCAAATAACTCAGCGAGAATGTCAATATTTGGCTTCAGATAGCGACAGCCCCTCTCAACCACACTCAACATGCTATCACTATCTGCACGTGTGAGGTTCGCTGTTTGCATTCTTCTCAGCATAAGTTACTGTGCGAGTTCAATCATTTGAAGTGTTAAACCATTTAACAAAGACAAACTAATAGCTGTGTGACATGTTGCATGGGTAAATGGTAATGATGTGATAATAAAGTTTTTTTAAACTATTGTTGGGCCTACCGAGACAACACCTTGAACACCCCTGTGTAACAGTAGTAAGAGTAAGTAACACTAGTCATCAAGACCCGGCACATCCACCAAAAACAATCTTCATTTGCTCAAACTGCATCTAAATAAATAAATAAATAGATTCATTTTTTTAAATAAATAAATTCAATTATTTATTTAGACGGACCCGGCACCTCCACCAAAAACAATCTTGATTTGCTCAAAATGCACCTAAATAAATAAATGAATTTATTTATTTATTTATTTAGATAAATAAATTAGCAAATCAAGATTGTTTTTGGTGGAGGTGCCGGGTTCTTGATGACTAGATTTTTAAGCCGCTGGTATTAGTATATTTCCTATTATTCTACACAAGAAATAAAATTAATCCAAATCCTTAAGGAAAACCAAATATTGCCAGTCTTGGTGGAGGTGTCTACTTATTTATACTGGGGGTGGGATATAGACAGTTTTCCACCATCCCCCGACCCCCACCCCACCTACTAAAATTTGGTAAGTAGCATTTACGCTCGGAGCAAGTTAATGTTTATCACCCTAAGATGTTGATAGCGCGGTGAGATAATCAGTCACCTCAGACGAGATCCATTATTAACCCGGGGTACTAGAGTAGAGCATGGAGGCTAAGCGCACGAACACACACACGCACACGCACACGAACACGAACACGAACACGAACACGAACACGAACACGAACACGAACACGAACACGAACACGTACATGAACATGAACACGAACACACATACGATCACGAACACGAACACACATACGAACACGCACACGCACACGCACACGCACACTGCATGTGTAAACGTAAACAACGCCGTGTATTTAGCGTGAGTGTCAAGTGAAGCTACCTCAACATAAATATGAGACTTTCATTAGTTAAATCTCAGCCCACATGGTCTTCGTTTCTCACTCGTCTAAGACCGAGAATGCCGACTAAATAATGAATATGATAATTAATGATGTGTTTCCTTCTCTTCCAGGCTAAGCGTGTTGGAGTCTTCTCTCCTTGACTCACTACGAGGACCTAGTTGCTGAGAGAGGTAGGGTAATATCGATCATAAGTATTGTTCTTTCTTGGCTGGTTGATTAGCTGAGCTGTATTTCACTCTGTTGGTATCACTACGAGGACCTAGTTGCTGAGAGAGGTAGGGTAATATCGATCATAAGTATTGTTCTTTCTCGGCTGGTTGATTAGCTGAGCTGTATTTCACTCTGTTGGTATCACTACGAGGACCTAGTTGCTGAGAGAGGTAGGGTAATATCGATCATAAGTATTGTTCTTTCTCGGCTGGTTGATTAGCTGAGCTGTATTTCACTCTGTTGGTATCACTACGAGGACCTAGTTGCTGAGAGAGGTAGGGTAATATCGATCATAAGTATTGTTCTTTCTCGGCTGGTTGATTAGCTGAGCTGTATTTCACTCTGTTGGCAGAACTGCGGGGGTCGTTGACAGCTACCTGACTTTTTGTTTGTACTTCACCGTTATAACTCACGCAAAACGGGGGTGTTTAAGTTACTTTACGTTTCTTTGAAAAGGTGGTAATTTATTACATGCATTGTGTACCGTGTACGGGATATTGTCGCTAGTCAAGGTCGAAGGTTTCTTGTTTGTAGGTTGTTGTTCGCGGTTTCCCCGTGTTCGAAGGATGTTTTGCAAGTTGTTTTTGTAATTGCACGCGACGCCCGAGACTTAGAATGCAGTTCATGACGGGGGGAATTTATTATGCGGCTTTTCACTTCTCAAAAACTTTCGAGTTATAAATGTTTTGTTTTTTTGGTATCTCGAGAGCGCAAAGTTTGTTAGGTGAGTGACTTTGGAGACTTCCGCTCCTGAACAATGGAGGCTCGAGGGCCTCGCTGTGTTTTCCGCCACGTTACGGCCTCATATTCGTCCGGTAATTCCCAGCAGCAGCTTTCAAAGGAGTTCTGATGGGATAGGTTAATGGAAATTAAAGCTTAAACCCCTTCACAGGCATCATTAACCGAATTAACAAATTAGGGAAAGTATCTTAGTTGGTTCTCTTCTTACTTTCAATATTTCCTAATGAATTATGTTCACAACCTCCGGCTTCAGCTTCACAGATGAGCACGGTTTTAATCTAGCTTACTGAGTTCGGCGTTAAAGAAAGATCGGCATTACGAAATTAAACGGATGAAATGGAAGAGTTTGAAATGTTCACCGAAATTCGACCTCGTATTTGTTTCATGTTTTACAGCCAATCACTTTAATGAGAAATCTGGGGTTTCAATGGTATGGGAAATAGGAATTCAGTTTGAGCTTTATAGAGATGTCTTATAATTAATGCGGTCATTACAATTTTTATCAAGTAAACTAAAGGAAACCGAAATTATATTCAGAGGGATGGATACAAAGTTAAACCCTTATACTGGGAGAGTTTCTAGGCTTATCGACTACGTGCACTTACTGAGTACTTCGTACTTTTCCAATTACATACAAAAAAAATCAGTATATTATTTTGATTGTAATTGTTTTGTGTAAGTGACCTTGGTTAATTGATTTTGAGTGTGTGTTTTTGTTCTATTATTTTGATTGTTTTCAACATCCGACCGATTTCCAGTTAACACAGTTCGTTTCCTGCGATTCCTCAAAGTACATTAAAATATATTCGTGTTTAGTAAATAACCAAACTTTGATTGTGATTTTGATCTTCGAACCGCAACAAATAACCAAACATACGCGTTACATTAGAGGGCAAACTATTATAATCACTAGGAAAACGCTTAAGTCCCGCCGCGTTGTTGGATGAGCGTAATTGGTGCATTGAGCTGCATTGTGTTACGCGGATTTTCTGTTGTTCTGTGAAAAAATCATTACTTAGTCGACGATTTTTTTAAATTAAATTAAATTAAATTTTATAAGAAATAATTATTCGATTGCGCTCAAATTTTACACGAGTATATTAATTCATGAAATTAAGGTTCCATAAAAAAATCATTACAATAGGATAAAGCATGTAGGTGTTATATTGTCAAAGAATTGTTTTAAAAAAGAAAAAATCCGTAAAATTTCGATTTTTATGAGAAATAATTTTTCGATTACGCTCAAATTTCACACGAATATCTTAATTCATAAAATTAAGGTTCTGTTAAAAAATCATTACAATTGGATAAAGCATGTAAGTGTTATAAGTCGAAGAATTTTTTTAAAAATCGAAAAAAATCGTAAAATTGCGTTTTTTATAAGAAAAATTTTCCCGATTGCGCTCAAAAACGTGGCAGTTCTAAGTTCAGAGATTTCGAAGGCCTCCATAAAATTTCATCGCAATCGGAGTATCGTTTTAGCCGGAATCGTGTTAACAAACACACAAAAATACAAAAGAAAAAAAAGAAAAAAAAAAAACATTCCGGATTTTTTCTCCAGTGTAGTGAAATGGAATCTTCGCTTCGCTCGCTACGCTCGCTACGCTCATCCAATTATATAATTATTTATATATTATCCCACACGACGCTCGTGAGGTGAGAGTGTACGTTTAACATAGAAGGAAGACAATTCTTAACGGATTCTTTTATTTCTCAATTTAATTGATTCGGAAACACTCCCGTAGGTGTAATTGATTTGATGTAAATCAATCGAGAAATAACAAAACCCATCTCAGCGGGGTATCGAACCCCGGTATCCCGATTGCCGGTCGAGTGCTTTAAACCTAAGCTACCGAGACGGTTAACTAAATAAAAACTGGATTGTTGGTGCATTGTAGATGTGAATAGATTGGAACTGTACTGCAACGATTCTGTTGCCTTTGAACTGACCATCTAAACACGATTTAGAATGTCATTGCCTAACGCAGGTATGAGCGAGGGTTTATTTCTCGATTTCTTTGATCGAAAAATACTCCCGTAGATGTAATTGATTAAAATAAGATTCTATTATGTTCAGTTTGTCTACTATGTGAGTGATTGCTAATACAGAACATGAACACAGGTGCATTCTTGAAAGAAAGCCCGTTACCTGTTTCAAATAGGTTCCATTTGAAGTACTCGATCAACTAGAAGTTCCTTTACTCCCGTCATGGAAGTTTCTTAGTAAAGTCGTGTCCCGAGATCGTTTATCACAATCACCGTCTATTTATACACAGCATGACAAACATTCTGCTAAACCGCTTGTAATAAGTAATAGTGAGGTGCATTCGTTTATACTATGATAATAGAAAGAAAACTTTTCAGATATTTCACATTTTTTTCGAAACTTTAAAACATATTTGGTTATCCCGCATGTGAACTCAAGAAACTGAATAATGATGTGGAAAGTTTTAAACGTAGATCATAATATATCAGAGAAATCCAACGTTAATGTATTGTGCGAGATTGAAAACTGAATGGGAGTAATATACATATTTTTAATATTATAAATAGATCAATCGAAAGTCGTTATGTTATTATAATGGATTTCGATCAGAACATTGCATATTTTGGTTAATTGGGCAACACATTTTGGCGGTATTATCAATCTGTTCACGACATTGTACCCGGTATTTAAAATATGGTTAAATTGTGTAACGAAATGTAACGTTTTCCGTAGGCCTTTATTTCCGGGTTGCTTTGTACTGTTTCAGTTGATGAAAGTTGATGAAACTGAAACTATTTCAGTTGGTGAAACTGAAACTATTTCAGCTATAGTATTTGAAAATTTCGTTATTTGGCGGTGATCCAATTTTCATATTGTCTGTTCCAAAGTTTTTCAATTCGTCCACATCTTGTGAAATAACGAACATGAAGACTTAATATTTATTTCTCTCGTATAATCGTCCGACAACTATTAGTTCCATCTCTTGATAACTTTGCCGCTCTCCCTGTCGCTCATATTGATAGGAGACACCACGCTACGCCCAAGGTGACAAGCAGGAATATTTTACTCTGTGTGGATCGTGTTTCTTTCTGTCTCGCGCCCGATGATATTGATGTAAGTGTCCATAGATATCCCATATAATTGGCTAGATAAGCAGTCAGCGGCCCACTTCCGGGACAATTGGAAGCCATCTTGAATGGGTGAGTTTGCATGTTAATTAGATGGGAGCGATTAATCGAAAAAATATTTTTAAAGATGGCCGCCAGTTTGACAGCTGAGCATATTAGTACTTTGACACAAAATGATTACTAAATTCCTTATCAAAACTGTGCAATTTCTGTTTGTCAATAACCATGCTGAACAAGCTAAACCATTATCAATAATCCAGTTAAAAACTTTATTGCATTAAAAAGCATAAATTTAAAACGCCAAACCGCCCTGTTTAATGGGTGAATTGCCCTGACGCTTCAATTTGGTACACTCGCGCCTGTGAGGAGGTATTGGAGACTGCTATCTAGCCTACTATAGGTGCTAGATATCGATGTAAGTGTCGACAGCCACATCAAGTGTGCGAGCATAAGGCAAACAACGAAGTCAGTGTAACCCTCGTGCAAAGCTGGACACGAACCATCTGATGTAAATGTGGTAGTGTGATTTACTTGACAGGCGTCACTACCCAGCTCTACTGCAAGCTACGAGATAAGTTCTCTTGAGCACGACATTACATGCAATTTCACGATTTTCATTCAGTCTTGTGTTCAATGTGATATGTGTTATTCTCCTTCATTGAATAATATAAATTTGTTCGTGTCGTATTGGTTTAGTAAAGAGTTCTACCCGAATTAAAAATCCGTGATATTAGAAGCACCGCCAAAATATATAAAACATCAAAGATTTTCTTTTCGTCCCTAACATAGGAATAGATAGATCAATATTGAAACAGAAAACATTGCACAATTGAATCACCTACAAAACACCGAAATTTTCAAATAATAGAAACAAAAATCATCACCTAAATATTGCAAATCAACCATTAAATTAACAAAGTTACATTTTTAATTCTATTAGATAATTAAGGATATGTTTTTACATTTTTGTACATAACTCAAAACAACATAGCGCACCCACAAACATTTGCGTAAAGATTAATAAAACCTCCAAAATGCAAGTTTTAACCAATGAAACGAATATAAAGTTATTTCTAAAACGAAATTCTATAAAATAATAAACAACCTTTCACGGTCTCTAGCCATAATACGTGAGTAAAAATATTAAAAGTAGACGCTTAAACTTATTGCAAAGATGTTGATAACAAGTGAGTTTGTTTACCCCGCCCTAGGCCAACTTGTTCCGGCTTTAGCCCCGGCTAAGCCCCTGCCTTTCAACTACGTCTTAGTAAATGAATCCAACAAATCAGTAACAAGGTTTAAAAGAGAAACTTACAAGCTTAGAAAAGTTGGCAATCCCCTCCGCTCTCAGTGAAGCGGCTCTGATTGTGTGGGGTGGAGGGTGTATACACTACAACTCTGATCGACAAGAGGCGCTACTAAAGTAGATCGCATTTAGAGTCTGCCCGCTCAGTCACATGACTGGATCTTAGTGTGGGACAGCAGACCAACGCCAGACACCATTTACATTTATTTTATAACAAGGAAAAACCGATCAATCAAGCTGGACACGATTCCACCCGCGGACAACAAGGCTCATAGACATGTGTTCTTATTTCTGCTTAAAGCGGTAATCGAACCCTGGACCTTATGCATTGGTAGCAGAGCGAAGCCCCTAACCACTAAAGAGGCTAGATAAACTGTCACCAGAGAGTGGCCATACAGAGCTTCCGGCCGCCATCTTTTTGCCAAGTCATTTTTTAGTTTCGTCAACTGCCGTAAAAGTAAACAAATTTGTCTTGAAACAGACGTAAACAAGTTGGTCTGTTGTAGGCCACATTTGTGTTTCAAGCCTGTTTCCAGCAACATCTGTTTACTTTACGACAGCAGCTGACAAAACTAAAAATTATTTGGCAAAAACATGGCGGCCGGAAGTACTGTATGGCCACTCTCTGGCGTAAACTTATCTAGGCTCTCTACACTAACCACACAAACAAGAACTAAACCAAGGTGAAATCAATGTCGCCCTCCAGTTTCATATTTCCCTGCTAGAGTTATACGAGAGGGAACGAACCTTGTACTGGTGGAGCCTCAGCCCATTTATAACGTGAAATTACACCCCTGGAACACGAAACAATGCGTCACCGAGTGACACGCCCGCGGCAGGGGATGATGCCGAGAATGTAACTCCGGGGGAGGTGCAGACAGAAAACAACCTCATTTTCAACGTTTGTCAAAATTATAAACTTAATAACGCCCATCCCATCCCATCCCATCCCATCCCATCCCACTCGTCAAGTCGGCTTTTGTGAAATGCGAAATAATTTTCAATTTTAGTACACTCGATTAGGTCCTACATCAATTTACTCCGGATTATAATCGCATCTAACTTTGAAGGCTCATTACACACTTTGACGGGGAAAGTTTTTCCTCTTGGCTGTTATGTTCTGGGAAACTCTCCTGAATGTTATCTCGCCTCGTGAACGGAGTTATAATTACACCGATCATCTTATTGTGCAACACACTCAGAAGAAACCTAGACTGTGATCACGAGTAGCGTGCTTATCGCCAACTTTATCAAAACTATGAACGTTAATGAAACTATTTTTATTACTAACAAATTACCTCATTGCATGATGAAGAAAACTTAACTCGGAAGCGAATTCAATTTGACTTTTCTGTAACGCGACTGTTGAAGCTTATTTCATCGGTTACATTCAATACAAATAGATTTCTGTAGAGTGTAAGTGGAATGCTTGGTTTGATGTCGACGTCGGGACTTGATTAAACCACAGCCACAGCTCCGGAATGATGTCACTGTGGAAGTGTAGCCATGTTTATAAAGCTTTGTAATCGCCGGACTGTTAATAATTTGTAGGGACAGTGTGCGTTCACCCTAGGCCTATGTACAATGGGGGCGGGCTGAGTTGGCTATAAAATAGTGACAAACGCAACATATTATAAATAAGTAATTTGTATTTCGGGCCTACCCACCCAGTCAAATAACTGATTTGCAGAGAGGAACTTTAATATTAAAGCGGATGTAGCCAACCATGTTGGTACCGACACCAATGACGCGCGAACAATGAGATATTTATGATTCATACAATTATTATGTATTGTAAAACTATTGTATAACAAATTACGACCTTGCCCTGATTGAGACAAATAAGTAAATTCGTATTTATAGAGTTACGTACTCAGTTACAAGGATTGGTTGTCAGTGGTGGACATTTTTATACGATTTAAAATCGTGTCCAACTTGTTTATTCGGTGTTTCCTGATCTGTTTGGTCATTGTTAACTCATCGATGGCGTCGGCGCTGGCAGGGTTGTCATGGTCTGCGTTTAATTAAAGTCCTGCACTGAAAATCGGTGACTGAGTGGGTAGAAGACTCCACTAAATACGAATTTCATTTTCAATTTCAGAAACCTACGAACCTCTGTTTGAACCGGGATTCAAACCCAGTACCTTCCTAACTGGAAAGAGGAATAACACAAACGTCCAAAGAGACACATGATTTAAAATGTTTATAGATAAATTGTAGACATTCATGATTCATTTTCAATCATTGTCACCAATGGGGGCTATGAACCATAATTTAATGTTGATACTCGAATAATGTGGTAGCTTCAGCTTGGACATGGACGATACACAAGCATAATATTGTCTCTGAGCCGATGAAGTTAAATTAACATTAAATAACAAAACAAACGTGGTTGCGTCAGTATTGATTGTATTGGAAATAATCAAGATAATTCTGTCTTGGTCTGTTTTAAAAGTTACTTTTTATTCGCGTCCTATCTACTTCCAATTGTAAGCACATAATAAAACACTGTGTGTAAGTCACCCCAATAAACCAATGATTATCGCACAATACAACACAACACACGCACTTGTTGCGTGCGGGGATCAGACATGATGCGTGCTCTTACACCCCCGGCACGCGTGCGCAGTCTAGCGTACAAGGTGAGGGGGTCCAAGGCTTTTCACACCTCGCGCAGGTGAATTATGAAGTAACACTGTATACATGATACCTCAGAGTTGAATAATTCACTGTTTTAGGCACCTAAACCGGCCCAGGGTGCAACGCACGCCCCTCTCAGGGCCCGGATACACAAAGAGGAGTTAACCAAAATTAGAGTTATTTTTAGGAGTAAGTTTATCGGTATCCACGAAAGGGAGTTATATTTAAGTTTTAACTGTAAAATTCAACCTCTGCTATTTATCAGGGGTTACATTTTTAATCCTAAAATCGGATAAGAACAGCTTAGTCCTAAAATTAACTCCGTGTTTTGATAACTCCTCATTGTGGATCAGGGCTCTGGTGTGTAAATACATTGTGATTAGGTGATGTTCGACTTCGAGAGCTGTTTAATAGGACTTAATACATTGCATTCATATCAACGACTGAGGAAAACTAAGTCAGAGGTGACAATAACGAGGATTTGAAGGGAATGATAATTTGTACGTGGTAAATGTTTTGCATCCTTGGTCAGTGTGTTTTGTATTTGTTAGTGTATTTACGAAAAAAAAATTGTAAAGTAGAGTTATATTATTGGGTACACGAAACACGTCTTCGTACAAAGTTTAGCTCATTGGTCGAGTTTGTTCCAATGCCCTACATAGGTCGGCCAAGTTTCCAGCGTGTCTATGACAGGCCTACTATTGTCCTAATAACACAAGGTAGCAGTTTGTTATTGATAACAGCTGAGAGGTCAAACAACTATTAAACCCCCACCCCCCGTCCAATCTCGAGTCAATACAGACACTAGCTGACTGCGGGGCTTCTTCAGGCGAGACGATAAATCAGAAGGAAGAAGAAGAGGAGGCAATATAATGCCTCTGGCAAAGACTTGGGGATCGCGGACTTCATAAATCTAGAGACGCGTATATCGAGGCACCTATGAAAGAGAGGGGGGGAGGTGGGGGGACTCCTCTCAATTTGATTGAGATTCTCGAATCTCTGAGGGTATGTTTACACATGGGGGGGGGGACGGCGGGACCCACTAGAAGCAAGTGTTATCAAAAATCGTTTTCCAATACCCACTACGGGTCACATGCTTCTCTATATAAAAGACAAAATGGCTATGGCTACGTCAATATACAAATACTGGCTTCGCTTCAATAGGCTTGGATTTCGTCATATTCGCCACCTGCTCCCTGCAAAGAACTTACGCAGGAAGACGGAGCCAAACCGCTCGAAACGAAGATAAACCAAGTCGTGGACTCGATGCCTGGTTCCCAGCTTGTTTTCTGTACAACCATGCTCGGGATTATTTACAATTAAAATGGTGTCCTAGGTTTTATAAGTATAGTTAACAAATGAACAAAGGTAAATCTATCGACCTTATTTTATATTTCTTATAAACACGGTTTAAACAGTTTCATACAAAGTGTCAGTTGCGATTTTCAGACATGACCAAAACTAGTTTCCAATAATTTCTTAGTTGTAAGTACGCTCATCATAGCGTATTACAAACTTCAATTATGCGTTTTTGAAAAAATTCCTGCTTGCAATATGTGAGTTGGATGGTGGATCTTCGGTTTTGTTTGTCGAGCATACTCTTGTCTAGATATGAATATATTTGGAAAAGTGTCGAATTTAATATCTTACATTCTACGACTTATTTCTTCCACCCTCTTACAAATACCTTATATTTGCTGGAGGAAGAAGAAAATAATGCATCGATTGAACGATATTAAAAGACAACGTTTCAAAATATATTGGTGTATTGACAAGAATAATATGCTGAGCAAACAAAAACATCAGCCATCCAACTCAGATATTGAAAGCAGGAATGAGGTTGGAGTATTTGTTATTGAAGTCACTGTCATAGTTAAAAACTGATAAAAATATATGTTTGCTAATTTTAGAACGAAGAAGGGCATTATTAATTTTCTTTGTCAACAGCTTTGTTAAATACGTGATAGAGATAACTTATATTAGGGCGTTAGATTCATTTTGATTTTAATCCGTCGCCTGTAATATTGTAATCGTTGTTATAAATAAGTGATTGTACTTTTAACATCAACATTATTTTCTAAAAACGGAAATAATTTTATGATAATGCACTTTTCAAACTATTTCTACAGCATTATATACGGCAATGTATTTCTATTTGTGAGGTATGTGTATGCACAGATGTTACAGCTTTCCATTGTCATCCATATGACGCACGTAGGTCTTATAAAAATATAAAGGAGGTGGTTAGAGTGTTATGCATTGAAACTAGAAGATATATATTTAAATATAGACACGTGATCTCCGCAGAAAAGATTCCTCGCGAAATTGTAGTCTATTTGGAATGTAAGATAATTCTTTTCACATTGTACGAGCTATGTCTTGAATGTAACAAAGAACGAAGAGTAATGGTGAATCTAAAAATATTCTCTTCGCTCTAAGACCGCGATAGAAAAACTAGCGGGAGTTCCATCTTTTAAAATCGTGTGTATAATAGATTGACAGTTTGTCAAAATACTCATGTGTATTTGACTATCAATAATTAATAATTTTGTTATTTAAGTTATAATTTGACCAAGATAAAATAACTTTGGAAATCCCCTGAACAAATGATGGATGGCAATTCCAAAATGTTCGTTGCTAGAAAATGACGTTAGCGTTATTGTTTATTGTGTTATTGTGTAACCGGTGTGTGACAACATTGTAACCTCAGTTGACGCAAGGACGCGCTTAGTATGTGGAGCACACATCATAGTTTGGACTAGAAAACTAAACACAAACTAACATTAAAAAAAAAAACTTGAAAGTAGTGTCACTTTTTACGATTGTCAACAGAAAACGTGTGTGTTACTCATACAATGTTTTTCGTAATCAAGTTCATTTATCGAAATCAAGACAAAACATATTTTTTATTATTATTTGTTATGTGCGAGTTCCCAAAATTTTGGATTGGGTCAGGTACTTGCGAGCCGAGCCAACTATCAAAACAGGGTACAATATGTTCGGGCATCATAAAATATATTTTAGGGAATGGTGGAGGCGCCGGTCCAGGACACTTTTAATTCATAGCCGGTATACATACAATAAAGGCATTCAATAAAATGGCATACAAGTTAATAGAAAATGTCTTGGGATTGTTCACAAGTAAAAATAAATGTCCACTTATAAAAGCTAAGTATAATAACGGCCGTCTTTTCCCTATACCCGATCCGAAAACCCGATTCAGTTTGCTACCCGGCTGCCAAAACCTCTAACCGCCCAGCACTTATTAACCTTTTCATGGATCTGGTTGTTTATTAATCTTTTTGCAATGTTCACTCCTATAAATCTAGGAATGGTACATTGCAGTTTGAGATGACTCCTGTTAGAGTCGATTGTCAGCGAAAAAAGGAATAAACAATTTTTCCCCGTCAAATTTTACACATATTTATGTTAGCAATCCTGACAATAGTCGGGTACCTAAACATGAATTGAATGAGCTATATTGACTAAGGTGCAATACTCGCGAAATAATTTATGGTAATTGCAATACATAGACCGTTTGCATCTGCATGTTCGTTGTGTATAGGCTGTTATTTGTGCGTATTGGTTTGCGAGCGCCTACCTGTTTAGATATCGGAAACAAGGCAACTAACCACCGCCATGGCATCTACGATGATTAAAGGTTAGCCTCATCTAATCTAGTGGTCGTTAAACAAATTCTGGTCGATGTTACTCTGTAAACCAACAAAACAAACACTTTTTTTGTTATGAAGCCATGTGTGAAACCGTTTAGGTAACACTCAGGTTGTTAAAGCAGGACAAACTTTTAATGTCTCTCCACAACAGCGATTGTCAGGTAACCAGTAAAGAAATAATCTTGCTCGCATTAACCAGAAGATAGATTTAGAACACAATGTAGTCAGAATAGCTGGTGACGAACCCGAGACCTTCCGAATCAGCCACACGAGTTATGCATGAGGTATATATAAATCAAAGTCGCTTGGTATACGTTTTGAATACATAATTAGAGTGATTTATTTACTATTCATTATTTTCATTTCATCTTTCAGAGAACTAACACTCTCCAGTTAGACAGCCATCTTCAAAGTGTTATGATTTGGTTTGATTTGATTTGATTTATTCGATCAGTATGTTATATACAGAAAACAGTTTCAATAGATACAACAAATATAAATAAAAAGAGGTATGAATTAAAATAATTGGCAAATAAATTATAAATTAAAACTAACAACACAGTATAAATTATAAATACATGGGTTAAAAAGATATAAGTTAAATATTGTTAACATAGGATATTGCCGTATTTCCACGTATCGTTGAAACTTCGTACCATATCACTGACATCATTAACATAATAAAAGGTTTTATGATAGCCCGGGAGAGTTAAAAAAATTTGGAGCCCCTTTATAAGGTAAATCGTAATAGTCACATAAATACAGAAACATTCGGTAAGGAATGCCAGGGGATGAAATCGAACTAGACTCTCGCAAATATATAACATTAACGCTTGATTGTATGACTTCACTAATCGAATCGCTTGTGACAAACCTAATATAGATAAATATTTTTAATCAAAACTAGAGCAATCCAATTTATCAGTTGCTGGTTTAAAAGATTACATACAACATAAAAAAATCATTTAGTACGAACATAAAATTACCTTAGAAAACCACTAAATTCAGTTGTTCAACTTCGTACACTGCGAGTTTGGCCTTTCAGTATCAAACTCATAAACAAGAAAGTTTTCTAAGAGACACAAAGTTTGTTAGTTGAAACGGATCCGTGTATAGTGTACCATTCCCCGCTCAGGTTTAGCATAGACCTTGTTGACTTGCCTACAAGTTCGTCATTGTGAGTTGACCTGCTTTTCAGAGCGGCCGTTCACCCGAGCATTTCAAGATGGCCGCTGCGTTCTGTGACGGAGAAAGTATTGAAGTACTACGCACAAACTCTCTGCCTCAGTTATCCGTAGCTACCATCCATTGTGACCTACAGGTTTCATGGTTAGATGGACGCAATTTCAAATTGAAAACACTACTGGATCGTAGGTGTAATTAGTGGCGAATTTCCCAGTGCGCGATGCGAATGGTGTGTGCGTTAAAAAATAATGCTGTGCGGCGAATGATCTAAAGTGCGTGCGCGAACAATTCATGGAGAGGTCTAATGCGCGTATGGTCATTCGGTGAATATTCAACTACGCGAATGTGCTGGTGCTCTTTTCACTCACAATAACGTGTGCGCACTTTTCATAGAGAAATTATCACACGTATATGTTTAAATACGGAATAATTAAAAACCTTTATGAAATAAGAACAATAATTTATTATAAATTCACATTCTAGACATTCCCGAAAATTAGATAAAAAACAATTTTCTTCCGTGCATGTATCTGTATACATAATGTACTCTACTTGTTAAATTTGTGATAGATTTTTAGTTAATTTATATCAGTCTATGTTCTGAGTATAGTTCGCAGAGTTTTCACTGCAGTAACGATATAGAGTAGGAGATTTTTTAATTATAATAATATAATAATAATACCAATGAAAATAAACATTCATTAATGCTATAAATAGTATGTTTTTGCTGACTTTTTTTTGAATTGAATATATAATTATGTTCTATACAAATGTTAATTTAGTTTCTTTATGTCAATATAAATTAAAAGCTGTTTGTGTTACATTGTTTTAATGTTTAAAACTACAAATTGTTCTCTTTTGTAAAACAATTTGGTTACTGAATGTGAGCTAACATTAAACATAAAATAATAACATGCAAATATCATTAAAACGAAAATAACGCGTGGTTGTCAAATGAGACAGGTCAGGGAGATTCTAGGAAGACGCAACCATTTCAGAACTATTTTCTGTGCACTCCGAAAACCACACCCATCAAACAAGATCAAGAGCACACATTGTCATTCCTTCCTTTAAAAGTTCACTGTTTAAGCATAGGCAACTAACTAAAACTATTATTATCTGTACCTGTTAGTGCTATTAAACTATATGCTTTCGCTCGTTTTGTTTGGTTTCTTTTAGTGTATTTTAAATGTTTGACGATATCCGTTTGCACTTTGTACCTGTCAACGGAAGTAAATCAATACAAATACAAATAATAATATTGGGGACATAAGTTTTAGGGTGTTTTCTTTGTTGTTGTTGGCTGCAGTGCAGCTCGACACAGACTCAGGTTGTTAACTGAAGACAATTGAGTCGAACTCATCAGGAAAGTCTGTTGTCGTTGATTGCGTCTTCTACTTGACCTGCCTTTTCCCGCAGAGTGGACATAACCCGCATCGGACGCACCCCCTGGCACCCTTCTTAACACTCGGGCACCCAGCGATGGGACTTTGTTAAAAACGTTACAAAACTTGAATATCTGAAAAGCGATTTATTTGTGGGGGAGGGGAAGAGGGGGTGTAACACTATTTACCCAACTTTAGCAATTTTGTAACTGGTAACGACAAAGCTATTTACAGTGGACAACATGCAAATTGCTTGCAAAATTGTTATCTTGCCATAGAACTGGTCGACTTACAACGAAAAAACAGTTAGGTATACCCCATGTATTTTTTGCTTTTGTCCGGAAATGACTGGTTTAACATCTATAAAGCATAACAATGGCATGTACACTTTCATTGTATTAAAATGAAACCCAACACTATAATACTTAGCCTTAACAATGGAGTTATTTCGAAAATGCGCGAATGTTTAGCAATAAAATTGCACTCTGCAATTTCCATAATGTAATTGGGCTCAATGTATCCACAGATGCAACGAGGCTAATCGATACGAGACTATTATACGGGCAGACATAACGGAGAGTACGAAGAAAAATTGCGGAGAGAGAGGGATTTAATTTGATTTGATTGTCGTCTTTATTGAGAGAGAGAGAGAGAGAGAGAGAGAGAGAGAGAGAGAGAAGTGACAAACGATATGAGCGCTCGTAAGCTGGTGGCCTGACCACCTCTACGCGGCCGTTTGACTCGGCATTAATATTGAACCCTTCTTAAAACGCGCTTCATACCGCGTAATGTCTTCTGCGGTGGCAAGTCGCGCGATCCCACACATCTGCGACACCCCCACAGTTGTCAGACATCGCGATCCGATCGAGTAATTCTTCATCTGGTTCCATTGTGCGCACATGGCGAGCCTATTGTAATCACCCTAGGGTCAAAACCTTGAAAGTCCGTGAAAGTTGGCTGAATGAAAGAGCACCTTTAATAAAACAGCAAAACTTTTTTTTAGGACATAACCTCACTGTCGGCCATTATAATATGTCGTTTATTGACAATAACGTAGCCCCCCTATCTAGTGAGAAGCTAAATTTTGAGAATCGGTTTTCTGGATAAAGTTTCTAAGCACCTTAAGCTTTCGTCTAAGTATAAGGAAATATAGATTTCTAATTGACAGTTGGTGTACGAATTGTTTGTAGCAGACAGTACAAAACGCGAAAAAACTCGTATTTCTACCGTTTGGCAAAAGAATCGTTCACGAACTGTTATTATAGAAATCCATTTTTCCTTAAACTTAGATGGAAGCTAAAGGTGTTTAGAAACTATATCCAGAAAACCGATTCTCAAATGTAATTTTGCACTAGATATGGAGGCTACGCTATTGTCAATAAACGACATATAATTACCTATAGTGAGGTAATGTCGCGCCAAAAAAATGCTGTTTTATTAAAGGTTCTCTTTAATTTAGCCAACTTTCACGGACTTTTGAGGTCTTGACCCTACACAACAACACACATAACACATACAAATAACAATTGCCTAAATTTCTAAAATATTTGAAAATATTATTAAATTTAATTATATATTTTTTCTGTTCACTGCGCAATCACTGAACATAGAAGTTTTCTTGACCTCTATCCTGGTGAATTATTCCCAGCTTCCAACTAATGTTATAAACAACTAGTAAATATTAACTTGTCCTCGTTGAATGAATTGCTAGGCTCGATCTCATAACACAAACAAACCACTGTTTTATATTCTACGTAATGTATGGGACTTGAATTATTGAGTTAAAAAAGTTATCAAATTAAGCTTTGTGGTTTAGTGTTGTGTAAGTTACCTGAGCTTATGTGCTAGGTTTCGAGATTTATATATATATTCTCGGTTCAAAGAGAGTATAGAGTAGATTCGTGTGGTTCCTACCCAGCAAGATGAGACCCTGGATCGAATCCCGTTTGAAATTCTTCTTCTGTTGCCATTCGTAGCATTTTCCAGGCATATTGTCTATAATTTTGTGACTTGCTCTGGTATTTTAAAAACTATTAAAAGCAACTATGTAACATACTAGGAAAACGCTAAAGTCCCGCCGCGTTGATGGATGAGCTTTTAAATTTTTGTTTGCGTGGGATATCTTTACTTTTGCAAGTGCTTTGTTTTGCTGCCTACGCATTGTAGGTGATTGTTGTCAAGTTTCTATTGTTATCTGTCAATTGGTATTATTTACCGTAAAAAACTTATATTAAAAGCTTTATTTCTATGGATTCTGGCTAACTTTTTCAACTTTTTCTTTCAAAAGGTACTACATCACCATAACCTTAATGTCCATGTATAATATGAACGTTGTAGCCCCACCCGTTTGGTCAGAATTGGCCCAAATGGCACGAAAATATCGCACAAAAAATCGAAAAAAATCGTAAAAGTACGATATTCATGAGAAATATTTCTTCGATTGTACCCAAAAACAATACACCTCTAAGTTCAGAGATTTCGAAGGTCCTGTCAAATTTTCATCAAGATCGGCTATGCCGTTTGCCTGGTAGAGAGTTAACAAACAGACAAAAAACAAAACAAACAAAAAAAAAAAAAAAAAAAAAAAAAAAAACACCCGAGCTAAATTTTTTGGGGGTCAGTGAAATTGAAGTCTTCGCTTCGCTCATCCAAAAATTTTATCCCAGTTAATGATCTAGTTTTGTTTACTTTGTTTCTTTTCATAAAGTTTAATTCGGTCAACAGCCTGTGTAGTTAGCAATAGTTATCATCAAACGTTAATTATAACATGCGCATACATCAGTCAGTAGTTGTGAATTGCAGTTAATATTTTATAATTAACATCACGCCCGGCTGATGCTAATTAACGCCAAAGATAAACCAAACATTTGTAATTTCTTCCTGGTACCATGCTGGACACACACAACTGATGACCGTGGTTTCACGGGTTGGGGATTGATCTTAAATATATTATACACTTACTTTATGCATATATTATATTATTCACTTCTGAGTGATTCATTTCGTGGAATTTAATTCACATTTTTACAAAAGAGTCAAAACAGCACCACAATCTGTACAAAGTACAAGGGCTAAAGCATTATTTTATAGCCAACACCCTTAAAGGGTAAGCTTGAAATCATGGACAAAATTACCATAAAATTATAAGAATTATATTAACTTTAAAAACATATTAGCTGGATTCAATTTACTTGAAATGTATGAACATCTCCATTAGAAAGTTCAAATTGAAATTATATTCAAATCGTAAGTACATCTCATCGCTTTGGCTATTATTTTAAGCTGATGTAAGTACTGCCTAATGCCTTACCGGACCTACAAGACTACTGCAAGACGTGAAGCTTTCAGTATGTAAAGGTAGAGGATTTCGGAATACTGATGGTATGACTCGACCCCAGCATTCTCCATACGAGGGAGGGAAGCTCCATCAAAAGAGGCCAGGAGGATTAATACAACTTTAAATCTCTAAACTAACATCAATCTCACTTAAATTAAACAGTAACTACAGTCAAAAATAAAATAAAACGCATCTTGTACAAATAAGCCAATTACAGCGATCGGTTGGATACGACAAATGAAATGATAATACAACGTTTAATGTATGTCGAGTGCAGAACGCTATCTCAGTAATTGTGTTGGTGTAAGGTTGGCTACCCTGTCGGCGGGTTCTCAATGCAATCTCGCGCTACATCCATCAGACTGTCACCCACCTAGAACTCATCTTCGTATCGTGAAAACCACGGCGTACCTGAGAGTTATTAGGCTTCAAGCTGGGGTGATGCCGTGAGGGACACTCAAGCCAGGCAGGAGCAGACTATTTATTTATTTAACGTCTATCCTATTCAGTTAAAAAACTGATTTACAAAGGAGGACAACTAAATAAATCTACTTACATAGATGCAGGCACAATAATGAACTGCACTTAAGTAAAGATTTGAAATACTAATATTACAACGACAATGTATTGAATTATTAAAACACAATAATTTGGTGTCTCGATTTGGTAAGTCGGGAAACACTCCCGTAGGTGGAATTGTTAATATTTAATACAATTTCATATGTTAAATATATTTACTATATTTTGGCAACAAATTCAAAAAGGATGTTGGGGATTGTGAGCACACATAACATCTTTCATTACTATGTTCTTTGTATAAACAAACGTCTCACTTCTTTGACTCTACTGTTTGTTTACTTGAAGACATTCTTTTATTTTTCTAATTGTTACAATACCACCTTCATTTAAAACTAGTTGAGGGTTTCATTTTCTTATCAATAAAATGACTTTTTACCATAAAATGCATTGCTAAAGTGTTTAATTCATATCTACTTAAACTCAGCCATGTGGGCCAGTCCTGTGGAACAGTCTACACCATCCAGAATGATGTACAATAAATATTCTTTGCAAAAGTAAAGTGGTCCTCCGCATCAACCACTCATGGACCCAACATTTTGGTCCTCCGGGCCGGATTCAAGTAGACAGGTCAGTCTTTTCACTATTGTAAGTAGTAATGGAGCCTAATCGACTACAAAAGTTAGTCAAGAAGAGGGGTGTTATTAAAACACAAATGACTCGTATGAAAACATTCATCGATGCGTTTGTACCCTCAGAAAACAATATTCACGAGATTACTGTAAGGCTCAGACGTTTTCCCAGACATCATGGCTAGATACGACAGCGTACAGTCTGAACTGGAAACTGACGCCCTTTCAGTCAGATCATGACGATGATCGGGCAGTGTTCGAGGAAACTGCGTATGAAGCAGAAGGCCAATGGAACTAATATTAAGGCAAGCAGAAGAACGAAGTGGTAATCCAGGGCCCTCCAGCAGAGCTCCCGGAGAACTTCAAGTATCAGGGGTGTCCCACATGCCACATGGCAGCTTGAGGTTACCATTAGTCTCATTGCCAGCTTTGATGGCAAATATGAGGAGTGGTTTCCATTTTCGGATTCTTTCACGGTGATGGTTCATGAAAACGCAGACGTCATGACCATTCAAAAATTCCATTACCTGTTATCATCATTGAACGGCCAAGCATTGCAGCTAATTCAAAACCTTCCTATCACTGCTGTCAATTACCAAGTAGCTTGGCAGTTTACTGAAGGATAGGTATGAAAACAAAAAACTGATAGCAGCTACTTACACAAGGGGACTTTTGAACCTAAAGGCAGTTCAAAGGGAATCAGCTTCTGACTTGAGGCAATTTGTAAATAGTATTCGCAGTAATTTAAGTGCCCTTAAGGCAATGGAAATAGAACAACCATTGGGTGATATCCTTGTGTCACAACTGGTTCTTGAGAGGCTCGACAAGAACACACGTAAGGAGTGGGAAGTAAAGGAATCTCAACAGTCTTTCCCGCCACTTTCAGATCTCCTCACATTCCTAGAGTATAAGAGCCAAGCACTAGAAACATAAACGCTTCTAATAGCTGTAGCTCTCAGGACAGTCGACAAGGTGATTTTAAGCCCAAACAATACAAGGCTGCTCAACAATCTGATAGTTTCATGTCAGTTAAGAACAAGAAATGTTGTTTTTGTCCCAATCATCATCCACTGTTTTTAGTGAAACATTCATAGCAGCAGAAACACAGCAGCGGAGAGAATGTGTACAGGACAACAAACTTTGTGTCAACTGCCTGCGAGCTGGGCATTCAGTTAAAAATTGCCCGATATCATTAAATTGAAAAATTTGTAATTGTAGACACCATACATTATTACATACAGAAAAGTCTATCAACAACCGTCAAGTAAGCCAATCTTGCCAACAAGTACAGCCAACTAATAGTAACGAGCGTGGCGAATCATCGGCCAATCATGTCAACAGGGATGCCCAAGGCTCCTGTCATGTTGCAAGACACAGAATGCAATCACAAGTTCTGTTGTCAACTGCAATAGTGCTAGTTCGAGACTCAATGGATCAACTACACAAATGCAGGGCATTGATTGACTGCGGTAGCCAATCTAACTTCGTTACAGAAGATTTAGTTCAAAGACTTAAGTAAAGAAAAGTTATAATCGGATAATAATGCAAGGGGTGAGCAATGTTTCAGCAGAAGCCAAGTTCACAACATCCGTTCAATTTCACTCCAACAGTGAGCAATTATAAGGCAAGCCTTACATGTTCTGTATTGTCGCATATAACTGGACAGATACCATCAGCATGCATCGACAGTCAGCACTGGAATCTGCCAAGGGATATCCAACTGGCTGACCCAAACTTCCATGAACCAGGACGTATTGATATGCTTATTGGAGCTGAGTTGTGCTTTCACATTCTTCGAGCCGAAAAGCGTACAAGGCCCGGAGATTTCCCAGTACTAAAAAACCACAGAACTTGGTTGGATCTTATCAGGACGGTATCAAATACCGAATGAACTTGAACCAAATAATCGGTGCCCTCTTGTTTTGTTCGTCAAGAAGACAACCTGACACAACGATTGCAACGATTCTGGGAACTGGAGGAGATCAACTCATCCCCCAAAACTGAGGAAGAGCTTCAATGCGAATCGCATTTTCAACAAAATACCACACGGGACGAAAATGGCAGATTTGTGGTGAGACTTCCACAACTTTTTACATAAACAACTGGGTGACTCCTGCCAGCAAGCAACAGTAAGGTTCCACCAATTGGAACATAAGCTAACGAAGAAACTTTTTATTATATTTGATTATATTTTAGATGGAGTGACTTTGGATAGAGTTCAATCTATTCGAGATCTTGGTGTTGTGATGACCCATGATTTGTCTTTTAATAAACATTTAGACTCCGTTACTCCGAAAGCCTACAAGCTTCTCGGTCTCTTAAGGCGTAATTGTATTAAATCCTTTAAAATGTCAACAACAAGGGCGTTGTATGTTGCTTTAGTTAGGCCACAGGTGGAGTATGCCAGCGTTGTCTGGAATCCTTATCAGGTCACCAAGATAGAGTGTATCGAAAAAGTACAGAAGATGTATATTAAGATGATGTGTTATAAGCATTTAAAAATTGACTATCACAGAAGAGACTATATTACGCACTGTGATAGTAATAGCATAATGACACTTGAAAACAGGCGCAAGCTTTTAGATATGATGTTTTTATATAAAATAGCCAATAATTTTTTTTGATTCAACTTTGCTCAGCCAATTAGATTTCTATGTGCCACCAAGATTAACTAGGAGACATCCGACCTTTTATGTACCCCAAAACAGGATCAATATTTTAAAATATTCACCTCTTCGAGAATTCAAACTGAATTTTAACTCTTTATCTAATAATTCCTTCAACACTCTTGATTTGTTTTATATAGTGTTCGTAGATTTAAATGTATTGTGACTGCCACACTGGCTATGTACTGACTCAGTAGGCCTCGTGAGGAGGCTACGTTTTTGTTTATTTTATTGTTATATTATTGAGTGTGTATATAAATTGACTGCAATTATGTTAATGCTGATTTTTTTTCTTTCAGGTTTTATTATATTACACTTGTGGAATATCTGTATTCTGTTGTAAATAAAGGCATTATTATATTTATTATTATTAAACACCCAGAACTTCGAGAACAATATGTGACATTCATGGATGAGTATGAGGAATTAGGTCAAAATGAAAGAAGTACAAACATCAACAGATGATAAAAACACACTTACGCCTACATACTATCTTCCTCATCATGCTGTTTTTAAACCATCCAGCTCAACAACCAAGACTAGAGTTGTATTCGATGGTTCTGCCAAAACTACAAATGGCAAATCACTAAACGATATTCTTATGGTTGGACCAACAGTTCAACAGGACCTGTACTCAATCGTTCTGCGATCAGGACTCATGAATAGTTTTTACAGCCGACATCACCAAGATGTATCGCCAAGTTAATATTCATCCTGAAGATACCGGTCTTCAACGAATTCTATGGAGAAAGTCACCTGACCAGCAACTAAAAACCTATGAACTGTCAACAGTAACATATGGTACTGCATCAGCTCCATTTCTCGCAACCAGATCTTTGAATAAACTAGCGGAAGAGGAATTGCAAATACCCTCGGGCGGCGGAAATCTTACAACGAGATTTTATGTTGACGATGCACTCAGCGGTTCCAACAATCTGGACGATGCATTGCAACTACAAAAGGAACTAATTGCACTCCTTAAGTGTGGAGCATTTCCCTTAAGAAATGGTGCTCTAACCACCCAGCTTTACTAGAAGCTGTACCACCAGAAGACAGGGAGATGCAGCTGCCTCTTGATTTCAACAAGAAGAGAGTATAAAAACATTAGGACTATTGTGGCACCAAACATCCGATAAATTTCTTGTTGCCAATAGCCTATCATGTAAATCTAAAACAAGATATCTAAAAGATTTGTGTTGTCGTTAGTAGCATCCATATTTGATCCACTAGGACTTGTGAGTCCCATAGTTATCTCATATAAGATGTTTCTACAGAAACTATGGTTACATAACTTACAGTGGGATGATGAATTGCCGTCAGAACTCTCCATTGAGTGGCAAGTTCTCCATAATCAATTGTCACATGTGAACAGCATTCAAATTGACAGATATTGTACTTGTCAAAGGAACTCAAACAATCATACAATTGCACGGTTTTTCGGATGCGTCAGAAAAGGCATATGGCTGCTCCTTGTACATTAGATCAACTAATAAACAAGGTCAAAGTGCAACCAATCTATTATGTTCCAAGTCAAGGGTGGCTCCTGTCAAGAAGGTATCATTGCCACGCCTAGAACTCTTAGGAGCAGAATTACTAGCCAAGCTAGTTCAGAAAACTTTCCAATTTTAAACCTGAAAATTGACAAAGTCTTCTTGTGGACCGACTCCACTATTGTTTATCATGGATTGCATCACCAGCAACACGATTGGAAGACATTTGTAGCCAACAGGGTTGCAAAGATCCAACATCACACAAGAATCGAGGATTGGAACCACGTTTCATCTAGTGACAATCCAGCAGACCTCATTTCACGAGGAATAAAAGCGTGTGACTTAGCTGAACTTTACTTGTGTGGCACGGACCACAGTGGTTACAGCAACCCGTCATCGGATTGGCCAGCAGATGTAACTATAACAGAAGATGACAACATCCCAGAAGAGAAGAAGACATCAGTCACTACACTTGCTACGCAAGACCGTACTGTTGATATCTTGCATCAGTTTTCAAAGGTATCAAAACTCACCAGAGTTGTGGCTTACTGTCTTCGTTTCATCCACAACACAAAACAACCTTTAGGAAAACGATCGGGTTCTCTATGTACTGCAGAACTACAAACAGCATTAACAACATGCATCAAATGGGTTCAAGCATCTACATACAGCCAAGAGATTCGAGACCTTCTGTCCAATAAACAAGTTTCATCCCAAAGTAGTCTCCGAGATTTGCATGTATTTCTTGATGATCAGCAGATTCTTCGGGTAGGAGGAAGATTGAGAAATTCTCAGTTAGCTTATGATAATAAGCATCAAATCATCATACCTCCAAATCATCACTTCACGGGATTAATAATCATAGCCGAACATTTGAGACTGTCACATGCAGGTCCGCAGCTCCTCATTGCTTCTCTCAGGCAACATTACTGGATTCCGAGAGCCAAGCAAACGGTCAAAACTATTATACATAAATGTTTGCCATGTTTCAAACTCAAGGTGACAAATACACAGCAGCTGATGGGCCAGCTTCCATCAGCACGAGTCCAGCCTTCTAGACCGTTCCTTAACACTGGTACAGACTTTGCTGGTCCATTTCATGTCAAGCAAGGATTATTGGATGAGCGTAGCGAGCGTAGCGAGCGAAGCGAAGATTCCATTTCACTACACTGGAGAAAAAATCCGGAATGTTTTTTTTTTTTTTTTCTTTTTTCTTTTTTGTATTTTTGTCTGTTTGTCCACACGATTCCGGCTAAACCGATACTCCGATTGCGATGAAATTTTATGGAGACCTTCGAAATCTCTGAACTTAGAACTGCCACGTTTTTGAGCGCAATCGGAAAATTTTTCTCATGAAAATCGCAATTTTACGATTTTTTCTTTTTTTAAACAATTCTTTGACTTATAACACCTACATGCTTTATCCGATTGTAATGATTTTTTCGCAGAACCTTTATTTTATGAATTAATATATTAGTGTAAAATTTGAGCGCAATCGAGAAATTATTTCTTATAAAAATCGCAATTTTACGATTTTTTTTAACAATTACGATTAATTAAAAAAAATTTAAAAAATAAGTTAATTTTTAATTTAATTTAATTTAATTTTAAAAAAATTTCAACTTAGTAATGATTTTGCCACAGAACAACAGAAAATTCGCATAACACATGGCAGCTCAATGCACCAATTACGCTCATCCAACAACGCGGCGGGACTTAAGCGTTTTCCTAGTTAAGAAGCAAGACAACAATCAAATGCTACGTAGCTGTATTCGTTTGTCTAGCCACTAAGGCGATTCATCTCGAGCTAGTCACAGGACTAACATCTGATGCATTTATTGCCGCACTTAGACGCTTCACTGCTAGACGAGGTAAATGCCTTCATTTGTTCTCAGACAATGGTACTAACTTTGTGGGAGCAAACAATGAATTGAAGGAACTTCGAGACTTGTTCCATTCTGAGCAGCATCAGAATAAGATGGCCGACTACGCCTCAGGTGAACAACTTCAATGGCACTTCATTCCTCCACGTGCACCACACTTCGGTGGCTTATGGGAGGCTAGTGTCAAGTCAATGAAATACCACTTGAAACGCGTTGCAGGAAACGCTGTACTTACCATGGAGGAATTCACTACCTTACTAACTCAGATTGAGGCGTGTCTTAATTCTCGTCCTATCACTGTCTTGTCAAATGATTCATCAGATCCCAGTTACTTAAGTCCAGGACACTTTCTCATTGGTGCTCCTCTGATGAGTTATCCCGAACCCTGTCTATCTGATCTTTCCGAGTCTAGATTATCCAGATGGCAGCGGGTTCAGAAACTGTACCAACAGCTATGGCAGAGATGGTCAACAGACTACCTCAACTCACTCCAACAGAGAGGAAAATGGATATCACCAGAATCCAATTTGCAGCCAGGCATGGTGGTTCTTATGAAAGAAGATCACCTACCACCTCTCCAGTGGAACCTTGGAGTTATCACAGAGACTTTCCAAGGTAAAGATGGTCACGTCCGCGTCGCTGCGATCCAGACATCCGGCGGAGTATTGAAGAGACCCATCACGAAACTAGTTCCCCTTCCCATCGAGTATTCACCTCAACCTAACTAAATATGTTTCGATTGCATTCATCAACAGGGGGGAGTATGTTGGGGATTGTGAGCACACATAACATCTTTCATTACTATGTTCTTTGTATCAACAAACGTCTCACTTCTTTGACTCTACTGTTTGTTTACTTTGAAGACATTCTTTTATTTTTCTAATTGTTACAATACCACCTTCATTTAAAACTAGTTGAGGGTTTCATTTTCTTATCAATAAAATGACTTTTTACCATAAAATGCATTTCTAAAGTGTTTTAATTATATCTACTTAAATTCAGCGATGTGGGCCAGTCCTGTGGAACAGTCTACACCAGCCAGAATGATGCAAAATAAATATTCTTTGCGAATGTAAAGTGGTCCTCCGCATCACCACTCATGGATCCAACAAAGGATATTATATGCAATTAATTAATGAACACAAAATAAAAAAGTAGAGGGGGGGGGGAGAAGTTAAGAAAAAAGAAAAGAAAAAATTGATTTATAAGACGGTCCCACTCAAACGAATATGAGGTTTGCCATAAATCAGGAATAGCAAATCATGGAGTAATCAAACTTTTGCGGAAGAAACCACTGAACGCGAATCTTCATTATTGTGTTCAAATCTTGATAGCAATAATAATACAAAAGATCTTGACTGTAATAAATAATCATATCGAACATGTAATTATTGGAAATTGTATAAGTAAAAAACTGATCACAGCAATGATACAGGACACCTTACTCAAGTTTCGAGCTCCACCAGTGGCCGGCAGCCAGACAATCTAGGCAGAAGACAAGACTTGAAGACAGCTTCTCAGTCAGTGTCCATACACTGTGCTGTGTACACCCGCGGGCAGAAGTAAATCAAGGATAGGGAATGAAATCCCTGAATCAATATGAGACATGATTATTTATGAGAGTTGAAAAGTTATTAGAGCAAAGAAGGTTTCCATCATTCACCTCTGTCGGGGAGTGCAGATAAGATAATCGTTACAAGGAATCTGAGATTTAAAGAATAATGATCAATCAACTGTCAAACTTACAATGAATAATTTATTATATTTTTGTTTATTTTTAAAAAATTTAATGGTTTCCAGATCATAATTCCTAATATAATTCTAAAACTTCTTGAAAGGGCGAGCAAGAATTTTACTAGTAGAACCCCTACAACATTCTTCGTACATGCTCACCACATATGACGTATTTCTTCAAGTTTATACTTAAACTCTCACGTCTTTTAAATGTAGGCCCGACAACGATCAATCAAGCAATCAAACAAACGCAGATATTGCCAGTGCCATCGATAATAGGTCTATCATTTCTGTTTCTTTACTAAATGTGGACGAATTGATCAATTTTGAGACATTATAACAAAATTAAATCAAAGTCAAAGTACGAAATTGGAAAACAATAAAATCCTTATACACTAAAGCTTCATTATGCGACCACTAATAAAACGCTTAAAGCTGAATTTATTCGTAAATTTGGGAAATAATGTGATTTTGCATTTTTGAATGGGATCAAATTTAAATCCTAGTTTTCTCTAAAACCTTAATATGTAGTGCTGAAAACTTAATTAATTAATTAATTAATAATAAAACCACTTTCACGGGGCTTAGCCAGCCGTCCGCGCGCAAGCACAAGCTTGATTCAACAGCTGCAAGAATTTACCCCGTTAAGCGCACTCACCTGTAAAGCTAGTCGCCTGCAGCCTCTTACGGTTATAATTGGACTTTTGCAATGTTATTTTCCACCGCTTATAATTAAAACAGAAACATTTACCAGCCTATAATCAGACCTTCCACTGAAAAAGTAGAATTTAAATAAATGACCATATTCGTATAGTCTACCCACTAGCCCACAGCACTGTTTAACATTTCGTGTTTTTACATTTCAATAAATATATATATATATAAAGAATTTAACACCTAAAGCTAGATTGTATATAATATTTTAGTGATTGTCTACCCAATACGGTACCCAATGATTAATACGGTCAAACTATGAAAACACTATGAGGGCACAGAAGAATAAGAATCGTTTAAATAATTGGAGTAAAATGAATGATAAAAAAATGATAGATACAAGTTTTATACCCCCAGGTATATGGGAACAAAATTATCTTCTATCTATGTAAAACATTTTAGCCTCCTCGACACACAATCCTCGAGTGAACGTCTCTCACACTTTTTCTCCAATTATTTAAACGTTTCTAATTCTTCTGTATTCCTTTTATCTCCCATTTCTCAGTCCATGCTAGTTCCGATGTCCATCATTTGCAATCTCATTCTGTTTTATTCCTCTTTAATACGAGTTATTTTATGGTCTGACCAAAGTACAGTCAACGCTAATAAAAGACAAGTTCTTGTGATAATGTTTTACTTACCAACGTCTAAAAAGCCGCCATGTTCAAAGGACAAACCAGCAGCTAAATCTTCACTTAGGGTATTTAGTTTATGGTTAAAAACAGCTTGGCTTTGTTTAGAGTTTAGACAGTCTCGTCAAGAGCCGCAGGATCTGTTTCATCGCTAAGACTTAAGCCTATTAGGTGAAGTACGCGATGCCCGGCTTGGCTCACTGTGCTGTGGCGATATCATAGGGAGGAACACTACAGCCGGTCCAGCTATACACAGAGATGCGATGAGCTAGCGTCCAGACGATGTGGTGGAAATGAGAAGAGATGCGGCATGAGGTACTCAGCGAGTAATACAAGCGAAAGCTGAAATACAAACCGTGTGAATTAGCTTAGAAATTTAGGACCAAAACCGTGTCCTGAATATAGTGTACGTGAAATTATCTTGAATGATGGCGTGACCTTGAATGTAAAGGGAATCCCCTGTCCTGAAAATGGTCGCGTGACCTTGAATGTAAAGGGAATCCCCTGTCCTGCAAAATGGTTCGCGTGACCTTGGTGTGAAGGGAATCCCTCTGTCCGCAAAAGGTGGTCGTCGGACCTCTATGGTGGTGTTGAGTGTAAAACCGCTCTGCCCGCAGAATGGTTGCGTGACCTTGGGTGTGAGGGAATCCCTCTGACTTACAGAATGGTCGTGTGACCTTGAGAAAGGGAATCCCTCTGCCCTCAGTGGTTGCGTGACCTTGGGTGTGAGGGAAACCCCCTGCCAAGGCCAGGGTGCGTCGCCTTTTATGAAAGAAAACCTTACGTTTCCGTAATCAGAGATTAAGCAGTAAATATTGTATCAAATTGTAATAAAATCTTATATTTTGCGTGCAAATTGCAAAAAGGGACACATTTTGGATGTGCTCGCAACTTTGCATCTTATGCTTTCTAGGGGGTCAATAATGCGACATTTGTTTTCGATCGACAGCGACAACTTTGTAAATACAATACCACTTGTGATAACTTGTCAAACGACAGTGACAAGTTATTAAATAGAACCACAAGACTAACATTTATTTCACTGCCACGCAGAAAATATAAAAATTACCGCGTTTAGCATGACATTCTACTTTAGTAAAGTTATCGTCTGTGTGGCATAAGAATGAATGTATCTCCTTATGACAACAGCTAGTTTTCTGATTGCAATCATCCCCGCCTTCGATGTATACCAGTAGGGGTGCGTGCTGTACTCCAGACAAGACCATCTAGCGCTTAGTGCGCACATATTAGCAGAGCTAACCTAAAAAACTATCTACACAAAACATAATAAATTACTTGGACATAGCATGCCAACTTTGCAAAATATAATAAGATTTGTATTTTATGCCAAGTGCATTTCTCATAACGTGGCTCGGAAAGCAGTGAGGTCATATCTTGAGGGGTTTATGGTCTCTGCGTCAGCACGAACTCGATGCTTTAACGATGCTAATATACGAATACAGCGTAATTGCACTTCGGAATTGGCAATATTATAAAAGAGTCGAGGAATGAGGGCAATATATCTGTATTCACAGGAAACAGAATTACGGGAAGTCGCACTGCCAACACAACAACAATTAATAGTGTGCCGTGACTTTTATATTCAACATATCTTTACAATTAATTCTATTTTGTGTGTGTCTGTGTTTCGTTTTTGTTTTTGTATTTCAGTAGTTTCCCTACCATTATCAACTTAAAATTGTGAAACCCTTAGAATGATGAGATAATGGTTTCAGTACAACGACGATAAAATATTTTTAATGCGCCATATATTTTATGGGATAATGTACTCGTTGGTTAGTCTGACAAATCAATAAAAACCACACAGTTTGCAATTAAACAAGATAGCGTTTCATTGGAAGCCAACGTTATTAATAGGACACACTTGCTTGATGGCACATAATAACTTTTCCCTCGGCCAGGAAGTATCCGACGAACATGAAACTTCCCAAAGTTGTCAATAAAGCATGCATGGACAGCCCTACAGTAGTAGATTTTTGATATTCTGCGTAAATCAGCTAGAAAAAAATCATTAACATGGTCAATTATTGACTTTTTAACAAAATCAAAATCGTGAAAAACATTTTTTTTTTTAATTTGAAAGGAAATTTTTGAAAAGTGTTACTGTAGAATCCTTCATTTTTTATACCGTGACAACTGGCCAAATTCTCAATCATCTGTGATGTTAGTCGGCCGAGCGAACAGAAATTTGCTAAAATCGCTCGTCCTAAGCTCATTCGTCAAACCCGGCACCTCCACCAAACCCACTATTTAAAATTGACTTTCTTTTCTTTACTGATCTAATAACTTTGTTGTCATTGCAATTAATTTGTATCACGTACACACTGCATTGTATGATTTTATTTGCATTTAAAATGTTAGGGAGCGAAGCTGGTCTACATGAATACCCTCGCTCGTCAGTCTCCATGTATCACGATAAAAATACAAATCTAGCCTCCGATGGTATTTGTACATTGCCCTTCAACAAGAATTATAATAACGCTTCTGGTGACCTTGGTGGTCAGGAGGAGGGGAAACACCACCCAAAGAGGGTAGAAATAAGAATATCCGTTTCAAGCCACAAAGTTTCATGTCTAATTAAGTAATAATTGCGTACTTTGTTAATACCCAGTCATTACCCACTTTGTGTTTTAGTAAAACGATATACTTAGCATGTCTGCCTACCTTGTTGAGGCTTATAATGCAAGTTCTTTAATTAGAGCCCTAAAAATACAGTGAGATTATATTACGGTTGCTGGTACACTGTGATAAACGTTAAAAACCTAAACATTATTGTATTCTTACTTTCGTTCGTGGGATCAATATTAATAGTTTGAGACCAGTTAATGTGAGCGCTTTGTTAATTCACGAGAATTTCTTAAAACCATTAATGTCCTCTATGTTGTCTCGAGATTAGGTTGACCTCTTCGTGATAGCACTTTGTATTTCCTTGCGTTCAATTCATCAGACTTTGGATTTAATTACTTTACTATTCTCGTCCTTATTTGGAATTCATCTACTTTTTCTTCCCATTCACCATACAAAGCGTTTGTTCTTATTTCCCCTACCTCTTTTGTCTGCCCTATTTTTATTTTCACACTCTTCCCCCTGTGAAATGTTGAGCTAGTTGTAAGTGGTTCTTGCAGTATTCACGAGTCTACAACGAGCATTAATTCCCTGCTGATTTGCAACTAACCTCGTTCCCTGCGTCCCTACAGGAATACTCACATCTCCCTCTCCCGCCACATGTGTCGCTTCCAGCAATAAACGAATTATTATATTGTAGTTCACGAGACCATCAGTGGACCAACACGGTCCCAGACCCTCTCCATCCTCGATCATTCATTCAGATTATAGTTCGATATAAATGAAATAAGTTATTGCCACTATAACCTTTAAATATTTTTTCCTCTGCTTTGCAAAGATATTTGATATCATTGATTCTTCAACCATTTAGAGATTGTTACATTTAGCACCTATAATGTATTTTGTATTAGTTGTGAATATAACTTATAGTCATAGTCATAGCATTGTAACAACACAGTGGACGAACTAGCTTACTGACCCTGTTGCTCGTTTTCTTGAAAACTTAAGCCCATACATTTTTGTCTACGTCATCTGAAAATATGTCTAAAAGCCCGTGTCGTGCTACGTTGAGGTATTTTATTAATTATTTCATTTTTCTTCATTTCACTAATTGGTTTGAATTTAAAAATCACTTCATCTACAACAGATTTCATTTTGATATTTGTTTTTTAAAGATTGATATACCTGATGCGGAATTTAACGTCAAATGCCGTTATATTATTATGCAAAAAGTTAATCTGGTTTCGATGACTGTTTATCACATTGCAGTAAAATATTATCGTGTTTCAAATATGATCCGAGGTAGAGCAAGAAAACAAATACACTCATATTCGCTATCGCAATGTGATTGCATACGGTTACTGCAGCCATGCAAATAAACCTTCAAACTGTAAAATACATGTTCTGACGGTCGCAAGGCGGGCGCGATATGAGAGCCCTGAAGACGCTAGTGTCGCAAGATGAGCCACCTTGATCCCCCAGTGAATACGAGGCTAAACTGTCAGGACGCGAGGTAGCGCTTTATTGACAACTTCAGAGACGCAGGATCAAAACAATCTTCATATCTGGTGGGGGGTCGGGGAGGTTGCCAGCATTGATACCCACATCTCCAAGGGAAACAGTTACAGTATAAAATCATCGTTCTGCCATCCGTTTCTTCATTGAAGTTGATAAATTTCATAGATTATCCGCTAGGATATCTTAAAATAAAACTAACATTACCCATGTAGGCCTTACTCATCCGTATCAAAATGAATAGATATATGTATTAAGATAAGTGTATTGCAAACATTAAACATCTCATTTAGTACATCAAGATAACA
This sequence comes from Sweltsa coloradensis, assembly GCA_024449915.1. Lineage (NCBI taxonomy): Eukaryota > Metazoa > Arthropoda > Insecta > Plecoptera > Chloroperlidae > Sweltsa > Sweltsa coloradensis. The sequence continues at coordinate 522,482 of JAMZAV010000082.1, forward strand.
TTTTCTGATCAGGGTGCATCGCATGTGTCCACTAAGTTTAGTTTATATGTTTTAAGGACGCGTTAAAAGTGGATATATAGATAACAATACATATAAGTTCAACATCTAAAAATGTTTCCATGCACCTCAACTCACACGTAGTTTTAGAGCCCGGTTAACAGATTTTGGGACTTAGGTGGATCCATTCAATGACGTACATAAGCTTTGCGTAGCTTATATTATGTCATTGGATCCATTCGTCAGTCACTGCCATACGGAGACTCAGTTTTTTTCATTTTCTAACTTTTTTATTTTTTTCCTTTTCATGATTTTTTCTATTTTTCCTTCTTTTCTTTTTCCCCCTTTTTATATTTGGTTCTTTACTTAATTGCATTTAATATCCGCTTTGAATTTGTTCCCAAAATTATTGTGTTATAAATACATTGTTGTTGTAATATTACTATTTCAAATATATTCCTAATTGTAGTTTATTGTTGTGTCTGCATCTTTGTAATTAGATTTATTTAGTTGTCCTCCTTTGTAAATCAGTGTAAACTGAATAGGATAGACGTTAAATAAACAACAAATAAATTAGTATTGACGAGGGATTCAGACTTCTTGTGAGGTGCGTGTTACCAGCGTCGTAGACCACGCCACAGCGGTGAAGTCCACGTTACTCCTAACCAACAAGGTGGAAAGTTCAGTTACGATTGAGTTTTGTAAGTTTTGTTCGAAAACGTGGTATTTTAAATCAAACTTCATTCCCCTCACAAAACAGAAAGCAACACAGATGTAAAGTTATGTGGCTCGAGATTGGACTCGTATTTCCCGGAGAAGTTTTAATGAAGGTCTGGTATCAATACTGCTATACAATGATGAAGTGTATGTAAACCAGGTCAGGGAAGCCAAGCGAGTCCTAGCATTGACAACAAGCCAGCCGTGCTTGACGCCAAGTTTGCTTTGGATTCAAGAAGAGGAGATGCGAATGTGAAGGTCCACTTGTTCTTTTATTTGTCGACAACATGACATTGCCACAAAATACATGGCAAACCATGTTCTCTTTAAAAAATTAATGTATTATTAATTTTATAATCCAGGATGTAATTCTCATAAGGTATGAAAGATTTAGCGATTAAAATTTTAGCTAAAACGAAACATATTTAATTGATTGATTTTTGTTGCTAAAAGTCTATATTATACAATTGCTATCCGAGACGATGAGGAGCGGTAGAAGAGGATGAAGGGCAATAATTATACATAGACCCTTGCCGTATGCGGGATTTGAACCCGCGTCCTTTTAGCGTCATAGGCTTCGTAACTGTGCCACAATCGTATGAGCCACCGCGGGTGGCCAAGAAATAATAGAAATCTTCTGGATGGTGTTATATAATTTAAAAATTTAAATGTTTCAGGTCATAATAATTAAAGATAAATTGACACTGCTTTATTGCAGCTTAAAGTGCGTTGGAATCCATCCTAGCCTGCGATAGGCCCTCGTACTTAAATCATTGCTAGGAAGTTTATCACCTTGAGAAACTCGACATTATCTTTTCATATCGCGATTCGTGGCGGTAGAATGGGACAGCTCTGCGTAGGAGGAAGGAAATGCAATTATTTCATTGTTTCCACACGGGCCGCGGGCGCGTTGCCCCTAGATATGGGATATAGCTCCATAAAACTATAAAAAAATATAACGATTATTAAAGTTTAACCTAGGTCTGCCTGGGCTCGGCACGTCACTCGAGAGATGACTTTTAGTTGGCTACATATTTCATAAGCTAACCGCATTGCGCATTTCACCGGGTTGTACGGGGTGGAGGTGAATCGCGAGGATGATTCACTGATAACGTCACACTACGTATAGCTAATTTAGCCGGTTTTACATGTTGAGGAATTTATCTGATCATTGAAATTATTGTGAAATTATTGTGAAACTCAGATAACAGGGTTTACTCAGGACATAGCTGACACACTTGATAATAATGGTAGGGTTGATGCAATATTTATAGATTTTCAAAAGCATTTGATAAAGTAACTCATAAGCTTTTAATGGAGAAATTTGGAAACAAAATAAGAAATAATAAAATTGTGAACTGGGTTGGGGAATTTCTGAGAAATAGAACTCAAAGAGTCAGAGTGGGAAATGTAATTTCTGAAGAGATTAATGTCACTTCAGGAGTACCTCAAGGCAGTGTGCTAGGACCAAATTTGTTTATTATATTTATAGATGACATACAAGTAGGAATAAAATCCAAAATTCGACTTTTTGCGGATGATGGGGTGTTATATAGGGAAATAAAGGAAGATGAAGATGTTCTTATAATTAAAGAAGATTTAACAGTAATTGAAAAATGGGTAGATATAAATAAATTGGGTTTAAATGTGAGTAAATGTAAGGTTATTTCATTTAATAGAGCAAAGAAAAAAGCGGAAATAAACTATAAGCTGTGTGGTAAAATACTAGATGTTCCCATCAATTACAAATACTTGGGAGTGTTCATAGATAACAATTTGGATTGGGGGCATCATGTGGAATATGTAAGTAAAAAGTCAATACAAGCTCTAAATTTTGTAATGAGGCAGCTACAAGGGGTTCACACAAAAATTAAGGATAAAGCATATAAATCTCTTATAAGACCAATATTGGAATATGCAAGTGCTATATGGGACCCTTATAAGGACGGTCATATCAAAGCCCTAAACAAAGTACAGAGATTAGCAGCAAGGAGAGTAACTGGGAAGGTCAAAAGGTGGAGATGGGTAACTGATTCCAAGGGAAGGAGGATAAGAACGTATGACAGTGTAAATGAAATGATAGAAGGTTTAAAATGGGATTCTTTAAAATTACGGAGAGGGAGAAACAGGCTGTGCAACCTGTTTCGTGCTATGAATGGAATACAGGGATGGAATGAGATAAGCAATAAAATTGAAAAAGGATTATACAAAGGGAGGAAAGACCATGACCTGAAATTGAAATGTAAACTAAAAAAGAAGGATGTTGGGAAGTGGTCTTTTTTAAATAGAACAATTGTAGAATGGAATCAATTGCCAGCAGCAGCTGTTGAGGAATCCTCGGTAAAAATGTTTAGAAGGTGTTTGGAGGATATTGATTTGGATCTGATGTAGATTTGATTTCATTGATGTTTGATGTTGCTTTGATGATGGTGTCTTAGATGTAATACCTATAAGATATGAAGAAAAATGAATGTGAATGTTATATTTTTGTACAATTTTAAAATGTTAATTTTAGGAACTTGCCACCATGTAACCACATATTTGCAAGGATAATAAAATATATAATGAAGAGTGTTGGTGTTGACAAGCTTATGTTTAAAATAGGAAGAGAAAGATTGAGATGGTATGGACATATGAGAAGAATGGATATAAAGAGAATACCAAGAGCAGAATTTGAAAGTGGAAATATGAACAGAAGAAGACCTGGTAGACCAAGAGACAAGTGGGAGGACCAAATAATAAATGATGTTGAAGAGTGAGATAAATGTTGGGATGAAGTAGAAGCAGAAAGACTATGGGAGGACAGAAGGAAATGGCGTAAGCTGGTGGTAAGAAGCAAGAAAGAAGAAGACGATATGGACGGAAAAGATGAAATTGAAGACGAAGAAATTGGAGGAGAAGAGGACATGACAGGCCCGGCAAGCCGGTGGTAATAAACTCTGTGTGCCCTAGAAAATCTGGTGGTTAGCCACCCCCTGACCCGACTTATGTTGGAAACAGGTGTAGGAAATATCTATATTGACAAACTTAAAACAAATAACTATGATTTTCTACGGTTATTGTGTAACATAATTTATCTCCATACAACGAGAGAGAAGAGGTATTTGTACATCACTTTTATATTCAATCAATTCATAATTTTCACCACTCGTGATTTCATCCGTTCCCAAAGTATTATTCCATCCTAGTATTCGCTTTCGAGAGTGTATTTCTGTCTGCGGTTGACTGGCTATCTGAAAGCTATAACGGATATGCGTTCACAAATTACTCAAACCGCCAATCTGGTTATTATAACTGGATCTCGCCTGCGGCCTAACGGTTCCACACGGTCGGTATTTATCTCCACCCGCGCTAATTGAAACGCTCGACCGAATGATGGCGGCGCCACCGACAGAGGCTGAATGCACCGCACTGTATACTAGTTAGGTGGCAGCGGTCATCACGCTGAATGCACCGCCCTGTATACTAGATAGGTGGCAGCGGTCATCACGCTGAATGCACCGCACTGTATACTAAATGCACCACTCTGTATCCACTTTTGCGTTGTATTGACACAACCAATACCGGTACCGCATTCAGTGAAATGTGTTCTGTGAATAAGTATGGAGAGGGATATAACATGTGTTTTTGTGCTTTTCTTCCTTGCCCAACGCCCTAAACTGTTATTTATTTTTATATATTTATTTCTTTATTTACGTCCATCCTATTCAGTTGAAAAAAACTCATTCGCAAAGACGGAAAACTAAATAAATATAACAAAACTGACACAACAATGAACTACAATCAAGTAAATATTTGAAAATAGTAATATTTAAACAATGAATTACCAACAATAATTTTGGTAACAAATACAAAAAGGATATTTTATCCTTTAAATTTAAAAAAAAATCTCTCTCTTGCTGTAAATAGTTTTTTTTTTTTTTGTGGAGGGGCCGGGTAGACTATAGAAAATTCGCCTGACGGTTACATATTTTTAATATGGTTCGTGTCGGGTCATTAAACGCGAGTGTGAGAGATAAAAAATAGTTTTGCATTTTTAGCGATACCTTATCACTCCTATTAAGTCACACATTTTTAATTGTAGGCTAACTCTTTTGGTACAACTTTTTTAATTTAAAAAATTGCAATTTTTTTTACAGAAATAATAACATTTCGATAGATAACGAAATTTTCAAGTGATATTGATTTGAATGATATGTCATAGCCTAGCCCTAATCACAACTACTTATTTGATTTAAAAAACATGTTTATTACTTATTAATTATTATCATGATCGCTGACTCGTGTTTTCCAACTATCTAATCTTATCGCTATGACGCGCGAATGTCTATCAAGAGGTAAAGGCTAGGCTACGTGCAGCAACCTCTAGTGGTATTATAACCTCCTCTGACAGAGCTCCCTTGAGACAACAGCCAATCAGAGGGTCACGTGCTGTTATGTCGGACACTGATTGGAACACCCGCGCTAACTCGACTCTCGGAGAAGTTAAAACAAGCTCTACATTCACCCTGAGAGCGCGAACAAGTTAGCTCGACCGTCGGTTCAAGTGCTGGCCACTACGCTAAAGTTTCTCAATCTACGTAACGGGATTTATTGATACGAAATGATTATCGAAAAGATCAAGTAATCACAAAGCAACTAGCATCATAAACATATTAGAATGTTCCAACCTACGATGTACTAAGAGTACAGCTTTCCTAGATCTACGGCCGGAGACTACGTACGTTGATAGGTATGTAATACTTAAAATATACCTTGTATATTAGAAGAGAACACAACGACACAGAGGTGTAGCTTCTTCGGAGGTTAGTGAGAGCATAACCACATAACGACATAACCACATAACGACATAACGACATAACCACATAACCACATATCGACATAACCACATAACCACATAACGACATAACCGACATAACCACATAACCACATAACGACATAACGACATAACCACATAACCACATAACCACATAACGACATAACCACATAACGACATAACACATAACCACATAACGACATAACGACATAACGACATAACGACATAACGACATAACGACATAACGACATAACAACATTACGACATAACCACATAACGACATAACGACATAACCACATAACGACATAACGACTTAACGACATAACCACATTACGACATAACCACTTATCCACATAACCACATAACGACATAACGACATAACGACATAAAAACGACATAACCACATAACGACATAACCACATAACCACATAACCACATAACCACATAACGACATAACCACATAACGACATAACGACATAACGACATAACGACATAACGACATAACGACATAACCACATAACGACATAACCACATAACCACATAACGACATAACGACATAACGACATAACGATATAACGACATAACGACATAACGACATAACGACATAACGACATGAATATTAAAAACAAAACATCGCATCCGGAATAAAAACGCCTAAGATGCAGCTACAATTTCACAAACAATGTTGAAGTACTCTCCACAATCGAAATGAAAAGAAAACCTTATATTTCCCCAATATCACTTACGAGACACTTACTAACATTTGACTCAATAACACAACAACAACAACACTAAACCCTTCTGCGTCAGTAACTCGCTTATGCACTTTTGTCGCCTCGCGTCTCGCTATGTTTTCGGTGTGTATTAGTTTATCAAGGCTTATTAGGGTTTCTTTATGAAGATGAGCTAGAATAGGTTTTTCCATGACTTGGGAGGTGACATTAGGGAAACAATTCCAAGTATTTATCCCGGATTATAACTAGGACTTGAAAGTTTTAGACAGGTAAACAGTAGTCAACATTTAGAACCGGCACCTCCACCATTTCATGATCGAAAACAAACCCGGGGGACATTTCAAGTATCGGTTGTGTCTTCGGTTATATCGTGTGTTTATGAACATGGCACTCGACAAAGTGAATATTTATTTTGATATTTTATTATATAATATATATTTTTAATATTATATTTTGATGAATAATTAAAAGGAGAAATGTCATTATCATATGACAACCAAGCACGCGTTAACGTATAAACGATTTATATATATTTATTAGAATTCGATCTGGTTATTTGTTAAAATATGTGTATTTTAGTATTTTTTAACATGTTTAATTAAACCCTGATTAAATATAGTTTTATTGAAACTTTACCGCTGAATGCATGGGAAGAAACGAACATTCTCACCTTAAATAGCGCGACAAACTCTTTTCTAGATGCATTGCATGCTCATGATAGGTGAACTATCAGCCTAAGAGTAAATATTAACAACATACCGAACAACGTAGATTAGAAACGTTAGTGTATTAACGATCTCGACCTATCACGGAGGTTATTGCGGTTGAGAATATAACGCGCGATATGTGCAACTCAGCGTACAGTGTTGTTCATTTGTTTGGTCAGTGGTGTTTGGCGGGAAACACCGGCGGCCATCAGCTTCCTGCTTGCCGATAAGCTTCCCCCTTCCGGTGCGACACTACACAAAATATGTTTCCCCCCAACATAAATCACAGTTTATGTAAGTCGAGCCGCACAACCCAGGCATACACCGGTACAAATTGAGGCTTTGACGTCGCACAAAATATGCTTGATATCGAGTGTGTAATCCTATTATTGTAATGCTCGTATGGCAACACTCATAAGCTCGTAGGCAGAGGGAGTAAAACTCTGGGCTGTATGGTTCGCTTTGTGTCTACTGACGTTTGTTAAACCCAAGAGGTGTTTTGTACACGGCGTTGATTGTTATTAATCTGAACGGAGGGCGGATTGTGAATATAGTTATTTGAAATGCTACGTTTTAACAAGCATTCGTTCATATCATAATGAACTATATACGTGTGTCCACATTGTGGAATGTATTAATATAAAACTAAATTACAAAACTACTGATTAACATGATAATAACGTGCAACTAGACTGATCATTATGTGGAGCAAAATTTTTAATCTAAATTCTTTATCTTTAAGTAATTATTTATACCATAAGTTTTAAAGAGTAAACAATATTATTGATTGTGATTTTACAACTAGTGCCGCACTTGTTTGTCTACTGTTGTATAAATAGTAACCCTTTAAATATGATGATTGATGCACTGATAACTCTACTGTGTCCCAAAGAGTGCCCTAAAACAACACTAGTAAACACTTAACTAAATTAGCCAGGCCTAGTTAATTTTGCATTTTTTTCTGTTTTTGCTATAACGTATCATTCATTTTACATGGGTCCTGTATTTCTTCTGTGTTATGTTTAGTTTAAGTTAGTATAAGTTAGTTAGTAATGTAATTATGTTTACAATACACACTGTAAAATGGCCTATGGCTGTATTTGTGTCTATTATTATTATTATTATTATTATTATTATTATTTTATTATTATTATTATTATTATTATTATTATTATTATTTATTTTCAAAATGTAATGACATAATACATAATATAAAATGATACAATATATCAGTCAGGACAGAATGATGGTAGTGAGGAGTAGGGCAGGCCCCATGTCACAGTTGAATAAATAAAAAAATAAACAAATAAACTCCCTTTAAATTAAATAATATATTTAAAAACTACTCAATCCATCTTGTTTTAGCACAACTAAGTAACGAGAAAGGCGATCGAGGTACTTTTTCACTCTTTCATTCTAGATACTAGGAAAACGCTAAAGTCCCGCCGCGTTGATGGATGAGCTTTTTAAAGGTTTTAGTTTGCGTGGGATATCTTTACTTTTGCAAGTGCTTTGTTTTTCTGCCTACGCATTGTAGGTGAATGTTGTCAAGTTTCTTTTGTTTCTTGTCAATTGGTTTTATTTACCGTAAAAAACTTGTATTTAAAAGCTTTATGTCTATGTATTCTGGCTAAATTTTTCCACTTTTTTTCAAAAGGTACTACATAACCATAACCTTAATGTCCATGTATAATATGAACGTTGTAGCCCCACCCGTTTGGTCAGAATTGGCCCAAATGGCACGAAAATATCGCACAAAAAGTCAAAAAACGTATATTAAAAGCTTTATTTCTCTCGATTCTGGCTAACTTTTTCAACTTTTTCTTTCAGAAAGCAATACATCACCATTACCTTAATGTCCATGTGAAATATGAACGTTGAAGCCCCACCCGTTTGGTCAGAATTGGCCCAAATGGCACGAAAATATCGCACTAAAAATCGAAAAAAATCGTAAAAGTACGATATTCATGAGAAATATTTCTTCGATTGTACCCAAAAATGTAGCAAGTCTAAGTTCAGAGAAAACGAAGGTCGTGTCAAATTTTCATCAAGATCGCATATACCGTTTGCCCGGTAGAGAGCAAACAAACAGACGGAAAAACGAAAAAAAAAAAAAAAAAAAAAAAACACCCGAGCTAAATTTTTTGGGGGTCGGTGAAATTGAAGTCTTCGCTTCGCTCATCCAATTAGATGTGAATGAAAGAGGATAATAAATGTACTTCTTGCGGGGTTCGAACCCATTACCCTTGGTTCTGTGTGTGTGGTTGACTACGTAGCTCTACCTGTGCACTGTACCGTGGTTACTGCTTAACACGGTCGGGATCCATAGAGGGATCTAGCTAATACAATGTCTGCATGCAAACCATCCAGATTATCCTCGTTGCATAAACATGAACCATATTCCGAGGTATTAATGTTGTTTTGAGGTTGTTCGATCACGCTCGGGGATTGTGTTCGGGTGTTTCCGTGGCGGTCTCCGAACACTGCTCGTGTGCTCTGTGCTTGAATGCAAGTGCACGTGAAACATCCCTAGCGGTTGGTTGCTGGTTACAAGGAGCAGACTAGAGGGATGCATGGGGTTAGTGATTCTAGGTCAATGTCTCGACCTTGAAGTATGCACTCTGACATTTTAATTTTATTTTATGTCCCCCACTGAACATTAGTTATGTGACTGAGTGGGTAGACTTTAAATAAGAATTTATTTATTCGTTATCATAACAAAACTATCAGAAAATGAGTTTTATTATAATATTATTCATTGTTAATGTATTTATATATGTTTGCGAAAGTTAAAGTGAAACTGTGAACAGCGCCAATGATATTTCCAAATAATAAATTATAAAAATGTTGGCAAAAATATAAACAACTACTACTACTCAACCATGCACGGCACTAGACATCATCCGATCGTTAGTATGGAATGTCACAGATTCGATTCCGCCCACTTATTTTTCATCGGATGTGTTTTAAACAAATAAGCTGAAAGGTTTAAGGCATATTAAATAGCAGCCCTAGGACGTATCGTCACAATTACCCCCTTACATAGTTTGCAAGCCTTAGGGACTAATCCTGCTCGCTTAAGACTATTAGAATTACATTAATTTTCCTTATTTGTTATTACTAAAAATAACATTATATCATATTAAGATGTAAAAACTCTTGTAGGCCTATATAGAAATTGTTGATGATATTAAATCATAAATGCAATATTATGTCAAATTTGGAAGATTATCAATGGGCATAAAAATCGGATCATATAGCTATGCTCGGTGAATTCTGTGTTAACAAAGCATTTTAAAAAATGCCTACTCTAGTATCAGTTTTGTTTGCCATCGTAACAAAATAACCTTTTAATTTTTTAACCCTTATATTTCACCGCTCTTCTATGTGTGTAAAACTGTGTCCAGATATAACACGTGATATGTGAATAGATAATTCCTAGTATTTGCTCGTCGTCACTAATGGTGTCCATCCCACCCCCACCCCCACCCCCCCCCCCCCACCCCCCTTGCCACTATAACCAGTACCAATGTATGCGGCGTAACCTGATTGTATGCACTGACGAGGTACAATAAAAAAGAAATCATATTTGCATCGGGATTAACATTATTCCAATACTATTTGAATCACTGAAACTATGACTTTGTGAAACGAAACCATCATATCGTTATTAAATTTCTTCGATTATTCAGCGCAAACAGATAAAAAGCGAGTAATGGCTGATGCCGAGCTTTTTCCATATTCATGTTTGAATAATTAATGGCGGGAAAGATAGAATCAGCCATCGGATGGTCTGAAATTACAGAGTTTAGCTCGCCTAACAGCCAGGATCCGCTAAGACGATTCCTAAACGCCCATTATTGAAATAGACTCGAGATCCAGCAATCTCTTACTATTGACAGCTTCAGTTTTATGCGAAATATTCACAACTGTTTAAGTCTAGAGGTGTTTAATTTATACACTAACTTGTGACGTGAAATATATAATTTGCAACACTGGTAATAACAATGGTAAACGCTATAGTGTGCGTTGATGAGAATCACGTGGCTGGTTCTGACAAGCATGGGAATTTCCTCCCCACATCCACATCCCCTAGGCTAGAGTGGCGCATTATGATCTTACGGTTGACGCGCCCTTAATCTGAATAAACTAAACTAAACACAACTTACGTTTTGGGCATTTTATAATAACAAGACTCATTCCATTCCTCTCAGTGCATCTCTTAATGTATATTTGTCGGCGGCAGTGCAGTCTGAATTCACGCTAGAGAGGAACTAATCACAAAAATACATTTTTCAAAGTTGTTTTTGTGCAATGTAAATCTAATTCAAGGCCAATCACGTGCGTCCTTCCTATGTATCACTATTAGCCCCACGTAAAATTCCAACCCTTCATGTGGAAATGAAACATTTCGAATTGTTCAAAATAGCTTTTAATCAAAAGTCCTGGCGTTAAAAATGGCTTCAAGTGCGGGCGAGTTGTTTTTAATAAAGCATCCACTTGTCAGTGAGTTAACATTGTTTTGCGCTATCAATTACAGTTAGCTGGGATGTTTGTGTTTGTGTTCAAGTGGGCTGGTGTTTTAATAACCGGTCGCATAAAAAGTATAATTACTTTTGTATCTCATTTCAAATTTGGTTTTATTTACCAGTGTGCGAGTGTGGGGGCGAGCTACTCTGATAATTATGTACGTATTACATATTTATTGTTATTCTCCCGCCTAATGGTAAAATGTAGCATAAACTACCATACACTAAATGTAGTGGATATTGTAGCAAGGTGTTTATTCAAGTTTGTGTGCTACACACTTGTTAGTTATCATGATCAAAAAATCTGTAGAATATTGTCTTGAATCTATAAAAAATTATTATACAAAAATATTATATTAGCTATAGGATGCTAGCTATAGGATTAGCGTGTTTGCAATCAGTTGTACACATGAATTTATAGACGCATGATCATGCACTAACTTAAAAATACATCTATTATTGTTCGAAAATGAGTTTCAATCCATATTCTACACGTTTCTGGTGTAGTTTGTAGCAAACCAATCGTTTTTAAAGCAACGAATAAGTGGCATAACGGAATGGACTATCAAAAACAAGGAACAGGGTTATGTAAAAGCCAGGGAAAGGTATTTTAAATAAAAACAAAATGTATACCACTAAAAAATAAGTGTTGAATAATATCCACCAGTTAACCGTGCTTAGGGCAACATTAAATCAAAGACGCAATTTATTTTCGCCTCTAATACCTGCCTCTGAATTCACATAAGTATACATTTTAATCTGGCCTATAGCGCTTTGCAAGACCTCATTCCCAAATTCCCCAACAATGTAAGGGGCAAGGAATGATACTCTATACTTTCAACTAAATTGTTAATTAATTTCAATGCCAGTCCACCGCTTTGGGACTGATCAAAAATAAAGACAGTAGTTTATTGTCCCCACACATATCTGTCTCAGGTAATAGTAAATAACACGCTTGCTAACGTCTAGGGGAAATGCTTTGTAAAATATATTATGTTCAACCCTCAGACGAAGTAAGACAGTAAAACACACATCCCGTGACCGAGTGAATTCCGTTACAAAACATTTTATTGGATAACTATTTGTCCTGTCCTCAAGAAACACACACACTTCGCCCCCTGTACACTCAATAAACAAAGACCGTGCTTCGCACGTAGCCCTCCCCCGGTGAGTTATCGCACGGAAAGTGGACAGTGGTCAACATTGGCCAAATAACAATTCACACGAAAATGAATGGGGCATGTCATTAATGGGTCGACCTAGTAGTAAACCCTTTATTGCCCCATAAATATCGAAGAAAAAGACAAAGGATGTCCTTTTTAGAGCCCTTGGACTTTTGCAAATAAAATTACATCCGAGCAATTCTTAATGAACAACTAGCTTTTTAATGTAACCGTCTGGCGGTTGTCTTAAATAGCTGAACCCAAAGGTAAAATTATAATTCGTATAAATATTTTATAAATGGAATCTTGTTGATATCGTTAGTTAGTCTGAGTTGATCTGCTACGTTTTGTTAATGATAAATACAGTGTGCAAAACGTATAAACAAGAATCAACGGCTAATAATAAATATTATATATTGGGGAAATTGAATTATGAAAATGATGAAGATCTAACTAAATACTAACAGTGTCAACGGCTATTAATAAATATTATATATTGACAATTGAATGAAGAATATGATGAAGATCTAACTAAATAAGTGAACTACTTTTGCTTGATGTATCACATTCAATATCTTATTCATGTACGGCATTATATTTTTCAAATCAAACCGAAATTCGGAAATATTCTTTGTGATCCCCGTCTGCTTTTCCCGCTTCATTATTAACACCGTGAAGCGCTTGTGTCCCCCGACACTACAGGTATAATTTCAAAAGCGCTCGTTCGAAAAATACTCTTAATTGGTTGTGAGTCCTATACCTGGCAAGGTTTACTTTCATAGGTCGTCTCGTAATCAAAAATCAATCGTACTCATATTTCAAACGATCATCTATATTGACATTAACTTTGTGCAGAGATTCTGGTGCGACAGGCAAAGTTCAAACGATGATCGAGCTTTATCACTTTCGAGCTACGAATTATTCAACGATGTGTTCTTTTGAGTTGAACAACACGTCAATTTCACTTATGGTAAACGGGCTATTGCGCCGCATCGATGCCTCGAGCTAACAGTTCAATCCAATGTGTAAATAGGATTAGGATCATTTATGATTTTTTTTATTCAGTGTCACTAGCTAAACGATGTTGCTGTGAAAAATAGCTGGAGGCTATATTAAAATATGCATCTACATTATTTTTATCTTTATCAAGACATCTGTATAATATATGATTTGATTGATAAGTCACAATATACAATATAATTGGAATTAGATATAATTGCTTATTGAAACTATCAACTAAACTTTATACCGCACATATGGATTCAGCTTTAAAAATAAAAGCACGCACACATAATATATTTTGGAATGGAAATAAAATAGGTAAGACTTTCTGTATCACCAACCAATAAAATGACTAAGTACTCAAAATGTTAATCGCTATCGAGATTTATTATGCACTTTTACCGAGCAAACAGTGTTAATTAATGTTGGCAGACATTATGCTACGTTGCATGAGGTGGGAAATATAATTATAAATATTTTAAAAGTTGTTTTATATTATAAATTATAAAAATCTTGAATTCATCTATATGAGTGACGATGTGGTGAAACTTCAGTAGATTTACTACATAATATAGTAAAAACTCGATTGGTTTAGTCCTGTTTGTTAGCCATTTGTCGGACAAAAAGTAACTTCCATCATGTTTAGCTAAACTAGGAAAACGCTTAAGTCCCGCCGCGTTGTTGGATGAGCGTAATTGGTGCATCGAGCTGCCATGTGTTATGCGGATTTTCTGTTGTTCTGTGAAAAAATCATTACTAAGTTGAAGATTTTTTTTAAAATTAAATTAAATTAAATGAAAAATTACCTTAAATTTTTAATTTTTTAATTAATTGTAATTTAAAAAAAGAAAAAAATCGTAATATTGAAATTTTCATAAGAAATAATTATTCGATTGCGCACAAATTTTACACAAATATATGAATTTATAAAGTTAAGGTTCTGTGAAAAAATTATTGCAATAGGATAAAGCATATAGGTGTTATAAGTCAAAGAATTGTTTTAAAAAAGAAAAAAAAACGTAAAATTTTGATTTTCATGAGAAATAATTTTTCGATTACGCTCAAATTTCGCACGAATATCTTAATTCATGAAATTAAGGTTCTGTGAAAAAAATCATTACAATCGGTTAAAGCATGTAGGTGTTATAAGTCGAAGAAAGTTTTTATAAATCGAAAAAAAATCGTAAAATTGCGTTTTTTATGAGAAAAAATTTCCCGATTGCGCCCAAAAACGTGGCAGTTCTAAGTTCAGAGATTTCGAAGGCCTCCATGAAATTTCATCGCAATCGGAGTATCGGTTTAGCCGGAATCGTGTTAACAGACACACAAAAATACAGAAAGAAAAAAAAAACATTCCGGATTTTTTTCTCCAGTGTAGTGAAATGGAATCTTCGCTTCGCTCGCTACGCTCGCTACGCTCATCCAATTAATAAATTTACTTATCGAATTCCAAACCACTGATTGTAGAAGTATAACATGAGTAGGCTAGGTATACATAAAGTCCTGTGTGATGACGAAACTTTTTATTTTGTCACGTCAGTTATCGTGAGTATAGAAAGTATAAAGCAAGCTGCTCGTGAGAGGCCTAAGGGTGTGGTGGGATTTGCTTGGCTATGACGTCGTCGTGGGTTAATATTTCATGATGTGGAACCCGGCCACGCGAACTATATAACAAGTGGGTGGCAGACTCGAGGGACTCGGCGCACCACTCTACACGAGTCGCAAATCTCGGGGCCGGAGGAGAAATGATGCGAGTTATTAGTGTCGAAGAGTGGAGAGGTGGAGAGAGAGGAGATAGCACATTCCGTGTTAGGCTGGGGGTCAAGGGCTTTGGAGTGTCAGGGACTCGTATGAGCCAGAGTCAAGGGCTTTGGAGTGTCAGGGACTCGTATGAGCCAGAGTCAAGGGCTTTGGAGTGTCAGGGACTCGTATGAGCCAGAGTCAAGGGCTTTGGAATGTCAGGGACTCGTATGAGCCAGAGTCAAGGGCTTTGGAATATGTCAGGGACTCATTTGAGCTAAAGTTTAGGTATTTTAAATATGCGGTTGTGTTTGAGGCACTCGTTTGAGCAAGATTCAAGGGCTTTGGAATGAGGTGATGTGTGAGGGACTCGTTTGAGCCAGAGAAGAGTTTTAAAATGTTACAACTTTAGGCACACGCCAGGGTTTGGAATGCCTTTGTATCAGTGTTAATTTTATTTCTTCTTTTTTAGAAATGTACTAACAGAACAATAATTAATCTTTCGAAATAAAAAGGACAATAGATGGGCCTGAATTTGAAACGGTGGATTTAATCTCTGCTGTATTAATTGTTAGCTCTGCTAAAGAGTGCTATCTTCATCCAAGCGAACAATGCGAAGAGATAAAAGAGAATTTACAAATGACTGTGCTAATACAGCTGTACAAAGAGAGCTACTTTCCAGCATTGTCTAAGAGCTTTACACGATGGCAAAAAATATGTTGAGCTGCAAACACAGAATTAACATTAGCAGGGTGGTAATAAAGGTTAATAACGCCCGAATGACAGGATAAAGTATTTTAGAAATCATTGATGGGAATCTCACCTCTAGGCGCCTAATGGGGCTTGCATTAATAATTAGCTGTGTGGGCGTTTATCACCTGCATTGTCTTTAAGGCGTTATATTCGTAACAAGGATTAATGCATGCGTTAACAAAGATTAGTTTGGCAAGAAACTTACTAGTTCTTCTCCCAGAAAACAGTAATGTGTATCGCTAAGTAGATTCGACATTAATCAACGATTTACAAAATATTACTTACTGACATGTCAATAACGAAATCCTGCCTGAGGAATATGTGTTTTGTGAAACCTTGTTTTTTAATTTTAAACAAGAATATAATACGTCTAGGGAAAGTACTTATGCAATACTCCTGTAAACTATTTACCCCTCCGGGCTCAATATGCTTTCAAAGAACCTAACAGTATATATACCGTGTTATTTAGATCCGTTTAGTTTTTCTAATCCGGCCGGTTGAATAAACAATAAATATCAACCATATTTCTACTCATAAATTGCTTTATTTACATTCACAGCAATCTACGAAGAATCACACAAATCTTCCAACTATCTCTGGGGTGAATTATTCGACTGAGTCTGGAATGAAAATATCTTCTTATGTTGACAAACTTCGTTCAGTTGTAAGTTGTTAAATTAGTAGGGCCTACGGTTCTGGTCCTTTGGCGATGTGACAAAAAAATAATTATCTTAATTAAGTTTAGAAATTCTATAAAATATTCATAGAACTCCAGTCTAATTGTATGGTAGTTTTTTTATTCGCAATATATTTATAATGAGACTTCCCTTGGTAACATTTTTAAAAGACCGTGCTACAAAAATTCCGTCTCCAGTTTCCCTTCTCATTAGTGAAATTCATTTATTCTTTCGGAATAAGAATCTTTATCGTGACAAATTACTTTTCAGAATTAATTATTTGAATTGGAATTAATTATTTCTCGCGTACCTTTTGTGTCGATTCGTATATTTTAACACAAAGTAAATTACACTAACAAGCCTAGTACTGAAAAAAGACTTAATATATATTATTAATATTATTATTTTTATTGTTGTTGTTGTTTTGTGCGGTATTGTGAGGGGTCCTAGTTCGACTCTCCGCACAGGGTAACCTCTAGGGCGAACCAAGGCCGTCTCTATCACTGTGAGGGTCTCGGGCAAGCTAACAGAAAGGTACGCAAACAAGCATTTCAGCTAATTTTGTTAAAGTAAATATTAAAGTTCATGAGTTTTAGTGGTAATTCGATGGCTGAAACGTGTAAACACGCGATTCAACAAGATGCTATGTAACGGAAAATTGGAGCATTTATCGATTACACTTCTCCAAATCCCACCTCTGCTTGTTCTTCCTCAAGCACGAACCTTGGACGACTCAGCAGTACTTGATGCACTGCATAAACGCTGAAGAGATTATTTCTTCTCGATGCGAGCGGAGAAATGTTGGATATTACAGCTGCATTGCACTGATAACTGCAGGGCTTTTAATTTAGTTTGCAATTTAATTTAATACTATTTATACCATGAATTTTCTACCTTATTCTACGACGAACAAACGTTGACCTGATTTAATTACAAGTCGTGGCGGAATGAGGGGGAGGGGGGTCGCCTCCCCCCCCCCTCTTAAACCCCGTGGGAACCCCGCCCGCTGTGATATCGCAATCCCGCCCTCGACTCATCCCGAATTCTTCACGACGAGAGCAAAGGCCAGTATGAAAAGTGTTTAGCAAGCCCGGTTCGTCCTCGGGATCGTTTGCATATACTGTTCGCTGATTGAATTGCCGAGAGCGTCTATAATGACGTTCAACTCCCGCGTGTGCCAGCCCATATTCTCATCACGTGATGGAGGCGACTTAGCCGGCTAAATAACCACCAACTCCCAACTGATAAGGAATTTAGACATTTATTAATTGCCTGCAAATTGGATAAGAGACGAATTGCCCTTAAGACTATGAGACAGATAAAGAGACAAGGGAATCGAAACAGACTTGAATATTTATGAGTGGAGAGACATTTAGAGGAAAAGTCTGGTTTTCTCATCCGGGCCGAGAAGACGAAAGCTCGAGGAAATGGGAAATGTATTTCTCAACGTATTGTGGAGGTTGGGGAAAGACGGGTGAGTTTGATGTAGTCTGGGATGAATTGGAAAACGTAAAATAATTAGGAATAAATGAGACGTGAACGGAGGTAACAGAGTTGCCCAGGGCGCTGTGTCTCGCTCTACTTTCAAAACAGAATCTAAACCGCGGAACGAATCCGTCTATTCAGAGCAACCTCCCTTCGTCAAGAACTCACCCACATTACTACCGACCTCTACCCTGGGAGAATGTTTTATAATTACCATCTTCAACGTAATAAAAATACTGGACTGCAAGTACATCTATAGTTTAATGAAGCAGAACAACGTATGTGCTATGTTGGTGTGTTCAGTGAGCAGCTCGCAAAGTGGAACGTCTAGATGTGGCCGCAACAACCAGGCTCAGTCACAAGTGAACAAGAACAACTCAGAAGTGAACAAGATTAGCTCTGAAGTGAACAATATACAGACAGAAGTGAACAATACTAAGACAGAAGTGAACAAGAAAAATTTAGAACTGAACAAGATTAGCTCTGAACAATATACAGACATAAGTGAACAATACTAAGACAGAAGGGAACAAGAACAACTCAGAACTGAACAAGATTAGCTCTGAGTCAGAAGTGAACAATATTAAGACAGAAGTGAACAATACTGAGACAGAAGTTAATATAAATGCAAGAAGAAAATATAGAATTATCAATTCAACCAAATGTTTGTTTTTATTCTGCATGTGTAGGTCAGTTTCCTTCAACCCCCCATCGGATAATAGCTGTACAATATTTTTACAATATATTGATAATGTCAACTAATAAATATAGATGATAATGAATAAAAGGGAAGTTAAGTGTAGATCTTATCTCTCAATAGTGTGTGATTATGAATCAAAGTTTACATTATTGAGGGCGTAACCAAAAAATGTTAGATTGAAAATCGACCCGTGTTAAGAAATCTAGCATGATTACGTGATTGGTTCAATTGCCACACGAAACAAGTGACACCTGCTTCGGATACACCCAGCTATTCTGACCTCGACGAGCTTTATTATCTGTCGTACAAATGATATAATTTGATGATCTTGAGGGTAGAAATGAAATAAGTAACCCAGGAAGAGACGGGAATCAGAATGACATGCGGGGGGGGGGAAGAGTATAAGATTAGGGGAAGGAATTAGCTCTCATCGGATTAGAGCCGACTCTTGTGCTATGTGTCTTCCCCTAATAGGATCAATTCTTCTGCTGACATGATGCTCTATAATAAGTGCGTGGATAGCTTACAATATTGTGGCCCAGAAGGAATTGAATTATCTATGTTACGTATTATGTAAAAGATGGCAAAAATCTTCTTAAAAATGATAAATAAAACTCGATCCAACTCTCCAAAGAAACGTTTAGAGATTCATTTTTATAAATATATAATCCAGCGTATCGTTAAAGAGAAGACCATCTTTGAAGTAAATGTATGAAACCGCTTCGCCTGAGCCTGAGATTAGTTTCATTCTAGCTTGGGTTGTTTACCAAGGTTGGTTTTGTGCTGACAAGATCGCTTGTAGCCGAGTCAGCAGGCTCGCTATTATGTAGGCGTGACTATTGTGCGCGAAGCAATAAAGAATAAAGTGACGCCCGAGAAGCGCGGACGCTAAATGGAGGCTTCAGATTTATTGCCCGGACAAGAAAACTTTGCAACGAAGAGATAAGATTAAAAGGGAAAGCTTGAAATGTTCAATATGACGCCATTGAAAACATTTAAAATCAAGTGAGGGCTGATTTGTAACTACCTTGTCTAATGTCTTGTTCAACATTCAGCGTTGTTACAAAATCTTCTCTTTCACCGACTGATCAGAGCGAAGTTTGATTCGGGAGGTCTCGGCATCGACACCCGCCACGGGCAATCCTGGCTGAAAGTCTGTCCAAGGTTCAAAGTCGTCTGCAAGGGACTCAGTCCTCCTAAACAGCCCTAGGACATTCCATTGACAACTGTAACTTCAGATTACCTAATTAGACCCCTGAAGATGGGGGCAGGTTCCCCACCAGAAATTAAAACAAAATTTCCTCTCTCCGTCATCACCAGCTCTATAATATTTTATTTATTTTATTGCGTTCTAAGTGTTTTATAATTATTTATTAAGTTTTAAGCTTACAAATAATTATCACACTTTGGTACTGGATGGTGCATGACCCTTTTCGAACTTTCTACGAAGTTTCTTGCTTTAGCTTTCTTATTGTCACCTTGTAAACTAAACAACGATAATACTAATGCAAGAAGCTCGTCAATCTGTTCCCGCTGCAGCGATGGACTTACTTGGTAAGTTTATCCACACGGAAAACTATGCATCATCCTCCGCTTTCAGCATTTTAGTTTAACACTTTGAATACTTTTCGTACTGTTACCTTTTTCTCGAGACTAATTTATACGCTCCAATAAACTAATAATATTATACAAGTTCGGCATTATGCATGTTGCAGCTTTCAGCGAAGTTTGCAGACACTTAACCAAAAAACTGTGAGTAGATAAATGTATCAATTTTAAGGGACATTTTCATTCTCTTACTTAAAACAACTTTTCTAATCCGTCTCTACCCTTAACCTTCTTTGTGTTGTAGTTTAATCAAAGACAAACTAAAGAAAATAATTATGTTCAAGTATTTTGAAGAATGTATAAAACACTTCAAATTCTACTTGTTTCAACTATAAAAACATACAAAACTATTTTATAACTTTTGAATTTACATTCATAACTCTTTTCTCTCTAGAGTTAAGTGAATAAATCTTATTAAAAACTCTTGATATATGAATGAGTGAAATAAGTTTCATTGCTATGTTGTTTACTCTGACAAGGTTAAAGTCAACCGAGTTGATTAAACCACCTTTAGTACACGATAATGAATGCACATCTTCATTAAATTGTCAGAGCTGACCATACACCACAACAGACATGCAAAGTATGTTAATTAATACACACGAGGCCACAGATTCTCCGGGTCTTCTCCTATATCATGCTCACCCTCTCAAGCTTTACTAATTATGTTAGGAAGCAATTTAATTAGTAATGAACTGGAACAAACATGTAAATTAATGAACAAGGGGAGTCAAATTGTCATTATATAGTGGATGTCCTAAAATAGATACCATTTGCATGCATTGCACTGCGATACTTAATAAAAATAAACTACGATATAGCATAATAAATGCTTAGATTTGTTATTGGTATTTTCATAAACTCAAAAGTTATTTTATACTTCAACATTTAATTACAGCTGTTATTGAATTTTATTTATCTACCATTTTACCAAACTAACTTACGGCTATCATTATTATATTTTGTAGTCATTACTATTATTTTCATTAATGGTACTTTTTTTACATTTCACTGTAAGTATTGCTCGTAAATAATGGGTGCTTTGTTAAAACGTTATACCGTATTTATCAAATTGAATTAATAATAATTTCCACGTTTCGTTTACGTAAATTATATTTACATTTATATTTACGTAAATCACATCCAGGGTTGTATGACTGCGACGCGTTGAAAGTTATCGGCTATTGCGAGGTGGTAAGATCGACGACGGTGTCAGTTGCACCCATCAAGAAATACAACTGAAGCGTCATTTTAAAATATACTATATAAAGTATGAAAACTTTTATCTGTTCAAGATAAGAATAATATTTACAAACATTGCGTAAAGGAATTGTTCTAAATGTGCATCTAAGATGCTCTGAAAGTGTTCTGTGTGCGCAGAGCCGCGTCACTTTTATCATAAATTGTTATTTCTCAATTTCATTGATCGGGAAACACTCCCTCCCTAGGTGAAATTGATTTTATGTAAATCAATCCAGAAATTACCAAGTCCATTTCAGCGGGGTATCGAACCCCGGTCTCCCTATTGCCGGTCGAGTGCTGTACCCCTAAGCTTCATAACATCTGGATTGTTGGTGCATTGTTATGCATACCCTTTATGCGTGACCCCATTGTACGTGTGAATATTCTTTTGTAATAACTAGAGCAAGTTGACTCTGCGATAAACACTATTGGGCGCCCCTAAAGTTACGGCCTAGCCATGGGTTTCTACGCTAACGAGCGACCGCGTGCAGTTTGGTGGAGGTGCCGGGTAGAAGATCTGAGATATTGAGTTTGTCCATAAATATCTTGATTTTAGTTATCAACTATTTCACGAGTTTCCGTCGAATGCTGTGACGGTAGGATTCAGTCGGGTTTCAGGAACGGATACGTTAGAGGTTGTTTTCCGCACTCACAGCTCACTAACGACACTGGACGCGCAATGTTGCCGGGCAGAGACATGGGGGAGGTTTAGACACGATTTACTATGATTGACTGGGTCATGACTTCTTTTGAGTTGTAGCGAATTCTTGGAGAAATATTATCTGCATAACTGAAAAATCTGATTAATATTATGGCGAGAGTTTAAAGGTCACTTATTTACAAGCAAGGTGTTTTACCTCAAGAATGTGTCATTGCGAAACAGACAATTACTGTTTCATTACCGTAATCAATATATTTTCTGTGTACACTCCTACTTTACTGTAACATCACTTTGATATACAGATAGTAACCCTTTTTTTATTGACGCAACACTTTTTATGCAAATTGATTAATGGGTAGAATACGATAATGGATTGCTTTAAGTATAATTTATGCCAATTTGTATAATCAATCATTGATAATCCCAACAAACAGTCTCCAACAATTCTAATGGGGGTAATGAATAATAGTTGGATATAGAATCGTACTCTTCGCCGGTATAGAAATTGTTTTGAAATTGAAGTAGAAATACAGATACCTCGCTCGCAATTCACATGAGAGTTATTCGTTTTTCTTGGATGAAATACGTCTGGGCGATAGGAGGTAATTAAGAAATGAATTTTCATTGAGACAGATTATTTAAACTATTTTTGTACGATATACAATAATTGATGGAGCAAATTCTTCTGCGAATGCCAAATGACTTCAACCGAAACTTCATTCTAAATCAAATCTATCTACTACGTTTCACAGCTGAATTTATTGAATCGTCTTTGCACAAAGTCACAAATCAATGTAGGATTGAACCACGTGTATATCAAGTGAAATAATTTACATTTATTTTAAATTTTAGATTTCACGCCTAAACATTGACAAATTTAGGAATGATTTTAATTTTGTTTTTTATACCCGTATTTTTATTATATTTTCCCTAGTCTCGAATTATAAACATCGAATCCTATATACATCACAAACAAGCAGCATTCGTTAAGGGGGATTCACGTAAAACATTCTTGTTACTTAATTTGATAACGCGCTTTAGTATAATATTGTTATCGCCTTCTTCGTAAGACTAGTGTGTTCTGCGCACTAGTCCCCTAGCAGACGGCAGCAGAGAGAGAGAGAGAGAGAAGAGTGCCTGATTTAATTACACCTAATTGTATTTCGGTTGACAAGCGAGTCATTACCGCGTTACAGAGTCGCCTTACTAATTACCAGAATGGTTGATTCAGAAAACAGTCGCGAACAACGATTCTAGAGTCGTCAGTAGAGTTGTCAGTAGAGTTGTCAGTAGAGTTGTCAGTAGAGTTGTCAGTAGAGTTGTCAGTAGAGTTGTCAGTAGAGTTGTCAGTAGAGTTGTCAGTAGAGTTGTACGAAGCTAGAAAATGATTTATTATTTTCTTTGAGGCTTTGGAAAACACGACATGTTGCGTTTTCCACGATCGAACTGTTCAGTATCACCTGGAAAGTGTAGTTTACCGTGAGTATATCTCAAGAAAATCTCTTACTTTAGCACAAATGCATGTCGGGGGGGTTTTCTTCTTCCAAGTAATTGTAGATAGATCGCATACCCCAAGCAAGCAATTTTCTTCTTCGTCGTTATCTTGATTTGATTCTCGAACGGAATGAAATTGTTTTCCAAAAATAAAATTAATGATCTCAACTTGGACTGTCGTCTGTCTGTCAGTGGTCGTCTAAATAGACATGTTCGAGTAGCATGTGCTTAATCGAGACGTTGAAACGACAGTGACAACCCTTCACCGAAGCCTACTTGATGTCTAGTGTGTTCGTGTGTGTCAATACAGGAATGTTGATGGTATGAGTGCAACCAGGCATGCGAGTTTACTCAGAGTCACCAGATTCGAACAGGATTAATAATAAATATGTGGTTTTATTGTCGCGTGGCCGAGTGAGAAAACGTTTAGGAATGTTATACGGGAATGAGCTGGTGCCTGAGGGTGCATCATGATGTACCTGGCAATGCTGGTGGCTACGATCATTACTGAGGCTTCCTTGACGTTCGAGCACAAAGTAGCCTTGGCCGCTATGTGAACATGGGGACATTGAAATTTGAAAACTTAGCACATTTCACTAATTTTCATGCATTTTCTATCAATCACTAGTTTCTTTGATTATTGGACTCGATTAGTGTTCATGACACCCAGAACGTAGGCTACACTGTAAGGAAATTCGCCGTATGATCTACAATTATGTTATTGGCAAGAGGAGCTGCCAACCATAATATGGTAGATGTACGCATACGTGCTATGAACAATCACTACACCTGAATGCTAGAAAGTCCCTCCAATAATGGTAGATCTCAAGTCCCATTTTAGTCACCTATGATATGTATTATGAGCAAACCACTCTCACATAACTGTAGATCATTCGTTCCGTTGTAGTCAAACGTACAATTCTTGTGAGTGAACTACACTCACATAATTGTAGATCGTATGTTCCGTTCCAGTAAACGTTATTGACATCGCGCACAGCCTTCCCTTATATAATTGTAGCTTGCTAGTTCCGTTAGTAAAACATAGTTTTCTTGTGAGCGAACTACACTTACATAATTGTAGATCATTCGTTCCTTTAGTCAAACGCATAATTGTCTAAGCGCCTGTAACGCGATCTAGGAGCAAATAAGCAAACTAAAAACTAAAAATTAGATTTATTTAATCATTTAATTATTGTATTTAGTACTATTTCAAATCATATATTCCTTCAGCAATCGATCATCTGTAAATGGATACATAGCACATGTTAATTTGACACGATTATAAAGTTACAAGATTTTTCATGGTGACTCGAACTCGATCCAACTGGTAATCTCCAACTGTAAGCAAAGACTCAGACCGTTGCGCCACAGAAGACGCTGAGTACGAGAGGGAGTTACCTCATATAGATACAACAGCAAATCGGACGCAAATATCGTAGGCTTTGTGCACTTGCTCATGTGGCCTACCTTTATAATATGCATGTATTATTATTGTGTTCTATAATTTAATTATATGGTTCAGTTCTTGCTATAAGTAATAAGTATCGGTATTTTTCAATCGTTCAATGATTACATGGGAGCAGGAATTAATACTACACATTTGATGTATATGAGCATAACTTAATATATGCTCGGTGCTTGTAGTCTTCAAACAAAGGGCTGCCTGTTGCGAAGCTCGATAAAATGTCCGTGAGATTTATGTTTTATATTTATGTTTTGTTCATTTATTTGTTATGAGTGCAAGGGTCAAAGACTTAAAGTGTTTCTCTTAGGTGCCAGATTTCAATGACCAGTTAGTGTTTGGTTTAATGGTAGGTTTAGATGAAACCAAACACTAACTGGTCATTGATAAACCGGGCTTGAGCAATACGAATTGCCGTGATAAATAGGTTGAATGATACATTATTGTACATCAAACATCCAGATGCAGGTGATCTCTCGCACAAATATCGTGCTGTAACCAATATGCTGCCTGCCAATTTACCCTCACAAAATGGGCAGATTCACCTGCCGCGACAAGTAGTTGTTTCGGGTAACATTATAGTACATTATGCTATTCTCACAATAAGTGATCTCTCGCAGAAATATCGTGCTGTAACAACATGCTGCCTGCAAATCTACCCTCACAAAATAGGAGATTAACGGCCTCCGTAAATAAGTAGTTGCTACTTAAGTTAACGTCGAATCTCGGCAGATTAATGTTAAATCATCTCAAACTTTTGCGGTTCGCGTTCATTTATAAAACGGAAAACTGGATTTCTTTAATATATAATGGTAGTTCTACGGATTATGAGAGTCTGAAGACGACTTCACCATTTCATAATTGTAGATTGTTGCCCTCGTATAATGGTAGATCACCCAAGATTTCTTAGAGTGTAGCGCTAGAAAGCTTGTTAACCTCTCTGGATGTGGAGAGTCTTGTTTGGTGGGTATGAATACAACCATGTTCGCTGAACTAGCTAGTCAAGAGATTTGGCTTCGTTCTGTGATAATTTCGAGCGAGAATCTACCTTATTCTAATTCTTACATCGTGTTTACCAGCTTGAATGCGCTCCATTTAAAAGCTGCAACTTCTAAAACTGGATACACTTCCTGGAATCAACATCAATTTCCTTGTGTTTACACAGGCACGTGTATGAGACTGTTTGCTACACGTAGCTTGCAACTTTTGAGCAAGAGGCGAATGAACGGTCTCTCTCCATGGTTATTTTCTAAGGGACGTCGGTCAAAGAAGCTAAAAGTGTTTGACCTGGCTAAGCTATATTCCCCGAGTCAAGTACTCAATCGCAATGGCTCGCGGGGTTAAATTTACCGAGATGGGTTTCGGTTTAGTTTTCTATAAAGGTGGAAGGAATACTTCAGAGAGCTTCTCTTCATATTTTGGCCTCGCTTTGAAGTGGGCATATTTGACAATGGGGCATTCACTTCGTTTTACCTCGGGCTAGATCGTGAATGCTCGGCTCGCAGAGCTGGGCTGAACGATGTCATGACCTGGGAAGTACAGAGAGTAAAGAGTAAAGAGAGCCAACAGTTGCAGCAGATGACAAACTCTGTCTCTGTGTTTACGTGGGGCATGTTCAAAGCAATTCAACAAATATAAATATCACCGTTTCAAACATTCTTTGAACAAATTGTAATTTATATATTTAATTTAATTAACATCCTATTCAGCTATACTAAAACTAATTTAGAAAAAAAGGAAATAAATTAAACTTTTCCCATTATTTGTATTTCATGTGAAACGTAAGAAAAATTTTGCGAGAGTTTAAAGCACTGGCAACGTTAGATGTACTTCATTTTGACTATCCGGTCAGAGATTGTTCTAGGATATTTGTGATGTACGTGCACAAATGGAGTTATTAAATAGTGAGCGAAACTCTCTCTGTGTATCACTTCACTGTCCGTCCATCCTTCTGTACACATGTGTCATGTCTCACGATTAAAACTGATCATGGCCTCCGGTTGAATCTGCTAATGCCCTTCAATGTTGAGACGAAACGTTTGTTTGTGAACCTGAGCAAAGAAGATGAAGAATTTATTCTTTGTAACTAGGAAAACGCTAAAGTCCCGCCGCGTTGATGGATGAGCTTTTTAAAATTTTTAGTTTGCGTGGGATATCTTTACTTTTGCAAGTGCTTTGTTTTGCTGCCTACGCATTGTAGGTGATTGTTGTCAAGTTTCTATTGTTACCTGTCAATTGGTATTATTTACCGTAAAAAACGTATATTAAAAGCTGTATTTCTATGGATTCTGGCTAACTTTTTCAACTTTTTCAACTTTTTCTTTCAAAAGGTACTACATCACCAAAACCTTAATGTCCATGTATAATATGAACGTTGTAGCCCCACCTGTTTGGTCAGAATTGGCCCAAATGGCACGAAAATATCGCACAAAAAATCAAAAAACTTATATTAAAAGCTTTATTTCTATGGATTCTGGCTAACTTTTTCAACTTTTTCTTTCAAAAGGTACTTCATTACCATAACCTTAATGTCCATGTATAATATGAACGTTGCAGCCCCACCCGTTTGGTCAGTATTGGCCCAAATGTCTCGAAAATATCGCACTAAAAATCGAAAAAAATCGTAAAAGTACGATATTCATGAGAAATATTTCTTCGATTGTACCCAAAAACAATACACCTCTAAGTTCAGAGATTTCGAAGGTCCTGTCAAATTTTCATCAAGATCGGATATGCCGTTTGCCTGGTAGAGAGTTAACAAACAGACAGAAAAACAAACAAACAAAAAAAACAAAAAAACAAAAAAAAAAACACCCGAGCTAAATTTTTTGGGGGTCAGTGAAATTGAAGTCTTCGCTTCGCTCATCCAATAATTAATAATTCGAATGTTAATAGTCCAGTTTTGTAAGTTGACAAAACATTCAGCTGAATTGATAACGGGATAGATAATCGGTTTTCAGAGAGGAGATAAGGTGAGTTATAAAACTTTTCTAACGACAATTAAGTGATTAGTGAACTGTTTCCTATTTAATTGTGGTTACAAGTTCGACAGTACTATTTAACGCAGTAAGTCGCATTAACTGAGAAATTTAATAAGGCCAAGAGTATTTGATAATGTGTATTTATTGCATGTTATCTTTATTAATTTGCTTTTCCAGTAGTAGGGTTTCAAAACAACATATGTATAAGCAATTACATAACATGCACTACTTACTTTACCATGCACATTAATAATCATTCAAACAAAATCAAATACACAATACAATGTAAACCAACCAACACGTCATAATACTAACACGGATTACAAGATGAGTACAACATGAATAGCACATGTAAATCTATAAACCAAATGCGCTTAATTGAAAACCAAGATGAATGTTTAAAAGCACAGATATACTATAAATTAAAATATATAAGGTAAGATAAACTAAACTAATAAAATACGCACCTTATTAAAATATAAGAGTAATATAAAAGGTTATTGGCTTTTCTGAAGGAAAGACTAAATAGTTATAATGAAAATACGAATACAAATAATATGAGTATGATGAGAATAAATTCTACCTGGAACCAATTTTAAAATTAAAATCATCAATTTAGTTAGTGAGACTAATAATTATATATATGACGGTTTAATCCGCCCTAAAAAGACGTTCGCTGAAAGCACGCGAGCGTTGAAAAAGTCGGTTTGGCAGAATCCCATCAGCCCCCTTTCAAAATTGAATCCACAGCCCTGAAAGTGGTTGCGTTCGACCGTTCTTTTAATCATCAACGTTTTTCTTCGTTGAGAAGGCGGTGGTGGTAGAGGGGTGTCGAGTCGAGCCATCCTACAACATTAGATAGTCTAAGTGGGGGTGGGGGGTGAAATAAGCCGTAATGGTATCGCCCATAGGAAGCTCACCGCCAGGGATTTCAACCTTTTTGTTGGGAGAAAGTTGAATTTGAAAAAGAATTCCCCGGTCCTATTTCAGTGGTTGACGAGAGTGGAGATTCGATAAGAGGCACCTGGCCCAGAAACCCTGTTACCTTCCTATCAACACGCCAACTGCAATAAAATAAAACTGTAATTTGTTTAGGAGAGGGAATTCTTATTCCATTACAAATCCCTTGTCACGTATATGCCGAATGTAGTTTTACTGTTGGTTTTATTTTAGCTTGTCGAGTTTCGAGGTTTTCTTCTGTTTCTCTTTCTCTACAGTTGCATCCATTCCATAAACCACCCTCCTTAACAGTATTTTTTTAGGTCAGCGTTTATATTCTATTTTAGCAGGCTGAAATGTGATGTTTACGTTTTATCAGCAATAAGCTTCTTATCACTACATATAAAGGGAGGAATGCCCCATTATTTACAGGATGTTTGGGGCTTCATTGATGTGCTTTATTTGCGCAGGGAGAGTAGGAATTTCACTTTTACGTTTTCAGATGCTTATCACTGCATAAAGAGCCCAGGTGTAGTGCGACACTTTAAACAGGGTGTTTGAGTCATCGTCGCCGTTCTATATTTTCATGGGCGAGAAGTGGATATAGATTTAATCTTTGAGCTTCTTATCACTGCTCTTATAAAGGCAGGAGTGCACACGTTTTACAGTTAAAATATGCTAGTCAAGATTAATCCAGTCTGGTTTGTTTCAGTTTTTAAATCAATTAATCATTAATTTTCCAGCGGGAGCTATACACAATTGCTTTTAGGACAACGATGTAGAGTTTAATTGGAGTAAACTATAGTTCTTAGCGACTACAAAGCATCCAAATGTGACTCACTGGGAAAGCTGGGTCTGGTTCTTCCACAATTTTAAAGCTTCGCGGGATGTTATTCATTTTTTAAGTTTTAACACAATTGACTACTTCTAAATGTTGGAAATGGAGTGCGTAATCATGCGCGTCGGAACGTTTTGAAAGTTGGGGGGGCAAACCTGGTGCAGGTGGGGTCTGGAGCGAAGCCCCAGCCGCCGGAGGCCTTTTCGCCGAAGGCGAAAAAAATTTCACTATACTACAGTTATTTCGTCATGTTTTAACTGCACCCGGACTCTGTAAACGATGTTTTACATCAGCTATCTGCGATCTAAAAACTCAAAAAATGAACGTGAAGTGGCCCATTTTAATAAATTAAAACCTAATTTTGTATGTAATGACAAAGCATACAGGCAAACATATTTGTTTAATGATTTACCCTCTACTTTAAAAAAAAATACTTACTGAAGGCTGTTGAGTACGTTTCATATTTAAAATTACGATATCAATTTAATCTTTAACACCATTAAACACGAAACAGTGACTACACAACACTACACACACTTACACTTCAGACTACACTACTTATATTATAAGAGGAATAATCTTCCCACTTGCCACTTCGCTACAATCACTACACCACTCCAAAGATGACTTTACGCATAACGATGCGACACGAGGGAACCAAATCCCAACTTGCGTCTGCCAATAACTCTAGCAAATCATTCAAAGGGATGTTTGGATTAGACGTGAGTCTGAGTCACGTGTCCACTCTCACTGAAGTGAGTGACAAACACACAATACAAGACTGGTGGCTGGTTATAAAGATAGTCGGCATGGGGTACGTCAGCCAAAATAACATTCCTGCTATTGTTGGGTTGTTTCTTCCTGGAAATGAATTGTTGAAAGATCATCCATGTTGCTTTCCAAAAAGTAGAGTAGAAATCTTGATTTTACAACACTAAAATCTGCCCCCCTATGCCTACATGACATGAAAGTTAGGGGGGGGCAATGCCCCCCTTGCCCCCCCTGTTCCGACGCCAGTGTGCGTAATTATCCACAATCGATTTGTGTGATTAGCTCTGCTGTTTTCAGAATTTTGCAAATAAGCCGCAATTTTTTTAATGACCACCAGTTTTGTGACCTATATGAAAATAGAAGTGGCTCCCTCTTTTAAAAATTGTGTTTTGTTATATCTAACTATGTGCCGAGTGGGATATTCCAATCACAATTTGCATGTTTTTTCGCGTACCACATGCACTATTAGTTTTCATTAGATTCCGCTGTGACGCAAGGTGATTGCCGTCGGTTTGTTAGCGGCCGACAGCGCTGCCACTTGTTCACTTCGAGCGCGGGAAACCGCATCGTCTGGGGTGCTGTTAATATCACCTCGCTACGCTATCGACAGCACTGGATCAGGGGAACAGAATGAGGTAGAGAGCGCGGTGCACAGTTTCAACTACTTGTTTCTCATGGAGAAACTGGATTCTAAACAATTCTACAAGTGCATATATAAAACATCACAAGTACACAGGAATACCGAATATAGGCAAATGTAGTCGGCCGTTATTATACCAAGTTCATTTAGGCGTTCAACTCCCCTTAATGGAGGTGCCGAGAGTATTGATATTCCAACTTTCTGAGAGGCTAGCCCGACCCCCTCATGCCCACGGCCAACAAAAACATTCTGTTAGATCCTTCTTCACATTGAACTTCATCAAGGATGATACAGAATATTTTAGGTGAGTTTTGGCTTTCCTTCAGTACTTTTTTATCACATTTAAAATTGATATAAGTGTAATGCGTCATCAACCACCATTCTCATTGATCACGTAAATCTATATTAATGCACACAGAAATAATTATATAAACATTATAATCAATATGTTAGGTTGTCTTTTCGACGACTTGTGGGATTTCGTTTTGAGTCTCTTGATGGGCAACTATACGTTACGTTGGACATGTCTTTGCCCTCGCCCACAAAGACGCGAGTGGTGGTGAACCCTTCCATATCCTTCAATAGTATGGGTAAGCTTGAGCGACTGCGTCCCGGACAGCTGAGGAACGAGGCCCACGTCGAATATTCATCACCTCGTTTAGTATTCCCCGCCAAGGTGGAATAACAAGGCGCGAACACCTCTTGTGTGGCCGGGACAGTCGCGCTAAATAAGACGGTTGCGCGGCCGCTACCCTGGAACTGATGTAACTAAGCCCTTTGTAAACGGGAGCCACTTTACACTTCTCTCATTTATAATTTAAAGCAAACATTGGCAATGTCTTCTTCAACCTGATATGCGCGTCTTTATTTCAAAGTAAATCGATGCGTTGACTGACGGATGAGGTTCAAACGCCCACACACTCTCTCTCCCCTACCCATACCACCTTATTCCATGCCCATAGGCCTACCTGCCTAGCTCGCGTTCACGATTAGGAGTCGATCTCAGCAAGTTTAAGTTTAACCTTTGTCTTAAGATCGTGTTAAGAACTTATTTGCAGCGTAGTCTTTAGACCTTTTTACGTAATGAGGAGGAGAGGCTTGTTTTAAAAACAGACTAAACGGTCTGACTTCTTAAACTTTGGACGGTTGTCATGAATGAAGAAGTGGAGGGATCTATTCTCTCATGTTATCACTGACAAAAGTTTAAACTATAACAAAATTAAAAAATATGACGATTTTAGATATTGTTAAAATTGTACAAATTCGTCAATATTCGTAGTATAAAAAGCTTATTTTGCTATGAGTACTTATGCCTGATAGCAGAAGTTATCTTTAATTATGATAATAGGTGTTGATTTACATATTGGAAACATAATAACTCACTACTCCTAGATTCCAGATGTAGGTCCATTATTTGAAATAGAAATATAAAGTTGTAGAGATATGTTCAGTGCTTTAATGTATTTATTTCGTTTCAACTTGATAGCCTATGTAAGGTGTTCCCTGTGAAGTGCCATAGTACGTCATGTAGTTCCCTCTAAAGTCTAAACACTAGTGGTGAACTACTTTCTGCCGCGGCCTAGGCCTAGGGTTTGCTACTACTACTAGCGCCACAGCGGCGGCGTCAGTACTTACGGGAATACGCTTAACGGTAACCGATACGATACGCGCCTCCTCACGTAAACGATATTAAAACGGCCTTTGTGAACGCGCCCGGATTCCTCTGCTGTCGTTCTCTTTGGATCTTTTGGGGATATTGATAATGTGTTTACTGAAGAATCACTTGCGCTCGTTGCTACCGAGATGAATGGATTTCCATTAGGAGGCAATCAGGTCGTAAGTCATTGTGAAACTGTTCTCTTATGGTATAGCAACAATCGCACAAGTTTTACTGCCAAGGTAAAAGAAAGTAACCATAAAGTAAATAATTTAAAAAAATTATTTTAAGGCGAACTTGAAAATAAGCCTACAAGAAACATAACAAAGTTCTAAAAAAGATAAAAGTACAAAATGTATAGGGATATAGACCGTTTTCATAATTTAATAATGTATATACAAACGTTAAACATGAAATAAAAGCAAAATGCCTTTTTTCAAGTGTAATGCTTTTGTAATGTGTGTGCCTGATGATAATGTGATAATCTAATGTGAAAGACTAGAATCACGAAGTGATACGAGATATGCATTTAATAATCTACGAAAATTCATAATTTTCCTTTTAAAACTAAATCTTGAAACCCCTCTATACTACCGAGCCCTGGCTCACGCCGTACCTTACACACGAGACCCGGCCTATCTTTGACCACTCAGCAACACTCCCAACATATTGATTGTGATAAGCAAGTGCTAAGTTCCCTCCTATCTGCCGGGCTGGTTTATACTATGTGAGCTTAGAGTTTGGAATTGTGTTCATTAGCCAGTACGTTAATTAATTCCTGGGCACGTTCGGGCTCTATTCAGCAGACGCTTAGTAACACGGGGCGTGAGCGTCGCGACGCTACTTTATTAGCCGACCGACGTACGGAACACATACCCTGAGTTAGTAACGTGTTGCGCCGACGATTAAAAATTCACCGATGTGAGAATCAAATCTTGTTTTTTCTCGTTTGAGGGGAAGTTTTAGCAATTAAGGGAATTAGAGAATGTGGGAGTAATCTAGTTGTGGGGGAATGGAATGGCCGGGATTTACGCTCTGAAGGGAAGTTATTTATAATCAACTCCTCTTCTTTTTACTGGTCGGAGCTGAATGAAGTAGTGGTCGGGGTAGGGACAACCATGACTCATACGTGTCAGGTTCCAAGATTACCTAGGCATGGACGACAGATATTAATCCATAGACTTCTCGTCATATTTATTCCCATCGATGACAAGATATGAGAACCAAACACATCAACTTTTAAAAGAATTTCTTTGAAACAGTTGTTCAAAGCTGCCTAGAACTTTACTAGTTAAAATGCAAGCAGAAACAAACCAAATGGATGGGGTAGGAAATGCAGAAACGTAAACTAGAACAAACAAATTGAAATGTTTATAATGTTATAATGATTCATAGATAAACGACGTTTCCAGTACAAACTAATATCATCAATCAATTAGACCCCGGACTTGTTGTCGGGTGCTGCTGGTAACAGTGAGCATGAAACTAAAATAACAAGAAAACAAAAGTAGTAACTAATCAAACAATAGCGAAGATTCTCTAAACGAATGTTTCTGAAAATTTTAAATTTATTTCACATAGATTAAAATATTTAAAAAAATTTAAATTGAGTTAAATTATGATGGAATGTTCAGAAACAATTATGTCGGCTCACAGACGACAAAAAGTGAAAAATGTTTAAATGATTAATTAGACGAGGGAGCGAAGCGACTGAGGAAACCATTCAAGAAAATCGGCTCTTCTGTGATTCTGTGGGAGGGTCTGTGTGTGTACATCGAAAATCAGCCGAATCGCTGAACAGATTGCGCTGGAATTTTAAACAGACATCCAGTACGAGTTTACTGAGAACTGCTAACAACATCAGCTAGATTCGTTGCGATTTAAACCTACAAGAAGTAATAAATTGAATAATAGGCAGCTAATTTGTAGGAATTATTTTAACAATGGTTTTGTTTTTGAAAAAAAAATGTTTGTTATTTGCCTGGCTGTGAAATCCAGTGCCAAACGTGTATCGAATCTTGCACGCTCAAGGTACCCCCAAATAGAGCTGGGTTGTTATATGTTATGGATTGGTAGAGGTGCCAGGTAGACCCAAAACATTTTTAACTCCATAAGAATAGCATTGTTGGTGGAGGTGCCGGGTAGAGCGAGAAAAGTTTTAGCTCCATAAGAATAGCATTGTTGGTGGAGGTGCCGGGTCCTTGATTTTATTATTTATATTACGTGGAGAGGTATTATTGTTGTGGTATTTTTTGAAAGTGTAGCACACGTGGCGGTGAATTTATTAATTAAGTGTGTTTCAAATATATAGGTCAGTGTACTAAAAGCAACAAATAGCATCTCGGTACATGTACTTGCTCTCACAATCTTTTGTATTTTGTATTTTGTGTGGTTCGTTGGTCTTGTGGTTAGAGGCTCTGCTTCCAATGCAGAAGGTCCAGGGTTCGATTTCCGCTCTAGGCAGAAGTTTTTAAACTTCTAATGTAGACTTAAGTCCTCAGTTCTTGGCAGTGGAATTTGTAAATTGTGATTTCAAACCGTCCTAGCAACGAGGCACATAATAAATTCTAAGGCGGTTCCGAATCAGCCGTGCTGATTTTGGAGCTGTCTGTGGGTGGAATCGTATCCAGTTTGGTTGACTTAAATAAGTCGGTCTCTAGTTGGTCATTATTCGCTCGCCGATGATGTCGAAGCCTACAGCGTTGGCTTGGTCGAGACCAAAATTCAGTTTTTTGGCTGAGTGGGTAGACTCTAAATACGAATTTATCTTTTTTATCTTTTTATTTTTTTTTATCATTTTATCATGGCATGCCACATGCAGTGCATAGGTTAGTACTCTAGTTGTAATCTCAAATGTGAAAAACACAGCCATTCATTATAGGTAAGAATCCAATCGGCTTAAAAATGTGTAATTAGACGAGGGAGCGAAGCGACTGAGGAAACCATTCAAGAATATCGGCTTTTATTCTTCTGTGGGTGTGTGGGTGTGTGTTTGTGTGTATATAGAAAATCAGCCGAATCGCTGAACAGATTGCGCTGAAATTTTAAACAGACATCCGGTACGAGTTTACTGAGAACTACTAACAAAATCAGCTAGATCCATTATAATAAATTGAAAAATAGGCTGCTAATGTGTAGGAATTATTTTAACGCCAATGGTTTTGTTTTTGAAAGAATAGTTTTAGTTTGTTATTTGTCTGGCTGTGCAAATGCAGTGACCAAGGTGTATCGAATCTTGCACGCTCAAGATACCCCCAAATTCCGCTCGGAGATTGAGTAAACCTTGCAATTTTTACACGTATTTCGTACTGGCTATGTTTTCCATAGTATTGTCACAGATGATAGACTACACTGCGTTATATGCATTTCAAAACATGTTTAATAATTTTAAAAATACAATCCAGAAATTACAAAATCTTTCCCAACCAGGGGATTGAACGCGGGTCTCCCACATTTCGGTTATAAGGGCGCCTTAGCCAACTAGACTAGGGAAATGTTCAAGTCGTTGTTGGACGAGTGAGCGAGTCATATGTTGAGTACCCGGGAATATTTGCATTTATGTTTGATAATTATATTGGTATAAATAATTGGGTTTTTAAGTTTAGTTGCTATAAGGGCGCGTCAACTGTATAGCCATAATGCGCCACTCTAGCCTATGATAGTCTAGGGAGGCCTTAGGTAGGGGGAATAAAGGAAATGTTACCGGGTACTCAACACATGGATCACTCACTCGTCTAACAACGACTTTGGCGTTTTCCTAGTATCTCTGTTAGTACCAGTTCTCAGTCAGTTACTCTATTTGTAGCAAGTGCCACTTTCTACAAGTTTTAATACGGAAACAATTAATTAGATTAATTAACAATTAAGCAAAATCATATTGATTATAATAACGAAACGTGGGTAGAAACGTAGGAGTAGCCTGCGCAAACTATCAACCTTTTCAGAACCGGCACCTCCACCATTTCAAGAATAATTATTTAAAACCTGCTTGATTTCACGTTAATGCATTCGTCTTGTACCTGATTCAACACTTGTACGAACCTCGCCTGCTTGAGATTATTGCCACCCACCCCTCACTTCTAGCCGCCGACGCCATTTAATGAGTTTACTCGCTGCGTTTATGCGTGAAGCTAATTCCTCGCGCGTCAACTAAATTCCTCGCTCGCTACCATTCTATCACGGTTTAATGGGTGTACTGACTTAGTGCTGACCGCGCTTCCTCAGCTCGTTCTGGCCGTCTTAATAGCTCGTTTAACATGTTGTGCGGTTGCAAAGTGTTGCTGTACTACGAGTCATCGCCTTTTCTCTCTTGTTCAAACAAACGTATTGATCCCTGTTACCGTATTATGTTTTACAAACCATAACAAGTACACAAAGAAATGTAAATCAATTAGTGTTTTATATACGCATATAGTAACTTAAGTTATGAAATATGTTAAAACTGAAAGTTATGTGTACTTATGTTTGTTTTTTCTGTCTGTCTCATTAACTCATTGAATGGTAAACAAAATAAGATTTCACATGAAAAACAATAAAGTATAAAGCTTCACACATTCACACGATGCACACATTTAAAAGCGTCTAAGAAATATTTTTCAAATATGATACAAAACACGTTTTAACGATAAATAATTGGAAAAATATTTTCTCTTACCCTTTTGTAATCCAGGAAAATAAAGTTGATCTGATAATTTAAATGGTTTTGTTTTGTGGAGGTCTTAAGCATTGAGTATTAAAAACTGTATTAATATGTGTAAAACTGTTCGTATATTGATATACGCTCAGGAAGCCGATATGTTGAATGATGTTGATCATGATTAATGACTAATTGTTATAGACCGACCGATGTTGAAACTCCACAATGTGTGTTTAATCAAATCATCGTGTTCGCTTGACAATCACAAACGCAACAAACAATTATGCGCACATAAAACGATTTCTCTCCCGGGTGCATCAATTATTTTATGTCCCACTATCTATCTATTCCACTTTAAACGCTACAATAATCGTGACCCCCCCCCCCCCCCCAATCCCCATTTCGATTACTCCTGTAACAGTGGAGCCTTGCTTGTTTACATGTTTGTATATATTTTGATCCAAGATGTATGCATTAAAAGTTAAGTTTTGAGTTAAAATAATGTATTTCTCTCTAAGCCTCCTGGGTAACTGTGTAAGCAGAAAGGATCATGCATAAGTTAGTTTAGTTTTACATGCTTATGACGGGACAATGTGCAGTTTAATACCCTAATGGTATCAACGGTTTTATTATGTTCTCTAACAACTTTTAAGTTAAAAGTTTAAAATGTATAAAGTCTGTGAAAGATTTATAAAACTACAGTTTTTCAAGTTCAGATTTACTTATAGTTTGTGAAACTGAAGCCCGCGCGTGTAAACGTCCACATTCTTCTTACGTAATGGAACACGTTAATAATTCTTAATAATAAGTTCCTTGGAGCAAAGAGACTTGTGGTTTAGTGTAAAAAAATAACAAAAAACCAAAATAGCCGTTACCAAAATTGTGATTTATATTTTTTAAATGCAGATGCTTTAAAGAAGTTTAGTGGACATCATGCCTAGCACCACGTTATAAATTATCTGTGCTAGCACTGTATATTTAAGGTACTTTGTATGAACTTTCGAGGCACGGTGCTCGCTATTTGATGTTGGTATACCTTATTTTAAAAAAAAAATCTTCAGACGAACTTAATTGCTTTATGATATATTACAGCAAAAATGGAGGTCACGCATTCATATTGTAAATATTTTATTATTAACCTGGAAATGAATAGGGCATTTAGATTTAAATTACAATTGTACTTGCAATTGCAATTGCCTTGCAGCTCACAAAGTTTAATGTCATATTTATTATTTATTAAATCGGTGTTTCTATTTTATTATGATCATTTTTATAAAGCACAAATATGCATGAACAACTTTTTCATCAATGTTTGTTCACTTATATGAAATACGTTTTCATAGCTTAAATTATTACAATCATCTTTAAGAAGATTTTACGGAAAAGTTACTATTCAAGCCTCTTTAACTTTCCTACGTTGCATCATTGCACCTTCCATTAGTGACAGCTCACTTAGTTAGTATGGTATGAATGGGTTGTATATTTGTGTGAAATATATGTGTATGGAATATAATAATGTACATTTAATATTCATCAATATTTTTCTTGCTAATTGTGACTAGTTGTATCCAGCAACAATTCTGTACAAATATATTTAGCAT
The DNA here is from genome assembly GCA_024449915.1 of Sweltsa coloradensis. Taxonomy (NCBI): domain Eukaryota; kingdom Metazoa; phylum Arthropoda; class Insecta; order Plecoptera; family Chloroperlidae; genus Sweltsa; species Sweltsa coloradensis. The sequence continues at coordinate 562,032 of JAMZAV010000082.1, forward strand.
AAGAATAGGTCGGATGGAAGAAAACGCCTAGCTGGCCTTAGTCCCGCCTAGACAAAAAAAACGATTATCTATGTCTACATCTATTATTATTTTATTTATGACAAGCCATTATGCAAACAACATAAACTAACTTACTAAGATACAAAAACAAAATCATTCGCAGTGGGTTGATATTCTTGGTGGAGGTGCCGGGTACGCTTAACACTAAATAGAGCTCGACACTTCTTCTCGCATTCAAAATGATTTAGACTTCGGGTCATAATTATTTTAACTTGCTGGGTGCAGGACACACTCCCTCCTTACCTGTTACCACCCAGGTCACTTACAACATTCTGTATCATCCTTGTCGAAGGGCAAGGTAAACAATGTGTCAATCAGACGTCGATTTCGATTCTTATCGTGAGACGTGACACACGGACGGACGGACTGATGCTTATATCATGGGAGCTTCGCTTTCTAATTGTTGTTTTAAACTACGTGCTGTATTAGAATAGTTCCTAGTAAATGTGTGGTGCTCCTGACATTAACGATGTCACTGTTGTTATATTGTGTGGCTCCACATTGAACCAACGCGCGGTGGATGTAACTCAGGACTTACCTCTCGCTATCTCAACAGAAATCACCATTATAAACTCCTTTGTTGGGCCCGAGATGATTATTCGCTCTAAATGTAGTTCATCCAGTCACTTTTAGCATCAGCTTATAGGTTTACAGCCTTGCCCCTGGTTGTATGTATCTAGCATTGCCAGTGCGAGCACATAGGGCTTTGTCTGTTTACATCGGCTTCTAATCCAATTTAAATTAACAGCTACAATTACCCACAATGCGCTCCTAGAAACTCGAGCTACTCAAGCGACTTCGCTTAGCGTTTACCTGCTAAGATAAATGACTGCTTTGTACAACAGGTAACCGTGAAGAAAAGTCAGCCGAGGAAATCAGGCTAAGAGATTGTGTTTCAAAATATGCCCATTTCTTCTCGTGATTTCGCCATCTTATATTCTAATCAGGTATTTTGTTGTTTTGTGGGGCCGAAGATTTTTTTCTTCTACTTTTTAGAATCTTCCAATCATGAAAACCGATCCAAACTGATTGTGATTTGGTTTTGAATTGTCCGTATTTTTTCCATAGCTCACCGATGGAGTTGAACGTGTATATTTTATATGTTATCTTTCAAATTATTGCAAATAAATATTTAAATCTACAAAGAGATGTTTTATTTGAGCCCACTTCTCCTGATATTAATATCATCATTAGTGACCAGACCAAAGCATATGTGAGGATTCTTTGCGAAAGTTATAGATTTTTAATTTGGTGTCCTATATTAACATGGAGCCTTGGTTTACGAGTAAAATGATTTCTATAATTGGTATCAACTAGTAATGTAATGAATTAAAAATTAACCCAAAAGCCCATGATTTCTCTCGCAGCTCCTCTGCCAAGCCGGGTCGTTGTGAATCTAGTTGAGTGCATGGAAGATTACGCAGCTAAAGCTAGCAGTCTTTCTAGCTGCGTGGGTGTGTACTGTGTAGGCCTACTCTTCTCAATATGAATAACAACAACCCTCGTTTAGAGATCTTATAATACAACGTGAGTCGTGGGCCCACGCTACTATAGGCGCCCCGAGGTTTCACTTCACATACTCCTTCATTGAGAGCTGAAGAAAGCTGGAAGAAACATCGGGAGTTATAAAATAATGTTGCTACTAAATAAATAACATTTATGTTCAGAGTCTACCCACTCAGTCGCAAAACAGTCAGAAAATAAGAGAAAGCCACAGAACTTGGTGACCAGACTTTGGAAGCGACATAATATTCAAATAAAGACTTTTATTTGTTAGATTCTTTGATTTGTTGATAATTGGCTATTCTTCGATAGGCTGATTGATTGATTGATGTTTTAACTCAGTCAGCAAAGATCGGTTGATTAAAAGTGTCCCAGGTCCCTCCCACCTTCCTCGCGTAGGTCGTGTCGGCCCTACCCAGCCAGTCGCCTATACCGGCAGACGATTCATTTAAGCCTGGAGGAGATTAATGATAACGAATAGAGCAATCCAACAAAATAAGGATAAAACTGATGCTGTAACTAGCATATCATTTTCTTTCTTCAAATTTTTTAAATAAATGAATGATTGATAAAAAAATATAAAATATATCAAATATAAATATAAAACTGATGCTTAATAAAACCCTTCTCAGGGCTAACTTGTCCCTCTTCAGGTTCAGAAACTGAGAAGATGATGGGAGAAATACCTTCGCCTCTTTCCAATCATTATTCTAGATATATCATATTATTTTTACTTTTGCAGACAAGAAAAGAAAATCAAAATTATTTTTATTTTTATTATATTATTTTGTTACTGTTATTTTTGTGAAAAGTGCCTAGGGATATATATTTTATATCTCTGTGTTGTGTTGAGTTTGAGATATGTTGCCAAGGTATCTGAGTAAAACGAAAAGCCGCATGTGGAATCCGCTCCCAGATTCTCTCGTCTTTTCCTTGTTTATATTATTATCAATATGGATCCTCTGTATAAAATTTAGGATCCCTTCATACCTAAGGGCACGTTTTCTACACGAAATATTTAAAAGATACGATTGTTTTTTGGGGGAAAGTGTAAAAAAAAGTAGGTTGGTGATTAGAACGTGGAACAAAAAGTGACGGCGTGTGTTGAAAGTGGGGTGAAAAGACTGATGGTCGAGGGAAAGTAGAGAGAAGCCTCAAATCAAGGATTAAAAACCTTTGAACGAGGGCAACTCGTTTCCCGTGAACCGATGGGGTTGGCCGAACGATCTCCGTACGCCGTGTATTATTGAAGAGAGCCGGGAGTGTAGGGGCGCGTGCACTAGCCAGACCGCCGAGCCAATCACGCCATCAGGGCAAACAGCGAGTAATCTGGGATTACAGCGGATTGAGCGCTTACTTTATGACTAGATAGTAGACACGTGAAGCGATGCGAACACTGTTGACTAAGCTAACAACGGTATTTTGTTTCTTTGCAGGTGGATGTTGGTATCACTGCAGCCAGGACTTGGACTAGTGACTCAAGACTCTAGGGTGAGTTTGTTGATATTCTAGATGATGAGTGGAACCCATCCCTCCTTGTACGGGACTCGAACCCGCGTCCCTTGTAGTCCTGCACCCGGCCATATTGGATGGTGTGTGCATGCTCTGGGAGACTCCAAGATTGTTATATGCATCACTGCATGTGTATATAATGCGAGGCAGGCCTGGATGAATGTTAGCAATATTCTATAAAAAGAGCTTATTGGCCCGGAACAATATTAAAACGTAGTCCTACATTGAAAACTTATGACCGAGGCCACTACGTACTTAAAAACAGCATCATTCTGATGATGGATTAGGAAGTTCCACCCGAAAATTCGTTTTTAAGTAAGTAGTGGCTTCGGTCATAAGTTTTTAATTTACTTTTTAATTAAACGAGGAAGCGGAGTGACTGAGTGTCTCCATTCAACTCAAACGGCTCTCATTCTGTGATTCTGTCTGTCTGTACGTCGAAAATCAGCCGAACCGCTGAACAGATTGCGCTGAAATTTTAAACAGACATCCGGAACGAGTTTACTAAGAACTGTTAACAAAATCAGCTTGATCCATTGCGATTTAAGCCTACAATAAATAAAAATGTGATTTTTAATAATATCAATGGCATTTGTTTCGTAGCAGTTAGCGGGACGAGGTTGACGTGGCCTGCATGGCCTAGTGGTAACCATTTAGCCTACCGCACGGATGGATGGGGTTCGATACCCGTCAGTTATAACTTTTTTATATTTTTAACCCACATATTATTTTTGAGGGTGTTAAATGGGAAATAAAAATTAGGTGATTTTGTTTTATCTTGGAAATTTATTAATGTTTCACGCTAATACGTTTTGAGTACGATTCGCATTTTGAATGTTCAATTTAAATAATTATTGTGGCAAGCAGAGTGAGTTCCTGTAAGGGTGACCAGACGGTCCGGTTTGAGAAGTCAAAACACTTGGCTAACTCACTCGTTTAACAACGACTTTGGCGTTTCCCTAGTGTTAGCAATAGTTATATATGTCACGATATAAGGAAGGTTAAATGCATCTCATTCGTGGATATGATGTTAATTGTGTTCTGAACAACAAGCCATGAAATACGTATGTACGTACAACTTCCACCTCGTATGTAGACTTAACTCTTCTTTCCATGTACTGCCCAGATCTGCTCCCAAGTGCTTCTGCTCGATGAACGCAAGTTATCCCGAGCATAAAACATCGTCGTTTCAAAATATGTATTTTTAGCCTCCTTACACAGAACTCATTAATATCGTGAAACTGCGGTTACGCTGTGATAATATGGTGGTCGTGCTATTCTAGTGCGGAACAAATGTCCCAGCCTGATCGATAGCACGGTAGGGGTCGCACTTGTGAATAGTGACACCTAATTTATAGACGGCCCGTATAAACGTTTTGAGGAATTGCTTTGTTTCATTTTGACAGTCGGTCGTCGGAGAGAGTTGCGTGTTAAATATATTCGCCTTCACCAGAAAACACGGCTCAGTTTGAAAACTTTGTACTGCAAATGTACAAAGCTATACATCATCTTGTCTTTGTACACCGGACTGGCATGTTTAAGTAATTTATCGCCTGGCTGTTTGTTAGTTACCTGGACGATGAGGTGTTACACTCTGCATGATTGATCAGGTGGTTGTTACCGGGACATTACTGACCCTCAAGCCTCAACCTGAGCCTACTCTTGCTCAAGCGCGAAGATAAATAATGCTGAGGGGTGCGATGTAATGAAATATCAATATAGCAATAATCAATCATACTCATAACTGTTGGTGAAACACTTTTCAGGAATCGACTAGAGACAAAATACATACTAGGCCGCTTCGCGAACGCTTTTTTCAGTCGCGTTGATGGGTGAGCTTTTTTGGTTGACTTTTTCTGTCCATTGATTCAAAGTTTTTTGTTTGCGTGGGATCTCATTACTTTTTCTCAAGTTCAATTGCAAAATAAAATAATTTTGATAAAGTAGTATTAATTGCTATGGTAATACCAATTAACAAAGAATGTAAAATATCTCGAGGCCCAAAGATTTTCTTTTTGTTCGCATTGAAAGGTGATTATTATTGTCAAGTACCTATTGTTACTTGTTAATTATACACCTGTACAAGGCTTATATTAAAACCTTTATTTCTATGAATTCAGGCTAAAATTTTTTAAAATTTTTCTTTCAAAAGACACAACGTTACCTTTTCTTAATGTCCATGTAAAATATAAACGTTGTAGCCCCACCCGTTTGCTCAGAATCGGCCCAAAATCACAAAAATATCACATTATAAATCGAAAAAAAACGTAAAAATACTATATTCATGAGAAATATTTCTTTGATTGTACCCAAAAACTTGGCAGATCAAAGTTCAGCGATTTCGAAGGTCCCCTCCAATTTTTATCAAGATCGCATACGCCGTTTACCCGGTAGAAAGCAAACCAAAAAACAACCAAAAAACACCCGAGCTATTAATTGAAGTTACCAAATATAATACGTTATCCACTAGACATGATACGTGTTGTTTACGTCGGTGTGTTGGACGGGGGCTCCGAATACGTAGATACCATTGATATTAAACCCCTATTGTAGGCTAGATTAGCAGTCGGTGGTCAACTTCCGTTACAATTAGAAGCCATCTTGAAATTTCAGTTTGCATGTTAATTAAATGGGAACGATTTGAAGACCGAATATTTTTAAAGATGGCCGCCAGTTTGACAGCTGAGCATACTAGATTTTAACATCAAATGATTACTAAATTCCCTTATGCAATAACGTCTTATTGTTTCTGTTTGTTCAATCCCATGCTGCACAAGCTAAAACCATATCAAACAATCCAGTAAAATTCTTAAAGGGGTATTTAACCGCTAAACTCAAAAAATATATTTCATTCAGGCTGCCACCATGACCTCCCAAAAAATTGTCAAACATGATATTTTTAGAGCTAAGCCCCATCGGCAAAAATCTCCCATAAGAAATAACATGGGGGTCATCTTTATGCCCCGTGACCTTGGAGGATTTTAATAAAAAAAAATATTGACCATTATTGACGTACTCTACAGCCTTTTCTGTAAATTCTCTATATTTTGATTTGTAATTTGGGCAAGTAGTTCTGTCAAAATATGCTGATTACCAAGATGGGGTGTGATTTTGGAATGCATATTTTTGCGTGTTTGAGGGTATATTTGGGCACAGTTTCAAGACACGATGTTATAAAGGGGCATTTTAGATTGGTACTTTGCTCTAGTATCTATGTGGACTAAAAAAGAAGCAGGTTAAAGCCGATTTAAGAAATTTCCCAAAACACCAATTTTCGCAAATTTCTGGATCAAAAAAATTCAAAAATTCGTGTTAAATCACAGTTACAAGATATGATTTTTTAAACGGTCATTTAAGTGTAGTATTGTGCTATAGATCACGTGGTAAAAAATAATTTTTGGGGTTTTTAGCCCCTTTAATTGCTTTAAAAAAGCATAAATTAAAACTCCAAATCGCCATCTTGAACTGGATTTTTGACTCTTCAATTTGCTACGCTCGCGCCTGTGCGGAAGTATTGGACACTGCTAATCTAGCCTAACAGTAGTTAAATATCAATGGTAGATACTAATATAACCCTCCACCCGGTCGAGAGACGGACGAATATACAGTTAATCTTTTGTTGATTCTCAGCTGAAATGATTTCCAAAAAGAAACTTTTTAGAACTGTAACCGTTAATTAAATATGTAAACCAACTGGCTGCTAAAAGCTAGAACCATATTGAAATTATTTTAGCTCTTTACTTTTAAGTTTTAACTTATCCGTTTCATATGCAGACGGCGGCCATTTTTTTTAACTTATCCGTTTCATATGCAGACGGAGTCCTGCTATAAATATGGCAAGCTGCCGTACTTTAACATCAATTCTTATAATACCCTATTATTACTGTTTTGGGGTGTTAATATTATGCACACTTTAGGTTATACTTACGTATCTTCTTTCATTCAATACACAACGCTCAAGGTATGAAAAGAGAAAACACATGTTTAAAAACTATTATTGAGCCGTCCCTTGTATCAGCTGCTGCTGTACAGCGATATTTGCCTGTGGTGGCACACCTGGCCTAGCGTTAGATTTGTTGAGCAGTTGGTAAATCTTGCAAGGGTTGAGGTTAGATCACAGCCCTTGATATTGAGCGCTCGGCGGCTTTGCAGGCGAAGTGTTGATCTGTTGGGAGGCTTCCACGGGTTACCAATAGGACGGCATCTCTATATATCCCACACAACAAGGTTCTATAACTTGCCCTCGAAATAGTAGCAATACATTTAAACACACATCGAGGTTCGAACAGACAATATAACATAAAAACATTGCCCTACATTAAAGTATAGATGAACAATAATATTGAACTGTAGGTAATTAGTGCACTTTTCATATACCATTCACCGTGACACACATGAATCAATAAACATTTTCATCTTTTATGAAGTTTTGACAGTTGAAGAGGGTGTGAATAGTGTGAGTTCTGGGTAGATCTAGATTATATATCTCGAATTTGGTTTTAACTGCATTTAGATTAATTATTTAAGAATCTCCTAATGAAGACAGACGGGGGACAAGACAAAACGGCAAAGAGGGGGATGAAGTTTCATTTTTGCGTCGTGTCGGTGTCTCGATGCTTTAATAGGAGGGTTTGACGTGAGATTCTTGTATAGGTCGTTTAGAATTCAGACCTTACAGACTGACGAAGCCCTTGGAATAAACTTTCGGTAAGGATTGTCGGGGTGGATATTGAGCTACGTCTCCCTAATCTGTCTTATACGCGTTAAACATGAGATATTCCCGTCGGTGACATCAAGATAAAGACTTCAATGCTTTGTTATTTCATGTTTCCCCATAAATTAGATCATTATTTATCCCGAGATGAGTGGGAGTAGTTAACCCTATAGTTCGTGCCCTCTGTCCGACGTAGCAGCACATTATTGTAATAGAAGGTGTTTTGTATCCTGTGTTTGATAATATCACGATGTACTTTAATCTAGTCAGCAGCATCCCTATTTTATTTATCCTGTAATTATATTTTTAATATTAAATGCTAGTCGGCGTTTTAAAGGTCAGCTAAATGAGCAGCGGTGCCCGAGGTACGATGTGAAACCCTTCACACGCAGAACTTCTAGCTCCGAGGTGAATCAGAGGAAAACGAAACATTTTCTTATATTATTACCGCTTCTTTTTCTTCTTTACGCATTTAACAGACTTAGATCGGCCCCAAGTTGACGTTTATTTTGCCTCATATTTCAAAGGGAACACCAATGAAAAGCAAACTCCTATTACTTTTTATTTCTCCGAGATATACTCTCACATCGTTACGGTTTCGGCTTTGTTTTCTCGCTGTGGAAATTATAAATGGCGACGGGCTGGGCTGGCCCAGCGGGCGAGCATATTGGCTTCTTACTCCGGCTTTCCCGCTCATAACGGCGAGGGTCTATTGCTGCTTTATGAGGGGAGGGCAGGGCGATGAAACGTACCGGCTTTTAATAATCCCCAATTACTCTAATCGGATAATAATTATTGGATAATTTTATCACAGCATGTTCGCTTGATTTGCAAAGCCTTCGCTCATTGGAGAGAAGAGAATGTTCTTATTTTGTATTAAAAAGATTTTCTTTCTATTAGCCTAAACATATGTTTGGCAGCATCGTGTATAATTATATCATACATCATGTACACATGAACATTAAACACATTTAGACCGCGTTTACATTACTGTTCGCCGTGGGTTCAAACGTGGTTTGGAAACTCAACCGTCGTTGTTACCTACGTCGTGTACACGATTAATTAATATTTATTTTATTTTATTTATTTTATTTATTTATTTAACGTCTATCCTATTCAGTTAAAAAACTGATTTACAGAGGAGGACAACTAAATAAATCTAATTACATACTGACACAACAATGAACTACAGTTCAGTAAATATTTCAAATAATAACATTACAACAACAATACATTAAAACAACAATTTTTATAACAACTAAAAAGGATATTAAATACAATTAATGAATGAATCGAATAAAAAAAGGGGTAGAAAAAAAGAAAAAAGAAAGGAAAAGAAAGGAAAAGAAAGAAAGAAAGAAAGAAAGAAAGAAAGAAAGAAAACATAAAAAAACAAAAACAAAAAGAAAAAAAATGATTTATTAGACGATCCACCAAACGAATAGGAGGTTTGCCAAAAATCAGGAACAGCAAATCTGAGAGTAATCAAACTTTCGCGGAAGAAACCACCGAACGATATTATATATATATATATAAAAAATATATATATATGTTAAATAATTATTGTTGAATGGGGCTTTTTTCCGCGAAGAATAACAAGGAGGTTCACACTTACCCCTCCCTGCCCGACGTTTCGTAGAAGTCACATTCTCCATCTTCAGGGGCGACGTGTCGACAGAGACTTGTTGCCCTGGGCCTGTCCACTCGCAGACTGATGGTGGACAGGCCCAGGGCAACAAGTCTCTGTCGACACGTCGCCCCTGAAGATGGAGAATGTGACTTCTCCGAAACGTCGGGCAGGGAGGGGTAAGTGTGAACCTCCTTGTTATTCTTCGCGGAAAAAAAGCCCCATTCAACAATAATTATTTAACATATACCCGGGAAAACTTAAAATTAAACATATATATATATATACATATATTAATGTAATCGGTTTTTCGGTTTCAATGCCACGTATATTTTCATTGGGCATATAAATACAAATATACGTGGCATTGAAACCGAAAAAACCGATTACATTAATACATATCGGCCACGAAAACCTTCAAAAACACACATATATATATAGATATTAGATATAGTATATCCGCGTACATATAGTGCCCATACTGTGAATTTATTAAAACATATATATTATATGTGTACTTTCATTATACTGTTGTGACCGTCGACGACTGAGAATCAATACTTGTAACTAAGGATTAATAGAAACGTGGTCTATATTTATATATTTAGAACATTGAAACCACGTGGAAGCGTGCTTACCGTTTATTATAAAGCACAAATCAATGCAGGGTATAATAATAATTGGATTCTGGTTTAAATGGCGCTTCGTGACAGCGACGATCCGCACGAAAACGTTATTCGTCCGCTAGAAACTTAAATTTAAATTAGTCAAACGTTGGTTAAATTTGTTAGGAACGAAACTAAAACGTTCAAGTAAAAGTTTCGTGCTCGTGTTTTGCAAACTGTGAACTTCCGACATCCGGTTTTGTGTTTGACCAGTGCGGAAACCTTTCACCCTAGCTTGCACCCAACCCACGACATAATTAACTCGAGTAATAGAAGGGCAGTAAACCAGGCGCACATCCCGTGGCTCCAATAACTTACTCATTGAGCATAGAAAACAAATCTATTATCCCATAAATATCAATTAATAATTCCATTAATAACAATTTAATAAATTTCCATTAGGATAAACTTTTAGAGTGGGTAGAGTGACTAGTTTAGTATTTCTAGAACGTGACTCTAACTTCGACACGCGGTATTTTTGAAAAAGTTTGCTCTGTGCATCATTATTGAATTCAATATTATTTAGCGTCTAATAAAATAGACTTTTTGGTTCATGATCTGGTTAAAGTCTACTTTATTTCCCAGCTCTTTGTTTCCAATCGTATTGTGCTTATATGGCTCAATGTAGGATTCTCTACGACAAATGAATAGATTAATCCGCATCTGAGGGAGTATAGTCATCAAAGTCCAACCCGCCACCTCCACGTGGACTGACATGCCTTGTCCTGGCGTGGGATAGGTCCATTCCATTCCATGATGTACGAGGCGACTTGAACAACAGCTGACTTCCTTTCAATTCTGATTTTATTCACAAGGTGTACCCAATGTGTGTGAATAACTAGCCCATACTAATAACAATGATTACACACAATCAATAGAATACATGAGAGTTTACAAGATCGGGAAAGCATTAATGTTAATCAACAGATCGTCGAAGAAGAATAATAAAATAAAATAATTAGCCATAAGTTTACATTTTCGGTGGAGGTGCCGGGTAAGCTTCGCTTAATAAGGTTCGTCTCTTGTTCCCGCATTGAAAAACGGGTCACCAAAACATTCTGTACCATCCCTGTTGAAGTGCAATGTAAACGCGTGTCAATCGGAGGTCGTGTTCGTTCGTTTGTTTTATCGTGAGACGTGACACACGCACAGGCGGATGGACGGACGAACAAAAAGGTGACCTTTTCTCCCTAATAATAAGTAAAATAAGTTTAAGAGCATACAGGACATGCGTTTAAACAAAGTCTTCTTCACTCGGCCGACTGACACCAGAGTTGTTTACAATGTTGGGTACTTGTCAAGGAAGCGGAAACATAATAGGGCTCTACAGTAACACTTTTCATGAAATAATTTAAAAAATGATTTTCTGGTTTTTGGATTTTCTTTAAAAGTCTAAAATTTACCGTATTCGTGGATTAACCCGGACTGATGAACATAAAACATTGAAAATCTACGACTGTAGTCTGTGCAGACTGTGTGTGTGTCCATGTATGCTTTATTGACAACTTTATCAAGTTTCATATACTTCGGATGCTTCTTGGACGAGCGAATAGCTATTTGCCAACCGCCAAATGGGACCAATACCCTAAAGGGGGCGTTAAACATTAGTTTAAAGGAGGCGTTAAACAACAGTATAAACGATATTAAATGCATATTATAAGGCTGCACGAATACAATGTATTTATGTTCGGTAAAATGTCGAGCAAGTTAGCTGCACCACTGTTTTCTCGCGTTGTGAGCCAGCATAGGAGACTTACGTGTTCTGTGCTTGTGTCAATAGCCGCGGGATTAGGCAGTACGTTATCAGCAGTACACAGCGTGGCACCCGGTAGCCAGCTGTCCACATAAGCTCGCGCGCTCTCAACATGCGAGGGCAGCAAGCTTTCACAATAGCAAAACAAGAAACAAAACGCAAGACAAAAAGAAAAGACGCGTGTTTTAGTGTCTTGTGAAAGATAAGCTTCTGTCTGTACCGAGACATTGTGGGGTTTAGAGTATTGTGAACTTCCAACCTGGCTCGTCGCGTGCCAAATAGTTGTTTGACATTAATCAATGACCATCACGAGTAGGACACGGGACATGTTTCAAACAGCGAGGCTGAATCCGGCTCGGTAAAAGCTTTTTAAATACTGAGTAATAAATTACATCTGGTCTTGAAAATATACTTTGCAATTAAATTCATTTGGATTAACAGAAATACTTGAGTAGGTTTTAATTAAGAGTTACTGTCAATCATACCTACTTATAATAATAATTTTCACTAAAGTTTTGTTATTTCGCGAATATGTCTGTGAAGCTATTTATCTATTTATTGAACGAGAAGGAATTCTTGAAAGGGAACAATGACAATAGAAAGTCGGACCTTAAATGTCCATTCACAACGCGATTCAAGAACGCCATGATCTTTGTCGACGCTAGTCTAATGAAGACATTGAGAGTAGTTTCATTAATTCTTGCTTTGTTTGGTTCCTGCATTCAGGAACACGATTTCGCACATAGCTGATATAGCTACAAAAAATGAAACCACTCGATCAAGCTGTTTTGAATTTGTTCGAGCAGTCATTGAACATATCGGAGAACAGTATTCAATTATTGGTGAAACACAGGTAGTTGTAGGGGTTGTGCGTGTGCTATGCGCATAAGATTTCTAATCTTCTAAGTGTCACACTGATCGTATGGGCCAATGCGGGTAGTTACAAGCAAACAAAACACCTTGTGAATGTTTATGTTTTGATTGTCAAATTATTGTAATACGCTCTTTGACTTATTTGTAGGAATGAATCTATGCAGGAAAAATGCTTCTAGCTGAATATGAAATGAAAGAAGAAATGCATTTAAATTACCCTAACACAATACAATGACGATGACCTAGTTGATCTTGATAGGATTGTTGAAAACTTGGACGAGTGTAGGAATGTTGAACGAGGTAATTCAAATTTGATGGCATATATATATATTTGCACTTTGTCGTTTTGAAAGCAATTAATGCACAGAAATAACCTCTTTGAGAAGTAGAATGGCAATCAGGAAATCCATACAGAGGGTCACATTTATTTCTGAAGCGAAACAGCACAAATAAGGAGAATTGTAAAAAAGAAAACATAAAACAAACAAACAACAACAACAAATCAACAACAAAACAACAAACAAATACATTAGAAAATTGGGATAACCACACTTCCTCGCTCTTCCTAAAGCAGAACCTACAGTAGGTATAGGCCAGTAGCAGTTGGCCTCTGCTTTAGTACGCGAGCCAGCAAGTATGGCTAGAAAATTCGCAATTTTTTTATCCTGGTAATGCTTTTTATTTGTGTGTTGTTTTTTTTTGCAATAATTGTCATCTTATCACACATACTAAGTATGATATTTTGTTTGTAAATTGTAAGTTGTGCGATGTCCGCATTGTTTGTAATTGTGCGGTAATGATGTCTTGCATGACTGAGCGTTGTAAGTGAAGCTTACCAAGTCAGACGCAGCGCAGCGAGTAATCTAGCAACCTGAGAACCACAGATAAAACATCTCCACTTCTTTTTCCTGGCGAGTTGTTTAACTTCCACGTAACTTGACCCACGCGTGCGTGTCAACACTGTCACACTGTCGCCGAGGTGGCCGTGGTAGAAGCTGCCTAGTGCAGGATTAGTCACAGCAGACCAGGACCACTTTGCATTGAGGCTCGATAATTTGTAAAGTTTTAATAACAATTGCGTTTTTTGTTGGTAACTCCTCAAACATTCAGTTTGTATGTGAATGAGATAAAATACGACCCAACTTCATTTCATTATTTTAAATTTTACTTTTTACTTTACCTAGAAAATGCGAAATTGTATAATTTTTTAATATACAAAATGTCCCAAAATTTTACATTCCAAAACGATTTTTCTGATGAATTTTTGAGATCGGTGTTTTTACGAACAATATCAATAAATTTATAGGGAAATTGTTCCCGAAAAGGTTTCCGCCAAAAATGTAAATTAAATTTTTAAATTGCAATTATTTATTACACGGTGCAATGCCTTAGAATTCTATATAACCGTCTCAAGAATAATTATACAAAATGTAGGCCTCTTTATTACGTTTTGTTTGTTGCTACCTTTCAGAACAATTCTTATATCCAGACTGACAATAACTCGCCTTTGAAAAGTGTTCGCGAAACACAATTTTAAAATTAAAAATGGCTCTCTCGAAACAAAGTTGTTTATTACGAAAACAAAGCAAACATTCAAAAGAAAGAACACTTAATTATCTTTGCGAAGCCGTTGTTTTCTTATTATTGTGACAGTTAAGTATTACGCAGCATTATTTATCCCGAGGTTCGTGCTACGTCTTCTGCCTCTGTGGCTGGTTGGTGTCCGCAACTACATCACCGTCATGCAGCTCGGCTTGAGCTCATTGCCACACTGAGTTGTACCGAGACTTCTTTAAACTGTAGAAGACAGCCGGATAATAATAATATGTCACTGCGCCATTCAACTTTACAACCATATATTAGTGTTTTATCTTTTATTATGTTGTTTTACGAATCTGCATTTTTGTCGATTTGAACTTTTACACTAGGACTATTTTAGAATTTTTTTGAGGTAAATAAATAATTAATTTCACAAATCACATGAAGCACTCATAACTCTGTGGGTCTAAGTCCCTTTAAAAAACAGATATGTTAAGTCCAACAATCGGTTGAAATAGAAGTTATCTGTCAGTGCAACTATTTTCCAAGTCCATAGTTTCAAATTGAATGAACACCAAATCAAAAAATGGTTTCACTGACAGATAACTTCTATTTCAACCGATTGTTGGACTTCCTTGACACATCTGTTTTTTTTTTTAAATATAGAGTTATGTATGCCTCATATAATAATAACATATTTATCTTAAACATTCATCAATAACTTTCTATTTATAGCTTTCACTTCTGGATTGTTATCGTTGTTTAGTATGTTTCCGTAAATAGCATCCATTACAGGTGATACTGATGGAGGAAACAACTAACTTTATGAGCTCTAACCGTCTGTGTATTTCCAAATAATATCCTGCTGCTCACATAACGATACTCAAGATTCAAGATTGTAATTGGATGAGCGTAGCGAGCGTAGCGAGCGAAGCGAAGATTCCATTTCACTACACTGAAGAAAAAAATCCGGAATGTTTTGTTTTTTTTTTTGTTTTTTTCTGTATTTTTGTGTGTTTGTTAACACGATTCCGGCTAAACCGATACTCCGATTGCGATGAAATTTTATGGAGACCTTCGAAATCTCTGAACTTAGAACTGCCACGTTTTTGAGCGCAATCGGGAAATTTTTTCTCATAAAAAACGCAATTTTACGATTTTTTTCGATTTTTAAAAAATTTCTTCGACTTATAACACCTACATGCTTTATCCGATTGTAATGATTTTTTTACAGAACCTTAATTTTATGAATTAAGATATTTGTGTGAAATTTGAGCGTAATCGAAAAATTATTTCTCATGAAAATCAAAATTTTACGGGTTTTTTTCTTTTCTAAAACAATTCTTTGACTTATAACACCTACATGCTTTATCTTATTGTAATGATTTTTTCACAGAACCTTAATTTCGTGAATTAATATATTCGTGTTAAATTTGAGCGCAATCGAATAATTATTTCTTATACAAATTGCAATTTTACGATTTTTTTCTTTTAAAAAAATTACGATTAATTAAAAAAATTAAGTTAATTTTTTATTTTATTTTATTTAATTATAAAAATTAAGTTAATTTTTTATTTAATTTAATTTAATTTAAAAAATCTTCGATTAAGTAATGATTTTTTCACAGAACAACAGAAAATCCGCGTAACACATGGCATCTCAATGCACCATATACGCTCATCCAACAACGCGGCGGGGCTTAAGCGTTTTCCTAGTGTAATTGTACTTGGTAAGTATGTGAACAGACTGCATGAGCAGCCCCGTAACACAATACATTGAATCACATGTAATAAAATAATGTCGAGTCAGACTGTGTTTGTTTGTTTGTTTGTTACAACTGAGAACAACCGAGTGCAGCACTAAACAGCGCGCATTGATAGAGGTTATTTAGCATTAGAAGCGAGACAATGCAGGTTCGACTCCCAGCACAGGAAATCTTGAATGCTGGGTGTTGAATGCTGTGATTTTATTACGTTGAAAAATAAAATAATCGAGTTTCAAGTCTTTGGAGTGTGTTCAAATTCCATACATTGAATAAGTTGGCATTTCGTTACTTTCAGATTTATGTTCAATAACGGTTGGGAATCTGCCATTATAGTGATCTTTTTAACTACCTACTCATAGTTTAAAAGATATCCTTAATTCACGACTAAAGGGATGGAAAGCAAATGCAATCATGAAATAAGTTGTATTATTTATAACTTATTTATGACTTTTATAACCTCGTTAGCTGTGCTAATTTTTACTCGATGAGTGTATTTTATATCAAATTTATATCTATATGCACCGCAAATTGTAATCACTGATGAATGTTACGTGTCGATGGAAAATAAATTATGAAGACATACAATTTGAAAATTATTTTATGTAGTAAAATACGTTACCTATTGACTGAAAATTTTGTACAAAAATTATAAATATTTTACGTTTTGTCGTTCTTCAGTATATAAATCGCACAGATTCCACTAAAAATGCAGTGACTGCCGAAGTGCGCCGATGAAAAGTTCATCTCATTAGAAGTGCTTACTTTACTTGACAAATTACTTGACAATCCACTGACTGCCTCCCCCACACAACAGTCTAGGATGAAACGAAGTGTATTAAAGTATCAGAACTTAGTGAACCTGCACCCCGCGCAATCACTAATCGATCACTGGGCTGGGGCTCGGTCTCTGTTGTCGAACCTAAATATTTCTACTCTGCGAGCTCCATCTCTTTGTTGATTATCCTCCTCGCGTCTTCACGTTGGCAGCTTCCTCAGATCGGATGACTTTCTCCTCCCGACCTGGAATTAATCTCACTCCAATATCTCTCTTTGACTCTGTCTACGATGTTTCGAGGATAGTTTTACATCAACATTATTGTACTGAGCATAAGCGCCCGCAGGATTTTTGTCGGGGGGGGGGGGGGGAAGAAAATTTGTAGGGCCTACTATCGTTGGTCAAGCACAGGGACCCCCCAACAATAGCACGTTCGCAGGCGAAAATTTTGAAAATCCGGTTTTTAGAATCCGTTTGGTGGGTTTTAGATCAAAGTTGTGGGCTGAATTACAATCTTAAAATTATGTAATTTTTTTGCAGTCGATACTCGAAACTAGAAAACCACTAAAAAGGAATTAAAGGAATCTTAAAGGAAACCTTCCAAATATTTTAACTCTCGTTTTTTAGTTTAGTTTCAACTCACTGATATAAATACTGGCATTTTTATTTCATGTGCTTTGTCCATGGAGGGAGCAACTGCCCCTCTTGCCCCCTCTTGCGGGCGCCCTTGATACTGAGCACGGGTCATACAAATCAATTAAAGTGAACTCTTCTATAAGTACCATGCATGATTAATAATAATTGTTCGTTTATTTATAAGCATACTTGCTCTCAATAAAAAAGACAAATTCATAAGACTACCCTCAAATTGGACTGTAATAATGAAATAATTATAAAATGTAGTCTACACTCATACATTTATTTGCAGTCCTTTATTTTCTTCCAGAAAATTCCTAGTCCCATCTCTTGGTGCCCTGCCTTCAGGCCTCATCCTATCCGTCAACTCATATTGGTATGGTTTTAGAGAGCATCTTCTCACACAAGTCTGTTCACTTCCATTATTACACGTCTATAACAAATTTGGAATCTCGTTTTAGCCGGTGTCGGTGTTATACATCACGAACCACGTCGAAACGTTTAGAAAACTCACGTAGTTTCCAATTTCCATCTCCATCTATTATTTTAAGGAATTAAATATATAATTATTCCAAATTTAAGTTAAAAAACAATTCTGGAAACTCTATTCTACGTTGCAAATTGGAGCTGTACCACTTTTATTTTATTTGTTACTTTTTTCTTACGCTATCGAATCCGTAGATTTTTTAATGCCAAATATGCACATCTCTAGCTACGGGTTTTCATACGAACATGTAGCATATTACGTCTCTCTAGCCCTGGAACTCAATCCCCGGATAACATCTCGTATGTCAGAGCAGAGCTATTCTCACCATCTGTCATCGCGCGGAGAACAGTGTTGACGACATAAAAAACATGCTGTTCTGTTATAATAATTGTTTGGCAGACAATGAAATTACGTCACTTTTAATATGCGTGCATCAGCTGCCTCAACAGTTATGTGTAGATCTTATCATTGCGTTACTTTGGTTGTTCGGCGGGGGGGGGGGCGTGTGCCCAAGTTCTGTTTCAAGTGCACGCATACGGATTTCATTTTAAGATTATATCCACCTAATACGCATTCAAGAGGGTAAGATATTAATAAGCACATTTAAAGTACTTACAACTAAGGCTTCTTTCTATAATTGAGTCACTGCATTTATGTAGCAAGAGCTTATTATTTTAAAATTCACCCTAATCATAAAGCGATCAAAAATCTATTGCTTATAAGGCTTCTTCCAAATTGAAACACGGCATTTATTCAGTTTTTTTACCCTCCCTCATCACATACAACGATCTAAGATCTATTGCAGGGTGTAATCTGTTAAGGTTTGATGATTATATGGTGTAATATATTATAGGGTAAGGGTAGATAGGATAGGTGAGTCAGAAGGTTTGAGGAGGGTTGACTTTGAAATTCCTCATTGATAACTGAGTGATGACTTTAAAAAATACAGTGATGATTTAAAATTGAAGTATGAATGAACACAAAATATTTTGCTTTCCTACCATCTTAAAACAATCAGTCGTAATAAAATATAATAGATGCAAATAAATTGATAAAAATGCTATCGCCGTGTGAGTTACTCTTAAATTAGACCTCCCATTGATTCGAACATTTTTCAAGATCTTTGTTGACGGATTCTTTCGCCGCTCGGAATACATTGGTCGGATTTTACCAATAGCCATTATTTATTGACTAGGTTCAGTTGAGGCAGGTATTGACACCGCTTATGTATTTGTAAACATGTAAGGAGTCCGTGTTTGCGCATGTTGAACGTGCCCTGTGCCCGGGGCAGCTGGGGCAATAAACTAGTCCAGTCCAGTACGAGGTCGGCGGAGCGGAACAGACAGACCACCCAATTCAAAATATATAACAAGCAAACCAGAAGAAACCGCACTGAGGTGAGTGCGATTCTCACCACTTGACTCGCTCACCTTGGGCACGAAGGAGGTATTAGATTTAATTGTGTGTTTGACCAGAGCGAGAGAGAGAGAGAGAGAGCGAGAGAGAGAGAGAGAGAGGAGAGAGAGAGAGAGAGAAGAGAGGAGAGAGAGAGAGAGCGAGAGAGAGAGAGAGCGAGAGCGAGAGCGAGAGAGAGAGACATTTTTTTATATTTGATTTTTATAGGCGTGCTGCATAGGGCTCTTTATAGAGCCCCTTTAAGTGAAGCCGACCTCTACAGTTACATTATCGGTATGAATACATTATACATCATAATTACATAATTTATTATTCTAATACAATTATTGACTTATGTGATTGAACAAACAGAAACTCTAGTTTTTATACAAATAGCTATGCTTATGTTAATACTAATTTTCAATACAAAATACTGATATAACTGATATTAGCCAAACCTATAAGATACGATAGCCATAGTAGAAAGAAATTATTCTAATACAATATTATTAACACAATATATTATTAATAATTCTAGATCTCACAATAATATATGTTTTATTCTGTTACCCTAAAATGCTGATACATACTGATAATTAGCCAAATGCAAATACTAATAACAATACCGCAGTGAGCACTCCTTACATACTATTAGTGTTAATGATAATGATGCAGAAAGTAAACTATGATGGATCGATCGAGGCTGGTGAACTTTTTAAATATGTTTGCAGTAGGTGTTAACTGTTCCAAAGGTGGCTATAGCTATGATTATCAATGATTTGTTATATTATTACTGTTTGATGTTTTGAAATCTAAATGTATTTGCTGTGTGTCTTATTGGTGCGATTGTGAATAATACCCATACGTGTGAAATACCGAAATAGTGGTGGACACCGAGACATCATTATTTTTTAAATAGGCACTACGATTGCTAGAGTACACGCCTGACAACGAGTTTAAGCCATTTAAGCTCAATAATGAAAGGTTATATTCTCGTAACGACTCACATCAGCAATCACATCAGCAATAAACCGAACACAAATCGTTCTCTACTCTCTGTAATTTTATGTTTAGTGTTTCTGACAAATCGTTGTAGACTACGGAAGCATAGTCTATAATGGGGAATATAGCGCCTGGAAGTTCCACCACAAATACCTGACTCTGAATTCTCAAAACTACATTTTATTGTAATCTGCAAATCTTTTACAAGGTCCCGTGCTCGTGCATACCCAAAATTTTAAAAAATATCAGGGGGAGAAATACAAAGCTTTCAACTAAATATGAACAATAATTTCACCACCAATTCACCGCTTTTGGGTATGATAAAAACGAAAATTTGACTTTTATTTTCACTCCAAATACGTGCCTTCTGGTCATCAGCATACACATGATGTCCGTAATGCTCAAAACAATCAGATATGTCATAAAATAAATAGAAAATAATAAATGTCAATAAATAGTGTAAACTTCAAAGGACCCAAGATTGATCCTTGAGGGACGCCAATGGATATTGTAACCCAAGAGGAGGTTGTGTTGACAACTTGCTGACACGAGAGAGAGAGAGAGAGAGAGAGAGAGAGAGAGAGAGAGAGATAGATAAGGGTCTTCTTTATTGTAAGGCGGGATTAAGGCTAGTGGAAGCCTTATCTTCCATCCAACTCCACATCAAATCACATCCAAGAGAGAGAGAGATAGATAGATAGGTAGATAATCGTCTTTATTTTCCAGGCGGGATTAAGGCCAGCTAAACCTTTTCTTCCATCCAACCTTTAATTTAAATACATTTTCAGATTTCTAATTTGTTAATAACAATTTTGATTTACAATAAAATATTTTATAAAAATAACATTAATTTACATTTTTAAAGCGCATAAAACTATACATTTACACATTTATACTATCATTCATACCATATTATTAAGTGAATTGTCTACAGAAGTTAAAATCAAGAAAAAGCTTATTATGTGAGTTTAAACATATTTGCATGTTGTTATTTGTCAGTATTCCCATGGCATTTTTTGTAATAAAGTTCATGAATTTTACTCCTCAAGATATTGTAACTATTGATATGGGTGTCCCTGATGTTTGAAGGTAGAGCGTTCCAAGTTCTTATTGCACTGATAGTGAATGAATTATCGAGTAAGTTTGTCCTGTGAACGGGGGAAATGAGTTGAGTACCTGCCCTTGATCTAGTGTTAAAGAGATGATTTGAATGGAGGTACGTGAAGTTGGTAGCAAGATAAGACGGTAAAGAAGTTGATAATACGCGATGAACGAGACAGACAGAGTGGAGGTTACGTCGATCATTTAGGCGAAGCCATTGAAGATCTTTGTAACTTTGAGTTACATGATCAGATTTTTTAATACCCATAATAAAACGTACGCATGAATTTTGAGCCCGTTGAAGTCGAATAGATAAGTCTTCAGTCAAGTCATTATAAATAACGTCGCAGTAGTCAAAGTGAGGAAATATGAGGGATTGTACAAGCATTCTTTTGAGTTTAGTTGGAGAGAAGTTCTTAAGTCTATTTAATGAATGTAGCGAGGCGTAAGTCTTTTGACAAACATGTTTACTATGTTCAGTCCAAGAAAGATTGTCAGTCATATAGAGTCCTAAATTCTTACCATTATGTTGTAGAGGTATAGCCATGCCATTCAAGATAACATTAGGAAGTGTTGCATAATCAATTTTGTTTAGAAGTTTCTGATAACCTAATATGATGGTTTTGTGATTTATTAGGGTTTATATGAAGGAGATTGTTAGATGCCCACTTAGCAAGAGATTTTAGGTCCTCATTCATCATCAGTATTGCCTGGTTAATTGATGAAGGTGAAGCATGTAAGTAGATTTGCAAGTCATCGGCGTATAAATGATGATAGCAGTACTTTAGAGAAGATGATATATCATTAATATATATTGAAAATATATAGAGGTCCAAGGACACTTCCTTGCGGGACTCCAGCACATACGGGTTCCCAGGTTGATTGATTGCCATCGGATATTACGCATTGTGTCTTTGACGAAGGTAAGATTCCATCCACTGAAGTGTAGGAGTAGAGAAATTAATAGATTTTAGTTTAGTTATAAGTAGTGTCAATGTCAACAGAATCAAAAGCTTTGCTAAAGTCAAGTAGTGTGTCAAGAGAGAGAGAGAGAGAGAGAGAGAGAGAGAGAGAAACGCAAGGGATTTGGCGCGAGTAAGGAGAGATGGTCATACTCATATAGATTGTAGAGACCACAGAAGAAGTAAGAAGGATGTGTGATACTTGGTGACCGTGGAGTACGCAGGAATATCTTTCGGGAGGGGCTGCAAAAAAACAAAACATATAGCTGCAAAAGGTCACAAACGACTCAAAAGGGATTTAATTTATGCATGAACCTATATGATTTGTAAAATATAATTAAAGATGGTATTTCGGGGGGGGGGGGGGGGGGGGGCTCATGCCTCCCAATCCCCCCTGGGGCCCCCACTGCTTTTGTAAAAAAAACAGGGAGTTATAAGGGAGGGGGGTGGGGAAAGGAGGAAAGGTGGAGTAAATTTAAAAAGTTAGGGGAAGACCTTTTAAAAAGCAAGGGTTTTATATTTTTTGGGGAAGAGCTTTTAATTTGAGTGGCTTTCCCCAATTTGATTTCCCCCGAAAAAGGGCATTGCAAACGTTCATCCCCCCCGCCAGGGTTTTTAGGGCAGGGAAATTTTTTCTATACTTTTTTCCCCAACATTATTGTTCCCGCTTCGTGTTTACGTTTCAAAACTACCTCGGGGGGAGCCTGGGACCCTTTTTCCCCCAAACCCTTGGCCCCCCCCCCCCCTACCGGCCCTGTTTGCCAAAGACCGTGGACCGTCACTCCACCGACTGTTTTTTTTATTTGTGTTGGGTATTTCCAATTTTTTCCGCCGGCTTTTGGAGGGGCCCCGACCACCAAAAACCGGGCACGACTAGAAAACGCGGGCCGGAAACCGCCCGACCCACGACCGTCAGTCCCAGGTTCGGCAAAACGTCGGGTTCATTTGCCCCTCTTCGCACCGCGGGCATCCACTTTCTAAAAAACTCGTTTCACAAAGGTTTACACTCCCCCCGGTCGCCAAAAAAGGATTACGCACCTTAAAAAACCTGGACGTGTTGTGTTTCTCGTGGAGTAAAACCCCTCTTTTGGGTTTTCGGGACGATTTTTTAAATGTGATATTGTTTGAACTAAAGGTGGGGTTTTTTTTTTGGGGGCTTTTCTCCTTTATTTTTTTTTAAACCCTTGGGTTTTTTAAAAGCCTGAGGGGATATTTTTGGTTTTTTTTTTTGAAAAGGTTGGGGTTTTTAAAAAGTGGGCATTTTATTCCACACTAGGACTACGTTTTGGAGTAAAGGTACGTAAACAAAACTAAACTAATTAATACTTAGTTTTTAGTTGTTTAGCTTCAGCATTGTGTACTGATGCGTAAAGAATGGACTTTCGCTGTGTTTTTGGGTTTCGGACTTTATGGGATCAGTCGACCGTTTTAAAGGGGGGCGTAAAATTGTGCTGTGGTGGAGCGTCCCCCTCACGTAAAAGAACCCGGGAAAAGCCCCCGGTTTTCGCGCGTAAATGATTTCACAGTGGGGTTTTTACAGTGTTTTTCCAAGCGAAAGGTTGGACTGGGCTCACTGTAACTTCCCCACGTCCACAATTTAAAGCACCGCATTTTTTGGGGTTTGAACGCGATAAAAAAATTCATAAATTTTAAAAAAAAAGTTTTAAAAAACCCCCCTATGAAAACATTATAGACATAGTTATTTAAGATAGCAAACGCGTCAAAATTTGTCCCTTTAAATCCGGACTAGGGATGAACCCCCAAAACCTCCGGGTTTAAAGGGGCTTCCCTTTGGTTGGGGGGGGGGGGTTGGGGGAAAAAGCTTTTTTTTCGATGTTTTGCTTTAAGCGCGTTTTGGGGTTAAAAAGAAATTAATACCGTAGGGGCCCCATAATTGGAAAAAAAAAATACGCCCCTTCCCCGCTTCCCCCGCCCCCCCCTTAAAAACCCAAAGATTTCCCACAAAACTCGTAAAAAAACTTTTGGACCCCCCCCCCCCCCCCCCCCCCCCCCCCAAATGAAGGAGTTTCCCGGCTTTATTGTGCCCAAATCTAACCCCCCTTTAGCTATGGAAACCTTTTACTAAGGCAAACTTACTAAAATTATATTTGGGAAAATTTGTGGCCTACACATTCGGTAAGTAAAGCCAAAGGTTCTGGGTTTTGATCCCCACCCCGTCCGGGGGAAAAATTTAGACAATACATAGAGGTTATTTAATTGTAAAACCTTCCCTGTGTTTTCCGAGGCCGGCCTTGGGGGGGGGGGGGGGGGGGGGAAAAAAAAAAAATTGGGGGGGGGGGGGGGATGGGGGAAAGGGGGGTTTTGGGGGGCGCGGGGGAGGGGGGGGTTTCCAGGGGGGCCAGCCCCCTTTTTTAGTTGGGGGTGGGGCGAACACAAAACCCGGGGGGGAAAAACGTTTCCCCAAATTTTTGTTTTTTTCTTTCCCCCCAAAAGTTTAACCTTTATAACGCCTTTTTCGAAGGAAAAAATTTGGTTTTGCCCTTTGAAGGGCAAAGGAACAAGGGAAACGGCAAAAAAAAAATTTGCCCTAAAAAAAAAATTACCAAGGAAATTTCTTTTTTTTTCTTGTAAAAGCAATTTTTTGGGCTCTTCTTTCTTTTTTTGGGTTCGCGTTTTTTTTCATGTTTTTATTCGTTTTTGTTTTTGATACGCTTTTTGATTTAAAACCTAAAAACATTTCGTGGATTATAAGAGAACCGCGGGTGGTTGTGGGCGCACTTGCTCACCCTGGTGGGGGCGTGTGGTGTACTCCGGAGTACCGGACACGGCACTAGAGCTCGGCTGTAGTTCTTGGAAGTGTGATGGCCGAGAAGAGAGCCCAGCCACATTGTACAACCATGGGCGTCCGCAGGGTTCTTCGTAAGGGGGGACAACTAACATCAGGGTCCTTCAAGGAGTCTGGGGCGCAGCCCTAGCCGCCTTAGTCGACAATTTTTGCGAGTTTTTTTAATCCTCAAGTTGTCTCTTACGCGTTCTGAATTATTAGTTTCAAAAGAAAGATGAAGTGACCTGGACGTAAATAATTGTCATCTATTGACTTTACTTTGCATTATAAAATTGGTTCTCATCCCATTGCAAAGGGGGAAACTGCCCCCCCCCCCTGTGGACGCCCATGTATACAACGACCATGCTCTCTCTCCGTCTCCACGAGCGCACTTGAAAGACAGAAGGCAGGAGACGAACACGATGGTGCCACAAGAGCGACTAGTTTTCAAGTGGGAGCCGGTCCCGACTGCCAATTCCCCTAAGCCCAACGACCTTTTTTTTTCACCCAAAAAAACCAACATTCATACCTGTCGATGAAGAACCATGCTACATGGGGTGAAAGAGGGGCGTTTTTTGGCGTTAGGGGGAAATTTCTGCATTCCCCTAACGCCAACAGCGTGTTGTGATTTAAACCAGGGGGGGGGGTTGTTGGTCTTAGGGGAATTTCTATTTTTCCCCTTACGCCAACAGCGTGTGTATTTAAATCCAAGGTGAAGTTGGGGTTGGGGGATATCTCTTATTACCCTTACGCCCTACAAACGTATGTTTATGTATTAGTAGGCCTACCTATGTCATGTTCAGTGTTGATAATTTTCAGAGCATCCACAGACGACAGATATTATTCTGAAAAAGTTGCATACGTGTTCGAGATTTGGTTTATTAATTAAGTACTTTCATAAAAAATAATACCAGTTTATTTATGTTTATAAATTTAAAATTATACATCCAAACAATAACGTTGTCATTCAGTTCTGTGTCTACGTGTAAGTTTTCTACTTTTAAAAAGTATAATAGTAAAGTGCTCTTTACAAAAGCGTAGTCATGGAAATTGAACTGAAAAAGTCAATTTATCTCTTCCCCTCCCCCCTTTTTTCAATAATAGCTTGTCAAATTAAAAACCATCAAATTAACTCTTTCCTATGCGTGGCTTTTCCAGTTTTTGCAATAAACAGTTTTAGATGATTTGGAAGATTTAAATTTAAATGTTTTCATTTCTCGTGGTGGACATCACCAGGGACATCAGACAGAAGTCCCTGTCCAAGTGTTGAACTTTTTTTTCTATAGATAAGTGTTTTTTTTTTTGGTTTATTTGGATTAAGGACGAGTCAACCGTTAGGTCATAATGCACCACTCTAGCCTAAGGGGGGGTGGGGGGTGGGAGGAGGAGCCCATGCTGGTCAGAACCAGCCACGGGTAAGGGGAGGAAGGGGGGGTTTCTCACGTCGCGGTCGTCATCGTCTTTGTCGTCGTTCGCTGTGTCATTGTCATCGTCGCCGGGGGGTCGTCAAGGGAAGGGGGCAAAATCCCCGACGACGATTGCCAGAGCTCGCCTCTAGTTTCGAGGGAGTAAGATACTCCGCTCTTACTAGCTGATGTTTGCGAGGTGGACTTTTTCTCTTGAATCGCCTTTTACGATTAGCAGAGCCATGCTCTGGGCCAATTCTACCCCGGGCCCAGACGATGAGCTCGAGAAAACCAGGTTTTTACTCAGAACGCCGAGGTTTAGTCTAGATCACTTGGAAACTCTATCCACTATCGGGTTGTGGTTTGCACCAAAATGTTAAGTAAGAATGTAAGAATTGCGCTATCAGAGATCATTTCCCAAAAATCGCTCGCCAAACTGGTAATTTTTAGTAATTTCGCAAACTTGCGTGTAGGGGAAACATACATGAAAGTTTAATGTGTTCTGATAGCGAAATATGCTTATCCCTTGTTAACATCGTCCCCAATTTCTTTTTTTTTAATGAAAATTGGGGACGCATCTCCGAAGCCCCACTCTCCGATGCCCCACCAACCTTTTTAGTCTCCGATACCCCACTCTCCGATGGCCCACCTACCTGCTAATGAAGCCCATGTTACACCACGTAATGTAAGTGCACTCCCACAGCGCGGTAAATGCAAATAGTTCAAAGTGCATGGTATATTGAATAGTCTTCTCAAACTGATTATTTACCTGTATTTATAATGTATGTATGTCGTTGAATTGAATATTTTGGATGATTATTACTAACATTTTATCAAAGTCTCTCCGAATTTAAGAATATTATTCAATCTTAGTTGAGTTCAATGGTTGAGTCATATCTGTTTTATAATAAATATTAGTGGTTTTATAGTTCGTTTAGCTATATGACCAGCTAACCTAACCTAACCTCACCTAACCTAACCTAAATTAAACTAAACTAAACTAACCTGACATAACCTAACCTAACCTAACCTAACCTAACCTAACCTAACCCCTTTACCTATAAATATTTTGTTCCAAAAAATATTTGGTGGCAATATCCCCCCCCCCCCTTAATAATACAGGCAAGTTTGAAAACGAGAAACAACACTGTTCAATATAGAGAATTATATTTTTAACATTTGAATTTACCGCGTAAGAGACCGTGCTACGTGGTGTAACATGGGTTTCTTAAGCAGGTAGATGGGCCATCGGAGAGTGGGGCATCGGAGACTAAATCGGTTGATGGGGCATCGGAGAGTGGGGCTTCGGAGAGCGCCCCAAAATGGACGGTCGAAAAGTGGGCCAGACTGATTTTAAAAATAGTTAGATGCCGATTAAGCAAATTTTTAAACATTAACACATTGTAAAAAAGGTTACGCCGAACTCATCATACCGTCTTCTTAATTCCTTGCATGCGTGCTAGATCAAAGTATCATTCAGGATTGCCAGTGGCAGGTTCGAACTCGCGACCTCCCGAATCAGAATCTCGTCTTTTACGATTGAGCTACATCTGTCGGTTGATTTGCAAGAGATTAACTAATAAAACTGCAAATGTATTATTGTAGTACAAACTTCACCAATTGTATGCAATTTAAAAAGCCCTGTGTTTAGGTATCTTTTTAGGGCGCGAAAGCTGCCCTTATTTTTATAATTTTTATCATGATGTTGATGATTTTAGATACAAAAATTCTATTGTTATACGAAATTTGAACTCACGAACATTGGGTACCAGACCAGCGGCTTGAATTAGAGTGAAAAGTTTCGAAATATAGGTACTGGCAAACAAGATTAGGGGCAACCAACAATTTTTAACTCTTACTAAACCCAGAGATAATTATCGGTGTTGCAACATTAATGTTTCAACACCATTATAACCCCAGCCAATCACAAGTCAGTAATACTAAACACTGTTCGTTGTGGCAATCGATAGAGGTGGATACTGGATATCGAGTACTTTGTATTAGAAATGGCTACTTCAATATATATATTATATATATATGTTACCATTTTTAAATAATTAAATTTACTTTTTTCGGTTTACCACGTAAGATATTCTTTATTTTGTCTGACGTTTCGATTGGATTTCACCAATCATTGTCTAAGACTAAAGTAACTCAAATATAAATACAAAATACTAGGAAAACGCTAAAGTCCCGCCGCGTTGATGGATGAGCTTTTTAAAGTTTTTAGTTTGTGTGGGATATCTTTACTTTTGCAAGTGCTTTGTTTTGCTGCCTACGCATTGTAGGTGAATGTTGTCAAGTTTCTTTTGTTTCTTGTAAATTGGTATTATTTACCGTAAAAAACTTATATTAAAAGCTTTATTTCTATGTATTCTGGCAAACTTTTTCAACTTTTTCTTTCAAAAGGTACTACATCACCATAACCTTAATGTCCATGTATAATATGAACGTTGTAGCCCCACCCGTTTGGTCAGAATTGGCCCAAATGGCACGAAAATATCGTACAAAAAACAAAAATCTTATATTAAAAGCTTTATTTCTATAGATTCTGGCTAACTTTTTTTAACTTTTTCTTTCAAAATGTACTACATCACCATAACCTTAATGTCCATGTATAATATGAACGTTGTAGCGCCACCCGTTTGGTCAGAATTGGCCCAAATGGCACGAAAATATCGCACAAAAAATCGAAAAAAATCGTAAAAGTACGATATTCATGAGAAATATTTCTTCGATTGTACCCAAAAACGTGGCAAGTCTAAGTTCAGAGATTTCGAAGGTCCTGTCAAATTTTCATCATGATCGCATTTGCCGTTTGCCCGGTAGAGAGCGAACAAACAGACGGAAAAAAAAACAACAACAAAAAAAAACACCCGAGCTAAATTTTTTGGGGGGTCAGTGAAATTAAAGTCTTCGCTTCGCTCATCCAACAAAAACACAAGAATAACATCAAACAAACATAATAAACAAGCAATTTTCAAAGAAGTTAACAAACAGGAATATTATAACAAAAGAGTTTAGAAAAACATGTCATGTTGAGATGTTGTAGGCTTTCACGACCCGTAGATGTCTTCTGTATGATCCCTGGGCTGTTTCGTCGTGTCGATGATGAGGCACTGCTCGACGTTTCGCCACCCATGTTGGTGGCTTCTTCAAGAATGATTCTTGATTCATTCTTGAAGAAGCCACCAACATGGGTGGCGAAACGTCGAGCAGTGCCTCATCATCGACACGACGAAACAGCCCAGGGATCATACAGAAGACAACATGTCATGTTATTGATTATGCGAAGTAGTCTGATGGACCAGAACCTGTAGGATGATTCCTTGCTTGACTTCTTGTCATTGGGCCTTGACTTGTGGAAGGTAACACGGTCTTGTAAGTATTTTGACCAGTAGGGTTAGTCTGACTTCTTGTTACGGGTCGTAGACTTACAACAGGTATCATGGTTTCGGGAGCATTTAGCAAAGTTGGAAGAGTCTGCATGAATGAATGTTTGTTGTTTATGGCAAAGGTTTATGATGGACTTCCATGTCAGAGGTAGGCGTTTTCCATCATTCCTTTTGTTCAAACTATGAGCGTTGATTAGTCACTCAACGCTATGAGGCCTCTTCTCAATTTCTATTGCAATCAATATATATATATATATATACTTTGGTGTTATAGTAGGCGACAGCTATGACATTGATATGTTAGTACTTTAGACAGCAATGAAAAACATATATATGTTAGTACTTTAGACAGAAATTACAAAAGTGACTACACCGGGTTTGAACCCGGGACCTTAGCTGTCCGGGCTATGCTCTTACCAACTGAGCTATGCAGCCACCAATTCCAAACTGTGAAATGACAGCTTCACTAAATTGTAAGAGAAAGGCTTCTTTTTGCATTGAATACGGAAAAAACCTATTTAACATACATAAAATTGCGGAAAATCTTAGGTGTCGAAATTTATCAAATATGCATATAAATTATAAACTAGGCCGCTTCACGAACGCTTTTTTAGTCGCGTTGATGGATGAGCTTTTTTTGTAAGTCTTTAGTTTGCGTAGGGCCACTTTTCCTTTGCTTTTTGAATGCATTGTATTTAATTGTTGTCAAGTTTCTATTGTTACTTGTTAATTGTTATTATAAATCTAAAAAAACTCATATACAAACCTTTATTCTATGGATTCTGGTTAACTTTTTCAACTTTTTCTTTCAAAAAGCAACACATCACCATTACCTTAATGTCCTTGTAAAACATGAACGTCGTAGCCCCACCCGTTTGGTCAGAATCGGCCCAAATGTCACGAAAATATCGCACTAAAAATCGAAACAAATCGTAAAAGTACGATATTTATGAGAAATATTTCTTTGATTGTACCCAAAAACTTGGGACGTCTAAGTTCAGTGATTTTGGAGGTCCCCTCCAATTTTCATCAAGATCGCATATGCCGTTCGCCCGGTAGCGTGCGCACAAACAGACAGAAAAACAAAACAACAAAAAAAAGCATAAACATAAAAACATTGGAGCTAAATTTTTTGAGAGGTCAGTGAAATTGAAGTCTTCGCTTCGCTCATCCAATTATTTAGTGACCCATCCAAATCTCATATGCGGCATGCCTTCTTTTTGCTGAACATTAGTAAATAATAAATATGTTTTCTTTTTTTAAGTCACCAAAATAGGAGTGTGCAAAAACTAAAAACTAAATCAAAAATAGTTTTGGGCATTTAAAAATTCTGCGTATTCCACATTTTGGAAAACATTTTTTCAGACTAAAAACTCGACTATTTTTAACAAAGGTTAAAAGTGATAATTCCGCCCCAAGTATCGCACGATATAAGCAAAAACACAAATCTTTCGAGCCGCTCGCGACGCAAAAGTATTTTCCAATTCTTTTTATTCCCTTTCTATGAACTCTAGTTCGTAATAATAACGTTTTTAAAGTTATAATTCCTATTAATATTGATAGGTATTTTATAGGGAGTGAAGCTCCCCTATGCACCACTTTTTCAATCCTGCCGTCTGGGCGTATGTCACGTCTCACGATAAAACCGACACCCACCTTTGCCACCTCCAGAAATTGACATGCTGCATGTTTGTTTGTATTGTTGTTTGAACAATAAGGAAGATACCTACAGAAACATGTTTGTGTTATACACTGCGGTGGGAAACCTGACATACAAATACCCGGCACATCCACCAACAATTAGATTTGAATGCTTGAGAAAAGTATTGTGTTTTGTTTGTATTAGGATCTTCTTGGACGATCTTAAAACAAACATCATGGGCAAAATTGCCCTAGCCTGTTATTTGTTCTCTCTTATTGTTAATCCGATAAGAAATCAAATCGCATATTATTTCTACAATTAATTATTATTGGATGAGCGAAGCGAAGACTTCAATTTCACCGACCCCCCTAAAAATTTAGCTCGGGTGTTTTTTTTTTTTTTTTTTTTTTTTTTTTGTTTGTTTGTTTTTCTGTCTGTTTGTTCGCTCTCTACCGGGCAAACGGCATATGCGATCTTGATGAAAATTTGACACGACCTTCGAAATCTCTAAACTTAGATTTGCCACGTTTTTGGATACAATCGAATAAATATTTCTCACGAATATCGTACTTTTACGATTTTTTACGATTCTTTGTGCGATATCTTCGTGCCATTTGGGCCAATTCTGACCAAACGGGTGGGGCTACAACGTTCATATTATCACATGGACATTAAGGTAATGGTGATGTATATCTTTCTGAAAGAAAAGTTGAAAAAGTTAGCTAGAATCTATAGAAATAAATATTTAATATAAGTTTTTTTGACTTTTTGTGCGATATTTTCGTGCCATTTGGGCCAATTCTGACCAAACGGGTGGGGCTACAACGTTCATATTATACATGGACATTAAGGTTATGGTGATGTAGTACCTTTTGAAAGAAAAATTGAAAAAGTTAGCCAGAATCCATAGAAACTTGACAACAATCACCTACAATGAGTATAGGTAGCAAAACAAAGCACTTGCAAAAGTAAAGATATCCCACGCAAACTAAAAACTTTAAAAAGCTCATCCGTCAACGCAGTGGGACTAAAACGCTAAAGTCCCGCCGCGTTGATGGATGAGCTTTTAAAGTTTTTAGTTTGCGTGGGATATCTTTACTTTTGCAAGTGCTTTGTTTTGCTGCCTACGCATTGTAGGTGATTGTTGTCAAGTTTCTATTGTTTCTTGTCAATTGGTATTATTTACCGTAAAAAACTTATATTTAAAGCTTTATTTCTATGGATTCTGGCTTGCTTTTTCAACTTTTTTTTTAAATGGTACTACAACACCATAACCTTTAGAGGGAATGGGACACATTTGGCAGTTAGCAAATAGCTATTCGCTCGGCCAAGATGCATTCGACGTATATGAAACTTTGCAAAGTTATCAATGAAGCATACATAGACAGCCCTGTGGTCATAGATTTTCCAAATTTTGACTTTAATCAGTCAGAAAAAAATCACGTATATGGTCAATTTTGGAGTTTTTAACAAAATCAAAATTTGTGAAAACTAATTTAATTTTTATAAATTATTTTAAAACAAAATTTAAAAATGTGTTACTGTAGAGCCCTATAATTCCACATTTGTGACATATGTTCAAAATTTCAGACACCTGTGGTGTCAGTTGGCCGAGCGAACAGCAATTTGCCTAAAACGCATGTCCTTATAATATGAACGTTGTAGCCCCACCCGTTTGGTCAAAATTGGCCCAAATGGCACGAAAATATCGTTCAAAAAATCAAAAACTTAAATTTAAAGCTTTATTTCTATAGATTCTGGCTTACTTTTTTTTTTAACTTTTTCTTTCAGAAAGAACGAACGTTGAACGTTGTAGCCTTACTCGTTTGGTCAGAATCGGCCCAAATGGCACGAAAATATCACACTAAAAATCGAAAAAAATCGTAAAAGTACGATATTCATGAGAAATATTTCTTCGATTGTAGCCAAAAACGTAGCAAGTCTAAGTTCAGAGATTAAGAAGGTCCCCTCCAATTTTCATCAAGATCGGATCTGCCGTTTGCCCGGTAGAGAGCGAACAAACAGACGGAAAAAAAAGAAAAAAACACCCGAGCTAAATTTTTTGGGGGGTCGGTGAAATTGAAGTCTTCGCTTCGCTCATCCAATTACTAGGAAAACGCTTAAGTCCCGCCGCGTTGATGGATGAGCTTTTTAAAGTTTTTAGTTTGCGTGGGATATCTTTACTGTTGCAAGTGCTTTGTTTTGCTGCCTACGAATTGTAGGTGATTGTTGTTAAGTTTCTATTGTTACTTGTCAATTTGATATTATTTACCGTAAAAAACTTATATTAAAAGCTTTATTTCTATGGATTCTGGCTAACTTTTTCAACTTTTTCTTTCAAAAGGTTTTTCATCACCATAACCTTAATGTCCATGTATAATGTGAACGTTGAAGTCCCACCTGTTTGGTCAGAATTGGCCCAAATGGCACGAAAATATCGCACAAAAAATAAAAAAAACTTATATTAAAAGCTTTATTTAAATAGATTCTGGCTAACTTTTTCAACTTTTTCTTTCAGAAAGCAATACATCACCATTACCTTAATGTCCATGTGAAATATGAACGTTGTAGCCCCACCCGTTTGGTCAGAATCGTCCCAAATGTCACGAAAATATCGCACTAAAAATCGAAAAAAAATCGTAAAAGTACAATATTTATGAGAAATATTTCTTTGATTGTACCCAAAAACGTGGCCAGTCTAAGTTCAGAGATTTCGAAGGTCCTGTCAAATTTTCATCAAGATCGCATATGCCGTTTGCCCGGTAGAGAGCGAACAAACAGACGGAAAAACAAACAAACAAACAAAAAAAACAAAAAACAAAACAAAAAAACACCCGAGCTAAATTTTTTTGGGGGTCAAGGAAATTAAAGTCTTCGCTTCACTCGCTTCGCTCGCTACGCTCATCCAAAAATGCAATAATCTGAAATAAAAATAGGTACTTTTTCGGAAATTTGTTTCGCTTATAGTTCATGCACAAATTCCCATAATTTTCGAATTTGGACATTTTGTACCAAGATGAGAATTATTATTATTATAATACTAATATAATACTATAATACTATTCCGTTGGGAGGCAAACGATATTTCACATCAAGTACATCCCTTAAAATTGGAAAGAGTGTTCAATGATTCGTTTTTTCATGGGTGGTTATCTGGAAGAATGTATTCAATTAAAAATCAAATTAAAATTCAATAGTTTTAGTTTATTTAAGGGGACCGGCAGTTTGTATCTTACGTATGTTAAATTAGCCATTACTAGGGTACATTTAAAAAAATAACCATACAAACTAAACTAGAGTTTTTTTTCCCCTAGTTTTAGAATTTAATTGTTTACACAATTACCATCTTTCATACACCGAGAATGTAGTTGGAAACTATATTTAATTGTAATTAATAATCTATGTAGTTAGTGTACATTTAAAAAAAATAATTTAACACTTGTTTGAAAAACAAATCATTAAACACTTTCCAATTTTAAGGGATGTACTTGGGGTGAAATATCGTTTGCCTCCCAACGGAAAAGTAATTCTTATATTTTTATCTACCACCATTCCAAATTTTACGCTGGAAAGTGTTGATCAAAAAATCCCTATTAGGGGTGGGGGACGAAAAAACATGAGAAATTAGGTTGATTGGATCGAAACATGCTTGATAATAATATTATGATAGTATTGGATAATTTTAATAATTACAATGAATAGAATACGACCTAGTACCAATTCCAATTTTAAGGGATGATAGAGGGCATTAGGGGTGAAATATCGTTTGCCTCCCAACGGAATAGTAATTATTATATTTTTATCTACCACCATGCCAAATTTCACGTTGGTAACTTACTAAACAGTGTTTGTCACTTAAAGTATAATTATTACGGTTGGGGGTGGAAAAATTGGTTGTTTTGTATGAATGATTTGTAGACTGGACTATAACACATCGACACATAATTTTAATCAGCAATTGAAATATTCAAAATTTACGTTTTTCCCAAAGTTAAGGGTGGTAGAGAACAATAGGGGTGAAATATCGCTTGCCTCCCGTCGGATTATTATTTTTCAGGTTATTATGTACCATCATGCCAAATTTCATGCTGATAACTCACTAGGTGCCTCACTGGTGAATGCTGGAAATCAAGGTAAAAATAATATAAACTATTAGGGATGGGGTTTGAAAAATGTGATTTTGGAAATGAGAATAGGCCGATTGGGTTAAAACACAATAATACACAATTTTAATAACTAATTTGAATAAAACTTCTTTTTTGGGTTAGAGCTATAAATTATTCAAATTTTAGGGGATGATTTAGGGGGTGTTTGGGGTGAGATATCGCTTGCCTCCCGGCGGATTTTTAATTGTGATATTTTATCTACCCCCATGCAAAATTTCGCGCTGGTATCCGGATTTGCAATATTCTAGTGTTCTTTCCCCTTTCTGCAGCTCTCACTGCTAGGTTTAAATACCCATACGTTGTTGGTGTTAGGGGAATTCAGAAATTCCCGTAACACCAACAACGCCCCTAGGTTTAAATACCCATACGGTGTTGGTGTTAAGGGAATTCAGAAATTCCCGTAACACCAACAACGCCCCTTCTTTCACCCCGTGTAGCATGTTCTTCATAGGCAGGTATAAATGTTGGTGTTAGGGGAAAAAAAAGGTCGTTGGGCTTAGGGGAATTGGCAGTCGGGGAAGACACCCTCAAGTGTGCCAGGGGGAGAGGGGAGGTTCACGAAAATCTCAAAGTGGTAGGGTCAAGACTAGTGATGGGAATTTTCATGAAAATTTTTTGTGAAAATTTTCAAAGCATTGAAAATTTTCATTTTTTTTTTTTTAATTTACAATTTCCTCTTTTATTAGATACAAGTTGATTTTAGGGCCTATATCACAAAATTACAAACACATTTTACAGACCTAATAAAATAGTTCCTTTCCTCCTAGTTCCTCCTAGTACATTTGAGGCCTACTCAGGGATACAAAGTTGCCAGGGATAGGTATAAAACATGGGCTACTGGTGATAATTGTTTTATTAAATATCATTGTACATAACAATATAATATGTACTCAGCAAACACAATAAAAAAAAACAATAAAACAAACAATCAAATAAAAGCTTATTGAAAATTTTCATTAAAATTTTCAAGCCTTGTTGAAAATTTTCAACGTTCCATCACTAGGGCCTAGTCAAGACTCCAAAGAGTGAATTCTCTACACACATTCACTTACCCTGCCTGCTATGCAGTTACGCGAGGCAAAACATATTTCTTCTTTCTAAAACACAATTTTTACTTTTGGTTAAAGGCCCCCATTGAAGTTTTGTGTAACTAAAGTAAAACGGGTAGGCCTAATATGAACAATGCCGTTTCCGTATAATGCGAGAGAACAGCGGATAAACTGTAACAATAAGTTTCCATTCTTACATTTTATTTTACTTTTCTTGAGTTTTTTTGGGGCGGGATTTTTTTGTGGATATTCAGAAACTGTGTCGATAATAAACTGGCGAAACGATAAAATATCCCTTCTTTCTCCAAACCAAATATTATATAAATATCAAGTAAGTCTCACAACTTGGCCTTC
Source organism: Sweltsa coloradensis (assembly GCA_024449915.1). Taxonomy (NCBI): domain Eukaryota; kingdom Metazoa; phylum Arthropoda; class Insecta; order Plecoptera; family Chloroperlidae; genus Sweltsa; species Sweltsa coloradensis. The sequence goes on from JAMZAV010000082.1 coordinate 599,199, forward strand.
AATAAGGTCTTCTTCATCTTTACAAGTTGTTTTAATAAAATATATTGTTCTGCAGCAGCCCATGGTAATATAGAGTATAAACTCACGGTGCGTGCAAAAATCTTCCCCGAGTAGTTCTCGACTTACCGCTGCACGGCAGCACCTGACGGTACGCCTGCAATAAGTATTACTACACCCGCTTTACACGGTCGATCCACTACTGAGCTTTCGCCTCAAGATTGGCTGTGGCTCGCAAGAAACAAATCAGCGTCGCATGCGTTTTATGTGCGTACAATCAGTAGAGGACAAGAACTATGAGATGTGACCAATGATTATGTGCAACCCTCTCATGTTAGTGAGACGATGCCTCGGAGATGCCCTTTACCAACATCCTAGAACACATTATATGTGTTTGTAGATAAATGAAAAACAAAATATTTCAAAACAATGATTTTTCTTTCGCATGTTTGACAATGCTACGGAGTTGTTCATATGATAAGAAGGGATACACACAGATGGCACATATATATACATATACAGATATACAGATGGCTTAGGTGAGTGCTGAATGAAACTTTTTTTAGGGGTGGGGGGAAGTGAAGAACTGTACAACTACAAGATCATTTACTTCCACAGGACCTGTTCAAATTCTTATATAATAAAAAAACGTGGAGTTTTCACTTTTTGTTGAGCTGAGCCTCGAATGATATAGGGATTCAGTCAGGTAGTGTGGCACGCCAGCTGAATCCTCGCATACGCATCTACTTACCCCTTGATGCACCCTCCCTTCCCTGAAGTGGAGGTCGACTTTCATTCAACCCGAGCGTTCTCAGAACTAGACTGCACCGCTATTCAAAGTCCCCCTCATGTCCGTAAAATTCATAAAAACAAAATGCCGAAGTGATTGATCCAGTTTTATGTTTTACTTTTTACGAGCGACTTGGAATTTGCGGTGAGCTCAAAGCTCGCCTGAACCAGAATGACGGGATGAGATGGGGTAATAAGATTTTCCGGGGCCCTTTCCATTTTGATTATTACTAAATAACATTGTGGAGAATCTTGGCTAGGTCGGTTTCCCCGCGTGGGCCCCTCTCGTCGTGGGCAAACAGCCACCCACCCAGAGTCACAGTCAGCCACCCACCTACAGTCACAGTCAGCCACCCACCCACAGTCACAGTCAGCCACCACCCACAGTCCACAGTCAGCCACCCACCCACAGTCACAGTCAGCCACCCACCCACAGTCACAGTCAGCCACCCACCCACAGTCACAGTCAGCCACCCACCCACAGTCACAGTCAGCCACCCACCCACAGTCACAGTCAGCCACCCACCCACAGTCACAGTCAGCCACCCACCCACAGTCACAGTCAGCCACCCACCTACAGTCACAGTCTGCAGTCACGGCATTACTTCTCAGAATCGCCAAGTCAAGAGTGGATCAATAAAAAAACTTAAAAATCTGACGGAAAACAATGATGGAGTTTGCAGACGGTGAAGTGATCCCATAAACCCATAAACTTCTCAAATTTATCATAAAGGGGGGGATTTATTTGACCTTTTTGCTGCCATCGGTTTATCTTCCTCTATGGGATCGGCTTAATGGAGTTGGGGGGGGGGGGGGGGGGAAATGATAGACTCTTCCCTTTTATTGATTATTAATTCTTGTTCTAGAGTTTAATTTTTAGGAACGCGAAGCCTTCATACCAGTACTTAAAATTGGGTATCTCAATAGAAAGAGAAAAAAACATGGTCGTGGATTAAAAATAAATAGAGTAACAATTCTATTCTACTCGTTGAGATCGAATAGAATCGATTATTGACCAAAATTAAAAGCTGACATTGCTTGACAATTTCTAGATAACCTTTTACACCATTTTCTAGTCTTGAAATCAAGTGCAGCAATAAACAATGAAACAATAATTGTTATAGGTAACTCGAAAAAAGTTAGAATATTCCTCTATTGACCACGCATTGCAAGTTGAAACTGTCCAACTTGGAACGTCCTGGATCTACTGTGACTCTACTCTTCGTCTCGTTCTTGGCCTCAGGTAAACCCTCTTGAGATGTAAAGTATTCGACGGGCCAGGTGGCTTGGCCGGGGTGAGCTTGACAGTGACACCCCTACACTAGGGTAGGTAGGGTGCCTAATCTCGACGTTGTAGGGTTTCAATGAAAGGGTGCGAGAGACTGCGATGACCTAGCTCGGATGAGAAGGAAAGTGAAACAAACCTCGTTGAAATATTCGTAATGGTTTCTTGTAATGATAATAATCTCGCAAGGTAGTTAGAGAGATTGCGCGGGATTTGAGTGTGCACGATGTTGAAGCACCGCTCACGAGGTGTTTTACTGCTAGGTACGTAACTAGATTCGAGCAGATACCTGCCTAGCTGGCAGCTGGAGCTGGCGGGGCTATGGTATCTGCCAGGTCAGAGGTCAGGCAGGCGGCGTAGGCCTAACAATAGACAAAAAGTAAATCAAGGGGGGTCTAGTTGTATCTTCTACACCCAGCCCTTGATTTACTTCTGGTCGAGGGAGCAGGAAAACGTGTTGGACAATGTCCATGATGATGCTGTTTGGGATGATCGTGTCGTGTCTGCGTTGCAAGGATGGTACGAGACGATTATATCACGTGACAAATTGTGCCAAAACTAGGGTTCGAAGTTCGAACATAGAAACCGTGGTGTATCAGGTCAACGCGTATAGGCCTACCTAACCGATACAAACTCTAACAAATTACAGCAGAGTTTACTATACCTAAGCATTTATTATGGTCGAAACCCGTGAAGCATTAATTTTATCCTTTAAGTTTTTTTTACAGCCATTGAGGAAAAATAACTTAAATTTGTTTTATTTCCGGTGGCTGGGCCATCAATCCAGTCAAGGTGAAGGTGCCACTCTTCAACCGTAATAATTAGCCCAACAAATGTATAATCTTGTAATTACCAACTCAAGATGAAGTTTCTAGGTAATGTCGGCACCACTTTCATAACTACCCTCTCGCTTCATCCCATCACTCATGTCATACAGTTTCTTGTAAATGGGAAAAACGATGACATGAAATGCTATTGTATTCTGATGGGTTTTTGATGTAAGGTCGGTTATAAAGTATTGTTTTATGAGTGTAACTCGACATGAACTAATACTTGTAATCGTCGTCCTAATGGAACCCTTCTGTCATTACGGCATGGCTACATCAAAGCCCACTTTATTACTGTTGAGATAGAGTGTAGGAACTACTCTATAAGAAGTGTGCTGTGCAGGCCGCGTCTTCCTGAGCTGGGCTGGTTATCTAACGACTATTTTAAATTTAGCCAGTGCAGCTGGAGTCTATCACTGTTTGAACTTTGAACACAACAGAATGCATTAGAAACAGACAGATCCATGTTATTAATAGCGTTTTAGAAGTGATGGGCGTAAGTTAATCTCACGACGAATCGGCCTCACCACACAATCGTATTGTTGTATATTCTCTTAAGCCTTACGGCCCTTAGATAAAAGAGGATGAATTTTAGTTTTAGTGTTTAGTTTAGTACATGCACATAAAAAAGAGAGAAATCGAAAATTATTTAGCAAAATTAAAGATTTTCGAGCTACAATTTTTTTAATGTCTTGATTTAATAGGCCCTACTTACGTGAAATCAATTTGCAACTGGCAAAAACGCAACAACCTTGGCCCTATATCCGAACCACGCTCAAATGTCTCCAGCCCGCAAATAAGTTTCCATAAAATATCGTGGTCTTTTCAGAACCCTGCCTTTATATTGTGCCAGTGTTGGTTCAGTTCAGGTTTCTTGTTGTGAAGTGGTCGCCTTGTATCGGGTCGGGGAGGCTGAACAAATCTTCACCTCTCTAGCCGAGGACTCGCCTTTATGAAACTGCAGTTCACGTCTCTATAAACTGAGCCAGCAAAGCATTCAGTAGTTCAAAGGACCGTATTTCGCCAGGTTCCATGCCAAAGTTGAAGACAAGATTTTACCTACCAAGCGGTGACCGAAATTGAGAATTTTGGCAGCCCTGCTAAGAATCGAGCAGCCCGACATAAAATAAAAATTAAAAAAATCCCAAATTAACATTAATTTTATATTTAATTTTTCGTGGGTATTGAACCCGCGACCTCCCGCATCCTAGTCCCGCGTGTAAAGCATGAGCCACCCCTGCAGTGTTAGTGTTGTGTGTGAATACATACTAGTATGAAGCAAAGTGAGGATAAGGATAAGAATATGCTTAGGACGGCCTAGAAAGACGAGAGACTTGCCATGCAATGCTGTTCGTGTGCCGACATCGTCTGTCCATCGCATTCTAATTGACTTCTCGTCTTGCACGCTAGAATCAACCAGAAATGTGTCTCGTTCACAACAGCAAGGCCTATCTTTGTGAGCAGTTTCTCATTCACAATCTTAGTGAGCAGTTGGACACACTTTGCGAAGTTGGAATTGTGACTTGGGCAGTAAAAAACCTTCCTAACCCCAAATTTTAAAAATTACTTCTCCTAACACAACCTATTTAGCTGTCACTTATTCCCTCTTTTTCTTTTTAGTTTATACTATTGAAATGGAGGGTAATAAACATCAGCATGCCTCATCACTTTCTGCAAGAGTGCAGACATATTATATAGGCCTATCGATACAAAGCCGTTGAAAATATGTTAAATAAGTTAATTTGTGCAGGAACAATCCTTAATATAGGCCCTGCCCACTAGGGACGCTCTAGGTTCACGTGCGATAGAACTCATTGCGTTCCACTTTCAAGATCTTTATGCCCAGTTCACAGAGAGTCGTAGTCGTAGTCCTAGTCGTAGTCGTAGTCGTAAGCAATGGTTTTAACAAAGAACTTGGCGTAAAGATGCGCCATTTTTGTCGAAGCTCTTTGGCATTTGGATGTGACGTCATCCACATAAAACCTTGATAGAAACGGGAACCGGAAATAGTCTCTCAATTGACTCTCAACATAGTAGCGCTACTGACTCGAGTAGGTATCATCTCATTGGTCTGTTGTAAGTGACGTTTCAAGCTCTGATTCGCTCGTCGTAAGAATTTGTTGTTTAGTCGTAAGAAAGATGAAAATTTTCATCTTTCTTACGACTGTGACTAAGACTAAACCATACGACGAGTTCCTATACTTTACCATTGCTTGTGACTAGGACTACGACTACGACTACGACTACGACTTTATGTGAACTGGGCATTACTCAAATGCGGCCAACAGCAACACTAATACACGGGCCATGGACAAGGATATTCTTTGGTGGGCGAGCCATGGGTACAGGCTAAGAAAACCAACTCCACCGTGGGCCTGTCTAGTCTACCATGTGTGCTTTCGTTTCCAACTCTACCTCAGCTCGTCTTCCTCGGTAAACAAAATAAAATATGCACAGCGTCGTTCTCACCTGCCTGAACCTCATAATACTAACAGTAGAACTACTTTAAAATGTTGAAGAACAAATCACATTTTCTACAAGCAAGATTTGAAGAGAAAATTATAGGCACATTTCATGTTCGCAAGCTATAGTTAATGAAAATGTAACTTCTCTTCTGGGACTTGTTATTTCAGTCCAAAATAGTCACAATAGCTTTAGTTATTGTTTATTATTATTATTATTATTATTATTATTATTATTTTTAGTCATGTGCTTCCCCAGCCTGTTCCGCTATTCGACTATCATGCTCTCGCTATCAGCAGATAACTGTTACAGCTAGTCGTGGTTAGCTTTGATTGCTGCTAATGGAGACACTGCCAGGCGATAAGAAACCGCTTAGCATTCCGTCCAGGTTTTATATTATTATTATTATTGGTTATCTGGGCTAGACGGAGGCTCGCGTCGTGTCGTGTGGTATCAGTTACAAGTCGCCTCGTATCAACATAACTGTCACGTAAAACTCAACTCATCAAAAACACGTTCTTGCTATCGGCTTAAATAGGCTATACCTGATAGTTTAAAGGTGATAGTAGGAGTAGGACCAATGCAAATCGGACCGTAACATGTTTCTTTTTTTATGTAACATGGGATGAAACAATATACTAGGTATGCCTAATGACATAAAAAGACAAACAAATGGTATTTTTCACAATGCTTTATACTTAGAAATTTGTAATATTAAATAATTTGTTTTGTTCGATTTCTTGTGTTTTTAAAAATAATTTGTTTTGTTCGATTTCTTGTGTTTTTAAATGTTTATAGTTTTTTTAAGGCTGCTGAAAAGCAGTTGAAATGTTACTCTTCTCTAAGTTTAAAATATAGTGGAACTGTGTATTGTCCTATTGTTTGTGTTTTAATACTTTTCGTAGGGTTATATTTTTACCATACCGTTACCGGTACTGATATTCAATCATCCATTGAAATGAAGTGCCACTTATATTCCCTATGTATTTATTTATTATTTTTCTCTGTAATTTGTACACACGATACAAAAATTACTGAATGTATTACTGTTTGCTGTATTACAACCTCCAAACTGTGCGATTTTTCTAGACTCTTAAAAAAATGAAGTTTTCCCGTTTAGAAACGAGTTTTCTTTGGCTGTGAATTATGCATATATTTTGTCTTTGATGATTTTTTAGAAACACATTTCTAATTAACGTAGGTGCACTTCCATTTACAGCATATGTATAGCATTGTATGCAGGTTAATATGAATTGCGATGAGTTTTGTTCCTAAGCCTCGTGTTATTGCAGCGTTGCCACCTTCATTTCTCTACATCTGCAGTGAATACAGAACGAGTTCTTGAGGACAGTATTGATATTCCGAGAATACCATGATCAAGGTGGTCGCGTGGGGAATACGCAAACACAAACACAATTACACGAGTTTCTTGAGCGTGAATGATTAATGTGTGATTTCTACGTCACATCTTTGAATCTGACCAGGCTCAAAATAATATTAATGACGGTTGGATTTATTTGCCACATTGCGTGGAGGTGGTGGTGGATTTCTCTTTGTTACGTTTTGTGATTACACATTCGTTTTGTGTTCCTGTCACAAACTAGCCAGATTGTTTCACAGCGTTAAGAATGCGTTCGTAATGAACATGGCGCCAACATGAAAATAAAACATTATTTAGAATAGTATATAAACTGGTACACAAACGTGTACATAATAAAAAATGAAAGATTAATACCTAAGGTACGTAGGTGATACAAAGAAAACTCTATGGTCGAATTTAAAGGATTTAATTTACCAACGCGAGCATATTGTTGGCTGGCAACAAGGGTGGTTGTCAATGTGGGCGTTCTCTCTTTAGATTTAGAAACTTAGATTTGTGTCTTTAAGGAGATTTGTCACCGGTAGAGCTCTCATGAGGTAGGTACAGGCTCACCGATGATTTGAAAGAGTATATCCTATGAAGTAAAGAATGACCATAATTTTTAGAGTCGCGATTCATATTCTCAGTTTTGATTTGATTCGATTCAAACCAATTCATTGTGTTCGCTGTTAAATAACAGGCAATTTAAATAATTCTTAAAGAACAGTTTCAGTATCATCATATACCAATACCGTTGCCATCTTTCTAGACCTGTTAGGCTATTAGATGTGTAGCTTCACCACACTTACACTTACACACCGGGAAATGTGGAATTTTTCTGTAATGGAAAGTGTGAACTCGGCGAGAGATTAATTAAACTCCGATAAATTGAATTTAGTTTGAAAACTAGACCAGACCGCGATAAAAACTTAACGACACTTGGCTGTAACTAGTAACCTACGACTACGACCAACTGGGGCAAACTTAATCAAATTAATGGTAGCAATTTTTATCGGTGTCTAGATAATTATGTGTAATTTGATTTATAAATTAATGTTATCAGCGATCTCTGTAAAATAAACTATATAGTTTTCTACCACGTTTGTTGATGACGATCTCACTGTGGCGTTGCGTTTATAGGCAGCACGTATGGGGAGGAACGTAGCTCATTAATCCTTTGAGATTTATTAGGAATGCTGCAGGAATCTGATGTTCTATTCAGAGAATTCAAATAGTCTCGTCGATTCCAATTAATAGTTGGAATATATTTAAAGAGTTTTTTTTACTAATGTAGGCTAAATGAATAGTTGACTGAACGAAAGATAAACAACTGTGAACTAAAATTAATTAGTTTGGCAGTTATACAATCAGAAGTTCTAGGATATTTTAGTAATCATACCACGGTTGACCTTTTAAATTTGACGACTCTTTAATTCGTTGGGTAATTTCATTTATAGGGAAATCGAAAATTAGCTTAAAATTGGAATATTTTTACATATTTGTCTACTGTAAAGGTATTATTTTTTGTAGTTGTCGAATTCTCAACTAGTTCTAGACTCGCCACAAACGAAGGTCGGCCTAATTCACAGTGATAACACTGATTTACATACGGTATTTATCAAGGTGATAACAACGTGAAAGTGAAACAGTGATTACGATAGGAACGCTAATAAATACTACGTTGAAATAGTGCAATGTTGTAGAGTGGCATCTTCTGTTAAACAATTTTATTTTAATTCGTGAAAACGTCTATCGTACTGTAAGAAGAGCAGGGCTTTTGACATATCATTCAACTATCGATATTCACACAAAAATGTCGATCTCGATTTATCAAAATGTTATTATTTGTGCAAAACATCAAAATTCCCGCCACCACCAAAAAATTGAAATTTACAAAAATTGTATCAAATGAGTTGAATGTGCGTCTAAGAGGGTGGATAAGGTCTCGCCAATAGTGCACAGGCCTATAACGAATTCTACGTTGTCACACACGAGTTCAATGACCCGGCACCTCCACCATTTACTTTGCCTTTACTTTTATCCAGTTTACTATAGGCTACCCAGGCCCGGCACCTCCACCATTTACTTTGCCTTTACTTTTATCCAGTTTACTATAGGCTACCCAGGCCCGGCACCTCCACCATTTAGGCCTACTTTACTTTTCTTTTATCCAATTTACTATAGCTACCCCGATCCGGTACAGTTCCACCGTAGTTAATCACGCTAACCTAAATTTAAGAATAAAATCTTTTTACAGGTACTGCAGCATAATTGGATTACACAATTCATTTACAAAAATTCCAATCCTTATTTTCGTTTTTGCAAAAACACTGATTATGCCTATTTTATTAAATTTCGATATTTCTATATGGAGTTCAAATATCGACATCGAAAAAATCCTCACTATCTATATCCTTCGAATCGTTGCCGAGCCTTACTCTTTACTTTATTGTGATTGTCCAAATTAATTCAAATAAGGTACTGAATCTCAGTTCTACTTCAAATAGCAACCATTTCTTCCTTTTTGTGTAATTCTGCACTACAATGATTTTTGATGAGCGAGCGAAGACTTCAATTTCACCGACCCCCAAAAATTAGCTCGTTGTTTTTTTGTTTTGTTTTTTTTACGTCTGTTTTGTTCGCTCTCTACCGGGCAAACGGCATATGCGATCTTGATGAAATTTGACACGACCTTCGTTTTCTCTGAACTTAGACTTGCCACGTTTTGGTACAATCGAAGAAATATTTCTCATGAAATCGTACTTTACGATTTTTTCGATTTTAGTGCATATTTTCGTGCATTTGGCAATTTGACCAAACGGTGGGCTACAACGTTCATATTCCATGGACATTAGGTAATGTGATGTATTCTTTCTGAAGAAAATGAAAAGTTAGCCAGAATGGAGAGAAATAAAGCTTTTAATTAATTTTTTGCTTTTGGTTTGCGATATTTTGTGACCATTTGGGCCTTCTCAAACGGTGGGCTACAACTTTCATATTATATTCATTAAGGTTAGTTTATGGTACCTTGAGAAAAGTGGAAATTTAGCCAGATCTAAGATAAGTTTTTTTACGGTAATAATCAATTGAAAAGAAACAGAAACTTGAACACATTCACCTACATGCATGGGATAACAAACCTTGCAAAAGTAAAGATATCACGCAATAAATCTTTAAAAACTCATCATCAACGCGGCTGGACTTTAGCGTTTCCTAGTTGATACGTAGCGAGCGTAGGAGTGGAGCGAACTCTTAACAAGATGACCCCCCAAATTTAGCTCGAGTGTTGATTTCAATAATGTTTTCGTTTTTGTTTTTCTTGTTTGTTCGCAAATTCCAAAACCCGGCATAGCGAAAAAATTGTATCAAATTGGAGGGGAATTGCGTTTCCTCTGAACTAAGGTGTATTGTTTTGGTCAATCGAAACTATTTCTTCTGATTCGTACTTTACGATTTTTCGATTTTACGTGCGATATTTTCGTGACTTTGGTCCGACTTTACCAAGGCTGGCACACTTCACCATTTACATGCTTTTAATTTTTTCATTTACTAGCCTTTCCAAGAAAAATCAATAAGTTATAATTACAAAACCATAGGATTTAAATAAAGTTTTTTCAATTTAGCGTAGTCGTCCTAAATTTGACGAACAATATCGTGTTTACCTTGCAAACATATATTAGATTGATATTTATTTGATTAAAAAATTGAAAATTGAAGAATTTCACAGATAAGTTATTGAATATTGAGTTTATTACAATTACACACAATGAAATTTTAATACTAAGTTTCAAAAAGCTTCAAAGAAATGAACAATTCCTATCTATAAAATTCAACCTTTTTATTAATGACGGACATAGTTTCTAGTTTAATTAAATCTATATCAGATTTGATTTCGTTGGTGCGGTTTCTGTATTTGCCGTGCTGTTGAGTCTCCCGTCGCCCCGCCCCGTGCGCTAGCGTGACGCCGTCCGTGTAGCAGAGCACGGGCTACAAGAGGACACATCGACCACCGGTCAGTTGCCGTGTCCACAGCCTGCTCGCTTGCTACTCATATCAATAATTCACATCTAGGGCAAGGATGGATTTTCGCAATAAAACGATTGAATAAAATGGAGCGTGATTAGATGGTTGGTGGTGGTGTGAGTTATTTATGTTGTAGGCTGTGATACGGGATGGACATGTAAACAGCTTTATACCCTCTGTGTCTCGAGTGAGACTTGGGAAGTTGGTCAAGCTCAAGATAGTATCTTCGCCTATGTACGAAGTCATGCCACTGTGCATTCATTCACGAACTGCAATCACATTCCGATGATCGAATCAACAGATTCATGTACTTGAACTAGATTCAACAGCATGTAGTTTTTCTCCTTCTCGTTTCAGAGTTATAATTGGACACATTTACTTTTTTACTTGTGTGTGCAAATGATTGATTATAAATCTATATCTTGAATCGCGTCAATACATTCTTTTGAGATGTAAACGACCTGAAAATGATTTCAAGCGAGGAATCGATGATTGTTTCACGTACTGGTTATAAACCAAGTAGAAAGTTTGTTCCCCAATCTCGTTGTCGGTTCCAGATAATAATAGACTACGGTTTCCAGTTTTACATACGGAATAGACTGTTGCCTAAAACCTTGTTAAAATTCAAAGATTATCCATAGAAAACAAACTAGGTTACATAGATTAGGCCTACGGCTCACGGTGTGTGGAGAAACAAGCGCAATAGAAATAAATGGAAGTAAGTCTACATTTTAAAGCAGACAATCATACCATTTAAAAATTATATTTGTTGATATTGTGACCATAGTCTTTAGCTATCTGAATGCCGTACGAACTGAAGAAAGTATATCGCGTTGGTTTGCGAGCAGCCTGACACACCCCGAAATTGTAATTGTCGCCTGAAAATAGCCTGAAATTTTTTCAAGTTTTGACTACGTACGAATTCAGCGTTCTGCGTTCTTTTGTAAATCGCTCGATGTAAATGTTGAATAGGTGCGTCGTGGATATTATTATGTAGCATATTATATTACATGATGTATTTATAACTATTTTATTGGGCCTATGCATGACCATTCTACATCACCTTCTCAGTGTTAGCACACAACAACCCTATTTAGGATCATAAGTTTAAATTCTGTTTTCAAAAAGTTTCCAACAAAACAACACATGCTTTATTTTCTGTGTTAAAAGTCGTGGAACAATCTGAATCTAGTTTCGACTGCCCATTATGACGTGTATTCAAACTCTTCAATGTAGGGCGCAGATTGTGATTAGAGTTCCCAGAAACTACCAATGTTAACGCTTTAAAATAGCTAGTTTGTTTGTAATAATATGCTTAGTTTCTCAATGTGGCGAAGTGGGCTTCTCCTAGAATAACGCTACGTGGAGGATTTTTTAGTCTAAAATTGAATTTCAACTTAATCAATTTGAATTCCTATAAAACCCGACCAGTTCCTGGTGTAATACCCGCAAGTCAATGGAATCGATCCCTCTAATAGGCCTGTGATGTGAATATCAGGGGAACTCGCTAAGCGAACCGTGGATTTAAAGTAAAAATAAATTGTCGTTGGTAAGTTCTGTTAAACATACCTTAATATTAGCAAATTAGTCTACTTTCATTCATAGTTGTGAGAACTCCGAGGCGGGTATTTGTATTGACAATACAGGCCTGTTTTTGTTTTTGTTTTCCTGATAGAACCAAAAGCGGAGAATTGGTGCTGAAAATTATCCATAACTTTCGTTTTAACTGTGAATATTTTGTATTTTCCACAAATACCCGTCTCTGCTTATAGCCCTAGGGCTAGATCACTCTACCTATAGTCCTAGGGCTAGATCACTCTGCCTATAGTCCTAGAGCAAAATATTGTAATAGAACATGGTAAGCGCACTACCGCCACCCACCGGGTTGCAGCTCTCGGGTCCTCGGAGCCAGGACACGTGGGTTAAGACCCCTCTAGGGCATGGATCATAGTGATCTTCCTAAAGCCGCATGTATTAACCACTGAATGGCTCAGTGCTAGCACACGAGGATAAAGCGATAATACCGTTACTAATACTGACTGACGTTGCTCAGGGGATGTTACAGGGGGCAACAACCCCCATAAGACTAGAATTTCATTGCATAGGCAATTATCATTATCAATGTACATTTTTAAACTTGGTTAATTTTCACATTTTTCACCTGTGGCGGCGAGGAAATTCTTGACACAGCCATGGAAACCGTCCAACGACCATATCCTAAATAATAACAAGATCAAGACGCCAACCCTTTAAAAAGTCAGAACTAGATCCACCCCTGAGGTTTTCCTCAGCCATTGTGTATTAACGCCTGGGATTTCGACTTAAAACACTATACAGACATGTTGTTATGTTTAAATAATTAGGCTCTGTTTAATTCTATTTTGATCTGACTATGTCTTATTAATCTGTTTTGGCTTCTGAACCGCATTTTCATTGCGAGTATATTGATATATTTGTAAGAGCAATATTACTAATAAACTTCTTGCCCATACCGTACATTTCTGTTGAAGCTTCTGTATTGCATATTCATTCCAAGTATGTTTTGTTATAAAATAACTACTGTTAACAACTAACACTGTGTTTTAAAACGGTTTAATTGTCGTGCAACTTTGGGTATTGTCTTTTGGACTGCGGGAATAAGCCCAGATTGAACGTGTATTCCTACCTACGAAGTACGAACTACATGTAATGCCCCAGATTCTCTACCCCTTTCGACTATGACGACTTCCATGAAAAATCAATAAATCGTTTCAAAAAGCATAAACTAATATTCTCTGAACCTGTAGTTGTCTTGTGATCATAGCACCACGTAGTGGTTGACACTTTGACCTCCCAACTTTCCACGGGCATGACACTGTTGCCTGATCGCCACGCCCACCAATTATTGTCAACTTCACACACGACAGCCGCGTACGACATGTTCGACACTGTTTCATATGCGTGATGCCTGTTTACTGTGGAAACACGCTTATTAATTAATTATATACATTACACTAAAGAGGATAGGGTGAATACGAGGGAATGAAGTGGTAGCAAGCAAAGTTTACAGTACACAAACAAAGCTACGTGATGAGATCTTTGGCATTCCATAATAACGGTCGATTCACCCATTGGGTAAAAAAATCCCTCAAAACATGTCCAATTCAAAATGGCGAAAGTCTTTTCAAATTAGAGATATCTTCGAAACGATTCGAAACGTAGGTCTTCATATATCAGAGCAATTCCTCATCCGAGATAAGAAACCTACAGGCCAATTAGCCAGAGATGTTTTTTGAGGACGATTTTCCTTAAAAACATGTTGATAACGTCTTCCTGGTCGCGAATTGTGTAGCCCCCCCCCCCGAACCTAAATCAGAAGGACGAGGGGTGAGGAATCTTGGAATTGCCTCGACTATGGATTGAGTTCTAACTTAATTGCGATCTGCTGAAGTACACGCGCTTTGTTATTGGATTTGGTCATTTCACGTTGAAAAATATGTTCCAACTAGCATAGGATAAACAACCGTAGAAGAATTCTGGAATAGGCTTCGCTAGATGATAACGCTGATGTACGTGTTTGTGCGACTCATTTCAATAGTCATTCGATATAACTTCTTCATGCATATGACTTCAATATAACTGATTGTTGTGTCATAAAGAGACGATTTTGTTTCTGTCACTTGTAATAACCGTTGAAATATATTCTTCTAAGGGCGAATTAAGAATTATTTTTTGTTAGGACTATATTTAATTTCATCTCAAGGGAATGACGGGGAAGTTAAATATTACATTGATATACAGAGAACTGCACATATTAAGCTTCTTTTCCATTCCTACTCATAAATAGGCCTATGTTCAATATTGATTCACATTCGACGTAGAATAGAAATAAACTTACAATGTTGTTAGAGCAAACACGTTTTTAAATTTAAATATTACAAATTAATTGGCTTTAACGTTTCAAAAATATAAAGTCCACAATTATTTGTAATAAAATACGCCCAACAATTCAATACAGTATTCGGCGTCAAGAAATTAGAACGTAAAATACTATTGTAAATTTAAGGTATCCCTAAAATCAAATCTCCATTAATTTTTATAAATATGTTGTGAAATACATGATTGGAAACCGCAGGCTATAGACACAATTGAAAATTCTATTGAGTATTTATTTTATTATTTACTTTTACTGAATCACGGTCTGTTCTTTTGCCTCCTGTACACGAATTATTGGAGTTGAAACGGATGATGGTGTTTCGGTGCCCACGTATGTTGTGTGTTGCATGATGGCCGCGGGCATGTGCGTCACAGTCGGCGTTAGCGTTGTTCGTGAACGCCCCACTCTATGTGAGGAATATCGTGAAACGGACTATTTTAATTTGTTTTATGTTGTTATGCGTTATATTTTATTTTTCTCTAACGTAAATAATTAAATTGTGTATTTATTTTACGTTGTTACGCCAGGGCGATTGCTGAACGTGCTGGAAAGTAACTATGTAGGGAGTAATAACAAACTGTTACTAAACTACTTTCAAGTATAATTCGCAAAGTTTTTACTGTTTTATACTAGTGCTTCGTATGTAATGTACTTGCTCTTTGCAATCGTTGTAATTGTGTATTCAATGTCTATACGTTGCTTCTCTTCATTACTTGCTAATTATTTTTCCAACAATGTAAAAGGGTCTCCGTGTTTTCTGTACTCGGTGAACGTATATAATAGTTATTTTTATCTCAGCTTTATTTCCTAGACTCATTTTCCCCCACCGTTCACCGATGGTTTCAGAATGTTGGATTGTGAACGATGAAAAACAAAAGTAGATGCTTCACCGATTGTTCATGACTTACGTAATGTAGTTCTGCCACACTTTTGAGGCCAGACCATTGCAAAGTAAAGAACCATCCAGTTCTTGATAACGGTTATAGCTCGATGCTGTTTAAAATTATTTTTCAGAACACGTTGGATGTGACTGAAGTTATCCATGGTATGACCTTGAGAGTTTCAATCAGGTTTTTAATGTTAAAACTGTGTGAATATCAAAGTATTTACATTTTTGCGATTTCTGCCATGTTTCACGTGTTTTGAAACTATCCTGTAGGCTAGTAACACCCTGAGAAACGTTATGCCCACTTTTCTATACATTTTATTATAAAGTGGTAATAAACACTCGACTTCGTGGGTAAAAGAAAACAAGTATGAATATCCTGTAACATTAGATATTCTACCTTCAGCTCGATTCAATATACAGAGACAACTCTTCTCCCAACATTTCACCGGAACTAACCGCACAGAACTACAGTAAAAGTTCCCAACTCGTGTCCTGGTGTCGTAGTTTATTCTTACGCATAGCCGGTCATTTAATTTACTACTTGCATTAGTTAAGCATTACTTTACCTCTTATAGGAGCAAGAGGAACGATACCGGATTTTGTTGTTAGATTTTGCAAACGATTGAAACTAAATGTAAGTTTTATCTATGACTTGGCTCCTTGCCTTAAAGGGGCAAAAAAAAAACAAAAATTATTTTTTACCACGTGATCTATAGCACAATAAATGTGTGACCGTTTAAAAATTTGTATCTTGTAACTGTGATTTAACACGAATTTTTTAATTTTTTTGATCCAGAAATTGGCGAAAATGGTGTTTTGGAAAATTTCCTAAATCGGCTTTAACCTGCTTCTTTTTTGGTCCACATAGATACTAGAGCATAGTACCAATCTAAAATGCCCCTTTATAACATCGTGTCTTGAAACTGTGCCCAAATATACCCTCAAACACGCAAAAATATGCATTCCAAAATCACACCCCATCTTGGTAATCAGCATATTTTGACCGAACTACTTGCCCAAATTACAAAACAAAATATGGAGAATTTACAGAAAAGGCTGTCGAGTACGTCAATAATGGCCAATATTTTTTTGGATCAAAATCCTCCAAGGTCACGGGGCATAAAGATCGTCCCCATGTTATTTCTTATGGGAGATTTTTGCCGATGGGACCTAGCTCGAAAAATGTCATGTTTGATAATTTTTTGGGAGGTCATGGTGGCCCCAATAAATTTTCTGTTAATTGCTAAATTCATTACTAGTTAGCCTGAATGAAATATATTTTTTGAGTTTAGCGGTTAAATGCCCCTTTAAAGGGATAGAAATCACCTATACGGCCAAAGTAAGAAGTTACAAGCATAAATCAGTATTTTTTTTTCATTATTCACAAATCATACTTCACACGTTATTTTTCACTTCATTTCATTTTTTCATAATCTGTAACGAATTTTACTTTTTGTTAAATGTAATTTGTATAATTTGTAAATTAATTTTAATTCTTGTTATTCTGTGTCTTAAAGCAATGTAAAGGCAGAGCTTTGTTTAAAAATTAAATAAACTTGTACCACCACTGTACTGCTAAATATATAAAATTCAAAATTAATTAACGGTGGTGTAGTTTGGCTGAGGGTGAGGATAAGAATAGTTGGGGACTTGGCCTGCGAAACGAGGAGGAGGAAGACAATATAATGTATAATTTCGCTTCTGAACACAGGGGAAAATCTTGTTAGCGTAAAATAACTAATAATACACATCCAAACTATTTTCTCATAAAAACAACTAGGTATACGATATTTTTCATATCTCTTGTATAAGAAAATGAAAATTGCAACATTTTCATTTTATGATAATATTCCACAAAGTTAAATTAGGGGGCATAAATTAAATGGAAGCTATTTGATATTCGCCTATAGAGGCTCACATTGACTAACATCCTCGCTCTCTGTGCGGGGAACATAAGAACACAACATACAGGTGGCGCTGAACGGCGTGTTTCATAACTAAATTTGATGTTGTGTTTACACCTTGATGATAATGAGATTAAATGGGTTTTGATTAATTAACTTTGGTTAGTGAATGGCGAGGTGTAAACACCGGTCAGCCTTCGTATGATGTGTTTTCATCGAGACCACACGTTTGCAAGTAATCGCCTAGACTAAGGCGAGCCTAATTGCATTTGACATGCGTTAAATCATGTGTCACCGCTGGACCTGGCTTCAAATCCTCTACATTGATATAACATAAAGCAAGTGTAATGTAAATGTTACAGTTCCCTCTATGCTAGTCTTTAGAGCAGGGAGGCCATAAGGTGGCCATGCTTGCGAAATACATATAAATATTTAAAAAATAGTAGTTCAATTTTATATATTTACAATTGATGTTTTAAAATTTATAATTTGTAGCATCTTTCTTTTCTTTCTTTGTTCTTCTAATGGGAAATGATACTTTAAAGTGAACAATTTGAATCCAGCATAAGAATGCAATACTAAACTAATTTTCTAGAGGTTTGGGAAAACCTTTTTTTTAAAGTAAAATTAGCCTTTTTTAGGGTTAAAAAATATATGTTCACCGAAGTAGCATAAAAACCTTCACCCTACATTTTAGTAGGCATCTCTAATTAATATTGTCAATTATTATTAATGCCGTTACCTTGCACTGTGTTGCATGCATTGTTGTAATTCTCATGGAAATACTAAGAGATAAGCACCATCAAATCTGTTTGACTGAGAAATGAGATCTTTGTTCAAAGAATTAGTGTATCTGTGCCAACTCCAGCTCAAAAGCAGTTTGTTTATTTTGTCTTCATAATAATATCAACGTCATTATAATTGAATTAAACAATTATTTTGTTTGTGAAGCAGTGATCTTATAATTTCTAATAACCCTGTACCTCACTGACCTCATGGAGTTTACGTTTAGATGATTATATAATATGTTGTGTCAATGCTTATATGATACACACACTACTACATAGACTACACAGAACGGAATGAAAGATGTCACATGACCTGATGCGAACTCAAAGTTTTCAAACATGAAAAATTAAAGACTTCGTGAATATATTTTGAAAATTTTATGATGATTTCCATTCATATCAATTTGTTCCCGATTAAACTCTCGACTCGTAAGTGGTTTCACTTCGTCAAGTGGCTGTTGCATGTTTGGTTCATGGAGATTCTTCTTGTTGGCTCCCACGATCTGTCGGCTGCGTCTAGGATGTTGTGCCCGGCAGCGGTTAGAGTTGTTTCCCTCGTCCACATTACATTGGGCATTTAGCAAGGACTATTACCAGAGAACATGTGGTTGTTAAAATATACTGTGCATGGCATGGCATGCTAGATATATACACACGTGTACACAGGGACACAGAATCATTTTTTAAATATATTTTATAAGTTCATTTTTTTAGAGTTGAAACAAATTCAAAATCAACGATATTTTTTTCAGGTTTTCGGGTTTTCCACAATTGAAACCTGTATTGTTGTTTACCATTACATCTGTTTTGTGATTCCATCATTAACAAAGGGTTTTGCTTTCTAGTTTCTAGTACATAATATAATATTCCGTGATATTTTAAAATTTTAAACGATACCGGGCTTTTATCAGAAACTTAACTATAAAGGAAATATAGTTTATATTGTATTTTTACCTAGTAGCATTTTCCAACTTGAAAATGGATGACTAAAACTATATGTTGTAAAATCAATATTAACCAAGACGTAACAGTGTAGCATCTGCTTAGAAGCTTGCACTAGAATAGATCTGGAAGGCAATAATTCCTGGAGTAAATGAGCGAATCTTAGCGGGGAGGGAAGGGACCTTCACTTCGCCACGTGTCAACCAACTTGAGCAGAAGAATCCCGGAACTCGGGACATTCTCGTGGATTTTAAATCACATTTGGTCCGAATATAGCGCTCGCCGGGGTGGGAATATTAACTAAGAACCCTTGATGTGCATGGCTGAAGAAGTTTTTGGAATTTTCGCATATCGTTAACTAGGGTGTGTGAGAACGTGAGTGCTGGTTGTAGGGGGTGATTGCGGACAGCTGGGGGCGGGGGGGATGCACCCACCGCACCCGCCGTTAATTAGGACACTCAATAAGCTTGACGTCATCGACACACCTACCTATACACAGGCAATATCGGGTTGCGTTTTTTATAACTCGCTTGTTTCACACTTCGCTATAAAGGTGAGGCTATATTTGTTTACGTTTTACATGGGTTTGTTTTTGTTTACTAGAATGAACAGTAACAAAGGTGAATCGCGAACACAACACAAAGTGATTATTGGTCCAATCAAATTTATTAATTATTGTTTAAATTTTAGAATAAAATTAAAATTATGTCCTGAAATATGACACGTGTGTCAATGGATTGTTAACCAATAGTTTTGCATGACTGTAACAGTTGTGAGTTTTATTAGAATTGATGTTGAATTCGCTGAATTATCTGATTTCAATCGCTTTACTGAAACAAAATAAATACCATTGAGTGTTTTGTTTTGTAAAGTGATTCTCTATTGCTCTTTTGATGTGCTCGACGTCGTTCGTAGTTATGATTGACTAACGCAATTTATCCGTCTATTACATAGAGTAATGTAGTTTTACTCTGATCAATTCGTTACATCGTTCAGTCCATTCTGCTCGACGGCACCAGAGCAGAGAGACAATGCATTCTGCCTCTATTCTCTGCGATAAAACTAAAACTTCACATCAGTTTTACAGTCGTCAAGCGCCAAACTGATGTAATTTGCTGAAATATCTCCATAAATGAATAAAAACTTGTCCATAATGGCCACAAAGCATGATTTAATCCTCTGTTTGTTAATAACTTCAACTCATTCTAATATCGCCACGAGCGAACATTGTTAACATTTCAAATAGATTTCGAAATAGACATGACGTATATTCATTCCCTGTGTAGAGAAAATAAATGTCATATTTTTACTCGTAATGATTTAGTTTTCATAATGAACACCGTACACTACTTTCTGCTAGTGTTCTATTCGCTCAAACTTGTGCGAGCTGGAGTCTAAAAAGGGTGGATGTATTTTGTTTTTTTATGTTTGAAACATGTAACCCTCGTTTTATGAAACATTATTTCCTCAATTTCTCCCCTCTAGAAATGTATGCCCTACTCCTATGTATTCCGATGTTGGTATATTTATACTATTTCTTCAGTACAATAGTCCACATACAGAGCCTAACTCTGCACGCCTGAAATATATCTCTTTCTTTTCCTCGTTTCGACTTCCTGCTCTAGCTCAACTGACCAAGATATTGTCGCCCTAACAATATCAAGCTTTGGTGGAGGTGCCGGGTCGGTAAAGCCCTCTCCATTCAAACTCATTCACATAATGTCTGTGGGTGTGTTTGAAACTATGAAGGAGGTCAACGTTTCGCCACCCACGCTGGCAGCCTGCTCAGCACTTTATAGGGCAGTGGGATGCATATTTCCCACCACTTTTCAAAAGCTACCCAAGTATATCTGACAGTTTTTCAAACTTTTAGGCCCGGGTAAAAAGCTGCTTTGTTTTGTTAGGAATTGGTAGAATTTTCCCCACTAAAATCTAATGATTAGAAAGATTTTTGTAATAAAAATCAAATTAAATAAAAACACAAATTTCCGAGATGTCCCGGATATTTTGTTTGCCTATAGTAGATTTAATTTGAACATTGAAAGAAGGAAAAAAGGAAAAATAGACAAAAAATCCAATGTTTTTAAAATAAACTCAAACTCAAACTCATATTTTTTTAAACTTTGTTTTTTAAACTTTGATCTCAATTTTGAATTCAAAATCAGCATATTTTCTCAAAAAAGATCAAGGAAAAATATTTAAAAAATTTAAAATCATGAAAAAATTACAAATTTCGAATTGTTCAGATAGAAAGTAATATTTTGGGTCCCATACATTTGCCCTGTAAAGGGTTAGACTAGAGCATAAGAAAGCTGCGAAACGTTGGGTAGAAGAACAGCTAGAAACAGTCTGCTTCTTTCTGGTGATAAACTTAAACGAGTCCATGGGCGGTGAAAGACTGATGCGGCATCTTGTCAATTCACCAACATTTAGTCAAGAGGAACCTTTCGGTTTCCCCCCACTAAAACTCTGAAGAACCTTCTGCTGAAAGAAAATCAGTAGCTTGGTCGAGGAACAGCAATGAAGGGGTTTAGTCAAGCACATCAACACAAACATCACAAACAATATTATTTATTTGTGAATTCCAAAATTTCAATGTATCTCATTCCAGTGAAGTGAGCTCAAAAATATCCAATTGATAATACACTAGAATAAGCTAGAATGAAGAGAGTATTTATTTTTGAGTCTGTTGAGGCATTGTGTGTAGAATGTAGATAGATACAAGCGCAGTCAACACGAACAACTAATTTCCACTGAGTGACGTTCATTTGCAATGCATGGTGGGTATCTGCGGGAGAGGAATCAAATCACAGCCGGGCACGTCATCAATCAGCGGCCCAGACAGACAGCGGAGCCAATCATCCGTGCACAGATTGGGAGGTTTGAATTGTTTCATCACTGTGAACAACTGATTCTACTCCAAATATAATAGCTTTAATAGGCGGCGTGCAATGCTGGAATGAAAAGTTATTTTTTATTTTTCCCACGCTTCGAACATTGGAATTCTGGGTTCAAGTTACTGAAACGGAACAGTCATGTTGATGGTAAATCAAGATAACGACACCGTTTCATGTTTATGAAAGTAAAATATGAGATATAGTTAAATAAATGTAATAAAATAAATTTGCTTCTAGTCTGTACCCACTCAGTCACATATCCGTATATTTGTATATAATTATTTATATTTCTTTCTTCATTATTGATTGTGTACTAAAATCCTGAATTGATTCGCTGGGTAGGTGCCTCAAAGATTGAACTTGTGCCATCTGTGTTGTTATTGTTGTTATTACTTCTTGCCGTTGATTGGGCTCAACTGCGTGTCTTATGATAAACTCATGTGCTTGCCTTAGTGTATGGTATAATACACACGTTCTCGTATGATTGTCTTACTAATGGTGTATGTCTCCTTGTTTCAGATTGTCTGATGTGCACCGACTTACTGGCTACCTGCACCTCAGCCCAAGGTATGTTTCACATGTGTGGTTTTTATGATTATGTGTCTGATGTTCACGCCTGTACAAGTCCACCTGGGTATCCGTGTATGTATTTCAAAAGCAATGCTTTTCTACGATTTGCGTACGATTATTCAATCAGTTTGGCACATTTGAGCGTTAAGTATATTTTAATGTTCAATATTATGACTTCCTATCTGTTGATTTAATCAATGTAATGTTTTGTTTCCAAACAATAAAATAATACAACTATGCCATATTTCACATTATATCCCATTACATAAAATAGTTATTGTTGCTCTTAAAAAAGGAAATAAATTAAAAACGTCCAGTGAAAATATTTAAAATTACAATTTGAATAATCTAAATTTTACCTCCGAGTTTTTTTTTTACAACGCTACTGAAATAGACATCACAGCATTTTTTAGAAAAATAGCTCGTACCGTAACCAAATATGAACTGGTTAAATTCGTTCGGTTACTCGACGCATATGTGCAAGTGTATTTCTAGCTAACATAGGGTATTTCTCAGTAAACTAGTACTAGTATAACATCCTTCAATGGTTTCCAGCTAAGATATTATATTCCGAAAGGTCCTGAGCTAAGCTGGTTAATGCGCTAGGCCCCTAATCAATACTTGTGTTTCCCGAACTCTGGCTGATTGTTGTTGGAACAATAGCTAATGGTGACACCTAACCCGGGCTCTCCTAGCCCGAGATCACTTACCTCGGTGACGCCCCAGGCATGCACCATTCACTTACACCTGTAATGTGTTTCAAGTTTCAAATTTCTAAAATATCGTGAGTACACTCTAAAGTGATGTAAACACCCACCACTCGTACGCTTTGTTTTTAAATATATTTTGGTAGGAAAGTGTATTCTGGTCTCAAGAGTCAAGAGCCGCCCTTTTTTTTAGTTAATATCGTGAAAATGCCATGCACATTGAAGAATGCTGGATCAATTCTTATAAAATGTCATAAACTTATTTTAAGTTGACGTTGGAAATCCAACGCATTTGGCAGTTAGCGAATATTCGCTCGACCAAGTAGCATACTACGAAAATATGAAATTTTGCAAGTTGTCAATAAAGCATTCAAGGACAGTCCTACAGCCGTAGATTTTACAAATTTTTTATATCTTAAATCAGACAGAAAATAAATCACGAATATAGTCAATTTTGGTCTTTTTAACAAAATCGAAATTCATGAAAACTAATTTATATTTTATTAATAATGTTAAAACAAATTATCGAAATGTGTTAATATGAGCCCTTTATTTCTATTTTCGTGACGTATGATCAAAATTTCAGACACCTGTGGTGTCAGTCGGCCGAGCGAACAGCAATTTGCCTAAAACGCATGTCCTATACTCTCTTGGGGATGAAAACATTTGTTATAACTTGGTGCATAGGACTATGTAAATGTACATATTTGAAACCAGCATGAATACAGGAGAACCCAACATAGGAAGCGAATCTATTTACTGAACAGATTTTCGAAAATAAATACAAAAACTAAATCGTATCCAGCATCGAAATCTCTTAATAATGTTTCAGCGTACAGAAAAATGCCCCTTGCCTCTATAAAGGCTGGCCCCACCTCCTGACCTCCGCGTCACCAAAACATTCTGTCTCATCCCTGTTGAAGGGCAATGCCAAAGAAAATAACGCGCGTCATGTTCGGTTTTTATCGTGAGACGTGACACACGCACAGACGGACGGACAGAGAATTTATGCATGTTGGGGATTTTTTATGTTGTTCCCCAAGAGCCTTAATTACGTTGGTAATTGGATAGCATTGATTTGTCATAACTCATTAAGAGAAGTCAAAATGCAGTTGCTGATGAAACTGTTGAATGCAATTGATATACCATGTTTTATTATTGTTTGCATACATTATTTACAATTGATGTGAACACTATCTAATGTCGTTATCAAATTGTCCAATTTAGGCTCCCGTAATCATGTAATCGCATTGCAATGTTAATTATTATTACCATGCAGTAATGGACAACAGCCTACACGATACGAATAACGTCATTCCCCATGCTCACTTCATTTAATTAATCGTTGGTGTCACCATTAAACGCGAAATTAACACGAGAAAGAACGCGGGGCTAGAGTTATGTTACATCTGATGTCGCCAACAAAACAGGCTGGCCAAATTGTTTTATTATGTTTTTAGTTTCGCACGCGCTCTTGTTTAATTACGACTCGATTACATGCGTGTTAATGTCAACGAAACTAATTGTAAAACGTGTTATTTGAAACTTTTATAATCACTTAGTAGTAGGGTCATTTTCGACACTTTTGTGACCGTTGAGAGACAATGACGATTTCTCAACGGATTTGTCCTCTAAGAAGGTTTTATAAAAAATTTAGCCCCCATGCCCCTCGCGAAAGTGTGGGCATACCCCGCCAGGGCCCAAAATCCAATATGGCGGCCGTTTACCACATCTGACACTATCTTTGCAATGGTTTAGCCTAGAGTATCGCGTAGTATGTGGTTTTTATGGTTTTGAGGGTCGAGGAATTCGTTTCTGAAGTCGGTTTGGCGATTAGACCCATTTTTTAAAGCTTTGAATCCAAGATGGCCGTCGATTTGCAGCTTGGAATAGCCAGTTTCTCGAAATCGTAGTAGAACTTTCATATAAGACTCGAATGAAAGCCCTGTTCACATAATTTTGAATAATTGACAGAAGAGCTCTCAGATAGTGCTCATAAAATCTAATAATTGGTCAAAACTTCAATAATAATACGAAAATATGTGCTCCTTTTATAGACAATTTAGCGATTTTCTAAAGTGCTGTGATAAGAGTGGCTATGGCACATGAATTGAGAGACAATGACGATTTCTCAACGGATTTGTCCTCTAAGAAGGTTTATAAAAAAATTTAGCCCCCATGCCCCTCGCGAAAGTGTGGGCATACCCCGCCAGGGCCCAAAATCCAATATGGCGGCCGTTTACCACATCTGACACTATCTTTGCAATGGTTTAGCCTAGAGTATCAAGTAGTATGTGGTTTTTATGGTTTTGAGGGTCGAGGAATTCGTTTCTGAAGTCGGTTTGGCGATTAGACCCATTTTTTAAAGCTTTGAATCCAAGATGGCCGTCGATTTGCAGCTTGGAATAGCCAGTTTCTCGAAATCGTAGTAGAACTTTCATATAAGACTCGAATGAAAGCCCTGTTCACATAATTTTGAATAATTGACAGAAGAGCTCTCAGATAGTGCTCATAAATCTAATAATTGGTCAAAACTTCAATAATAATACGAAAATATGTGCTCCTTTTATAGACAATTTAGCAACTTTCTAAAGTGCTGTGATAAGAGTGGCTATGGCACATGAATTGAGAGACAATGACGATTTCTCAACGGATTTGTCCTCTAAGAAGGTTTTATAAAAAATTTAGCCCCCATGCCCCTCGCGAAAGTGTGGGCATACCCCGCCAGGGCCCAAAATCCAATATGGCGGCCGTTTACCACATCTGACACTATCTTTGCAATGGTTTAGCCTAGAGTATCAAGTAGTATGTGGTTTTTATGGTTTTGAGGGTCGAGGAATTCGTTCTGAAGTCGGTTTGGCGATTAGACCCATTATTTAAAGCTGTGAATCCAAGATGGCCGGCGATTTGCAGCTTGGAATAGCCAGTCTCTCGAAATCGTAGTAGAACTTTCATATAAGACGCGAATGAAAGCCCCGGTCAAGTAATTTGAATAATTTACAGTAGAGCTATGACTTCTGTTTGAAGCACAACTTCACAATAACATCTCTTAATTAGACTACAATCATTAGTGCACTCACTACATTCACCATTACTGTTCGTCTGAATCTGTTGACTCTCCACACTCACTTCTCTCATCATCGCTGCCACTATCTTCACCTCTGTCATCTGGACAACCACGAGTTTTGAGCTGCTGGGGCAAGGGGGGTAGGGTGTGGCGCACTGGTCGGCACTTCCCATTTAGAATTTCCCAGCCATGACCAATGGGGGACGGATGATCTAGCAGCTCGTAATGGAGCTGGCAATACACAATGTAATTCGTCCTTTGCACATGGAGATCCAACGAGTCGTCATCAGGTGGGAGTCGAATCGTACTCTTGTTCTTCATTTTGTGCCACTTCGAAGCTCTGGCTTGCGCGCAGGTAGCATCTGCGCTTTCAGCATAGACTTTTGAGAGGACAAATGCTTTCATATTTGCTCTGACTTCGTCCTCTAGCTCCAGACTTCCTCCTGCTCAAGAATATCTTGTAATCTTCTTTGGATAAGAGCTTCTTAGAGCTTCTTAGAGGACAAATCCGTTGAGAAATCGTCATTGTCTCTCAATTCATGTGCCATAGCCACTCTTATCACAAGCACTTTAGAAAATCGCTAAATTGTCTATAAAAGGAGCACATATTTTCGTATTATTATTGAAGTTTTGACCAATTATTAGATTTATGAGCACTATTGAGAGCTCTACTGTCAATTATTCAAAATTACTTGAACAGGGCTTTCATTCGAGTCTTATATGAAAGTTCTACTACGATTTCGAGAAATGGCTATTCCAAGCGGCAAATCGACGGCCATCTTGCATTCAAAGCTTTAAAAAATGGGTCGAATCGCCAAACCGACTTCAGAAACGAATTCCTCGACCCTCAAAACCAATAAAAACCACATACTACGCGATACTCTAGGCTAAACCATTGCAAAGATAGTGTCAGATGTGGTAAACGGCCGCCATATTGGATTTTGGGCCCTGGCGGGGTATGCCCACACTTTCGCGAGGGGCATGGGGGCTTAATTTTTTATAAAACCTTCTTAGAGGACAAATCCGTTGAAAAATCGTCATTGTCTCTCAACGGTCACAAAAGTGTCGAAAATGACTCTACTATAGTATATTGTTATGCTTAAATTCCCTACCTTCTCCATCCAAAACCCAAACAATGATCAAAATCAATTCAATCTAAATAATGTTTTAAGTACATTTCGGGATCATGAATATTACGCATACAAAAACACTTGCAAAAATAACCTTAGTGTTTAGTTTATTTGTATTGAGGGCGCGTCAACCGTTAGGTCATAATGCGCCACTCTAGCCAAGGGATATCAGGAGGAAGGTACTATGCTGTTCAGAACCAGTTACGGGTATAAGGGGGGGGGGGAAGGGTGAAGGGGTACACGTCGTGGTCGTCATCGTCTTTGTCATCGATTATGTCAAGGTAAAGGGATCTTTCCCTAAAGGGTGCTTTCGTCGTCTTTGACGACGAAAGCCAGAGCTTGCCTCTAGTTTCAGGTATTATATTATGGCCCCCTACTTACTAGCTGATGTTTGCGAGATGGACTTTATCTCTTTCCTTTAAAAGAATTTTACACACTCGAAAGTATCGAGAGCTATATGAGAAGGGCCAAGCTAATCTTTCCTTCCATTCGCGCACTGTAAATGCATGAAACCACTTCGATACCTCCGCGCCGTCTTATTCGTACTCGCGTTGATTCCTCGAGATTGATCCCACTGCTGATGCAATGCAGACGAGCAGAGTGAAGCCAGGCAGATAAGACAGCGAGTGCGAGAGAGAGATCCGAGGTGTGAAACACGCCCGTCTCAGATTAGTTCATACAAGTTTCAGCAAAATATGAATAACCATATCAGGGGCATTCCTCTCGGCTGGCTCTCGCCTCTGTATGCATGCAGGGGGACGTGGCTGCATGGCTGGGAGTGTGGAGGCAGAGAGGGTAATCAGGATTCAGGACGAATATAAATGATGGAGGTGCCACTTGTCATGCAATATGGTCAGCCCTTTAGGCAAAGATGATGTTATGTGTTCAGCAGGGAAAATTTTGTGTTTTGGACTGTTCACTAAAATACCAAATCGTCAACACAGTACATTTTAGTTTTTTTGAATTTAAACCATTTTATTTGTACCATGTTATCAGTGCAAAAGTTTTAAATCAGTTTTTATAACTAGATATTAAATAAATAAATAGATAAAATTAACAAAAATAAAATATCTCTAGCTGGCGTTAGTAGTCAGTACCGTCTTCTGTTTGAGGTACTTGAATTCATATTTCTAAAACATATTCCTAATGAAATTCTTGCTCTGCAGTAAATGTAATTAATATTTTCATTCGAAGGGTCTATATACACAATTGGCTTGTTCACGCAAAGCTCCACGCAGATCGCGCCACTGCACTAAACCCCAAAACCAGGGTCCACTAGATACTTATTCCGAGCTGCTTGTTAGGTATCTAGTGGACCCTGCCCTAAGACCGTGGCGGTGTTTGAAATAAACTATGTATAGCAGGCTCTGCATTGTCAAATCTGTATGCTTCCTCGATTGTTTGTTTACGTATTGTTTTACCATTCCTTCTTTAATCAATGGTTTTACGTAAGTAGTCGTACGGCCTATTTCAAGTAATTTTATTCAATAGCATATTTTGTTTGTTTAAACTTTTAAACAATGAAAACGTGAACGATAGGAAAATTAAAATAAGAGCTGAAAGCACATGGCGCCGTTTGAAGTCTAAACCTGGGGCCTAGCACTGTTATTGAGATTAGACCTAGGCCTACTTGGAACAAGGCTACTAAGGACTAGGGCCTAGGCTTTTCTTCAGCATTAGATGTAGACCTAGGCATATTAATATCATGGTATTATAAATTAGCAAGTATAGGCCTAGGCCCTACTTGCATACGCCTCAGCAAAGCCTAGGGCTGATTTGTTGACATGAGAGAGGTTACGTAGGCAGGAAGCCGAATAAAGACACAATTGTCAGTATATTATGTGTGATTGTATTTATTTGTAGTAATAAACACGACAGTATGCCCTCCTCTCTCCTTACACGAATACACACAGAAATTGGTCATTTTGCTTTCAACATAAAACTATGCAAATTGACAATAAAAACAGTAGGCTGCTGACAGCTATGAGCAGTCATGACACCCGCAAGTTGGGCTATCACCGCCGTCTACACTCTACATCCGCCTTTACAGGCATCCAGACGGCGGTGGGGGGTTAGTACAATAGCGCAGCGTGGTGAGTAAAAGTCGCAGTGAACAAGCCAAATTGGCTATAACCATTTTTGGTGGAGGTGCCGGGTTGCATGTTCATTCTAACTCTTTCACCTAATTCCACTGGTTGTTTCTTTACACGAGCAATTAATTGTTAGCAATAAAGTAGTCAGAGGATTGTTGATATATAAATAAGTTACTTTTTGTGTAATAATTTTCAATAGTAACATAAAAAGGTAGTAGAGAAAGAAAAGAAAAGAAAAGAAAAATTGAAAAAAAAGAAAGAAAAGAGAATTGTGCGCAAGTTCACTCGTCTATCTCTATTCTATAAGATAGATATAATAGAGTTTGTGCAGAGTGCCAGGACTTGGTCGTCGTCAGTATAGAGTGGTGTAAAGAGATGAGAGCTCGGCTCTGCTGTGTAGTTCAGCCAGCTACCAACACCATCAGGTTTCATCTCATCCCATGATGCAGTGCGCGTGCTGGAACAATACGAAGAGTGTGAGTGATCGATGGTGGTTCCTCCTGGTCCGGCTGGGGATTATCTATCCAACATCCTGGGAGTAGAAATAGTTGGATGTAAATGTAAAACCCGGTTAGTTCTTCGTGATTTTCCCTGTTGACTCGAGTCGTTTCACCGTTCCGAGTATTACCACGGGGAGGAAAGAGAATAGTGAGAATCCCCTCCTCAGGGGATACACATAAGTTTACCCAGATTGATGCACTTCCGGCGGTGGAAGAACTAGGCACTAAGAGCGTTTGGAGAGTTTGGAAGTTTTAACTTGTAAGTAGGACTCGATCCGAGCAAACATCTCGAGGAAACTTGTAGAAGAATTGATATTTCAATATGTCTACATGTTCTCGTTAATCTTATGATCTTTTATGTCAGTGTACACATAAGATTTGGTAAGAATTTGTGTGCGGTTTAGGGGATGTTACTTACGACATTGCTCTCTCATTAGTGACATTATGTCAACGAGTACTTAGTCCCCGCAGAAGACAGCTGGCGGCATCGACATTCTAAGGTTTTAAAGATCTTGCACTGACGTTACATTTAATTTAACGTGGGTTAATTACTTTACTAATGACTAGCTCGCATCCGCTACATGAGCGCGTGGGAGGGTGGGTGTGCGACGGGGAGGATTGAAGCGAGCTCTTCATTCCACGTACGGGATCTTAGTTATGTAAACTACACTTAGAAGAAATGTGGGTTCTTTTCTGGAGAATTTAAAAAATAATTGCTTTAATTTCACGGAAGGATCTTTAAATACTAACATACCGGTAATAGTTTGTGTTGAAAGTTGCCTAATTTTTTGCCTACATCGAACTACTTAAATCTTCACAAATTATTAATTAATGATTTGAACGACAAAAATTAAAAACAAGCAGCTTAGTTAAAAAAGTTGTTTTCTTTAAATATTACACTATTATCCCAAAGTTAAAGAATTAGACACAAATGCAGGATGAAATTACAACGCGAATTCAAGGAGGTATACGTTGTTCATTGTCGTTAGACCAATGTAATATTTTACACCAATTCGCGATTCGGGATCGAACCCGGCCATAGTGACCCTACCACGAGGTATTGGGGGACACCGCTCGGAGCTCTGTCGTCTGGCCAAGAGCTGGCTGTACTAGGACGTGGGTTCGAGTCCCGCACAAGGCATGGGTGTTTTGTAATCGTCCTTCATCGTCATGTGATCATCACCATCACCAAGGCACCTAACTACTTGTCGTTGTCGGTTCTTCACACTAGAGAAGCTAGACCTGGCTCATCCGACAGCCTCACTCAGACGCACATGCCCCGAGGTGCCATGCACATACACTGAGCTAGACCTGGCTCATCCGACAGCCTCACTCAGACGCACATGCCCCGAGGTGCCATGCACATACACTGAGCTAGACCTGGCTCATCCGACAGCCTCACTCAGACGCACATGCCCCGAGGTGCCATGCATATGTTTTCCACGCAGATAGTACCCGACCAGGGGAACTGCATGTAATGATGGGTGTTGCCCGGCGAGCTGTCACTAACCTCCGCGTGCACACAACTTGAGAGGTGCAACTCAATGTGCCCTCCCTCAAGTTACCTCCCACCGGAGTATGTATGCGCTGTGTCATGTCGTCGTGATCACCCTCATGCCAGCTACTGGGCTTACAAATTAAAATACGCTTTGTCCATTGCAAATAAGTTAATGCAGGTAATCATATGGAGTACATGATTTTTTTGTCCTTAAAGTTTTTGGGGTCGAACCCATTCTGTGTCTCTGTTATTATTTCTTGACGTACATCCTTACGATGTGTGTCTCGACTTCGACTAACTTCACTAGTTTTGTCCAGTTGGTAGTAAGCGAGCGACTAACTTCATCAAATGCAAGATGGCGGCTAACGACGCCTTTCATTTGTTCAATACATACATGATCGAAGCAAGCGGGAGTAAGCTGTTATTAGCTTACTTTCTAACACCTTAAATATTTTGATACGCACACTGAATACGTATACCCTATGTTGTGCTTTACGCTGTGCAGCTTTGTGAGTGGCACTGTTTCTAATGCAGACGACGTTTTTGTAATTCCTCGAAATGCGACAAATAGCTGAAAATTTGGATAAAAATAAAGTCCGGACAAACCTGGAGAAAGGGTGAGTCTGCCGGAAATAGCCCAGCTATTGTGTTCGTGTTGTCTACGACGCCAAGACGGTTCGGACCCGAACTTACGACCGACAGTCGCTCTCTGGGGGGGGGGGGCATTGTTCTGTAATTCAGCGGTAAGCTACGTAACGGGGTTGTGCAAAGTGGCAGATTCTCGCATTACCACCGTCTCGCTGAACCGATTCTACCACCAAACACGGAATTCCAACCAGTTTTCTCCTCGTATTCCCGCCCGTTGTGGCCTGAGGTTGTGGCCTGGAGAGAGCATTAGCTCCTCCTGTAGCGTGGCCGGTACTGCCTGGCGGGCACTACCAGAACTAGAAGCTCGGGACTTATCTCCTGACGTTGCGTTGTTTGTTAGCAATGATGCAGTAGGCACATATATAACGTATTTGTTGTTTCCTGGACAGTTCACCACGATTTGTTTGGAGTTCACTGGTTCAGATCTCGGCCAATTGTCAACAATAACAAAGTCAAAGTCATCAATAGCATATTATATAACACCTGGTTATATTAAGACACACGTCACGAAACACGATGTATAGTTTTATTTTTTGGTAATTTCATTCAATTACTTCATTAATTGCATGTTAGTCGAAAATGGGGTCGAAACTACGGCTGTGTACGCGAACTAAATTAACAGATAGTGGGTTAAGCACTAATCTTTGATTCAAGCACTAATCTTTGGTTCAAGCACTAATCTTCGATTCAAGCACTAATCTTTGGTTCAAGCACTAATCTTCGATTCAAGCACTAATCTTTGGTTCAAGCACTAATCTTTGGTTCAAGCACTAATCTTTGATTCAAGCACTAATCTTTGGTTCAAGTACAAGATCTTATTCAAGCACTAATCTTTGCTTCAAGTACTATCTATAATTCAAGCACTAATCTTTGCTTCAAGTACTTGCACGCACACGCGAGTGAGCTGATAGTTTAGCTACAGTATTGTAGTTCGCTATAGATAGTTGGTACATGCGGGCTGCCACTAAGTGTATCGCGGTCTGTCACCCGCACAACGTAACCAAACAGAGTTAGCTATTTTTACTGATTGTACTATGTAGTATATCTTTGTTCTTGTATTTGTTGTGATTGAGTTACTTTAATTAGATAGCCGCCATTTTATTGCAAATTCCCTGTACAATTTGTAGATTTAATTTCTGTCCCTATACACACGAGTGCACTGTAAACATTTAATTACATAAATCGCTATCATGTGTTGTTTTAATAGCATTATCGCGTGTTTTAATTTGCATTTCATCTGTTGTAATGACGCCATTCATTAGAGATCATTGTTGGAGCTTTAAATTGCCACCACCCTCAATTGAATGTCCGTGATAACAGCTTGTCATAATGTAAAATGTGGTCGGCGTCCGTTGTCATGGAAATAATCGGTGTTGCATTCTTTTGAAAAACATTGCCTAAATGCAAAGAGATGGCTAGTCCAGTGCTAGGTGGTTCTTTGGTTGTAGATAACAGCAACCTGTGATGTGGTGGTTGGATCTCGATGTAACCACCAACAACCAGGACAGAAGGAGTTGCCATTCGCCTTAAAATAAATGTTATTGCTGGAATTAAGGGACCTAAAACAGATCGGGACCATTGACTCCCAACTATCTATCTTCACGCATCTCCGTTCCTGGACATAGTTTCCCTGCAGTGTAGTATTTCCATTCTCATGTAAATTTAAAGACGTGAGATTTGTTATGCATTTGCAAGTGCAGTATTTTATATAGCAAATGATCTAGGCTATGATAATATATGCTTATTAAAATAACGAAGATGTTTTTAATAAAACATTGTTCGAACGTCAAGATGTGTATAATATCACATAACATAGAAAACCTTTACTTGTATGGACTGTAGACACTAGACAGAGAAAACAAACAAGAGTAATAGAAAAGAAAGTTACAAATACGAGTAACGAAGAAAATGAACAACATGTCTGACAAACGTGACAGATTCTCGTTACGGACAAGGGAAGGGAGCCAGAGAATTGGATTCAAGTCGACATTATTCATGAGGATTAGATGTTGTATTTAATGCTCACTACTCACAATACAACAGTAGGATTTATCGTGAGGATTGTGGCGACCACTTCTTGGTAGCTCGGAATTAAATCAAGAATAAAAACTCAGTTCAATCCAAGTCAACTCTTACGGGCCTAGCTCACTCTGTACGATGTAGCCTCCTGTTCTGCTTGTCATAAAATATTAACCCCTCCTGGTGTTCCTGTGGGTCCCGCTTGTTTACATGTTGATTCATATTCCCTCCAGAACGAGCCAACTCATCTCTATTCTCTGGACTGTGCATGTGCAGCTCGCTCTGGATCAGGGAGGCTTGCATTAATAACAAGCTACAAGCGCTTGCGCATTCTGGTTGTTTCGGTTTGTCCTGGTTTGCTGAGGGTCGACTTCATACATCACGTACATAAAAATGGTAAATTGCGTTTTTTTAAAGAGAGATTTGGATGCATTTTTGAAATTGACTTCATTAACAAGTCTAGCATAACGTATGTTTGCTAACCTTTATCTACATAAAAGGTATGGGCGGAAATATCTGCATCTCCTAACAAGCTGAACATATTGGCCGAGCCAACCAGCTTAAACCAGTTGTTACGCAGAACGCGAGGTTTAGTCTGGATCACATGGAAGCTCCACTGTTTGTCCTATCGGGTTATGGTTTGACACAAAATGTTAAGTAAGAATTAAGAATTGCGCTATCGGAGACATTTTCCAATAATTGCTCACTTTTGATAGTAAACTGACCGCAAATGTGCCACCAAACAGGTAGTAGTAATTTCGTAAGCTTGCGTAGGGGAAAAATATGTAAAATGTTAAAACCTGCTCTTATAGCGAAATGCACTGATCCCTTGTTAACATCATCTCAAAAATTAAAATTTTTAGGGTGAAAATTTTAGGTCGAAAAGTGGTTCAGATTAGCATGGATTTGCTGATCAAGGGAATTTTTAAATGGACATTTTACGTTGTAAAAAAAGTTGGCCTGAGCTCGAACAGAGCAAGTCTTTCTGAAGTAGTGGGACGCACAAAGTAGCCATATCTACAGAGCTTTCCTGAAGGTGAACTGATTACTGTGAGTTAGGATAGGACCCCTAAGGGAAGGTGTTTTATGCCCATCCAAGCATCCAACATTTGATTAGATCTTCTTGATGAATCATATGGGTGCAGTATGATATTAACCAGGCAATCATGCGGCTATTACCGCGTCTGTGCTTCCGTCATTGTGTTGGGCGCCCTCGTAAGACCTAACGGCAGCTCCGCCCGACCCGCCCGGCCTGGGGCGTTATACACGCGTTACTCATGCGAATATTTCCTGTTGCATACGCTTCATATCTAGAACAATGTTGTGCTTGAATGAGGGACCCGGTGGAGCGTGGAGATGCTTTCATTGCGTTCAAGACTAAACGGCGCCCCCCCGCCGAGCGCATGGCTTTGTTAGTTCGTTGATTCATTAATAAATCGTTAACTTCAAGTGTCATTTCCCTAAGTGTCAAGTACTAAGGTTGAATACTGTACATTGACCTTCAAAAATAATAATACTTACATCATTGATTCCAAAAAGATTAATATACAAAAAGTAACAAATTGAATAACGAAGATGAAAATATAAAAAATCGCACTAAACTAAAACTAAGATGGACTAAAATATATAGAACTATAATGTAACTAAATAAAAAATAAACGAAAGTTATAAAATTCGAAACCTAGTGTAAAGGAGATACCATATGTATTGTGTTTGGTCATCTTTCGTATTAACGAACCAAAAAGCAACTACAGACAACTACAAGACAGTCTTACCCGTATCCTTATGTTTAAAATATTTTGTCGTCAACCCTGCCGTATTTATTACGTTTACGGGATATTCCTTAAAATATGGTCTCGAATAATATTTATGTATTTGAACTACATTAATGGTTTTCGATCTTTGCTGCTTCCAGAATATTTCGAGACAAGAACTAGAGACGTATCTTTACCTTTATTTATTTTATTTATTTACCTCTGTAAGATCTTGCATTTTATGCAACAGAGTGACCTATGCTGCTTTGTCAAAGTTCTATGCACATGTTACGAAGTATGAATTCTTTGTGAAAAAAAGTAAAACTTTAGCTTTTGCTATTTTTGATGTTCTCGAAAAACGTTCCTGCTCAAACAGAGACTAACTTGGCTTGCAGAGTTAATGCTAATACCGGATCGAATGTTTTTCAATTTCCGTTTGTATTAGGATATATTTTACTTTATTAATGCTGCGTTGCCACTTCCGTAACGATTCTAAAATATGTCCCGTTCCGATTGTATCGCCCAGGGTGTCCAAACTGTAACTCTTTCTAAATCACATTTTAATGACTGTATCGCACGCAACGTAGAATACACATCTATCATTCAAGTCCTCTCTCGTACGCAAGTCGTTAGGTATACACTGTTCCTAGCTGGCCTTGGATACGACTGCTAGGTGATAATTACCAAACAGCTACCATGTGGTTGCTGCGGTTTACCAGCTACGTTTACCCGTGATTGTTATGTTTTTTATAATCTTATTTCAGTCTGCTGGTTGTTTTTCAATGTATTCAAAAGATAAATCTGTATGTGGACTGATACTGGGCAACGAAAATATCAAACTCTTAATTTTTTATTGGATGTGTATTACATTTAGTAAAAAAGTTTGATTTGATTTGTTCGTGTACTCTTCTTGACTGGTGTTTTTATACTCATATACAGAGGAAGGTATTTATGGTAAAAACGAAACTCACCGATAAAATTCGTAAATCATAAATC
Organism: Sweltsa coloradensis; assembly: GCA_024449915.1. Lineage (NCBI taxonomy): Eukaryota > Metazoa > Arthropoda > Insecta > Plecoptera > Chloroperlidae > Sweltsa > Sweltsa coloradensis. The sequence goes on from JAMZAV010000082.1 coordinate 636,261, forward strand.
ATTTTCAACACAATTCACGCTTTTGGCAAATCAAAAACTAAAGATACAAATAAGTTTCTCCACAATACCTGTCTCTTAATTCCATTACTACATTTTTTGTAATCTGCATTTTCTTTCACAAGGTCCACCACCCAATTTTTTTTTTAAATATCGGGGGGAGAGATATAGAGCTTTGAACTAAATGTTGAATTATTTTCACCACCAATTCACCGCTCTTAGATATTATAATAAAAACGAAAATTGACTTTTATTTTCACCCCAAATACCTGTCTCTCTCTGCCCATATACAATACGTGAAATTTGAAATGCTACAGTTCAAAAATTTCATATTACGTTAAACAAGACGAATAAAATTTATTGTATTTCATCGCTTGCCTGCTTCTCTCAATTCGAAAGCGTGGAACTGAGAATCCGGCCTAAATGCCTGTGTGTTACTTCCTCATGTGTTGGATCTGAGCCCTAGCTTCGCGCTACTGCTCGCTGCGTTGCTGTTTTATGTTACAACTCGGAGATTATTTATGTATGTGTTTGAATAACATGTCAACATAAACCTTGTCGGCAGCTCATGAATAAAGATGGGAGTTAAAGTAAATAAACAACATTGTGGTCAGCCAGACTAGATGAAACTGTAGCGTCAAGCTTTTTGTGAACTTCTTCTTGTCCAGACAGAATTCCTCGTAAATCTGTCTCCAGCGCGTTGTCACATTAAGCTATCTCAATAATTGTAATATTAAAACAATTTAACAGCATTACATCAGTATATTTTCAACAATCTGTCACTTACAAATTACTAAAAAGACAGATTAATCGTTGAAGTTAAAAGCGTATTTACTTGTACGGTGTAAAACGTCGTATTTTCCACTTTGATTAATGATGGCGATTAATTTGTAACGAAGTTCTTCAGTGTTTTAACTCAGCGTTGGGGAATTCCCCTGAAATACCCAGACATAAAACAACAATAATTGAAGGTGCAACAGGTAGTTAGTACCTATAATGCGTTTTGTGTAATGAATTGCATGTCACATTACAGGCCTAGGTTTAGCGAACTAAGTGGATTAGCTGCCCCTTCCCACAACGTAATAATATTTGTTTTCGTGTACTTTGCGGTTTGACCTCTTTTCCACTGTGTCAAAATTAATACTATTGCGCATAAGCTTATTATGATGGCAACAATAAATTGCAAACATCCTGTTTTATGTATCATCCTATTACACAACGAGCCGCGTGTCAATATAGAAACTCGTCAACAGACGTACCAACCACCGCTAACGCTCCTATATTACCAATGTAACGACAACTATGACGCTAGCGCGGGACATTTACTAATTTCATTTCGTCACATTAAATTTAACAGTAATGTTGTTTGATGCATAAATTACTTCAGCCGTTGTTTTCCCGTTTCGCTGTGGTTATCACGTTTTAATTGAACTCGCGGGGGTGTGTTCGAAGCAGTGTAATATGAACTAGCAGGCTCCAATGTAGAGGGTGTGTGCGAAGCAGTTTCTAGTAACCTATACAACGCATTCACGTGCTAAACAATAAAATAAATAAATATCCCCGACACAGGTTTCTACTTTGACTGCTCCTGATGAAGTATCGGGGCTTAGATATTCCATGTAGCAATCTCGTAGTCTTCTACCCCCTTTCACTTGCGTCTACTTCGAACACGAATTTCATAAAATGTGTTTGTTTGTTTTTACTTTTTTTTGTGGCCACATGGCAACAGGATGTATGTCTGTCCCTCCAACAAGTGCATACAATAATAAACCAACCATTGTGTTGATTATTTCTTACTCTCAGCTAAGGATAATGTTATATTGTTTTATAAGTTGTAATGTATGGTCAATAAAGTACAAAGTTAACCGTTTGGATACCTTAATAAGAAATGGGTTGCCGAAGATTATCAATGAATCAATAAGTTATCGATTCTTTATTCTACTTCTCCATTTCAAAAAGCTACAAATATATTAGTATTCTTATGTTTTGCCATAACTATTAGTTAATGTGAGTGATATACTACTATACGTTGTATTATGCCCTGTATGGTATCAACTATAAAAGATTACATGTGTATTTATAATTTTGATAATTGACTATTGCTTATACTCAAATATCGATTGATCATGCACACATCGATTACTTTTCATTAATCAATTGAAATTTAATTTAATCGATGTACAACTTCAAACGATAACCAGTGTATTATATTTCACTAAATTACTTTCGCGCTATACCAAACATTAATAATTACACAGATTAATTAATCATTCATCAATTTTACATTCATTAATCTGATTGATAAACCGTACAATTTTGAAATATGCACTATCACCCCCGTAAGACAACATAAAGTTGATAATGTCCTTTGCATGTGCATTGTATGCATTAATACGGAATTATAAACGACTTTTTTTCGATAGCGACATGTCAATATGTAACTTGAAGTTAAATCTTCCATTTGAATTAACATGGTGTTATTAAACAGCGAATCTCTAGGAAATGTTCTAACGCAATTAAGTTTGATTTATTTCATGTCGAGAATTAGCACTGCAACAAGAAATACTAGGATTTTTGTTGTGATTGTGTAGCACGCCCAAGAACACACGGCTTCAATAACACATAAACGTCAATTATTAAGTGTTTCATACCGAGCCGGGATTGAACCCGGGTCTCCATCCTACTGGGCGAAGCGGGGAAACTTATTGTAGTGCTGGGCTGTGACGTATCATTCAATGAGCGATATCTCGAGAAAATGTTGATATCGATACATCAGAATGTTGTTAATGTGCTAAATATATAAGGAAAAATAGTAACAAAAGAGTAGGCCTGCTATTAAATATGAGAGTAAAAAGAGTTGATTATCGGTATCGCCACAAATTCTTAACAAAATATTTACGTTCTCACGCTCGCGTTGATGACCCGGCACCTCCACCAAACGTAGAAGTCAAGACGAATTTACTATTGCCCATACCCGCCATACTATTGCCCCCCTTCATCATATTTAGTACGCAAAACAAACTTTATGGAAATGCATCCATTTTCTTAGGTATATACGGCGTCAACGACTTTCACATCGACATCACAAAAATTCCTATCTGCGTTTTCGTTTTTCACGTTTTTTAAACAAAATTTTGAATTATTTGTTGATTTTTTTTAAATATCGATATTATGATATAGTTCATATATCGAATTCGAAAATATTCCCACATATCAAAATCTTATCTAATATCGATTTCTTTGCCTTACCCTACTTTTATGTACAGTGTTTCAACATTTAAAAGCAGCATTTAAAATTGTAAAATAAATGCCTTAGCTCATCCACCCGTAATAAAAGCATCTGATTACTGGTGAGTTGTAGCTGGAGACCCGGGTTCAATCCCCGGTCGAGCTGATTTTATTACTTTCTAAATTGCATTAAAATTAACAATTCCACCTACGCAAGTGCTTCCCGACCAAGAACCTCGAATATTTTATCCGAATTAACCCAACAACAATGTACCCTCACGATATAACCCCTGACACCTGCGTCTGTCTTCTGCCGTCTGAACATTCCCAGTTAGATATATCCTGTTGTCAACTCTCCCCAAGCATTCTTCCCATGCAGCGACAACCACAAGCTAGCTCCAAGATCAATGAAAAGGTTGTTCCTATATAAATTATTCTTTTTTGTTTGGGTGTGGCTCGAAAATGTCCGTGATGTAACTACAGGGTAAGTATTTTATCTCTACGTATATCTATCTATCTAGCAGGGCCTAATGGCGGCCTGGCTCGCCGAGCTCATTTCCATACTGTACGACTGCTGCCCGCGATAGCCAGAACGGTACTGATATTTACTAACTTTATTACGCGATGCGATGCGACGCGGCTAAACGCACAACGTAACCAATCCACCATTATCAATTACCAACAAAACTGCCGGGGTTATTTGGTTATGTGATCCAAGGTGATTGTGAGAAAGAATGTCGTTGGATCATGTTAGTAGGGGTGCGACAAATCGGTCTAATTGCGTTAAACGTTTAAACGATGTTACATTTTTGTGTAAGACCTTTCAAAAGTTTTTTTTGGGAGGGATGGGTTCAAGTAATAGAAGAATTAAAAAATTTAAATAAAAATGAAGAAAGTTGTTTATGCACATTTAAAAAATTGATCGTTGTAAATAATCGTGTTTTTTTAATTTATTTTTTATTTTTTCTTGAAGTGGTGTAATTTTCAACCAAAGTTCTTAAATTTAAGTTTGAGCCACGGTTTATTAAATGTTATCCCAGGCTCTGACATCTGGCTGTATGCTTCCGCCTAATGTAAGTCAAGAACATTAAAAACAGTGGCGTACACAGAGGGGGGGGGGAGCTAAGGGGGCTCTAGCCCTCCAGCCTCTCACCCACTCACTCACTCGCGGATCGTAAACGCATCGTATGTCATTTGATTCGAAAACTCCAAGGAATACCAAATGATGTGCTTCTAGTTGTTGCGAATCGATCCTTGCTTGGCGTCGCGACGTCTCTTACTGGGCGACGTGCGTCCGAGCCTTCGTGCGGAGAACCACTGTGTTTCGGGCCTCGTGTCATACTAGTACTGACAGCCTTCCACATTTATCAGCAGGTTGCATACTTTGGACGAATACACGGCAATATGGGGACAGGATGGTTCTGATGTCTTGTTTGGAGGCACTTCGGTCAAAATCCAGCACAAAACATCTCCCGTAGAAGTTGGAAGGTCGGATTGCCCAACCGAAGGAACCAGCTGGGTTAACTGAACTTGGATTTGTGCAGGGAAGTTGGATCTATTCTCCTATGATATTCCATTTTAAACATATTTGAGTGCGTTTGAACGAGGATTTTTAAGAATACACTTTTGATTATGTTTTGCACACGTTTGGAGTAATTTTTAATAAAATAATGATTTATTATTCAACCAGCCTACGGAAAATAAATTAGCGTTCGAAAAATTAATGTCCATCTAAGTATACGTTTTCAGAACACGTCATTACATTTTAAAGTGTAATATATTTATATCTTCTATAATTAAGGTAATTGTTTATTAGACTATACGCAACACCTTTTAAGGTGCTATAAAAAGATGATTGGTGCTATTAATACGATAATATACAAACCTACTAGCTATGAAAATCAGCCTCATCCCCTGGTATATAAATATTTCTTCCCAATGATCTCCTTGTCACTTGTGGCTTTCACCTTGGCCATAAACATGTTTTTATTTATGTATGAATCCAGGGTATACGCTGTGAGTATAGCGTTCGTGGAAGATCCCGCTTCTGATGACGATCTAGGTAGCAGCATCAACCAAACCATTCGGCTCTTGCCTGGAACCTCTGGAATTTTCCAGTATACCCTCGCACCTTAGCGCTGAGCCAGGTATCGGCGCGACCAGAGAAGAGATCAGTGTCCTGTAACTAGAGTCAGACCCTAGTGTTGTAACGTGTACCGTATCTGGACGGAGGAGACGTGTTAATGTCACCGACAGGGGTCGCGCGGGTGGAAACATTGATTGGACGGACAGAATTGATTGTCTGTCAACACCAGGCGCAGTGTGGACCTCGTGTCATGTTGTGTGGGCTGGACCGACTGACTGACTAGCTACTTGTTTTACCACTAGAGATGGGAATTTTGACCCGAACGGCCCGGCCATTCCCGACTTTTGGACCGGACCGCTTTTCTTATTTATTTTCGGGCTTCGGGCCGGTTCGGGCCAGTTCGGGCTCTCGGGCCGCTTCGGGCTTTCGGGCCAGTTACAACGGTATATACTAGTTGAAGTAATAAATACCATAACAATAGACAATCTGTTGTCTAAAATGACGTCAGCAGAGCCTCTGCCGAGTCTAAAAATCTTCTTGATTTTTATTCTTCGTAAGAACGTCAATAATCCATGACATATTGGCTCCTCATTTCTGGATTTGTGGGTTAAATGCGGAGAGCAGTGATGGGGCTGGGGCAGCGAAAGGTGCCCCACCCCCCTAAATTTATACATGGGTTTCCAAATTCAATTTGAAAATGATATACCTAAGTGCAATAAATTAAGAGATTTTCAAGAAGAGACAACTTGTACTGTACGTATCCTAAAGCTTCTATGACCGCTTCCAAAACTCAAGTTGATAAGTAATTACCCCCGGCGATCAACTACGGGGGGCATCCACTCCTACACCCCGCTATAGCTTAGTGCGTGATGAAGGCCATCTTCAGACCGTCTTGACAGCTCCACACGAAATACATTTTCCTGTGTACGCCACTGGCAGAAACCATCGTTCTAGAAATGTTCAACAATAATCGTGATTTAGTCCGAGTTGCTCTAGAGAAGTGAGTAAGTTATCGACCGAGGTAACTCCATTTGAATAATATCGTTAACGTGTGACTTGGAAGACGACGGATGTTTTCAACAGTCTAAAAGAAGATATTAAAATCATTATACGCTTGATCGAGGTTTGTCGTGTTGGTAATTGTCTCCTTTCGAAACTGGACCAGATAAACAAGCTGGACTTGTAATTATCTGCTTGTCCTAGTAGCAAACAAGTCCGTGTAGTGGCGGAGTTTCAAGGCCACAATGCTCGTCGGGTCAAGTCGGGTTTTTTGCTCGGGTCAAGTCGGGTAGGGAAAACACAACCATTATAGTGGACATAACAATTTTGAATTTTTTAAAATGTAAATTACAGTTTTTTCAATTTGCCAAAAAAATGTGGAATTCAAATTTACATGTTTTTATGTCATTTTGATAGGACAATAGTACCATTTTTAGAGAAGATTGACAATAGAAATCTGCAAAAACGGGAAAAAAAGTTTTTTGGGGTTTGTCCCGGAAATGTAACATGTTTCTAGTATTGCTGGTATTTGAGATACAGAAAATCCAAAATATGTGAAAAAATTCGGAAAAAAACTAGTTTAAGAAATGCACTTATGATTTACATTTCAACAAAACTTTTATTCAAAATCCAAAATTTACCAAAATTCAATTAAATATTACAATGAAAAAAATATATATATATTAATTTTAAGAAAAAACGGAATGTTAATTTTTATCCAACCAAATTTGAGCGAATTTAATTATGGTCTGAATGAGTAAAAATTGATAATGAATTTTACTCGTGAAGATTCTTACATTATAATTTTTGCCCAATTCATTTTCTATTGTCTGGATTTTCTTTAAATTACATTTTGGATAGCATATGTTAATTAAATATTGTCTGGACCGGCACCTCCACCAATACAGTTTGTAAATCCTGGACCGGCACCTCCACCAATAAAGCTTGTAAATCCTGGACCGGCACCTCCACCAATAAAGTTTGTAAATCCTGGACCGGCACCTCCACCATCGCCCCAAAACATAATTTGGATACCTGAAAATCGGGTACTTTTTGAGTATAGGTTCTCCCCTTAATTACCCGACCCAACCCGAAACTTCAGGTACCCCCACACCATTAATAATTACTTGTAGCTGTGATATGCCTCTCCTTATCTGTAAGGTGCGTAGACATTTGCAATACGAGTCAAAGACTTTGCAGTTACAATTCATTTACAAAATATGTTTTAAAATATCGTAGTTGGCCATTCATAAGTCAACATACTTGCATTTATTTCTAAACATGTTTATGAATGAGATGAAAGTGGTCAACGCAGATACCATTCAGTGTATGTGTTGTTTATGCAGACCTATAAAATAGTTTTTTGCGTATCAAGGTAAAGTAGCAGAAAACACGGAAGAATGGTAAATAATTTGTGTGCATATACCTCAACCTGCCTCACATCTCAGAGCCCTGTGCTGTGTTCTGTGGTGTAAAGTACGCTGTCCGGAACACGCACACATGCTTGCATGTTTGCCATACACTTTTATTAATTCTTTGCCCTCTTTTAGTTCAACATTAATTCATTGTCCTCGCTCAGTTAAACACATCTTTTAAAACAGGAATAATCAAAACTAACTATTTTGTTCCATATTTTGTCTAGCAAAGAAAGCAAATTGCAACATGTTGTCCTCCTTTGTAAATAAGTTTTTAACTGTCGATCGAATATATACGTTTTATAAATAAATACAGAAAAATTAACACTAAATAACCTTGTAGATTAATTATATGACTCGGAATGACCAGCGACGAAATATTGTTGTGAAATGAAGTATGATATTTAACGATTATTCACCTCTTAATTGGCATCAATTACAACTGAAACTACGAACAGGGGTAACTTCAATTTGATAAAATGTCTGAATAAACTGCTCAATGTTATTAGCAGAGCAGATAAACATAAAATTGCATACACTATACGTACATTGTTCAGTTTTAGTTAATTTTGATAAAATTGTTTGTTTTGAATGATTTAATCTAAACTCTTGACGGGTGCGAATAGTAGGATATTTTACTTTTCACCAAATTCCGATGTCATTACAAAATGTAGAAGTATCTTCATTTACAGTCTCTTCTTTTGCATTTGTGTTCAGAATTGCTAAACTGTGTTTTGTAGAATATATATATTTCAAGGGGCTTAGAGGGGATTAAAGTATAACCCCAAGCTTTGGGAGGGGGTTGTGTAAAATACTTTCAGATCTTGACCGTCTGTATTTCGAGGGGAATTCACAAACAAGTAATAATTACTTCGTTACGTATAGTAAATGATGATGTTTCCACCGCTCGCGTTTGTTTTCCCAGCGAAGGATTTGAATAAAGCGCCCGCGGAAACGTTGCCCCCTGCACAATATGGCGCAGGTGAGAGGGGCTTTGTGTTCCACTTCCGGCGCGAAGGAGCGATGCACCACGGGAAATGCAAAAGGTATTTCCGCTAGCTATGCCGGGCTCGAGGATTCTTCCAGCATGATATATGTCGCAGCCTAGCCCGGTATTTAACTTGGCTTTTTGTCTATGATAAGATTATTCTAGGTAATGTGAAATTCCACCGCACCACAGGCAATATCACGAATTTTTGTGTTTGGAGTAAATTTTTTGGTATACATTCTGCACACTTTTATTAAATTCCTGCAGAGTTTTGTTCGCTGCTACTTACGCGGTATTCCCCTTTGACAAGGGAGGCATTGATCGTGAGAGTTAGGCAATCTGTGGTGTTTGAGATATTGCGGATGGCGCGGGGGGTGATTGAGGGACCTGTGTTCAACGTCGGCCGACGACAACATGGTCGGTGCACACGGTCGTACTTTCTCATTCGCAAACTTTCTGCAATGAGATAATTTTATATTGTAACTGCTGAAAGTTGACAAAAGCCAAATATACTGCGAGCTATATTAAACTATGCCACTTACGGCTTCAATTATCCGCAAAACAAATAATAACTAGGAAAACGCTTAAGTCCCGCCGCGTTGTTGGATGAGCGTAATTGGTGTATTGAGCTGCCATGTGTTATGCGGATTTTCTGTTGTTCTGTGAAAAAATCATTACAAAGTTGAAGTTTTTTTAAATTAATTTAATTTAAATAAAATAAAAAATAAACTTTAATTTTTAATTTTTTAGTTAATCGTAATTTTTAAAAAGAAAAAAATCGTAAATTTGCGATTTCATAAGAAATAATTATTCGATTGCGCTCAAATTTCACACGAATATATTAATTCATAAACTTAAGGTTCTGTGAAAAAATCATTACAATCGGTTAAAGCATGTAGGTGTTATAAGTCAAGAAATTTTAAAAAAATTGAAAAAAATCGTAAAATTGCGATTTTCATGAGAAATAATTTTTCGATTGCGCTCAAAAACGTGGCAGTTCTAAGTTCAGAGATTTCAAAGGCCTCCATAAAATTTCATCGTAATTGGAGTATCGGTTTAGCCGGAATCGTGCTGACAAACACACAATAATACAGAAAAAAAAAAAGAAAAAAAAAAAAAAAAACATTCCGGATTTTTTTCTCCAGTGTAGTGAAATGGAATCTTCGCTACGCTCGCTACGCTCATCCAAAAAACATGTATTTTAAAAAATACTTAAAAAGTGTGTATTCTTCCTGCAAACTTATATAGGAAATTAGTCAAATTACAAGTTTAGAAGTTTGGAAAACCTTGAAAGTCGGAGAGTTACATAGATCCGGAATGATTTGTGAAGAAAAACTTCAGAACTCTACAACTCGAACTTATAAACAAAACATTTTGATTGTTCAACCCCTCGCACCCCTTTATGATGTGCCACCCACTATAGCTCTAGATAGAGACCGTCAAACTTCGCCGTACGGGGACGGATCAAAATCACTGGCCTTATTTAATGCACATTCCCAGGGAGACAATTTGTCGCCTGGGAAACCTGGAAATGTCACGGAATTTGCCAATTTGCTAACCTGAAATATGCAGACACTCTGATTAAGACTCCGAATCTATCAACTAATGTGTTACAGTAAGTATATAACGTACTTTGAAACTCCCTACAACTTGGTAATAGTTTCAACACTTCCGTTCTCGTCTAGCCTCGCGTCGTCAGTGACAAAATTTACGTTATCGTCTGTGTTCGCATAAACCAAGCACGGATAGATTTACAATTTGCTATCGGGAAGTCCTTGCATATTATCTAAATGTGTACACAACAAGCAAATAAATTCTTTGGCATTGGAGATAGAAAATCTTCAAATAAAACACTTTTGTTATTGAATTTTGAACTGTGCCAAGAAATTTGTCCCAGATTGTACTCTTTGGCTTCTTTGTAAGAAAAGTAAATAAATCTCAATTGTCTGTTTCCGATATTATTCTGAATGCATGTGCCAACTGCATTATCTGGAATTGTCACAACAAACTCGGTTCACATGTTAATCTTGCTACAAACGTAACGTCCGCTTGTGTTTGACAGCCGTGTGGTATCACTTACGCCTAATTTAATTAGCAGTGAAGCAAGCTTTAAGCGCATTGAAGCTCGCTTCTTCTTGATCATTAATCTGCTATATATCTATTCCATCCATGTGGCTTCTCCACGACAGAGCTGTAGGATATCCTAGCAACAAGGCACATAAAGGTTGTCCAGAATCAACAAGGTTGATTCTCGCACTGTCCGCGGGTGGAATCGTGTCCAACTTGATTGATCGGTATTTCCTACTTAAATATGCCGGTCTCTTGTTGGTCATTGTTCGCTCGTCGATGGTGTCGGCGCCTACAGGGTTGGCTTGGTTGGCTTTAAATTACTGTCCCCCACTGAAAATCAGTTATGTGACTGAGTGGGTAGACTCTAAATACGATTGTATACTTTTAACTGTGTATTTTCTCTAGGTAATCTTACAGTGGATATCTCCATGTTTGGAATATCGGGCGGGAATACTCAAGGCAAGGACTTCGAAACTTATTAATTGTACTCATCATCTATTCTAAGACGCCCCGATTGAAACCTGTCACTGTCAGTTACATGATTTGTTTAATCAATCTTGATTATCTAGGCAATGGGCGGGAGAAACGTGGTTTCTTCCTATGTGGGCTAGTCGCTCAAGTATCGAGATCGTCTTTTAGTGATGTAATGGAGATGATGATTAATAAAACATCTCGGTTGTTAAAAAATATGATCGTTCTATAGACAAATTGACACCAAATCAACGAGGGCTAGGCCATGTTTAAAATCAGACTTGTTCATTGTAAAGTTTTTAAACTACTAGGACAAATCTCTTAAGAAACTATTCCGATTTGACAATTTAACTTGCTTTTTCTGCTTGTACTTCCTCTTCGAACCTGAATGTATTTTTGTTTTTCAGTCAATCCTCAACTTTACTTCTACAAATATTGATGGTATTTTACACAGAAATTAAAAAAGTACCTCCACCGGATATACAGATTATTAATTCAAAATTTCCAATCTGCATGATAGTCAAGCAAACTATTTGTTAGAGTTAAACTTTTTTTGGGATTATTTATTGGATGAGCGTAGCGAGCGTAGCGAAGATTCCATTTCACTACACTGGAGAAAAAAATCCGGAATGTTTTTCTTTTTTTTCTGTTTGTATTATTGTGTGTCTGTGAGCACGATTCCGGCTAAACCTATACCCCAATTGCAATGAAATTTTATGGAGGCCTTCGAAATCTCTGAACCAAGAACTGCCACGTTTTTGAGCGCAATCGAAAAATTATTTCTCATGAAAATCGCAATTTTACGATTTTTTTCAATTTTTTAAAAATTTCTTCGACTTTTAACACCTACATGCTTTATCCGATTTTAAAGATTTTTTCACGGAACCTTAATTTTATGAATTTAGGTATTCGTGTGAAATTTGAGCGCAATCGAAAAACTATTTCTCATAAAAATCGAAATTTTACATTTTCTTTTCTTTTTTGAAACAACTCTTTGACTTATAACACCTTCATGCTTTATCCTATTGTAATGATTTTTTCACAGAACCTTAATTTTATGAATTAATATATTCGTGTAAAATTTGTGCGCAATCGAATAATTATTTCTTATGAAAATTTCAATATTATGTTTTTTTCCTTTTTCAAAATTACGATTAATTAAAAAAAATTAAAATTTAAGTTAATTTTTTATTTAATTTAATTTAATTTAAAAAAATCTTCAACTTAGTAATGATTTTTTCACAGAACAACAGAAAATCCACATAACACATGGCAGCTCAATGCACCAATTACGCTCATCCAACAACGCGGCGGGACTTAAGCGTTTTCCTAGTTTATAATCAATTACTTAAATATACGTGCTTGGACTTTTCAAGTAAATCCAAAATGATCTACGTCAATTTTTCTTGAAGTTGACACGACCCTTCGTCATGACATCCGTTGTAGAGTATCTGACATGCACGCTGATGTCATAGGAGGCTGTGTGTACCTGACATGCACGCTGATGTCAAGGAGGCTGTGTGTACCTGACATGCACGCTGATGTCATAGGAGGCTGTGTGTACCTGACATGCACGCTGATAGGAGGCTGTGTGTACCTGACATGCACGCTGATGTCAGTAGGAGGCTGTGCAGTGGCGTATCCAGGAATTCATAAAGGGGGGGGTTCAACCAATTAATTCATAGATGTACCGAAGGCTAAGTGGGGGGTCCGGGGGGCTTGCCCCCCGGAAAAAATTTTGTCCTTCAAGGTCATTTTGGTGAAAATCTGTGCGTTTTAAAGCATCACAACAACCAAATTTGTATCGATACTTAAATCCTCTTTTGGTCAGATGGTAATTTGTATTTAGTTTTGCTATAAAACAGTTATTCTATATTCTCCATTGAACGTTTAAGTGCACTTTCACACTTTTCTTTGGCAAAAGGGGGGGGTTTTGTCCCCCCTCTCCCCCCCCTTGGATACGCCACTGAGGCTGTGTGTACCTGACATGCACGCTGATGTCAGTAGGAGGCTGTGTGTACCCGACATGCACGCTGATGTCATAGGAAGCTGTGTGTACCCGCCCTGGGCGTCTGCGTCGCGACGCCGCCCCCCACTGGGACGCCATGTGACGCCCCGATGATCCGACGCGCTGGCAATATATGCCTAATGAAGTAACAAAAGACTGGAGGCTTCTTCGGCTAGGCCTGATGGCCAATTTATGCAAGAATAATGAGACGAGATACATTGTCGGGGTGCGTTCAGAGACCGCGGCTTATTAGGTGAACATTCTGGAGCGCGAAGACGGCGTTGCACGACTTGGATATAGCACATCAGAGAGAACGTACGTTTTCAGGTTTTCAACATCTATGTATCTCTAAATTGCAATTTTATACATTTGAATACGTTTTTATTGATGATGGTCCTTTCTCCGTAGTGATTTGTGTGTTAACATTCTTTCCGCCGCGACGTTTTTCAAGATGGCTGAATCCGTAGTCTTCTTTGCCGTCGATTCTAAAATAATGCTATTTGTTTTGTACGAATGAGGTTTAAATTAAAGTTAGCAACACAAGTGCAGGATTGTTGTAAAGGCTATTCGACCGCGTTTATTTTCCCAAATATGCTACCAAGTCAAAATATAGTGAATGGCTTTGAAACCTGTCTCTTTTAAAAATTCAAAACTATTTTTTTCAAAATTTTCTGATCGGGCACACGGCAAATATCGCCTCTTAAAAATAATTTCAAACTTAAATTCGCCCAAGCACACCATTCAACGTATTTTTGTAACATTAATTTTAAACTGGTTTTCTATAGGCTGACTGAGAGAAGAAAGATTTTTTTAACTGTTGTTTTTTTTCAATTGTTTTTCCTGCGAATGTTTTCGCTTGGCTGTAAAAATCGGTACAAATTGTCAGCACGATAAGTGACCTTGACTAAAACATGATGTTCTGTCATTGAAGACAGAATAAAACATGTCACTCAAATTGCAAATCAATTCCATATATTTATACCGCGCGCCCTCTAATCCAGGCCATGTTTTGTCCAAGAACACCACAACAACCGGCTACACATGCACTACAACACGTGCCTCTGTACGCGTACTCGCACGCACCGTTTAATATTTTATTAAACTCTTTAAAAATCCATAAAAGTGTTGACTCTGTTGTGAAACCACGGATGATTGAACGGCGCGGCCAGTTTCGCCACTCTGTTCCATTATTTACACTGTTCTTTCTCTGCGTGCGTGTCGATGCGCGCGCACCCGCGTGTCACGACGGATAAACTTGGCGTTAAATTGAAATGTATCCGTCCTGTCAACTTGTTGTTACAATGTTTCCAAACTTTAATGGAAAAACAGGACTGAAGTTTTCTAATTTTTTGAATTTCAGTTCCGCTCCCCCCCCCCCCCCTTTTATCGGCACTGCGGTCAGAGTTTGTAATTAATTAAATGCGTTTTCGAATGACACAACCCCTGTGGCTGCATCATCTATAGTCTTTTCATGACATACATTCCTTCTGGTTATATTACTGAAGACAGGGGACAAAATGTTGTCTTAATTACTGAGCTATCGAAGTGGGGTCTCAAAACCTTTACTCCTAGTCAAATCCTTTCAAATTAGATTTATTTTATGAAGGGATAAACGAACTTAAGTTTTTAGTGTGAAATAGTGACTAGCCTAGGGTGTATGGTTTCTATACCGTACACGTAGAAATTAAAGAGCTTCGAAGCCTTAAATTTGAAAGGCTTTATCATTACGTATAGCATACGGTTGGATTAAGCCCAAATCTTAATGCCCTATATAGTTCACTAGGCTTAGTTCTGTGCTTAAGCTTTTGCTAAATCGCGTTAAAAGCAACGAGCGCTGGAAAGAAATAAGCAAGAAGTTGTGGTAGAATGTATAATGAACGCTTCGCTCATCATTACCTGGAACCATGGCTCCTATAGTTGCTCCGAAGCAAGTATAAGCAGACGCGCGCGGTTTCGGCGGGCCAATGAGCGAACAGTATTTTAAATCGGGGACCGCTGATTGGCTGCAATCCACCCGCCGGTGACGTCAGCATCTGCTTGCCTGCTTCGGAACAACTATACCTAGTCTGACTTGACATGCGTAACAGGTGTCGTCACATCTTCAGTCATGTCCTCGATCATCATCTCTACAAACTGTGAGACGTACGTCCCAAATATCATTCGTCCATCTTTCACTTGAACCCGGGAATAGTATGGGAATTCTCCACCCACTATGTGCACTGCATATAGATTAAAAACTCAGCACAAAGCTGGAACCTTCCCTGTGACTTAAACGCTTCGTTCTGGTTGCTATTAAGATTCGTACCCGGAGATAATGTCATGATTACCTGCGTAGGTGTTGGAACACGTCCGCTCCCGGCGAGCGCTCGCCTGGGTCGGGCTGGGCTTGCAATATGCCGCCGTAGCATGGCTGTGCGTGGCGCGCATAGCAAACATGCTCGACCAAAATAATGTCCCCCAAAAACCAATTATTGGAGTCCATCGAGCATTTAAAGCCATAAAATGTGTTCCCGGGCTGTGACCCCGAGCCGAGCTCACATGGGACAATTACACGCAGATGTTCTTGATGTGCTCGCCAGACACACACGCGCGCACGCACACACGAACACGCACACTCACTGTGTGGCTCGTTGGTCTTGTGGTTAGCGTATCTGCTTCCAATGCAGAAGGTCCAGGGTTCGATTCCCGACAAAGTCAGAAGTTTTTTAACTTTTCATTTGGACTTAAGTCCATCAGTTCTTGAGTTTGTAAACGGTGACTTTGGAGCCGTCCTAGCAACGAAGCACATAATAAATTCAGAGTTGTTCTGAATCGGCCTTGTTGATTCTGGCGTTGATCTGCGGGTACCACTGATTGCTATATTTCCTATTAAGAATATCGATCTTTGGTTGGTTATCGCTCACTCGTCGATTGCGTCGGGGCCTACAGGGTTGGCTTGGTCGCTTTGATTTACTGTCCCCCACTGAAAATCAGTTAAATAACTGAGCGGGTAGACTCTAAATAAAATGTATTTATTAATTAATTTATTTAAACACGCACACACTCAGAAGCACACGGACACTAATACAAGTAAAAATACTAACGCAAATACAACACACAATCTACGGATACACACTATACATAGACGCACTCCAAAACAAACCTAGCAGACGCGCACACCGTATTCAGCACATTCAGCGCGCAATTTAATATTCTATGTTGGAATATTAATCATTTAGATTGCCACCGAATCTAACTGCCTTGTTTGGCTTTGCAGTGGGCCTAGGTTTATAGATAGATGCCCTAACCCTGTATAATATATGCGACCTGGTTCCCTACACACAATAATTGCCACCCTCCGAGCTACTCTATGAGATCTAGGTGTACACCAGCGAGGCGGTGGGTGTAGCTTGTTCATATTTCGTGCGGGTGGAGTAAATTACTGTGAGGTTTTGCGTTTCCCGCTCCGTCACCTAACATCCGTGTTCAACCTTTGGCTTAAGACAAGGCAATTTGTATGCTGTCAATCACCTCGACGTCAAATCCACGTTCCCCAGCTCCTAACCTAACGGTTAACTGATACATACAACGCTTCGGCTTGTTTAGGTTTATTAAAAAATATGACGAGGGGCTAATTTTGTATTTTTCCCCCTCGACGTCGACTGCTCTGCGTGTTATTTACAGGCCTACATGCTACACGCATCCGAAACAGAAATAACACGTACATCTTTGTTGTTGACAGCGCTCGAGCGTAATATGCGAGCAGACTGCTGTGCTGACGTAAGGGTCATGGTGGTGTTAGGTGTTGGGCATTTTCATTAATATCGGGAAAATGTGAATGACAATCAAAACTGAAAAATATAGGGTTAGGCGTTTAAAAATGCTTTAGAGAGGAGACAAGAAGATTGTGTGATGAAGTCTATGTAGTTATTGAAATGTAATTAATTTTACTAGGAAAACGCTTAGGTCCCGCCGCGTTGTTGGATGAGCGTAATTGGTGCATTGAGCTGCCATGTGTTATAAGGATTTACTGTTGTTCTGTGAAAAAATCATTACTAAGTTGAAGATATTTTAAAAATTAAATTAAATTTAATAAAAAATTTAATTTAATTTAATAAAAAATTAACTTAAATTTTAATTTTTTTTAATGATTCGTAATTTTAAAAAAGGAAAAAATCGTAATATTGAAATTTTCATAAGAAATAATTATTCGATTGCGCACAAATTTTACACGAATATATTAATTCATAATATTAAGGTTCTGTAAAAAAATCATTACAATCGGATAAAGCATGTAGGTGTTATAAGCTGGAGAAATTTTAAAAATTGAAAAAAGTCGTAAAATTGCGATTTTCGTAAAAAATATATTTTTGATAACGCTCAAATTTTACACGAATATATCAATTCATAAAATAAAGGTTCTGTGAAAAAATCATTACAATCGGACAAAGCATGTAGGTGTTGTAAGTCGAAGAAATTGTTAAAAAATCGAAAAAAATCGTAAAATTGCGATTTTTATGAGAATTTTTTTTTCGATTGTGCTCAAAAACGTGGCAGTTCTAAGTTCAGAGATTTCGAAGACCTCCATAAAATTTCATCGCAATCGGAGTATCGGTTTAGCCGGAATCGTGCTAACAAACAGACAAAAATACAAAAAAAAAAAAAAAAGAAAAAAAAACATTCCGGATTTTTTCTCCAGTGTAGTGAAATGAAATCTTCGCTTCGCTCGCTACGCTCGCTACGCTCATCCAAAAATAATTTTATTGGAGTTTTTTTTTTATATCCGCATAGTTATGGTGTGAATTTTAACCATTGGTTGTCAAACTATTTGCGAAAATTCCTGTTTGCGAATTGCACGCGGCCGACTGACATCACATAATGCGTTAAATATAAAATTTAAAGGTGGCATGTTATATTATATTGTGATAATGATTTCGAATCTAGTTAAACTTATTAAGTCAGAGAGCGACAATTTAGTAGTTGACGCTAGAAAAGGAAGAAGATGGTGGAATAATATTCATTGTGACATTTTACGACCTAGGAATAGTTTTCATCAGGAAAAATCTCAGTAACAACAAGATCCTCACATCTATCCCATTCGTAGAAGTTTTATATTTGCACAGAGTTCACAGATTTTTAGTGAATCATTGGCCAATTTAAATTGCTATTGTGTACATATTCTTTGGGCCTAGAATTTAATTCTAATTTTTAAATTGTCATTTGAAATTGGTATATGTATTATGCTAAAGAATATATCATAAGTACAAAGCAAGCGATTCGCGGACAAAATGAGAGCCACCACAGCCTAGGAATACGCCTAAGAGGCTAGCCGTAACCTCGCCAGCCAGGAGTTTAGAATACCTAGATCAGTTTCGACGAACATGTACTTTGGGTGACCGGGGGAAGAAGGAAGGACTGTACGTCAAACCTTGCTCTAGCGCATGTTTCTCCATTAGTTTGTTGTTATATTATTGCAAAACGTGCGTCTATTGCTTTGTGTTATTTAACTACTGTGGCCTAAAGTAGCAATTACACGGTTTAAGACGAGAGGCTTTTAATACGCCCTATTAAAAATACTGTATAGAATACTCAACTCATGTTATAATATCATGTTCTGCCACGTATGTAATACAGTCGCAATACCGCAGTGCACGTGATGCTAATAAAACCCTGCCCTGTTCTGAAAGTCTATTTCGGTGACTACACCTCATGTTTCACTCGTGATTTTTCTCGTCCACGCTTCAGCTGAGTACAGTAATATTAAATAATACACGAGTCTGCCAGCGTTACTTTCATTCCCGCCGTAAAGTCCAAAGCTGTGCTCTTAGTGGATTATTTACCAGATAAATATTTCAGCTTTGATACGCGCGTATACCGGATTAGCTATTTTTATTTCTACTACTTCCTATATGTTCTTAATTTTTATCCGGATACAAAGAAGGGGAAGTGTAGTACAACATTTTGGGATATTTTGTGCCCCAATATAACAGACGAATTCTCTGCGCCAATGTGAAGGAGACACTTTTAGCCGTGACAGCGCGTGTTTTAATTCAATTAATTATAGGGAATGATATAAACAGAAGGGGGACGTTATCCAGTTTGTTAAATGTTTTTCAGCTAATTTGCCACGTTGAATGTATTTTATTATTTTCTCATTGCTCAACGCAGTTGTGAGGCATGGGAATATCAACAACCTTCTTACTCCAATAAACAAACAAACAATTATAATATTTCAGCGTAATCCTGCTGTGTATAAGGACAAGGATGAAGACTATAATATAAATGTTCTCAAATATATGTCTTGACCTAGGACCAATCCGAGGAACTTCAGCTTCATGTACCGATCCGTAAAGTTAAAGGTCCCGGGTTCGATCCCCGGTTATCGGGACACATCTTTCAAAAATGTCTAAACTTCAAACAGTATCGTTCTCAGTCAGAAGAGGAAGCTGAAATCTCTATGAATCTAATGCAGTGTATTGTTTCATGTAAATAATGTATGTGGTTCTTTGTTAAAAAGTTTTTGATGTTGTGACAATTCCAGCCCGATTCTATAAATTAGTTACAATTCTGCACGAACGGCTGCATGTAAATGTGTGGTTTGTACTTTGTAGATATATAGACCTAATTTAAATTTATTGAAGACTGTTATTTTCTTTACTACAATTACACACGACCAGGGGCGGCTCGTGAGCTATCATCGTGGGGGTGCACATAATTTCGAAGTCTTATTCTGCGGGAAACAAAGGGGTCTGGGGCGCAGCCCCAGCCGCCGGAGGCGAACATTTTTTCAGATACTAATGGTCTGAAGTACCCGGAAAACGACTTAAAGAGTATATTTTTTTGAATTTATTGGTCGGGAAAAACTCCCCTGTGTAATTGTTACTTATGGAAAACCATCCAAAAAATTAATTATTATAAGGTTAATTAAAATATTACATACCCGAATAATGTCCCTTCATCTCCTCCGACACGCGCCTCAAACATCACATCGTATATTTATTGAAGTCCATTTCTAATTTTTGTCGAATGGTCGTTTTAAAAAACTGTTTATTTTTAGATCGCTTATTACCGAAGTCATATTATGATTTCACTTCACAGCACGAGAATAATTTTAGCACCGTTTGCTCACTTCACCAACCCTGTCGCAACAACTTTCACTAGCTACTGAGCGGATTGTATTTGTGGGGTGAATGAATGCTGCGCCTGCGAGCAAAAAAATAACTGGTTTTGACCCAGTCGCTTGCGCGATCTTCCAACCTTTTTCAGACGTGATTTCAAAAGATGGCCCGGGGCTCGTTCTGCCATGCCGACTGTAGAAAACGATAATAAAAAATGAACTCACATTCGGAGAGCACCCTCCAGTGGCAGCACTTACCTACTGAAGAATGACTCCTGCCGAATATGCCTTGCTTTGGGCCGGCCAAAATATCCATGCAAACAATCCAACGATTTATTGGGAATATTACGAGATTTGCTTCGAACCTTAAATTTGGAATTTAGTTCGCGCAGATATTTGGGGGTGCGCGTGCACCTGTGCACCTATACACGAGCCGCCCCTGCACACGACACATTTGAATATTTCAGGTTAAATTGGGTAATATTACGTTACGTAAACACATGGTGTGTAGGACACTCGCAATGATGGCGTCCTCAATAACATTCCCTAGCACGAAACATGGGGGGGGGGGGGGTCGGTGTAGTATTCACGATACCGAGTGTATTGACTTCTCCATACAATAGCTCGGTCTGATTGACCTGAACGTGACCAGCGCGTTCCGGGTTCGAAACCTTGATACATATCCCATTCGCGCCCCATTATACAAACACAAGGCGATAAATACAGTGATCATCTACGTGAAGACTATACTTTGCCAGCCTGTGGTGAACCTTTAGTCCCGACAAAACATCGTTATTCTAGCGGATCTACATCTTCATTGTGGCTCTATCCTCGAGCCAGGAGGGCTACATGACACGTGGACACGGACGACTTCATCTTGTCGTAGCTCCGCTCATGCTGTCAATATTACGCCGAGGTGACGTCAATCTGTCATGGGCGTCAGGTTTGATTTAAACACCTACCGTGCCAGGGAGCGGGTGTGTGTAGAGGTAGGCCTATAACACATACTCTCGTTTAGGAAGGTACCGGATCAATGCCCGTCACTTGCAATCCTCAGTGGAGATCGAGTCTTCTGGGTAACAACAAATTACACCAACTAGACTAAACTAATTTAGAATGATTCAAAAAGTAGTTGCATTCACAGTATTTTTTTGTTTTTCTCAAATCGCTTTAATGTTCGCCTGTAGTTTCAACTTTAAACTCCAATCAAGCATCTTGAAAATGTAAATAGTAATTTGGTATGCTTGTGTATTGACACCATTTTAAATGCCACCACTTCATCATTATTTGCGTGAAGTGAAGTAAATCACATAATAATCTATGAAATGTAGATAAATCAAATAACGAAAAGAAATTTAAAATATACAGTTCTATGACTAACCTATATAAGCTGCACACACTTGGCATTGATTATCCGACAAATTTGAAGCGTTAATTGTATGTCGTATATGACACGTACGTACTAACGTACTCAGTCTACTGTAGTAGATTATGAACCTAATCTATATAATTATCGTACAACATGACCTGTACAATTTTCACCGTGTAATTGTTGTGATTTATACATTCGTGTCACTCGGCCAAGTATATTGATTAGCAGATAAAATACCAACATGGAAAAGTCGCGTTTTCGATGTAGACTTCATTACACGTGGGAATGCACTGATTGTACTAAACATTCACTGTCCTAAAATCACACTCTACTTTAAACAATCTGTGCAAAACTGGTTACCTGCCGTGAAAAGGCTGTGAGCCAACAGTGTTCTTGAGAATATATACTGACAAGAAGATACAGACAAGTTGAAGAGTGGAGGATTGAAAATCTGTATTTTTTAACCATTTTCTTCTAGGACAGTTATTAAAAGACAGTGAAATTTTAGTACTGTACAGTACACATACATTTTTCAGACAGTAAATGTTAGGACCATACAATTTTAGTGCAGTTTGTTTAAGGACAGTCACATATTGTTCAGTCATATTTTTGTAGTTGTTTACAATACTCTGTAAATTAGTACAAACGGGGACCAGCTCAAGCAAGTTATGAATTTAATTTACATAATATTTGTATTTCTGTTGTACTTCAAATTCATACATCACATCATCAACATCATCATTTTCATCATTTTTATATTCAATTTAAGTTTCTGTTAAAATATATACATATAGTTTTGCAATAAAAAACGTTTTGTAAAAAGAAAAAGTTATATTCTAACTACTAATTGTTAGTGCGACATTTTCGTCTAATTCGCTTCTCTGCCACGCTTTCCACTATTCTGTCGCCTAGAAGTTCACGTCCTCCTCGATGCAA
Source organism: Sweltsa coloradensis (assembly GCA_024449915.1). Lineage (NCBI taxonomy): Eukaryota > Metazoa > Arthropoda > Insecta > Plecoptera > Chloroperlidae > Sweltsa > Sweltsa coloradensis. The sequence goes on from JAMZAV010000082.1 coordinate 658,927, forward strand.
AGTAGCAAATGACCTGCCATCCACGTCGCAGCCCTGCCTAGGCCTGACGGCTGACAGGCGGGAAGATTGAAACATGCCGGGCAGAGGGCGCACCATTCACCCATCACACACTCATCGCCGCACAAAGTAGGCCCACCAACTGTAAGCGATGTAAATGTTACGTGCTGAGTTTAGCTGCCCTTTGAGGGATGGCTTTAATGGACGCAAGGTGGAATTCCGATTAGCCATCATTTGTCGCCATGCAAGGGAAGTGTAGCTTCTCCATTCTCCACATAGGCCTACTAAATAGAAAAGAAAAAACTGATAAAGTGATGATGGGGGATTTGGTGCATTCGGGGACTGAATGGAAACCATAATTTATTTATATTTCTTTAAGTTATCTCATGTATTCTATTATTAGGGAGCGACCCCCCCCCCCCCCCCCCTCCTATATGCATCACCTTTCTGTCAGTGCGAGTGTCATGTCTCACGATTATAATACATGTCTTGGGTTGGGTGACCCTGGGTGTCACAGGGGCGGAGCTAACGTCATCCAAACATGACAAAAATACCCGGCACCTCCACCAAAAATGATATTTAAATTTTCCTAAGAACGTTTTTATTTTTGTATTCTCTGTATATTGTACACCTCCACTAACAACAAGATTTTAACGCTGGAAAGAAATTAATGTATTACGTATTTTATTTTCGTATCCTTTTTCAATGATCTGTGATTAATTATATAGCTTCGCTTTCTCTTATGTGAACTCCTTCCTGTACCTGTTCTTGTATCATATAAATAACGATGAATTAAAGTGTATGAATTCTATTGCAAGTGAAAACTTATCAAGGTATTGATATGAAAACTTATCAAGGTATTGATATTGCTAATAAAAGTGCTCTTCAGTTTGTTGTCACTTCCAGACAAAGATAGCTCAGTGCTAGCGCGCGAGACTGTCGTGGCTTCGCCCGAGGTTTCACCGAGTCAGTCCTACAAGCAGGGCTTGGACATTCCTGGGCACCATTAGCCCTGTCCTGTACATCCTCGTATTTAACATGCCTCGCTTATTATGATTCTTAGTTGACAAGTTTCTTCTTCTGTTACAGAATAAACGGGCGTGTTCTGGAACTCTCGCAACAGTTGGTAAGTTTAGTTTGAAAACTAATCTCTTTACGAGAACTGTGCCCGGGAATCGTGACCGAGGAACAGCTAAAAGTAATTAGTGTTATTTGCGTGAGACGTCGAGGAATCTCCTGAAATACGATCATGATTAATTTTTTGCTGGTGCCGTAATATCCGTGAATTGTTATAAATAATTACGAAGATTATCTACGACGATCTATATAAACCGTACTGCTACGTACGTTGTGTCGTGTGTAATTGAGAAGTTTCAACTTACTGCATGTGTTATAACTTTACTTCTTGCATAGATATAATGCTACATTTTCTGTGAATAGTGCAATCTTCCGTGTATTCGAAATGTCCTTTAGAATTTGCCTATTTCAGGTATACTGTATTTTGTCAATGAAAAACGATTAAATAAATAAAGTTGAGAATGTTTATTTTAAAAAGAAAACATTTTATCCGCCTATAATGTTCAAAATTGGTCACCCTTCTTGAACGTTGCATTGATAAACTGCCGCCCTATTTCCTTTCTTCGTTGATAGGGTATTCATACCTGTGAAATATGATATCATGAGAGCGCCCTTTGTTGCTAAACAGATTAGAACGAGACCATTTAAAAGCCTCTATCGTCGCTTTTCATTTACCTCTCTCCACGTGAATTGTATTACAATGCGTGGTAGTAGATTGGGATAGAAATCTCCACACAATGTTAACAACATACGTGTATTTGAGAGAATTACATCCCATAACCACACAATTACACCCAAATAAAGCAACATTAGGTAGTAATGTTAGAACAATACCGGTGCGAACTAAACCCCCTCCACAAGTGTTTGATTGCTATTTACTGCACACGAAAGCGCAATTCCTAGCCCTTTGGTGTCGAATTGGTAATATCAATCATAGCCACGCGTTTAGGGCTGGGCTGGGAATTGTGGCTCTCATCGATTTGAATGTTTCTAAGGTCGGGCGGTGTGGAATTCTGGAACGCACTGATGGAAAACGTTCGGTGTGGTGTGTGTGCGTGAGCGGTCTTTGACTTTGCCTTTGAGCGAAGCTCGGGCCCTTCTGGATTTTACTGCCACTTTTTACGACGACTTTCCATCGTACATCAGGTTCCCTTGTGAGAGTAGTTCCGTTTTAAAAATATGCAATAGAATAGAGGCAGACGCCTACGCTTAGCCTATATATATTGTCAATATATAATATATTGGCGTATTATTCACGTATTTATTTAGTTTAATTCGAAAGGCAAACTGGAACAGCGCAGTACATGCAAGAAATATGTCGTGTTTTCAATATAAAACACATTCAGATTTCTACACGGAAGTACCCATAATAGGGAGCGAAGCTAAAGAGTTATTATAACTTGTTGATTCAACTCCCCTTGGTGGAGGTGCCGTGAATGTCGATATTTTTTATTTTTCTACGGTCTAGTTAACAGTGCAGCTCTGTTTGGTTTGGTTAGTTCTCTTTAGAAACCCTCTTATTTGATTCTCTTGTCATTTCATGAATTCAATAAATGAAATTAAAACCAATTTAAAATGTAAATTCTTGAACAACAAGTAAGAATAGTTGAAGTGATTCTCAATATCTATGGACAAAAATACGTTTTACTACAGGTATGTACAAATAAATTTAGCTTTGTGCAGGGGCGTAACTAGGGTACTAATATTACCCGGGTAAGATGCAGTGGAAGGGGCTTCAAGGAAAGTAGCAGGGGGGCTTGGGGGGCGAGCCCCCCAACTACAGCACAGATTTTTTGAAAATTTGGGTTTTTAGAGTGATTTTTTAGCGTTTCAGATAAATTACCGGACTGAATGCAAAAGTGAAATAATTTCGTTTATGTAGTGCAAAAAACAGAAATTACCCAAATCTTCGATGTCAGTAGGGGGTTCTGGGACAAACAAATAGTCAGTCTTTTTACTTACCAAATAATTAACAAATCGTTAAAATCAAACCTTGAAAAATAATTTTTAATTTTTAACAACTTTAGTAGGCGAAGATTAATATTTCATCTAGGATAAGTTATAGTTTAACTTTAATTTATTGTTATTATCAAAACAAACTAAACGTATACTTTGAATGAAAATAGTTAAAAATAATTTAAAGTACTTACAAATAAATATACATATTCCTATTAGGTACAAGATAAGCCATGCTTGCCTTGAACACTGAAAAATGTTGTTGATGAAAAAATGTATAGTTAGTGATTATGAATTAAAATGCATGGTCTGACTTACGTTCTGATGACGTTCTGAGTCTGATTTAGTTAGTTAGTTATTAGGGTTTAAGGGCACACAACACTAAGGTTATTAGTGGGTGTGTGTGTGTGGTGTGATGTGTGTGATGTGTTTTAGAGTGTGTGAATTAGGAATAAGCGTAGGAACACATGTAGATTCAAACGAGATTTCCGGTTTGTTTGCGATTTCTCCTTGTTCTTGTACTTTTGTTGTCCTATCTTGAGTTTCATCGTGGCGATTATTTTGAGACTGTATCACTAGTAAACTTTGCACATGATTTTTTAAAAACAAATGAGTCTAGAAAACCTTGAGTTTTTTGTCTCTTCATGTTTATCTTTTATGTACTATAAAAAAGTGGACACAAATCACACATTAACATATTAACAAAAACCGAAAAGCGCAAAAAAAGTCGTTAGGACCTACTTGTTTTAATCACTATATTGTTTAGTTTGTAGCACTCGTGATTGTACGTAACCATGTGCAAAAAAAAAAAAAATTAAAATTAAAATTTATACGTAGCCATGAGCCTACACACGTAAAGTATTTCACAAAACAGTCACTTAATTCACATACGTGGAAACGAAATAATTTCGATATGAAACACACTCACTGTTGAACTTCTACATAATGTAGCTAGGCTTCCGACACTGTCAACCCTTGTAAGGTCAAGACAAGACTGAAACGAAGCGAAAATGAGCAAAAATAACAATTGTCAACCCCATATTGTCAAGTGAGTGTCTGTATTTCCAGGAATCGAGCTTGTTTGAGATGAATGGCATGCACTGACCATTGACCAATCAACCCCCTCCACCCCCGCCCATGACACCTGCACACCACGTGCGATTATATACCTCCAGACACCAACCCTTCGCTTTTGAGTTGTCGAGAACAAACAAAAAAGTCATCGGTTGATTTTTTGCGACATTTTTGCGGTTGGTCCTGGTGAAATATTGTAATCATTGTATTGTAGGCTAGTTTCTTAGGGAATTTTTACCCGGGTATTTACCCGGGTTACCGATGCCTAGTTACGCCGGTGGCTTTGTGTAAAGCTCAACAAAATAATTCGTCACACACCCTCCTGATTCCCAGTGTGCCGGGCAGGTGCCGGCTGAGCCACCGGTGTCGACGTCTTGGCCACGCCCCCTCGCTGAGTGTGTGACGTCACGCCTCTAGCCGTGCAACTCTTGTATCTCTCACTATATTCACGTTACAGTCGCCATGTTGGATAGTTATGCGTGGGATAAGTATACCACGTTAAATATTGAGATGACCTTTTTAAGTCTAGCTCTCCCTTAAGTATCTTTATAAATCACGTCGTAATTCCTAAGAATGTACAAGTTTTCCAAACAATATGTTTTAACTTCTCAAACTAAAGCCATTAAAACTATAATGAAGGTATATGTGGTTAGAGCTGCATAAGAAAGTACGGTACATGATTCATTGTTCGTGCTTGACTTTCGTTCGCCGCAACTGTACCGATATTCAACAAAAAGAGACGTCAATCTTCACATAGGTTCTTCGTGGGATTTTCGAAGTGGGCGAAGGTCGTTTTAGGGGCGTCTTTTTTATCGCATCTTGACATGGAACTATTTACACACTTGTTTAAACACACTGTGTGTGCGGAGGGTAGGGTGCGAAGAGAGAGAGAGAGAGAGATAGGCTCTAGGGGGTGAGTGTGTAAGTCCTAGGCTTCAGGCACCAGTTGACCAGGACTTCGTCGAAGCAATAATCGTCAGAATGGCTATCGAGAAGATATTTGCGATCGTGTTAATTGTAACGGGGCCGGGTTAATAGTCTGAAGTTGTAAATGTTAAGTAATTCGCACTTCCAGTTAGTATACGTGGGGTGGAAGGCAATGTGGAGGCCGCCCTAACTGAGACGCCTTGTTTATAGTAACCGAGCATGTTTCATAACTCTCAACTCAACCGTTTGCGGTTTAAACCGTCCTTGTCTACAATAAACAAACGAAGTACAACTGACCCCGACCTGTTCATTATGTCATAGAGAGAGAACCTAGGCTGCTTACGTTGTTTGGAATTGGGCCCATACAAGTTGTACAGTAAATTTAATAGTTTAATGGCAACGTTTGCAGACTATTAATAATGGGGCTACACCTATAAAGCCTAGACTATACAGTTACAGTACATGGCCTCGATTATATTAAATGAAAATATTTAACTAACTTTGTTTTTTCACTGGTTCTAGATTCGGAAAAGCAATAAACATCACGCACTTGTCAACTGTTCATGCAGGTTTTAGCTTCCCGAGTGTAATGATTGTATTTACTTACTGTGGAATTAATTAACACGTGCAGCTTGCAGTTACAGCGATTGATAGCCGAGGTTCAAACTAACTTTAAGAAGAAAAAAAAAACACAAAAAATCAGTTTATGCAATAGGCCTTTGATGAGATTGACCCCTATAAATCGTACAAGTTCCAATGTGTTTCTCGCGCACAAGGGAAACGACCCTCTTGAAGCCGCAGAGAAGAAGAAGAAGGGGGAGAGAGAGGAGGAAGAAACGCGTCCCGAATTACGCGATAAGAAAGCCTTATTATCCACCCCAACGCACACGGAGGTTCACTTAATTCTTCCTGCGTAATACGACGCTGGGTTTGTTTATGAATATGTATATTGTATTTCCCCCGTTAGCTACTTGAGATCCACATCCTTCCTACTTAAAGTCGGGATATCAACACAAAAGAGCTCTCTGTTCTGTTTAATTAACGTAGGAGTGAGTGAAGTAGAGTAAGTCAATGACCGAACGTCGCGACGTGCATATTTATTAGCACTAATGAAGCGTGCATGCGTGGACGAGGGACGTCTCGATCACTCAAACCCTAGAAATAATAGCGGGCTGACGTTAAACTTTATCATGTTATGTAAAACGTGTATTGTTGTTTGTAAAACGCTTTGATTACTTTAGAAAGAAACCTAGTGCGGTCTAATTAAAATTCTAATAACGTCCAATGTGTTAAAAGCTACCACATAACGACCCTAGTGTATGATACAAATTAACAGATTTAATTAACACCTCAAACAAGTTATGTTTTCACACAAAAATAAACTCTTTTCTCATTTGAAGCTACTAACACAAAAGTTTTCCCAAACGATTTAAAAAGTAAGACTTTTGAAATGTTTGTAAAAGTACTAATCGAATTGAAACACTTTTTTAAAATACTGATATTGACGATTGAAATCAAATAAAATGCGAAAAAATCTAACATAAGATTTTTTCTTAAACAAAAAAAACGTAACAATTAATCCCTTTATGAAGTATATAGCGTAGGGCCGTGGCCTGTAAGGCTCGAATCCTTTTTCATGTGTAGATATTGTGAGCTAGTCAATCATCGTCTCGATTAGCGTCGTTGGTACAATATTAGTTACAATTCCCCAAAACCCCATCAACTTGAAGAGTCCACTACTACCACATGTCATGTCGAAAACAAGACTACTGTTTAAAGTATTTAAAATATTTTAGTAGATAACAACTCTTTAATATACAATACTTTTCGGAAATTATAGAACTATTTCCGTCATCAGAATATTTAAAAAAAATATTATTTTCTAAAAGCATATCAAAACAAGCTAACTTTAAAACTTAACTACAATAAGGTCTATTTGCTGTCAAAAGAGATCACAGCAAGTATTCATAGAACACACCCCAAAGGTAAAAAGATAATATAAACTGTGCAACTTGGTATAATATGTTACAATAATATTACATAAAGATGAGGCAATCTGAAAGTTGATGTACATAACACGTGTTTCTGTGATCTGTGCCCGGGTTATTAATGATGAGTGGTAACTGTGCTGTGCTGTGCTGTGCTGTGCTGTGCTGTGCTGTGCTGTGCTGTGCTGTGCTGTGCTGTGCTGTGCTGTGCTGTGCTGTGCTGTGCTGTGCTGTGCTGTGCTGTGCTGTGCTGTGCGGGCCTCATGTTGCCCCTGGATGAAGAGTCTGTTCACAGCGTCACGTCCGCGACTGTATGGGGTGGGATGATCCACTGTTGGCCGTTACTGCACAAATTAAATCAAGTGTTTACAACTAAAGCCAGACGAACGGCAGCACGTCAGAATGCCGGTGATTAATCGCTAACCCCCACACCGCAGTCTGGCATGTCCAAAAGAATGTCCAGACTTTTCACCACTAATTAGTTTTGACGGGAATCCGCGTGTTTTCACTGAATAATGGTCGGCTATGCAGTTGCAGCTTGTTATTTTTATAGAGCGAATTAGAAAATGACGTGATTATGGTGAAAACAGCATCTGTCATTTTCAGCTGTGTTTTAACGAAGCGTTTAAGTGCACATGCTAATAAAAATTATAAATGCTATCAAGTTTGTTGTGATGATGTTGAATAAAAGTAACTATTTTAGTAATCTAATTACTTGTTATTATTTAATGTTACCTATGTGACTTAAGTATTACCGAATTACTTTGTAAACCTAAATAATTAATACTTTAATAATTAATTATTTATTAATTATTTCTTAATTAATTATAAAAACTTTTAGTGTTCTTCAGAAAAGACCAAAACAATTTTTCATATTTTGTTGATGTATACTCGCTTGATTGTCACTTTACATAAATACGTGTAGTAAGGCCCGTTTTATATATCTGTACTGATGACACTTTCATCTGCATTAAAATGTATTATTTGAGCTATCCCTTGTTACCGTTTCTATCGAGTACTTCTTTTAGTAAAATACAAAATTCAGAGAATTAACCCACAATTTATTTCTATCATCGTTCTCAAACAAACAATACGTAACACGATGGGCGACTGAAAAATAAATTAATATTCTCCATTGCACACTCCGCACCGTGATAACTATTGACGAAATCAACAATCTCAGATTTGAGCAAATACAATTTAAAATGTATAACAAATTTTCGTGGCGTTATTTTATCCACTGGTCTAGTCTAGCACGTAATTATCAACTAGTCCAGTGTTCTTGAGAACCCCCCGCATTTTAATTACGTGCTCAAGACAGAATAGTCGTTCATCTCGGTCGAAAGTTGGGCTCAACTTGGGGGGCAAGGGCTAACCCATATAATTCGGTTCTACACATCACAGAGCATGTATTGTTGTATAACTGAAGAAAAAATTTCACTGCTAACAATACGTCACGACGCTTCAAAGATGGCCGACGCTTCATTTCTAATGCCGCACATTGACTTACTAAAACCAAAATAAATGCTAGGAAAATAATCGCAGACACTTAATTTTACTTGTATTCCATTCAGAAGAAAGTTCACAACTTAACAAATGCAACTAAAATAAAAATACAACAATGGAATAGTCAGTTATAGGTCAAAATAGACCTTGTGAACCCACTTTTTCCAAACTACGCCTTAATTTACGGATATCTCAAGTGTACAATATCAACCACAATGTTTTGAAAAAAATCACGAATGTGTGTCAGCATATTGGCAACAAGATGGCTATAACAGAATTTGTATCAAATGGGATTGTAAACCTCAAATAATTACAAAACTAAACATGTGTATGTAGTGATTCTCATTAAATATCCTGTTATTTGCACATATAGTGGCCATAATACAAGTAGAAATTTCGACCTGGATGAATTTTATCTTTTGATCCTGTTTGGGTATACCTTAAGGATAAAAAAATCTTGGGTAGACATCTGTCGTTCCGGTCTAAGATTTTTACGACGCCATTTTCTTTTGGGCATATGCATATAGTACACGCTCTTGGTTTTTATACATTTTATATACTGTTGATTACAGTTTTAATAATTTTGAAGTGATATTTGGATTCTCTATGAAATTACCAATTACATGATATAAATTTTGTCTGTCTGGGAACAAAGTGGGATTATAGAAAATTACATATTAGTCATGCAGATAAGTGATGCGGGTTGTGCGTTTCATTATAGACATATTACATTTGGCACAAAATATTAGGGATGTAACTGGATAATTATTTGAATATTGGTCTATCTCAGAATTGCCCCACGACACCAATAGGGGCCATTTTACAATTTTACAAGATGGCGGCCAAACGTGTTGTTTGAAATTTTATGAAAGATTGTTAAAATTTGGTAAATACATAGGCCTATAGTGCCTATGTGCCTATGTGCCATTGAAGAATGACTTTTGAATAGGGCCATGTCAAACTAACAGAGTGGTACCAATGGCGGCCATTTTAAATGATAGCCGTCACACACATATGAACCACGTAAATTTAATGGTATAATTTTGGTATTTGGTACACAAACAGGGCATGCCATTGAAAAATTACGTTTTTATGTGTTATATCAATTCAATTATTTTTAGAAACAATGGATCTGCTTCCGCACATCTACATTAATTGCTATGTCATTATAAAAACAAGCTACTTATAATAATGCACGTGTTTTTGTACACATTGAAGGCAATTGAGTAGTTTCTATAACACATTTTAAATAAGAAAATGGAAATGTTTATATTCCTGTTTAAGTTTCTGTAATTAAATTCTCGTTTGTGAAAGGCGATAGCCCGGTAGATGACTGGCATTGATGCAAAACTTGGTTTCTCAAAGATTATCCGTTTGGGACCCACCAACATACACAGAATTGGCTATTACCATTTCCTTTACTCAATGTATTTAGCAAGCCAGCCATTAGCTTCCTACCCAAGTATACTAAGTTGAATTCAGCATCAATAACATATTATAAAATAGCCAATACAATGTTTTAATTTGGCTCACACATGGGGCATGTCATTGGAAGAAAAGTGTTGAATGTGTCCAGAGAGAAACCAGCAATTTGCTTTAATAACTGTCATTTTACGATAGATTACTTATTTCAAGTTTCATCCCGATCTGATAGTGCGTATTCTTAATAAATCTCAGAAAACCAGTTTCCAACTGGTTAGCAAAAAGAAAACAAGTAGTCAACACGCAGTTAGTTAATCAAACATGTCACCAAAAAGTTCACTCAGTTTAGTCACCAGAAGAAGCCAATAGGAAGCCAACAGGTCGTTTTGTGTCAAAATACTACCTCTTTAGTCTTTGGAACCTGTTGGAAACCCTTACAAGACAGCCAAGAGTGTACCAAGTAATTGACAAAAAATACGCCAAACGGTTGCCACTAGCTTACCAAGAGGTCGCCAAAAAGCAGCCTAACGGTTGCCAAAAGTTTGACCATATTATAGTCTTATGTCATAAAATTGATTAAGAATGCATGATAGGACATAGTTAAAAAATGTAGAAGATCATGAGAAAATGGAACGAAAACCATGCTTTTCGAGTTTCCATCAAAAACACCTAAAATTAAATTACGAAGTGTGATAAAGTTCAAGATGAAGATAATCACAGTACGGAAAATAGCAGCAGCATTCATGTTGAGTTACGTGAACTCGGTTCTAAATGCAATACATTATCGTATTGACTCTTACAACAAACAACAAAACAAACAGACAAAACTTTGTTTTTATCTCCACCTTGTTATACTTGGATATATACCAACCAAATATTTTTACAAAGGTTTCTTATTCATCTGATTGGGTGGGTGGGTGGGCTAATAGTTTTCTGGCTAATAGCTAACACTGTGTTCATGCTTGTGGATCCCAATCCCAAACGGATAAACTTAAAGAAAAATAAGTGGCACCAACCAATGACAGTCATCTACGGGACTATTGCCTTTTCCAAACGAGAATTTAATTACACGAACTTAAATGGGAATATAAACGTTTTCATTTTCATATTTAAAATTCATTAACAAGATGATGTGTTATAGAAACTAGTCCATTGCCTTCAATGTGTACGATTAATGTGTGTATTATTTATTATAAGTAAAGTATTATTGTTTGTTTTTAATGCCACAAATAATGATACATTGCTTCTAAAAAGTATTGAATTGATATAACACATAAAAAAGTTATTTTTCAATGACGTGTCCTATTTGTGTACCAAATAACAGATTACTTATACCATTAAATTGACGTGGTTCATATGTGTGTGACGGCCATCTTCAAAAATGGCTGCCATTGGTGCCACTCAGTTAGTTTGACATGAAGGCATTTTGGTGTGGCTCGGTCTTGTGGTTACTGGTTAGCCTACCTACTTCCAATGCAGAAGGTCCAGGGTTCGAATCCCGCTAAAGTCAGAAGTTTTTTAACTTCTGATTTGGACTTAAGTCCATCAGTTTCTTGTCTTAGGAGTTTGTAAACGGTGACTTTGGAGCCGTCCTAGCAACGAAGCACATAATAAATTCAGAGTTGTTCTGAATCGGCCTTGTTGATTCTGGCGTTGATCCGCGGGTGTTAGCACTGTCCATACCACTGATATCTATTTCCTATTAAAAAATATTGATTTTTGGTTGGTTATCGCTCACTCGTCGTTTAAGGCGGGGCCTACAGGGTTGGCTAGGTCGCTTTGGTTTACTGTGCCCCACTGAAAATCAGTTACATGACTGAGTGGGTAGACTCTAAATATTAATTTATTTACTTATTTTATTTATTTAATGGCATGCTTACTAAATTTACCAAATTTTAACAATCTATCATAAAATTTCAAACAACACGTTTGGCCGCCATCTTGTAAAATTGTAAAATGGCCCCTATTGGTGTCGTGGGGCAATTCTGAGATAGACCAATATTCAAATAATTATCCAGTTACATCCCTAATATTTTGTGCCAAATGTAATATGTCTATAATGAAACGCACAATCCGCATCACTTATCTGCATGACTAATATGTAATTTTCTATAATCCCACTTTGTTCCCAGACAGACAAAATTTTATCATGTAATCGGTAATTTCATAGAGAATCCAAATATTACTTCAAAATTATTAAAACTGTAATCAACAGTATATAAAATGTATAAAAACCAAGAGCGTGTACTATATGCATATGCCCAAAAGAAAATGGCGTCGTAAAAATCTTAGACCGGAACGACAGATGTCTACCCAAGATTTTTTTATCCTTAAGGTATACCCAAACAGGATCAAAAGATAAAATTCATCCAGGTCGAAATTTCTACTTGTATTATGGCCACTATATGTGCAAATAACAGGATATTTAATGAGAATCACTACATACACATGTTTAGTTTTGTAATTATTTGAGGTTTACAATCCCATTTGATACAAATTCTGTTTATAGCCATCTTGTTGCCAATATGCTGACACACATTCGTGATTTTTTTCAAAACATTGTGGTTGATATTGTACACTTGAGATATCCGTAAATTAAGGCGTAGTTTGGAAAAAGTGGGTTCACAAGGTCTATTTTGACCTATAACTGACTATTCCATTGTTGTATTTTTATTTTAGTTGCATTTGTATAGTTGTGAACTTTCTTCTGAATGGAATACAAGTAAAATTAAGTGTCTGCGATTATTTTCCTAACATTTATTTTGGTTTTAGTAAGTCAATGTGCGGCATTAGAAATGAAGCGTCGGCCATCTTTGAAGCGTCGTGACGTATTGTTAGCAGTGAAATTTTTTCTTCAGTTATACAACAATACATGCTCTGTGATGTGTAGAACCGAATTATATGGGTTAGCACTTGCCCCCCAAGTTGAGCCCATTGTAGGCCTTTTCGCCGTCGAGATGAACGAAGAACAAGTAAAACAATGCGCGGGCTTGGTAAATACAAATAACTCGCATGAGAAACGTCTGGTAAGGATTTAAAAATAGATTTTCTTCGTGTGTCATGTTCGCGGTCAAAGGTCAGGGCACCAGACGGACCAGTTTGAGTATGTAAATTAAGTCACGTATGGCTGGGGTGGGGTGTGGGAGTTTTGTGGCCACACTCTGTCCGCTCCGATGTGGCCCATGCTTGCAGCGCATCCGTAGTACGCCTATCGCTGTTACAAGGCGGTGATCATCTCGCGTGCATTATAATAATGCATGTGAACGCACTCACAAACAAACACACGCCTAGGAGATAATCAACTCCGGCTTGCTGCATATAAATAGGTGTTTGTGTTATAGTTTGCATCAGTTTTCTATTACCTCAAGGCGAGACTAAGCCCAAGTGTCAACAGCTAAATAAGAGACGCGTATAAGAAGCCCGCATGCGTCTTGAATAGAGTACTTGATTTTATCCACTTGAGTCTTCACGACAATACAATACATAATTTAAAGTTAGTGACACTTTGATTCGTTTATTTTAAAACCAGGCTTCTTTCTTGTTCATGTCCATGTTGTCACGTGACATCCACTACTGTTGCTGATGGGAGAAATAATGTCACCTGCTCTCAAGGGAAATGTCGAATATCAGAGCGTATCCATAGTGTTCTTGTGAATATCATAGAGAAAACAAAACAAAAATAAAGTAGAAGAACATCATTACTCGACTCTTTAAATTACATGTTATCCACAATATGACCTCGGCTCTCCTGCTGCTTTTAATTAATATGCTTAGTTGGAACATAAGTCCCATCCTGAAAAAGTGGGTACTCTAAACATATGTATATATTATTTTATTTTAAAGTTTTAAAATGCGTCTTCTTTCACACATGTTCATTCATATTACAATCGGGTGTACCGCGTTTCAAAGCTCTCTGAGCTGACTTCGCAAACCTCAGCTGCCCCCCCCCCCCCCCCCCCAAGCCAAAGTGACGTACACTCTACTTACTCGAAATATTATAGCGCGTTGCAGCAGGCGCCGTCGTTTCTTTTAAACCATGTATTATTCAAGAGTTTTTTATGCTTATTTCAAAGTCAAGTGCCACTACGCGTTTAGCACTTTGCCATCTAGTTACAAGTTCGAGGGCTGCTCTCCTAGTTAACGGAACTAGCGCGGTAATCGGCTCATTATTACGGATCCCCTCATGTTAAACTAATTAGCAGGGAAACTGCTACACGACAAACGTAATATGGAAATCGAGGACTTACTTTTTCTTTCCTAGGGGCTTAAACACGATTTTTGCAAGCTCTAGTTAACTAAAATCAAATAATCGAAGGAGAAATGTGATGCAAACTATGTGCATAGCAGAACTAATCAAAACTCTTCCGTAATTCTTTATAACAGTTAACAGCATGTTTAATTTGATGATATTGAAAACGAATTCAAATATATTATACAATCAATAATAATTACTATTTAACAATGTGTACACGTATCTCGCATTCTCATATATTATGCGGAGATATTGATTTGCGTTGATGTTTTGTGTGTATTTTTTATTTGTTCTCTAGAGCTTAGGACAAACATTTTAAAACCATAAACATCATATTCAGAAAAGCCAGTATGTAACATTTCTAGATTACTTGAACACGTAGTAATATTCAGATGTATGATGTTTTGTCAAGAAATAACTATCAGTCATTGGCTTCTCTTGCAACTATCAGCAGTTGTTTCTTTCTCACGTGCTTTATACTGTTATCTGAATGTTGTGTTCACTGTGAGAAACTTCAAAATTATATTCATTATTTAAAATTCATTATGCAATGTTGTTAATGGAATTTGTAAAACTTTTCAATTTGAAACTAGGCTTATTGTCAGATTTTGACAATGCAAGAAATGAATAAGATTTTTGATTTGCTAATACGTAAGAAGGGCTGCCACCTAAGGTGCTACCAACAAGCTCCTTCAAGAGAAGCTGTTTGTAATGATTGCCGTGATCTTTGTGGTCTCTCTCACAAAGTGAACCTGTTTCTCCGGTCGAAACGAGCACAATAGCCACCCTCTTCACGCAACACTATTTTATGTATAAATGAGAAAATCTTTGGCGCGAAAATGGCCTCGTGACACGTTATTCTAATAAATCGTGGAATTTCGTCGTTGATGGAGGCAAAACCACCCCACCCGCCTCGCCTTTTTCTGTGAGATAAAAAATAGCTGTCTAAAATACGTTTCTACAGAAATGTTTGGGAATGTTTTGGGCAAGGATAAAACGTAGGGTATTTCTAAAGATCTGTTCAACTTAGTTGCGTAAGAATTTAGATAGAATCTTTCGTTGGAAACTGAATGAGCGTAGGCCTACTCTGCGTGAGATGATCAAAGCAATGCGGACCCGGCCGCGACGTTATGGTTTGATGCGAGGCCTAATCACACGTTATTGTGCGAGGGGTACAGTTGGCCGCACGGGAACTGCAACACCTGATACAGGCTGTACCAGTAGAGGTTCCTCCACCGAGGGTAGCGACCCTATAGTAGTCCACCACCGACAGTGTTGGCTCGAGAGCTGAGCGCTGGACTCTGATTCGGGAGGTCCCGGGTTCGAATCCCGTCGTGATCGGAAATCCTGACTGAAGGTTTTTCAAGGGCTTGACTCTCTTCAACAGCCCTCGGACATCCCTGCACAGTCCTATTCGCCACCATACCTACCTAAGCCTAGTTCACTTGAAGAGGGGCATACATTGTATACCCTAATCAGGTTTAATTCCCTTGTTAAAAAAGTAGTAGCAACCATCTGTACGCCAGCGTTGATAATTTGTTAATACGTTTGGTCTCGTTAGTACGATATTAATTGATCGAGACTATATTTTGAAAGTATAAAGTGAGTATTCAACTTTAAAGATAACTAGCGCAAAACGATTATGTGGATACATAGTCACAGTGTTTTTTTTGTTGGTAATTACATACATACGCGAATCTCGCGTGTATGTAATGTAACTACGAGTCGAGAAATGTCTTACAATGTTGAACCGTTCTTGCCTTGTCGAAGTTAGCCGAATACCAACTAAAATATACCACTTTTAAAATGAATTATACACATGTTTACTTTTATTCAAATATTTTGTATTTTTTCTGACTTTTACATCAAATTTTGTCTTGGAGTTGAATTTCTTCAATTCTAGTTTGAGAGAGAACATTGTTCAGAGTTTTCTTTTTCAAATCTCTTGGTCATAATGGTGTCCGGGCCGCAGTGGCAACTAGCTGATACTCATACACCCTACTATTTCGCTGAGAAATGGAATAATTCGGTGGACAGTACCTCGCGATACGTATAGCATCTCTTTGATTGTGCTCTTGTGGCTGCTGCAGGGGACGAAATTAGCTTGTTTGTTGCTCAGCCCCTACAATCAGCTCGCTCTGTAATTCCTGTTCAGATTGTATATTATGTACATACTGCGAGGTGGAGTGGTGTATTTGTAAATATAAATAATTGTAAATTACTCTACTTACAACGAACCAGCAAATGGTTATACAATTACTATGATTCGTACTTGTAGAATTGTAGATAGGCCCCCTGTGTATTTTTTTCTTTAAAGTTTAGCTAACACTGTTTTACATGCCGACGTAACCACGCAATAGTAGGTCTAAACTTGTCATTGAAAGTATAGAGACTACAGGATTTGAAACTAGAATCATCGACCGTTTTGTCTGTTTCAAGCATGGACGTTGATTTCAATTTCCATCAGCTAAAAATAGTCAGTTTACAAACCGTTGTCATTGTTGCCACCGAAACATAAAATGATGGCTACATCAATGACGGCAATTATAACGTCGAGTCCAATAAACAACAAAAACGTCACCGGCACATGGCTAAAAAGCGTGTCCTGTGGTGAAGTGAAGACAGCTAGTGCGCGCCTGCATGCACCGCCGAGCACCGACATGACGGCGAGCAACATACGCGGATGACACTGACAGCTCAAACGCGCCCAACTAGATTATTATTCTAATTCTTTTAGTTTGCATCGATTTTTCATGAATGAAAATTGCCTTTTCGAAACTCTAGGGTGGAAAAGCTGCAGATTTAGGAAAAATGACAATACACTAACATGATCAAGTTTCGTACATTATTATCAATACAACAAAGGAGTAAAACAACATACATTAGATGAAAAAAGTAGGTGTCATTTTTTAAGATGATGGCGATGTTTTATTTGTTTTTAAATGTTCATTTTGCTTTTACTTTTAAATATACTTTAAAATAATTATTCCTATCAAAGCTACCCAACCTCATTGTTGGAAATAAACCCAGATAAATGTGTTTTTCAAAACAATAATAATTTTGTTATCATTAGACGAGTGAGCGCAGCGAAACGTAGTCTACAACGCTACTCGATCGGGCCTTGGTCGTGATTAATTCTGTTAAATGTTAAATGTTTGTTAAATGTCTGTCTGTCCGGTCCCATACGGCCGAACGGCTAAATAGACTGAGCTGAAATTTTAAACAGACATCCGTGACCAGGTAACTGAGAACTGCTAACAAAATGAGCACAATCCGTTGCGATTTAAATCTGCAAGAAATAAAAAACCGAAAAAATACGTTGAAATGTATAGGAATTATTTTAACGACAATGGTTTTCATTTTGAAATAATATTTTTTGTTTGTTATTTACCTGGCTGTGAAATGCCGTGTCCAAGGTTAATCGAATGTTTGACGTCAAGGTACCCCCAAATTCCGCTCGTAGATTGAGTAAACCTTGCAATATTTTCACGTATTTTGTACTGGCTATGTTTTCCATAGTATTGTCACAGATGATGGACTAC
Organism: Sweltsa coloradensis; assembly: GCA_024449915.1. NCBI lineage: Eukaryota > Metazoa > Arthropoda > Insecta > Plecoptera > Chloroperlidae > Sweltsa > Sweltsa coloradensis. The sequence goes on from JAMZAV010000082.1 coordinate 676,668, forward strand.
ACTGCGTTATATGCATTTCAAAACATGTTAAATAATTTAAAAAATACAATCCAGAAATTACAAAATCTTTCCCGACCATTGAACCCACGTCTCCCACATTTCGGCTATAACGGCGCTTTAGCCAACTCGACTATAGGGAAACGCCAAAGTCGTTGTTAGACGAGTGAGTGAGCCATGTGTTGAGTACGCGGGGAAACATTTGCATTTAAGTTTGGATTATAATATTCGTATAAATAATCGGGTATTTAGTTTAGGTCATAGTTTAGCCCATAATGCTCCACTATAGCCTTTCATAGGCTAGAGTGGCCTTATGTAGGGGGAAGAAAATGAATGTTACCGGGTACTCAAACACATGGCTCACTCACTCGTCTAACAACGACTTTGGCGTTCCCTAGTGTAATTCCATGTTGATGTTTCAACCCAGATGTGTGGGTAAAGTTTTCAACCGGCAATTTGTTATGGATATTATTAATTTATAATCTAAGTTTTTAGGTTCATACAAAAACTAGTACAGTTAATTCATAGCTAATAATGTTGATACAATCGTATCCATCTGTTCTTTTCAAAAGTGGCTTATGATTCCGTGCGAGTCTCCCGCGTCTGCATCTAGTGCGCATGCCCGGTGCTGCAGCCGTCCAGAAAGTCAGCTTATGACTGTTATCTCTGGGGCTGGGCTCCAGGCACGAGCCGCACACATTGCATTCTAAACGACTGACCAATCATATAAGCGGATTTAATTTAAATGGCTTTCCGCGATATCTTTGCGAAGACAATACGCTCGCGGATTGGGAGCGCTTTTCATTCGTCCTGGTGCCGAGGTAATAATATAAGTGACAAACAATGAGAGATTCCGAGTAGACTCGGATGTGATTGCCTCTGCTCTTATCTGAAACTCTTCAGCGATTGGTTAGAGTATTAATCTTTACAAATGCAACGGTATGCTGCTTATGAAATTCAAACATAGTTAAAATGCACTATCTTTGACTTTCGCTACTATATGATTACATACAGGAGCTAAAAATAAAAGATATTCAAAACCTAGTTAAACTCCTACTCTCATTTGCTTATTCGCCACATTAAATATTACATACATTATAAAAAATAAAAACTGTATCAGCGTCTACCCATTAACTGATTTTCGATGCGGAACATTTATTTATAGCAACCAAACCAACTTAGGCGCCTGACACTTGCACTTAATCCGGTAGTTTATTGAACCTTCCTAACCCTAGAGGATCAGACTATATTCCAGTACATGTCCACACACACAATCACTTGTACTCTACTATACTTGTATGGATACAGTTTTATCCACAGTAGACAGGGTTACATTCTACCCTGGGTTAAGGCTAAAAAGTTACAGGAATCCGACCACTGGAGATTTGAAAGTTTAGAAAAGTTGAGATGTGCATTGATTTTGGATGACACGAAACATTTAGTCTTGTTGTAGAAAATATTTTCCGGTTTTAATCAAATATGAGTGCGATCTTCAAAAGGCGCAATGTATATAATGCTCTTGTAAAAGAACACTATCAAAGAGTATCTCTTTCGTAGAGAACCTTCAAGGGTGATGGGAGTGGATCTGGTAAACGGGCGGAAGTGAAGGCTGTGCCGGGCACGGGGGATCCTACGGGAATCTGGGGAATCTGCTCTGAGACGGAAACTCTTTGTCCGGACACAGTGAACGTGCACACTGACCTACATTCTCGGGGGTGTCTCCTTGATGTTGATGAGGGCAACCAATATAATACAGCGCACAGAGGTCTCAAAGACAGATTCATTGGCCTGACATCCTAACGTTCTCATCTCTGCCTCGCTTTGCGCTTCCAGTTCCAGTTATAAAACAAGAAACATTAAGTTAATGACAGAAACAAATATCACCAACTGACAACTACCAATTTAAGGCTACTGTATCGCCAACTAACCGATATTTTGAAACTCAAAGGTAGATGACTAAAACCTTAGATAAATGAAAGAGCGTGAAAGAGTGTCTTGAATAAAACTTTTTTTTTTTCTTTTTGGGCGAGACGTAACGTCCCTGTCAGCCAAAATATACATATTATGGCTTACGGGGACGTTACGCCCCCCCCCCCTGAAAAAAAATGTTTTTTTTTTATGTATTTAAGACCCGACTCATTTTACTAGGATTTTAGTCATGTTCCTTGATTTTAAAATATCGTTTAGAGGGTTTTAGAGGGGATTTAGTTTAGGAAAACTGACTGTGACTGCGCCTAATGTAATTCTAAGAGTTCACCTATACGACTTAGAAAATCTTGTAACCAGACCTCAGTCGTGGATTGCAGTTTATAGTGAGGCGAGGATCGAACCGACGTCCTCGTGAGCTACACGACGACGATATGAGAATCTAAGGCGGTCAACATATCTCATGTGTATTTAATTGATTCATTGACAACATATAAATATGTAGCGTGCCTAATTTGTTTAGTTGCATGTTTAAAAAATATATTAAATACATATTGATTATTTAGTTTGTTTGATAAGTAATGTGTTACCTTTTGATCTTTTCAAGACCAGGATTCACCCCTTGGACTATATTGCCGGCAGCCGGTCTCGATCCAGCGATCTCATAAGAACACAAACCAAACATTATAGCCCAGCCCATCCTGTCTGAACGAACGCCTATGCTCGAATCGTCCCGGTATTTGTCCGTGAATAGCCCTCACATCCCTTCTAAATGCTAAACTTTTGATGGGGTTTTCAGAATCCCAAACGACGCTCTTCAACTATGCGAGTAACATTCCTGCCATGCAGTACACTCTGTCGGTGCTGCTTGTCCACCCGAGCGTGATGACGCTGTACCGGGGAATCGCATTACGCCCAGCCCACAACATTCACAGATGCAATATGTATAGTAAAGGTTGCGACTTTTTTACTAGCTCGAACATGAATTATGCATGTGCGATGTAGATTGAACAGGCAATGCGCTTCTAGACGTCGCTCGAAGTTTCCAGGTTTTGGGGTTTGGCTTGTCGGCGCGGTGCAGTTTCCGATGACACAGCAACAATAACGCCCCCCCCCCCATCCTCGTTATCGTCCGCGGGTATTCGCCGTTTCGTGAGAGAGAGGCGATTTTTAGAAATGGTCAGCAAGTCTCTGTTTTGAGGTTTAGCGTATGTGCAAGATCATGAGAAACTTGCGTTATTTACAAAACGTCCAAGTGCAGAACGCGCCCACTCTGAGGTTCCCGGAATCGCTGTACTTGCGAGCGTGTGAAACCTCGAGCGTGCACTCGTGGACCGAGATCGAATCCCCGTCGGGGCGAATAACATAAAGCAACGTGTACGACAGTTACCAGAGAATTACATGTGGGTCACGACTACTAAAGTGAGGCTCTTTGTTATATGTTTCGTATGTTCATCATCAAAGCATTACCTACAAACAAACTTTGTAGAAACATAAATGCCTTGTGGTTTTGATAAAGTTTTGCTTCGAGTCGAGTCTCTGGTGTCCTACGTTCGAATCCCGTCGAGACCGGCAATCTGGTCTAATGGTTTTTCCCGAGGTTTTCCTCAGTCGTTAATGCGAATGCAAGGGATTGAGTCCTCTTAAACAGCCCTCGAACATCCCTTCACAATTGTCCTAACTCCAATATACATTGCACCCTAGACAGGCTTCCCACGAAAAGTTATTTTCAAAGCAGACAATTTGATAATATTTCGCCTTGTCCGATTTTGTCCAAATTGAAAAAAAATCCGTAAATTTTTTTCTCAAGTTTCAATACTTATATTTTCGTGTGTGTATCAATTATCGTTTTCATATTCAAACGAAACTGATGAAACTCCTCACTCTTCATACTAGCACGAATAAAAACCAGTGTGAAGTGTCCTCCCCTCACCCCTCCTCCCCCCCTCACTAAACATTAATCTAAATTGTTGTTGCTCTTAGCGCAGACAGTTCGACAGTTACGACATTTCGAACAACCCTGCGTGTCCGATGTGATTAACTTGATCAATAATCATTATTCGTCATTATTCACCACTTTCAGCCCCAGTTATAGGCATGTTCACATTAGTTAGACTCGGCTATTTAGGACTTCAAAGTTCCAACTACTGAATGCCGCACTTTACAGAGAAACATGAATGTCCCAAGACAAAAATAAGCCAAATGATGTGTAAATAATCTGAGTGCAATAAGAAATTAAGGTTATTGGCTGGTAACCATAAACATAATAACCGTCGATCACTGTAACACACTTGGGCAGAATCCAACCCTATATAAAATTCCGTATTAAGACATTCGAATGATTTCTTTGATTGCTGCCATGAGCTAAAAGATTTACTTCCTAGATTAATGTCATAAGACAAACTAATATTTGCTCTATAACTGCAATAATACCAGATAATAATACTTGAGGCCTGCCCTTCATTTCCCAAACTACTCCAATAAAACACTAGTTAATCCTAGATTACAGAATACGACGATCAAATCTCTTCCTTGATTACTGCAATAAGACGAGATAATTCAACATTACTACTGCAAGGAAACGATTTATTTGCTAGATTAGAATCCTGTAGATTACTGTGATGCAAGACAATGACTCGGCAGATTACTATTATTAGAAAACATTTATTGCAAGGAAAGCCTTGTTGATTGACAAATAAAATGGTGCATCCTATAATCAACTTTATTGACATTGCACAAACCTTCCATTTCTTTCCTAACACAATAATATTATGAATATGTAGCTAGCCAACGAGGCAAATTGTAATTGTCCTCGTTTGTAAATCATTAAACAAATTAATTATGTGCATGCATTGAATAAACCAGTACAAATTATTTAATTCTATAGATTGATGCCATTTCCGTAACACAAGTAAGTAATATATTATAGGGTACAGGTTTTGACTGTCGGGGCGGGTAGGGAAAAGACGGCCGTTCTAATAGGACACACTGCATTTTAAACTGGATAATGAATTTTACTTGTGAAGAATCTGTAATTGTAATGTTCTTACAATTTATTTTCTATGGTCTGGACTATCATTGAATGTAATTTTGTATATAAAGGCATAAAAAAATTGCCTGGACCGGCACCTCCACCAAAAGTATTTAAATTATGCACTGGCCATTCCACTACTCCCCCCCCCCAAAAAAAAAACAAAATACATTGCCTTGTTACCCGAAAATCGGGAGTCTTTTTAACTATAAGTATCGGGTCGTCCCCCAAATACCCACACCGACCCGAAATTTTGAGTACTCGCAAACCACCAATAGTAAGTCATATTATAGATTACTCCCACATGCCACGAGAATGAAGCGTCTCTCTCTCTCTCTCTCTCTCTCTCTCTCTCTCTCTCTCTCTCTCTCATTGTCTCTTCTTCACTTGAAGCAGAGAACTCAAACAAGTGCAGTGACATCCGAGTGTCGACAATGCTGTCAGCTCAGTGCACGCAGTTCGCAACGTTCTTTGAAACACAAATAAGTCTCGATATAGCGATATAGTTTCAATCAATCGATCGATTGCTGTCTAGAACTGAAGCTTGGCTTTGTGTGGCCGCACAATGGCGCTTGTCGTGTCAACAATGTGTTCGCATAGTGTTCAGTTATTAGAACTATTCACAGAGTGAGTGTATCTGCCCAAGCCACCCACATAGCTGTGTTTTATCTCCGTTGTTTTCACTCGTAAATATAAAAACAGCTTACTATGTTTTGATATAAAAACGAAATTTACTGAAAACTTACACAAAACTATGGAATTTAAAGCACAAACATATACATGAAAAAAAATTGTAATATATTTTTAAGAATACCGAAGAAAAATTAAGTGGATACATGCATGCCAAGATTGGAAACATCATCCATGACATAATATGAAAATAAAAATATTGTGAGAAATGAGCGGACAAAAACACATCAACACAACTGACATAAACATCATAAGCAAAAAATAATTAATAGATTACGTCTGAAAAATACATTACGTTAAAGTATGTGTGCCAAATGTGACCAATATTATATCCTTCTTGTGGTACAGTTAAAAAACTGAAAGAGAGAAGTATTTGGGAATCTAACGAAATGTGTGTATAAAATAAAATTAAGAGCGTGACTCCTAATTGGTAATTAGGTAAACAACGAAACGTGGCAATTAATTCACTTTGATTGCGGGAATGTTAAAAAAGATGTTGTTTGTGTTACGAAACTTTAATTTTTGTTTTCGTCCGTGATTCATGTTTCACAAAACCCCTCGTATTTATCTTTGAACGACAGCCGCGTTCGTCTGTCCCCGCGTGTGGTCACTTGCAACCCCTGACGCCACTCATATCACGCACAGATTCAATCCATCCCGCTTATCGTTAACGCGCGCGTAAATAGCTTTGTCAGCGTCGGCGTCGCGACGCATCGACTCGGAACACTCGCGTTTTATTATTGCGCTCTTTTCACAAAAAAAACTTTCTCTGTCGATTCCATTTCATGTTGTGCGATGATTCGAGAGATGGGGTCGCGGTGTTTTGTAATCAATCCTCACAATAAATACATCGTCGGACAAGTTTTGCTTTTAGGCTTATGACCCCCCCCCCCCTTCCCCCCCAAAACCAGAAGCTTCAAAGAGCCGCATCCGAGCATCAAAACAAATAATGTTGAAGTAATTTGCGATAAAACTTTGGCAACTATACTTGGTCGTCTCTTCGCCTCCGATGGCACTTGCGTCTGGGGCTGTTGATAAATCACACTACAATTAAATACACCCACCCGTCACTATGGTCACACCCGAGTCATTCCACAGTTAACCTACATTCGGGAGGTTGCCTGTTCGAGTCCAGCAAGCTGCAATACCGAGCAAAGGATTAATCAAGCGTTTCAAATAGTTCAAATAGTGATTTCTGAGATAAAGTCATATCAAGCTGTCTTATCGACCCCCCCCCCCCCCCCCATCATCTTCAAACAATTTTCGTAGTTGTAATTTGCTGGAAGCTTCTCCTGCAGCCATTGTCTGAATCACAAGAAACTTGGCGTGGATGATAAGTAAGAACATAAAAAGTTATATTCTGGAGATATTGTTTAATTTGATGAAGGAAATAATTACCAACATACTTTTATGTAGGCTAAATTTGAAACCGAATCGAAAATCATCCAATTTTATTTATTTTTTCACTTCATGGCATGATGATGATTTCATTTTCTTTTTTTGACAAACTCTCTGTTAATTAGTCATTAGAGAAGAATCAATTTCTGCTTGGCCAAGTGTCCCACGGGTGTGACATCTGTGATGTAGGAAGTGCTGTACAACATCTGCGTTACTGTCGTCGCCTACCCAGACAGTCCTGTAGACTGTGTACAGACAGACAGACAGACAGAGTTTCCAGCCTCGGCGAGGACTCGACTCACTCGAGCGTCTTCCATCTCCCCCCGAGAAGTAATTCCACGGTTGACCGATACCGGCAATCTAGCTGATACCACGTGGTTTGGTTTCATAGTCACATCTCCGGGGAGGGGAGGGGAGGGGAGGGATTCAATTCTTCCCTCGCCTTCACCCAATGTTTGACCTGTAGCTCGTGTAGATAATACACTTGTTTAAAGACTCGAGTTTCAATATCAACGCATGTTTTATGACATGTAGGCCTATAGTGTGTCGGTTAATAACTACTTGTCCTTCTTTGAAAATCCAAAATCCAATTCATTTTCTATTGCCTGGATTTTCATTAAATACCATTTTTAATAAAATACATAAAAATTCGTCTGGACCGGCACCTCCACCAAAAATGTTTGTAAATCCTGGACCGGCACCTCCACCAAAAATGTTTGAAAATCCTGGACCGGCACCTCCACCATTCCCCAATTTTTTTCCTTGACCTAAATTCGGGTACATTTTCTTTATTCTTGGGTTGGCCCCCAAATACCCGACCCATCCCGAACTTTAGGTCAAATATCAACTCTGACCGGGCGCTATCAGATTGGTGACTATGTGCTGAATGTTCGAGAGTGGTGGGTCAGCACACGCAATTACTTTCATCGTGTAGCATGTGGTGTTGTAATCAAGTCCCTGTCTATTCCTTCACTAATTACGCATTACACTCGAGTGCTTTTTGTTCGCAATTGGTAAAATATTTATGCCTCATAAAGTGCGTGAATCTAGGTGTTGAGGGATTTCCTTCCTAGTGCGTGTACGCGCGCATTGGGGATTTTATCGGAAATAAATCGGGGATGCGGGCAATTGTTTGCGTTGCGTTGAGTTGCTTACAGTTTCGTATCGTTGTTTACTATACTGGAGACTTTGTGTAATGGCGTCGCAAAGTGACAGAAAAAAAGGGGATGACAAAATATTTTAAAACAAATTGGATTATACGATTTTTTATCAAGCACATTTAAAATGGTTTAAGTTAAAACGGTTTATGTGATTCGAGGATTTTTCCACTAATATCAACTCACTTTAATATAGCGGTAGTTAAAATGCTTTAGTAAACTCCATTCATCTACATCAGATGGAATAAAAACGTGTTGGCTTTAAATCGGATTAGCGCGTCCATCACGGAAGCTAAAACGGTTTCGTTGTTCTAAGTCTCTATCGGAATGGACCCACAGTTAAACCGTAGTATAAGCTCAATCACAATGATTATCAACAAGACTAAAACGTTCTAGCTCTTGGGAGAATTAGATCAATGGTTTAACTTGTATGGTAATGCGCCGATTAACTTGCAGAATATTAGATCAAACTGTTCTTTAACTCGTTCAGTATAAAAGTTAAATTTGTGTTGATGATTATAATATAATGTGCATTGGTTTTCTATGTATAAGCCTGCTCGCCGGTCTAGCGTCTGTCTATGCCTTGAAACACACACTTTTGGAATGTATACAATGTAAATCACAGCTCGGATATAAAAAAATATAACACTTTACAACGACAATGATAAAAATAAATTTTTGAAATTGTATTTGATAGGTCAAACCGTCAAACTGTCAAAAATATCCTCTTCTTTCACAAAACAAAAAATCAGTATATTCAATTAAATGTCATTAATTTTAGTTCCAATGAGAACAGTTCTGAAAAAATATGTAACATGCGTCATCATGTGAAACACGAATTTATTCTCAAGTGAGATTGGAGGGTAAGAATTTAATGTGGACAGACAATTAATGCTAAAGACAGACGAAAACATTGTGCAAGGCATTGTTGAGTTGTGAAGCTATGTGACGCAAGTATCTGTTGAGGGGTCCCGCTGTCGCCTTCCTAAGTCTAAGATATCCCCCCCACTACCTGTTGTGTATCTGAAGACGGTGTCTCAGACGAGAGCAATCGAAGCAATATAACTAAATTAGCCGCTCGAGGCAGGCGCTAAATCAAGTAGGCAGATCATCCTCCCGGTTGACATTGCTTCAATAACACCCTTCAATAGCGCCCCAACCTGCTGTTAACTAGATAATAGAGCCGACGTAGCGCCTTCAAAGCTGTTTACTCAATATCACTTCGCAAACACAACCAAACGTTGAGACTTCGGTTGAAAATCAGGCCTGTTATAACTCAAGCTAATCAGTTGTTTATCTGAGGAAATAAAAGTTTAAGAGGTGACATCACATCACATTGGTGATTTGATTGATATGGTGTAGATAATGATAAGTTTACATGTTGTGAAAAATATGAAAAAACAAAATCGTAAAAATCGTAAACCAGACCTTATCTTTTCTCCGCCCTTCCCTCCTCCGTCTTGATAACAATACTATTCATGTTCACTCAAAATGGTGTTCTATGAGCAGGCAAAAGTTGTCTAGATTAATTTCGAGATACATCATATTGTAATAAAAATCCCCACCCATTACAAATAAATTGTTGAGGCTCTGGACTTTCTTGTCGAAAATTATACCTATATTAGCTATGGGCAAAATTGTACTAGTCAATTCAATAGTAAAAGTTTATGTAAAAATTTAAAAATATAAATAAATTTAAATAATTTCCTAACTTTACCTCCTCAGTAACATATAACTTATTTACATGGGGGACTTATCCTAATTTTTGTATTACTCAAAGCCAATGTCCACAATGTGGTAATCAAGCCCCTCTGCTAATACCGCGGCATGAGAACATGGCCGACATCTAGTTTGAGATCTATTGTGGGGGAGTTATGCGTAATATGTGGGCCAGGCCTGATCGTCAAACATTCTCGGGCTGCATGTTTGCCCAGCGGAATAAGATACGGGCCGCGTCCTGATGAGATCTCAACATATCAATCGAGTTCTAGACGGGGATGCCGGGAGCTCCGAGGCTCGGTCGGTAAAGTAGCAGCTGTTATTGCGTTCAGCGTGGCTTGTTTCAAGTTGAAGTATCGGTTTTATGAGAATATGATTATGTGCATCAATAAATTAAAATAAATGTGCACAGTGACGTGTGTGTTGGTTGCAATGTTGCCAGGGTGTGATTAAACATTTATAAAATTAATGATAACTTTTGAATTTAAAACCTGACTATTGATAACCTTTTCATCGTAAATCAGATTGTTCTTGATTCAATTAAAAAATTCAGAACTGTCAAATTGACGAGCGATTCAAATACTTCCACGTGCGTTTCATAATTTTTAAGGAATGCTTTGCATTTCGACGCTCACAATTCTTTTGTTTTAGCTATTTGTAAATTTATTCATTCGTAAAAAATATTACATTACGACCTCTTTTCTTTATTTTTTATTTTTTAAATACTTTAATCTGTTTTCAATCAAAAACACTCCGGTTGCTACTATTCCAGTTCCAAGGTCAGGTTTTAGGATGCCTACTCCATTTATTATTTCATTATAGCTATAAGGAAACAACTGTTCTCAAAGTCAAATATGTTTCAAAGTATCATCTATAAGATATGTTTAGCTATAACCAGTTACAGACATTGCATTACATGGCCAATCTGCTACCTGTATGCTAAATCCCCGGCATTCCATCTCTCTAGTATAAGCTAGTTCGGAGTTCGCTACACAATATAATACCTTAAAGCGGCTTAGTTTAAAGTCATACTGTTGGATTTGTGTAATGCTAAATGAAAACACTTTGTATTGACTTGCAAATTAAAAAATGAGAGAGGAAAAAAAAACTGCAAACTTTTCAAATTGAGTTTTAAACTTTCCCGTTGTTTGAGATTCTAATTAAAGAGGTTCTAGCGAGTGGGTTTCTATGGAGTGAAGTCGAGTGAGCGGAAAAACTCCGCTGTTCAACGTTAAAGTAATAACACAGAGACTTCGCACGGGGAACAGCCAAACTGAATGGGGAATTTATTGTGTAGTCAACCACTTAAAGTGTGGTTCAGACGTTGTGGTTCCGCGTAGGGTAGATTAAAAACAAGGTTGAAAAATACTTATATTATTGAATAAGTGCATTGACGTTTGTAAATAGATTCAGAAATCAGATAGCAGAACAAAATTGATATTGCTTTCATTTTTAATAAAGTCCGACTGAGATTTTATATATCGTGGTCTTGTCAATAATGTTAAATCAATATCATAACAAACAATATTGCAGCGTTTGTCAATATAGCTATTATCTACCTACGCGCATGTTTATTGCTAACATAACATCGAACCCAAATTAGGATTGTACGGGTAGAGGTTTTGAGAGCCGGTTCAGGTTCGGGTAGGGTAGGGTTGGGTCGGTTGAGGAAAATGGGTCCGTTATAAACTTATAATACTGCACGTTAAAATGGATTATTATTTTTTATTGTGAAGAATCTTACAGTATAGTTTTTCCCAATTCATTTTCTATCGTCTGGATTTTCATTGAATGGCATTTTGTACACATAAAAAATTGTCTGGACCGGCACCTCCACCATCCCCCAATTTAAATATCTTTTTTGTTACCCAAAATTCGGGAAACATATTTTCTTATTGTTGGATCTGCTGGGGGCAGATACCCGTCTCCTCACACACAACTAATTGAAATGATTAAAATTGTTAATATTTATATTTTTGTTTGGTTTTAGGTTAAAGACAGTTCGTTGGATTTGTTACGGTATGGCTTCTAATAAATTACCAGAGTTTTCTCATAGCTGCATCTTAATTAAGATTTTAAATCGTGGATTCCCAATGCAGGTTGATTGGATGAGCGAAGCGAAGACTTCAATTTCACTTACCCCGAGGAAAATAGCTCTTTTTTTATTTTTTACCATTTGTTCGCTCTCTACCGGCCAAACGGCAGATGCGATCTCGATGAAAATTGGAGGGAATCTTCGAAATCTCTGAACAAAAACTTGGTAATCATTGGAGAGAAATGGTCAACCAAAAAAGCTCACCCATCAACGCGAGTGGAAAAGACGTTCGCGAAGCGGCCTAGTAGTTTATTATCTATAGCTCTGTTAGGCCATATATATCTGCAGGCTTCCCCAGGCACGACAAGGAAATTAACTTGTAATTCCTCTACCACATCTAATTCCATTCAGATAACAACAGTTGGGACTAGATATTGATCATACTTGCAACAATAATTACAATGCGTGTGCTAACAAAACGTATTAAATTCGTCATGGTACATGCTACAATATTTGTACATTTTTATTATTCCACAAGCTAACTGAGTAGACGAGATGCATCATAAAATTTATGGGAGAGCTTTTTTTGCACCATTGTAGAAATCATATACGAAAATCTAGCCCTACAAAATAACATGTTTATATTTCCATCCCCGCCCCCTCTGACATGTATGTTGGAGCAACGTAAGAGCATTTTATTGTGTGTTGTTAGTTTGATTGAAGTGGGGGGGGGGGGTCGTTTGCAATGTGCATTCTCAAGTGGAGGGTTAACAAATGTGTAATGTTATTGAGCCATTAGCGGGGGGAGTCAAAAGTGGCAAACTTTGCGTGACTTGCTTGACGAAGTACACTAAACAAGCGGAGGGACAAGGAAGTGTCCACGTTCTGAACCCTCCTATTCTAATGCACACGTTAATAACACTCTCTAGGTGCAAAACCTTTAGGGGTAACGTTCATTATATTCTCACAGCTGACAAACATTTTCTGCACCCGCACGACGTGTTTCACAGACTATAGATTTCACCAGTCACTCCTTGGGCGTGCATACTTTGAAGCATGTTACCTGAAAGTTCCTCGAGTACCCCCCCCCCCCCCTCTAGTTCCTCAACTTGCTTTAGACTTTAGTTAGATCAATGACAGTAAAACTCTCGAGAGTTTCAACCACCACTGTAGGCGGGGGTCGAACCAGATAGCTCGAGTTCCTTCCACTGACGACTATAAGCTATAAGGATCATGGATGTAGGCCTAGTGAGATCATAGAAAGCGTTTTAGTAACTATACTTTTGTTGCTATTCGTGACACCAAGAAGTGATCGTGATTTGATGAAATTGCTCTAGAGAAATGTGAAAATACGTTTTTTCTGATCTGTTGAAACTTTATTACATATTATTTATTGGTGTGTACTTATCCACCTGCTTAGAGAATGCATCGTGTTTTTAAACATTCATTTACTTCTCATATTTTGAGTGTGTTATATACAGAGCAAATTACTGACCTCACATATTTAATTAATCAAAACTTCCGAATATGATAATCATGTATTGTTGCACTTTTATGAATTTATTTTATATGGTTTCAAGTACCAAACAAATATATTTATTTTCCACAAAATTGAGCTTTGAACCATTTTATCCCCCTTTTACGATGGGTAATAAGTTTGTTCCCGTGCAGTGGAGAAAGCTCGGCAGGAGCGCACCATGCTACATATTGCATGACGTCACACGCATGGCCTCGGCTTTACGACCCCTCCCGATCTCTGTTCGCACTTCTCGCTTCACTCCACCATATTATCATGCGCTCATACGTTTTATAAACCTGACAACGACGCGTTAAAATAGCTAACGATATTTTTTTACATCTCGACAATTTTTATGGTAATTCGTTCGTTCTCCATGTCACAAGCAAAGCAGGGCAGAGTGATGGACGCCGCCATTGAACTAGGAAAATGAATTTCTAATGTTATGGCTAAATTTTGTTTATTGTTCACATGGAAGCCAACTCCACTTTCAGTCATGAAATCTAGATTTATCGTAGGTAGGGTTCAGGGTACACGTTTAACGCGGGCGAGATGAATGCGCGCCACGCATGAATAGAACATTCTAAGGTGCTTTTAAGTTTTAAACTGGATATTTTATGTGGTAAAATGTTTAAGAACCTAACGCCTCCCGCATAAAAGTAACCAAACGAGGAGATATTGCGCTTTGTGAGCAGCTCCACACTCCATCCCTATTGAAAGTAATGTTGCAAGGAGAGATCACGCACCTTCCTACGCCACGTGTAGAGTTTAGACCCTGCTGGTTTAGTCGTAAAGGGAACAAACCGTGTCAAGATATCTAGTTTAATATTTAAACATGTTTTAATTTCTTCCTCGGATGCTGAATCTGAAAATAACTAAAACTAAATTCTCAAAATGTATCTTTGTGGTTTTGTTTATCAATTGTGCACACATGCAATACACCAAATGAACCTTAACATTTTTTACTGCCTATCCAATTTCACGTTTACTTACTATCAAATGTGTAAATTATCAATTATTCTACTTGTACATCGTGCAGCTAGTGTAATTGTAATTGTGTGTTGCAGATGTAATCATGTTCGAGTTAATTGAAGTGTGATTCTCTCTGGCTGTTCCGTCTGTCTCAGCCTGGTAGTGTAGCTGTAGAGTTAGACAAACATGCTCCAGCACAAGGAGTCAACATTCAACACACTGCACTGTTTGTTTGCCAGTGTTGCCTTCAGCTGTTGACTCTTCACGGGGGAATATGAAACATTCAGTAAACAAACTGCATTTTTAAAACATTCTTGTCTGAAAAGACGCGAGAATAATGGAACGTGAAACGGTATTCCACAATTTCCGGTTTGCTTCATTCAACTCTTTGATGAATCGATTGAGAGTTAATAATTTAATATCAGATCAACAGGTTTTGTGAACATCGACAATGGAAACTGGCACGTTCACTAATAATAGATTATCTGCCCCATCAGCTAATTAATAGTGTGCATGTCGTTCACCAAGGATAGGGAAATACATGACATAAATATTAAACAAGTATTGATAAAACAAGAATACTCTGCTCATAGTTTGGACATGAGTTAATAATTAAACACAACTGGTACTTACACAAGAACTGAATCAATGTTTGTAATAATATTAATTCACAATCACAATTAACGAATACGAATATTCTTATTTTATATTGATAACATAATATTATGCATAACAACATATAAAAAATGTATATATAACAACATGTAACATAAAATATTGTGTTGTTGGGGTGAAAATGCTTTAAACCCAGAAGTGTTAATAAAAAGTTTTGTCTTGTAATAATTTTAGTTTATTATTTGTATCCGCAGTGACTGAGAGTGCTGTCATAAAGTCGACCCTACACATTCACAATATAGCCTGTAAATCTCACCCGTTGAGAGCGGGTCTCGTACATAGCAAGAACACTAGGGGCCACTCAAAAAAACAATAACTTTTGTTCTGCTCTCGTATCCAGTTAATAACGCTGAAGAATGCTCTCTCTCTCTCTCTCGTATCTCAACACATCAACTGGTTCAATTGCCCTGCAATGTTGCACGCCGGAGTGGAGAACACTTGGGCGTGCTGACGTTGTTATGTATTTAAAGTACTTGCAGTGGGGAATGGAATGTTCTGCTGTGAAACAAAACGTCAGTGTAATATTATTATGAAGCGGTAGAAAAACTGTGTCTGCTTCAACTCTGTTGCACCGAGGTTTATTATGATCGAAATAACTCGCCGAGATGACAGACAAATACCGTAATATGAACATGTTTGTCTATCGTAAGTGTTTTGTTCTTCAGCTCTGTTTGTTACCGAGTCACTATACTTAAATGCACGGGGCGGCGGAAGTAGTTGGCGTTATGAAATGTAGTTTATGATGAGTATAAATACAATCACCGGGAATGTTTCTTCACTAGGTCAGGTGTTGTTCATACATTGACAAGCTTTATTTTGAATACTTCACACTTTAAAAACTCAGGACCGACAACTATTTAATCCTTTTTAAGCATTTCCTGAAGTTCATTAGCAAGTTATTTCTTTAAAACTCTGCATGGTTGTCAAATAAGATCAATCAATCCAGAATCCAAAATAGAAATCAATTAATTCCTTACTGGTTTTATATCGACTTTTAACGTGTCATTGGCATCTATATCAAGTTCCATCTTGTCAAACAAATGCTTCTGGTTGTAGAAATCCATTAATTATTCCCAAGATATAAGGTGTAAATCACATATGATGTGCGTGTCAGCCACCAAGATTCCTCTGTGTATTTGCATGTTATGTGCTAACATTATTATATCTAACTAATGATATGCTACCAACATCAGAATGATAAATAGCGCTAGTTTATTGAAAGCTCGCATGTACGCGAGCAAGTGTTGCCACTAGGGCAGGTTCTCCCTCACTGTTGCTCTATTTCCTTGACGTTGTTAGGACGTCATTTAACTAAAACTTCGCTGTAACTTTATTATTTGGAGAATGGTAAAGTGCTTTCATAATAAAATGTCTTCAGGAGATGATGAGGTAGACACATGAAGGAAGGAGGTGTTTTTGCTCCCAGCGTTAGGTTGACACATTTTCTCTGCTGTGCTGCATCTTCTTAACTCTGCTATAACTAAGTTGTTCAGATAGTGATATAGGACGAGGGGTATATGCAACAAGCTTGAGTTCTATGGCTCGCCATGACGAGTGCTGCTGTCAAGACCTAGGCCTGCATTGACCACCTGTTGTCAGATGCCATGTGTTGCCAAGAGCGCGGACAAGGTGTGGCCTCTACTTCTCTCTTAATAACAACCTAATAACACGTCATCTTCAGGTATTTCACCAGAGAGTGTGCTTTGTTTTAGGACAACATGAAAGCTCTGATCTGTACTACTGTGTGTCAGTCTGGTTTTTAGTTCTGGAGAGTTGGTTGTGTTGCTCACTTTTTTCACACTTATCACCTTTGTGCTACACATTGCTACTCATTTCGCCCTTGTATGCATGGGGGGCGGTTGTAGTACGACGATATACGACCTTATAACAGCAAAGATTACATTAGAGATGTGTGGTCAATACTATATTGGTTACAGAACAAAGCTGTGAGAAATAAGCGTCGTGATCTACACTCATTATTATATTATTGTGTTTTACTCAGAACGCTTTGCTATACCAAACTGTTATAATTGAATGAATTATCTTCGGCTTACAATATCTGGCACATGACAATTATTGGCGTATCACATTTGGGTTAAAATATCAATGTTCTGTCGTAATAATCTGCACAACAATAATTAAATCCTTTTACTAAAAAGCGCCTAAATCTGATCTACTGCATCCCCACTGCTCATTTGGGATATGGGGATTATGAAATTTTGAAAATAAATTCATCAAAAATGGTTTCTTTAATTGATTCCTAAGGAAGAATAAAATTAGTCTTGTTGTACCTGGTCTGGATGCTATCATTGAGCACCTAGGAGAGCAGTTGATGCAGGGGTAAAGGCAGACTGGCAGTGGTATATTATTACACGGCTGCTAATAAATTGCGTCATTCAGATGTGGATTCTAATGTAGCCGAGTGGCTGCACTTACGCCCACCTTTCTTAGCGTTCGCCTAGAGCTGAGAGCAAATCTCGGAGTTCTGCTGCTATTCACAGAGGTGGCAAGTTGCCCCAGGATGCTTGATGACGGGTTTGCTGCCTGGTAGTTTGAACCCCCTCCACATATATACACTCTTATAAACTTTCGCATGCAAAAGATAATCTACAAGTGCTTCGTCATACAACTTTGACCTGAGAGATTTTCCAACGTGAAACCGTAATACTTCCCTATAGGTTCTCTATATCAACTCTTAATTTATCTAAGACAATTTTATCTAGGCGAATGAGACTATCAAACTAATTTTAGACCAATCAGGGGCTGAATTTCCTTCAGCCAGGCTAACTATGAGAATGGCGCGGCTATAAAATAATTCATTTGAACCGTTAGGCGCCTCTTCGTGAGTTGTAATTTATGAACCTTGATTGTGAGTTAGGTCCTACTTTAGATAAGAATACAAACTGCTGCTTGGTTCAATACATACTTTTGCACACTGTGCTATTCTATCGAGAAAATATTGGCTCATCGACCGACATGACATGGAAGTTTCGGTAAACCTGACACCATAGAAGACAGTGATCAGATCAGATCAACTACCTGTAGTTTATGTCAAGTACTATGAGGTTGAGGATGAGCCTATGATTTGTAGTGAAAATAAAATGTATAAAAGCGAGGAAATGGCGTTTAAAATTATACAACATTTAGTTGGTGGATGTGTAGTTTTATTCCCCCCTGGATGTGTAGTTTTATCCCCCCCGTCCCCCTGAATTTTTTTTTTTTACTTTTTGTTGTCCGAGATCTTGTAAAGACTTGCAGGTAACACTAATACGTAGTAGCGAGAATTAGATGCAGATGACGACGTGATCTAAATGGCATAAGAGCAAATAGGACACATTTGGCAGTTGGCACATAGCTATTAGCTCGGCCAATAAGAACCCGACGTAGCTGAAACTTTACATAGTTGTCAATAAAGTATACATGGACAGCCCTACAGGCGTAGATTTTCAATATTTTATGTTTATAAACCAGGATCAATCCACGGATGTGGTAAATTATGGATTTAACAAACATCCAAAAACTTTTTTTATTGAAAAATGTTACTGTAGAACCCTTGTTTCCGCTTCCTTGACAACTACCCAGACCGACAGTGTTGGCTCGGGCGCTAAGCGCTCGACTCTGATTCGGGAGGTCCCGGGTTCGAATCCCGTCGAGACCGGCAATCCTGACTGAAGGTTTTTTCCAAGGTTTTCCTCAGTCGTTAAGGCGAATGCAAGGGATTGAGTCCTCTTAAATAGCCCTCGGACATCCCTTCACAATTTCCTATCCGCACATACCTAGTTCACCTGAAGAGGGGCTAATTGCACCCTATAACAGGTTTCCCACGATAAAAAAACTACCCAGGATTACGTGGTGTCAGTCGGCCGAGCGAACAGAAATGTGCTAATAACGCATTTCTTATATCCTGTTAAAAGCGTTTATAATCGGTGTTGAAAATGTTTTGGTTTTATCGTTGTACAGTTTGTGCTTACGACACCTGCCTCTGTATCTACACCCTATACCGCGCTAAGTAACTCGCTTGTTTGTTAAGGGAAAACTTTTCTCGTCATTATCAAATTCAAACCTCCAAGAAACCGAACTTTTCCCCTTAAGAACATTATCATTATTTCTTAGTTATTGTGTCAGGTATAAGTTTAGTCGTATCGAGTGTATTCAGTTACAATTAGTAGGTGGTGTGTGTGTGTGTGTATCCCTGGGGCGCTTCTTCGAGTTATATACCTCCCTGCGTCTCAACTCCAAGGGTTGGTTGTATCCATCCCAAACAATTAGCGCTGTGTCGGCCCCGGGGGTGGTTTTATGCGAGAGGGTTGAGCCATGCACGCACACGGTGGCAATTAGTCAACGGATGATCGTATTGCGTCAACTCAATCCCCTGTTCTCTCTCAAAGGTCATTCCAGATCCACCACGTAGTACAGCCTGACCCAAAGCAACCAAACAGTTGTCTAGTCGAGGAGTTATGAAGGCGGCTGGATACCCTTCAAATTATCATATTTCACTTGCTTTGTAGTGAACTTATTGACATTTAATTTTTGTAACAAAAAGTTCTATATAGGTTTAGAAGGTTGCTTAGAAAGTATATTCACTATATCATACAAACTCTCCACATTTCACATACATCTCTCCTGTAAAAACAAGGGAATTACCACACATTGTCTCCTTTGTGGCATATTTTCGGTCACTTACTAGACAATGACGCAATATGAAATGAACTATTATAGAGATAGGCGTTCATTCTTTCTAAATACTCCCCTAATTTTAATTTGGGGGTGAGAATTAGAGTCCAAAAGTGCCCCAGAAGAACCCCATGCATTCAGTATGAAAGCCTGGTTTACTCGAGCACTGATTAGGAAGTTAGAAGGGTGGAATAACAAACAACCCTCTGACTTCAATAATCCCCATCCTGGTTTTCATTGTCAGCTTCAATAATATCATTTTGTTTTCCTCAAAACTCACAACATTGATTCCGGCTTGTTATTTATTTAGTTAATTAATTTAGCTATTCACATCGGAATATAACACGGAATGTTACAGCCGGCGGTCATTCGGTTGAACAACAATATCACCACCACCACCAACAACAACAGAAAGCCAAAGCACTCGAGGTGTTCTGAGCGTCGAGTTCAACTTCTTTGCACTCCGCTGCTAAATGAGGCAAACAACATGGAACAACACATACGTTTATCTAGCATGGTTCACGCGAATACTTTTCTACACTTATTCACGCACAAATTAAATATGGAAAACATCTAGATGAGTTCAAAGTGGTGCTCTGTAAATATACTCCCTTGGCGTGCATATCATCAGTGAGGGCAGCTTACAATGCTGCTGGGAAGAGGGGCGTGTAATTCACTGCTCTCGTCTTGGTTAAACCCATGTTTGACATATATTAGGGAGCGAAGCACCCCTATATGCGTCACTTTTCTGTCCGTCCGTGCGTGTGTGTCACGTATCACGGTTTAAACCGAGCACGACCTCCGATTGATGTAGGTTTTTTTCAGAGTTGAGAAATTTCGCCCAGACCGAAAAAAACGGCTGTTGTTTTTTAACCAAAAACCCACTCTAAAAAACAGTACAAAGTGGTTTTTTGAGTAAACCCCAAGATTCATATTAATTATATCTTTAATATTTCACTCAAGGTATTACAAGAAACAAAGTATAAAAATAGACATTATACTCATTATTTAAACTTGAAATTTAAAAAAAATGATATATCTCACCCGGGTTGTATTTTTCAATAAAACCCGAGTTTTTCTCAACCCTATTTTTTGGTACATTGCCCTTCAACAAGGATGATACATAATGGTTTTGTTGACCCTTGGGGTCAGGTAGCTTTGCTAACCTTTTTTAAACTAGGACGGTTTGAGAACTCGGCACCTCCTCCAAGATGTGCCAATGATCGATAACATTTTGTTTGTTCGTAATTTTTTAACAATTTCAGAGATTTTCGCGTGTGCTTCGCGACAGGAGTAAACCGTATAACTAAGGTGAGAATTTTAAGAATGTTTAAAAATTTAAATAAATGTATATTATTTTCAATTGTCAGGGGAATTATTGATAAAATGCAAGTTATTTAATATGTGTTACCTCTTTGAAGCTACGAGCAATTGTTTCTCCTTTTTAATTTAGAATCAAGCCGTCTTAAAAACTGGACGTTCATCCATTTATTGCCAATCTTTGATTTTCCTCCGCGTTGTGAACCATCTAGATAACCGAGACACCGCGAATAAAACTCGTCCAGACTCTTTGATTGTAAGACGGAAGAAAGTTTCCCTGGTCCTGGTAGTGGACTTTGAAAGGAAACCTGATTCAATGGGGGTGGCGAAATCTCAAATCCCCAATCAGGCGCGGAACTACAAGAGGCTGCAGAACTCGCTGACCAAGTGGCCGGTAATTGATTGGGTCATTATCCAACACTTCACGCTTTTAAGCGGTTAATAATCGGCCGCCCATTAAACATACAGACTGTGAATGCTGAAGTGTTATACTATACGCATTATTACCTGATAATGCGCCTCTCTACGAGTACATTGCAAACCCTAAGCCTGGGATTACACTGCTTTTGTTTTGCTACCACGAACCCCCATGGATAGATTTAAATTAAATAATAAAATTCACCTACACTCCCACATAAAATCCAATTTAATTTTAAAGAAAATCCAATTTAAAAATAGATGTAAACTTATTTGGTTTTGTTATGATTACCTCATAATCTAGGACCGTTTGTTGGTTAACTTTCCATTTCATCCAACATTTCTGCATCAGGTTCTAATATAGGGCGACGGTCGTCGCCGGCAGAAGCAAGCGAATGCGGCTGCTAGGCGACACCGAACTCGGCCTATATACACCTACCAGAGTTGGGGGTTTTCAGCTATCTGCACACGCCGCCCCGAAAGAGTTACAATCTTGAAACTCGGTATATGACCTGTATGTGGTCCATGACATACCAAAAAAAAAAATCAACCCCGATCCGACAACTCGTTCTGTGTTAAAAAAGGCTCTCAACATCGTCAAATTCCTTAAAGCTGGCTGGGTGGTGGGTGGGTGCGTGGCTAGGAGTTCTCCGCGGAGAGTTCTTTAGCCTACAGAGAAAACAGTAATCTTAGAACTATGAAACTTGGACCACACTTAGGTGTATATCAGACGCAGTGCCTTTTGCTTTTAAAACCAAAATCGGGTAACAGGGACGGAGAAAATCAAAATTGGATGATAATCAAAACGCGTAATACCAAGGCGTGGTAATTTGTACAAACTTGAAATTTAACATGCTATTAACCATTATAAATATCTTGCGTCCAAAACACAAGGGCTAAATTTGGGATGACCATGGGCCCAAAAATGACAAAAAACATATCTGAACTTTAAGAAATGAATCATTCAAAGAAAACGCTACAACTGAGATGTTTCAAACGTGGAATACATTTTGATATCTCTCATTCTTTATCACTTTTGAATATGGAAAGCAAAATTGGTTAACGGGTACCGGAAAAAAAAAACCAAATTATCAAAAGTAGGTAATTCCGTACTCTTATGAATAATACGCTATACCGAGAAAACGGTTCATCTTAGAACGTTGAAACTGGGCCACACTCAGATGTACCTCATATAACAAAAAACCGGGCAATTGGGACCGGGAAAAATCAAAATCAAAATCAAAAAATCAAAACGCGTAATTACTCAGGCGTAGTAATTTGTACAAGCTTGAAATTAAACATGCTTAACATTATAAATATCAAGTGCTTATGCTAGTGCGTTGGTCTTGTTGTTAGCGTATCTGCTTCCAATGCAGAAGGGCCAGGGTTCGATTCCCGCTAAAGTCAGAAGTTTTTTAACTTCTGATTTGGACTTAAGTCTATCAGTTCTTGTCTTAAGGATTTGTAAACGGTGACTTTGGAGCCGTCCTAGCAAAATCAAAACGCGTAATTACTCAGGCGTAGTAATTATATACAAGCTTGAAATTAAACATGCTCTTAACCATTATAAATATCTAGTGCTTATGCTAGTGCGTTGGTCTTGTTGTAGCTTATCTGCTTCCAATGCAGAAGGGCCAGGGTTCGATTTCGCTCAAGTCAGAAGTTTTTTAACTTCTGATTTGGACTTAAGTCTATCAGTTCTTGTCTTAGGAGTTTGTAAACGGTGACTTTGGAGCCTTCTAGCAACGAAGCACATAATAAATTTCAGAGTTGTTCTGGATCGGCCTTGTTGATTCTGGCGTTGATCCGCGGATGTTCGCACTGTCCATACCACTGATTGATATATTTCCTATTAAAAATATCGATCTTTGGTTGGTTATCGCTCACTCGTCGATTGCGTCGGGGCCTGCAGGGTTGGCTTGGTCGCTTTGATTTAAAGTCCCCACTGAAAATCAGTTATATATAACTGAGTGGGTAGACTAAATAAAAAATTTATTTATTATTTATTTAAGGGTATCTTTGGGGGACCGTGGGCCCAAAATTGTAAAAAAACAACTTTGAACTTAACAAATTTAATCATTCAAAGTCCATCATTCACACCTGATAGCGAACGAACAACAAACAAGTTGTGATATCCCCCCAAAATACAAAAATTTGTAAAAAAGACGGCAGCCAAGCTCTCCTTCAAAAGTCTTCGGCTGTGAATGCTGTGAGATATAGAAGTTGAGCCAAGCTTTTTATTCTTTCTCCCTAGTTTCGCTTTGAAAATATGTAAGATCATTCGCCTGTTGACGAGCGCCAAGCCAACGATTTTTGTGGTAAAAAAGTAAATTTTTAAACTCGAAATCATAAAAAAATGACTTGGCCATGAATGGTTCATGGCCAAGAATTTTTTTATGATTTCGAGTTTAAAAATTTTACTTTTTTACCACAAAAATCGTTGGCTTGGCGCTCGTCAACAGGCGAAATGATCTTACATATTTTCAAAGCGAAACTAGGGAGAAAGAATAAAAAGCTTGGCTCAAACTTCTATATATCACAGCATTCACAGCCGAAGACTTTGAAGGAGAGCTTGGCTGCCGTCTTTTTTACAAATTTTTGTATTTTGGGGGGATATAATCTTCTAAGAAGTGAAGAGATGCGAAGTAATTCTTCGATTCTCGATATCTTGGATAGAGTGGAGATATTGTTCCTGTAAACAAGGCCGAGGAGCTAAGGTTAACTACCCCTCCCTTCGTTATTGATTAGCCCCCTCTCCCCCCCCCCCCCGAATGTGACAAGCTCTTCGCTAAACTACACTGTCATTCCTGAGCTAGGCCCATCCGCCCACTGGTTTTTCCTCGACTCCTCACACAGAACAGAAGCCAATTGACGTGTTCTGTTTTTGCTCTGGCCCTCATGTCGATTTCACCGCTCAAACTTTCGGCTTTGAGACGAAAAACAACTGCCAACGTCAGAAAAAACAATGTAGCTAATCAAAATCATATTCTTTACAAAGAGGCTTCCAGCTTGTCCACCTTATACTGCAAATAAAAAATAAAACAAATTTGTAAATTTGTATTTAGACCTCTTTTCAGTGGTCTGGTAGTTGATCTTTATTAAACTAAAACGCAATATATCAACTAACTTTTCAGCAGTCTAATCAAACGATATCAACAACAGATAATAATAAATTATTGATTGATGAAACTTGCTGAAAAGTAGTCGAAATCTTACTTTTTAACTAAAAAATGTGTTTTTAACAGTGAAAAGTACAATTAAAATATTAAAATAAAGGACTTGTTACTTAGTTTAATTTCTCGTGATCTTCAATGGTTTCGCATTGCCAGTAGTAGCAGAGTCGATAAAGAAGTTTCAGGGGAAACTTGTTTATCGACTCTGGTAGTAGCGATGTGTAGCTTGTCTCTCGAGCTCGACTTCAGCCAGCTGTTGGATTCAGGGTAGAGGTTTGTCTTACCGATAGAGGTAGTCCACACGTTATTCTCTCCTAAACCGGCTTTGCTGAGAAGGTTTTCTCAGAGCAAACACGAGTTCTTCTATAGAATAGCCCTAGGACATACACTCACACCCTGGGCACAGCCAGTCACCTGCAGGTGCCGCTAAGAATGTTTCCCACGAAGAAAAGAGTCCTTAACAACTTCCCTTTGATGTTTGTAAATTAAAACTTTTTTGTGTATTTTTTTGTCAAAGAAAATTATTAGAATTCCTGGGTAAGAAACCCCTCTCTTGTCTTGACCTCGTTGTTTGTCTAGGTTCAAGTACACGAGTACTGAGTAGTGAGTGCTGCACTCTGTACAAGCTCGGTGTTCGGACACGTTTGAAGCTCATCGAGACAGATTCTCTCGTCTAGGATGGCGAGTGTTGGCCCGCGGAGTGATTGCAGTTGGTCTAGACCCGAGGTCTAGTCTGACGTCACTGCAGACGACTCGGACTATCACGCTCGTCTCCACCAACCAGTACGAGTACCTAGTTAGTACACCCTCCTTGTCACAGCCCCGGAAAAACCAACCCCTAACCTAACCCCATTGAAATATCAAGCTGAATTATTAGATACCTCCCTCATACGTAAACCATATAATTTTCGCGTCTCTTGCTTGAAATATGGGCTGCGCGTTATCAGCCTGGACATCCGTTTGCTGAGTAAATTTCAGATCGCTCCGCTCGCGATGATAGCGCACAAAGGGAATTATTTAGCGTCGGAGGTTTAACATTATCTCTGGTAGTTGTACTTTATGTACCCCCCGTGTGATAGGAGCATAATGAGCACTCACGTCACGTTGACACAATGGAAAGTTCAACACGGTTTGTTGTTGGTGACGCGGAACTCACAGCACAAATTATTCTCATTGATAAAGCTTCCGTGTCAACGATGACAAGTGTTTAAATGCAAGTTCTATGGTGTAATTAGTGACTTGATGTGTGAAGCTCCAGATTGACAATAGGGTAGGGTTTGAGCTCTGCATGTGTAATAGAAATCAACTAACTTGTCTTGGAAATTGACATACATAAGTCTACATTTGCTACGTTATGGTGTTTCAATTTCTAGAGGGGATTCTTTATTCTTGAAGTAATTATTATCATCGTCATATTGTTTCTCAGTGAGCCTATGAAACGAAATTAACTGTACGGACAACATAACGTCATAACATTTCAAATACTACATGGCGTCTGTCAACACAAAGTATGATGGAAAGTACAAACAAAAAAAACAAATTTATTTATTTATATGTCTATCCTATTCAGTTTAAAAACTGATGTACAAAGGACAACAAATTTCGTAATCCATTATTGCTATTATAAAACTAATACTAATAACATTTTAAAGTATATTCATTGTTATCTCAGTTGTTATTTGTGTTATTGTGAGGTATAGTTTCGATTTAATTATCAATTTCATAACTCCTAAGTTTGGTAGAAGATTGAAACAATAAGGTCGATATTGATAGTTGCGTATTTTGTCTATATTTAAAATATTATAAAAAGTGTTATACAAAATATATAATAATTGATTTGAATACCTACTAGGGGCGCGATTGATGCATAACGGTTAGGCCCCTGCATTGTCCCTGTTTATTCTTAGGATTCGTTTATCCCTTCAAAAAAACACAAAGCAGAACAGTTCTTAGAGTCGTTATTAACTTGTTTTTTACGTGCCCCTTAGAGGTTAAATACGTCATGATAATTATGATGAAACTATTTGTAAGTGTTATTTTTTGTTATCATAAGTTAAACGATGATGACATGTTAGGGGGCTAGTATAGCAGAGGAGAGCAGAGATCTAGTCCAACTGATTTAGAACCAAGTCAAAACTGTCACAATCACACACAATGCCTAACTTTGCTGTCTGTCTGTCTGTCTGTCTGTCTGTCTGTCTGTCTGTCTGTCTGTCTGTCTGTCTGTCTGTCTGTCTGTGCGTGTGTCACGTCTCACGATATTAAACAAACATGAGTTTGTGACATGTGTTTTGTTTGTTGACATTGTCCTGCAACAAGGATGATACAGAACGTAGTTATAATTAATTGCTTCCTCCTTTGTAAATCAGTTTTTTAGCCGAATTGGATATACGTTAAATAAAATATAAATACATATACGAACGTGTTTGCGACCTCGGTGCCATAGAAACCCGGCACCTCCACCAAAACATTAAATATTGAGATACAACATTGTTTAAAGTAAGCTACGCTCCCTGTTTTGTGTTCTCCCATACCCTACTTGTTTGATTTCCTCAGTTAAAGATAGAAGAGTCCATTATTACATTTATTAAACATTAGTTGATATACAAATCTTAATTTTTTTTACAAAACAACTACGTTTCATGAATGAAAAGCTATTTCCGTCAAGTTAATAAGAAAATCATAGTATCAAAAATATATTTAAACCAAAGATGTTGGAATGAATAGTTTATAGTAATTAACACAAGCAAAGACAATATTATAATTGCCAAGGTAGACAAAATATCGAATCAAGGTGATATAAAACTAATTCTTGTTTATTAAAATTAATATTACCTATTTATTAAAGGGATCCACTTTGGAGGAACATGGGTGCTACGTTACCTGATGCACGTGTCAGTTTTACGCTGGTTCTTTTAGTTTCCTTTTCTTTCAACGTGGTTCCTTTAATAATTCATGCATGGTCAGATATTGGTAGAAAGTACCACGTTGGAAGTGGACTTGCAATATTTGCCCCATGCGGCGAGGTCGGCAGTAACTTAAAACCTTCTTCACACTATCTACCTCAAATCCAGGTTTACCAACTGCAAGAAATATCGCCACACCGTCACGTATCTCATTGTAAAATGGCAGGAATTAGACGTGCTATAGGCTGGGAATGAGTAATGCGTCTTGCTAGAAGTAAGCGTACGGTGGCTGAAATATTGTTCCTTCTCGCGCTGAGGGGAAATTTATGGCGAGAAATGTAAATCAACTTCTGGGGAAACGTTGTCAGGGAGTTTTGTGTTCATTTTCGCTTTGTAAAAAAGCAATATTTAACGGAAGAGTGGACCTAGGTTTCAGTCCTCAAAGAGTTTGCTACAACATTGTAGCTTTTAGGTCGTGTATTGTGGTTTAGCATGCAATGTAATAAATAATATATGAATGTGTTCATGGTTGTGTTGGTAAATTCTTAATTTTGACCGAATGCCACAGAATCCGGGGATAATAAAAGCTACTGGTATTAAAAGCATTCGTGAGTAAACATGTACACGTTACGCATGAAAAACATCCCTGACAAATTATTAATAAGGCTCTATTACAGACGTTGTTACTCTTGATAAAACATTCACGAATATTGAAAATAAATATGCATACTCCGTTTATCTGGCTTTGAAACCCGGGGCTATTTAAAACATGATATTCATTACGGTTTCGCGCAACAAATGTTCCCTCTTCCGGGGTTCTAAACAATGACGGCGTAGTTTAATAGCAAACATTTAGTAGAAAATCTTGGTGCGGGAAACGGAGAGAATTGCAAAGGCCTTTTCTAGGATTGTGTTCGTTTGGCGATACACGTTGGTCAAGACACTTTTTGCTTGGATACCAACACTTTGTAGCATTTTCTTGCATTTATTTTTGTAAAGTACTTCAAAATCTTGTTCATGAGGTTTTCTTGCACTTTTAATTTTTCAAATATCACAATGCTTACATAAACAGAAAAAAAGGAACAGAATAATCTTGATTTCAGTAAAAAAAAAAAACAGCATTTGGTAGTGTGTTAAAAAATATATTCGACTGGTACAGCACCTAAAGCCCAAAACACTGTTTGCACAGCATTCTTTCGCGAGGAAGTAAAAAAACAATTTAGTCTACTCTCTTCTTTCGCTTCCCCACACCCAGTGAGCCTGGCCCGCTCCCAATCTCCGCTGTTACATAGAACTAGAACCGCCCTAGAATATATTATATAATTTAGGTAAACGATGATATATGTGTCTCTCAAAGTACAAACAAGTTCAATTATTCACGAGAACCGGCTGGTTAATGTTTTTCGCGGCACATGTGCTTTGTGGGTTGGTTGGTAGCAGTGCTCTAGGTGCACGAATGTGTGTGCCGTGGCACCCACCGCCTTATCGATCTACAAACATACGTTAGGTTTAGTGTGTGTGTAAAGCGAGGTGGCTGTGGATCTCGCGATAATACCACGCATTTAAATCAACACGCCATGCAACTGAGTCAGTGGTGAGTGTTTCGTACCCTGATAACCGCAGCGAACCGACTGAAAGATAGTGATACCCAAATGTTACACCGAGTTTTCGCTTCACAGGCGGACGTCATAAGCTCACTAAATGACAGAGTTGAAAAAACCGTTTCCACCCCCCCTTATCTTTATGGGCTCGGGTATGCTGGAGGCATGTTGACACGTGATGAGAGAGGTGGGGGGGGGGGGGTTCGCGCGCTCTAGCGACCGAACACCGGACTAATCTTCTAACGCACATAGTCGTTATGTTAAACTACGATAGCGGGGAGCACACAAGACCAGAGTTAGGTAATGAAATTTTACATCCGCTGTCTAAATAAATTCGCACCTCTAGTAGAAGTCCTATTGATCATGATTTTTAAAGCTTTCTATAAACATTTATCTTTCCCTTACTCAAAATCTATTTTATTACTTCGTTGTAGATAATCTGTACACATTTATCTTTTGATTGACGATGTATTGGTTGATAGTCAAGTTTCATTCAATTCACACACGCGGCTTGTTAAAGATATAATAAGAATTCATTGTTAGGGAGCAAAGCTTCTTTCTATATCAGCATCACTTTTCTGTATGTCTGTCTGTATGTCCGTCTGTCTGTATGTTTATGTGACACATCTCACGACACAAACCGAACACTATCTACGATGGACGGGCGACGAGAATTACAATAATATTGCATTAAACCTCCATAATTTTGTAACCTTAATTTACATAATAACTATTCTGTAAGTTTTAAATTTATATTATTAGTAATTTTCTTCAATTTGCATCTACCATATTATTCTATTTTTTTGTTCGGAAATTAATTTCTAAATGCCATAAATTTTGTTATGACCTGTATTGTAACTTTGTGCCTTCTGCACTATATAATAGCCATTTAATTTACTATATTTATTCTAGCTTAAGTTAACTAGTAGAAGTTTTCTTCTTACGATTATATTATATTGCACTTGTAGGACTACGGTCCCATTATCAATAAAGATCAAATTATTTGTATTAAATTATTATTTATTAATTGGCATTCTACTTCAACAAGGATGAGGACATAATAATACTGGTGACTCTAGTCTCGGTCTAGCGTCACCTAAAGTTGACGTGAAATACCCGGTACCTCCACCACAACGAGACTGTGAGAGCTTTAGAGTGCGATCCGACGACATAACGCTGGCATTTAAATAAACACGCAGTTTTGAGTCTGTGTTTATCATGTATCAATCTGATACAACATTCATTCCTTTGGATAAGAGGATAAATGATAGAAAATTATTCAAAATCCGTTTTGCCTTATTTGATTTTATTATTTACCTTCTGAAGCTAAGCCTCGATTGAAGAGTCTATATTGCCTTTCTCCATCTGTAATATACGATCAAACCCTCACAATTTCTCTCTGTTATCATATCGTTCTAAATAAAAAAAATTCATAACAAGAACAAATAAAAGTGCCCGCTTAATTCATCAAACTTTTGTTCACGACGCAATAAATATAATTTAAAAGCCATTAGTCCAGTAGTTTATTGTCCGGGACGTAACACACTCGAACAATGATTGGGTTGATAAGGCGCTAAGTATGCTGTAAAAGTACAAAGCGTACTTCAGTGCTTCACATAGTCTATGTTTTCATTCATTATTCTATATGAAAACCCCTGGAGTGACTCGTGTGTCACTAAGTGTGTTGTGTTGTATGAACAATATGTTGTTTATTTTTAAATTAATCCAGACTTTAAAAAAATCCATCTCAGCCGGGAATCGAACCCGGTTTTGGATTTTTTTAAATTTATTCTATGATTCCGGATGGTTTGTTTTACGTTTTGATCGAACTTTATAAAACCATTATTCAATTATTGAAATTACCTGATTCTTTCCAGCAAAACAATGTTGCATCCTCGTCTAATATAATGTTTTATAATAATTACCTTGCATAGCATTCTGCATTTAAAATGCACATTTTATTAATTTGCAATACCGTTTTGCCGATTAATATAAAATGATGACTTGTTTTATGATTGGTTTGCTCACTCTTTACACTCCACAAGGTCGAGAGCATAAACTCGCCTCTTACACCCGCCGGGTACAAAGTGTCTTACCCTGCTTGCACTTCATTGTTTGTACTCTGACCGGCAACTCGACCGCTGCTCGTGTGGCCAGGTAATTAAATAACTGGCGTTGTGTTTTACTCCGTCTGTTCGTTACATTCTTACACCGGGCTTCATTTCACTATCAACCCTTCACTTCACGTAACACAGAAATGTATTTACTTCATTGCTGAAACTCGCGTGATGCTAAACTGTTGTTAAAAAGCTTTAGGGCTTGAAGAAAATTGAGATAATAGAAAATTTAAAACTTTTAATAGATCATTATTTTCCCACTTGGAACTATTTTTTCCGCCATTTTACTTCATGATCGCCGTCTCAACTTAGTTTTAATTGAAAAAAAAAAACTTTAAACTAGCTAAAACCTAGCATTTCACGTACATTTTGTTATGTTGGCTTTCTTCGTAGACTGATTATTTAAATAATTGGCTTCCTACTTGAAGTAGTTTCGAGAAAAAGCAAACTAAGCTTACCTCTCAGATATATTATGCCTAATGATCGATGTCTATAATGTGGAAAAGTTCTTGAAAACATTCCACTTTCGAATTTCAAAGTTAACACGTATACAATCATTAAACACAATCACTTTTGAGAGTAGGCAAAATATTTGTATTTGCCATTTTAGAAATCTTTCTTTCTGTGAATCCCATATATTCAATATTTACCTAACGAATCTTCTACACAGACATTAGGCCCATTATTCCGATTAAGAAATTTGAGTTCTACATTGTCATAACAGAAACATTTATAAACAAATTAATAAATTAAATTGTGTATTATTCCAAATGCGTGGCATAACCCCCCCCCCACGTCACACGGTGCGTGGAGATGCGTATAGTGACTAGTCTCTATCTTTGCACAAACTTGCCCGAAGCTCTGCTCCTATAGAACCAAGTTCGCTGCTAGGAAATAATTAGGCGCGCATTGAAAGTGTGGCTCCTCCCGAGTTATAAGTTTGCTAGTTAACATTTATAATCGCCGTCCTGACGTGTTCGTAATTAAACCGAGACATAATAGATTGGGCATTCTCGGGGTTCCCTGGCCCTCGTGAACCACGGGGGGCCGTGCGGGGCCTCAGGATCTGAAGAGTTGGCAAATCTATACGAGTGTGAGAGAATAAGTAGATTCTATACAATGCTCAAGTTATGGAGTTATTAAACAATCATGATCGCGTGGCACACACTCTGATTGTGGTTTACCACTCGTATTCTGGATTTTGTTTACAATACGGGGCACAGCTGTGTATTACAATATGTTTAATTAACTACCAGCATTATTAAATTCAATCTTTATTGATAGCTGGCCAATAAGTATGGATGACCATGGGGATCCAGCGTACTAATAATACAAAAGTACATGTTTATAAAAATAAATAACTTGAGAAAATATTAACACAACAGTGTGAAACTAATGTAAACATTTTTGTAAAGATGATGAGCAAAAAAATGAGGGAATTTTTAATACGTGGGAACAATTTTTGTCAATTTAATGAAGGGGGATGAAATAGCCTTAAAAAAGGGCGAAAAAAAAAACAAATGCTGCACCTTTTTCACTACATTTGTCAGGGAAAAATTTTAATTTTAGCATTCTACGCTAAAGACTTTTTCCCGTTGGTGTTTTTTAGACTTTTAATTCCGCTTTTTAGTTTACATATTTCTTCCCATTTTTTCCTTGTTTTCCCCTTCACCTCCATATATATTAATAGTATTGGAGAATCGCTACTCATTAATCTTTGGTATTATTGTATGTTCTTTATTTATTTATTATTTGTTCTGCAACACATTCATTAGTTAAATGTGTCATTACTCATGAGGATGGCGGAAAAGAGCATAGCTGCAAATACAGTTGTTTATCATTGTTATGCTATGAATTATCTTTGTATGACATTATTATCTCTGAATATTATGTTCTTTGGATGTATTAATATGTATATGAATCGACAACCTTTGAGCGGTTGATTATTAAAAATACATTCATTGCATGAGTTACGCGTTTCGTGTTGTACGACTGTGTTAGAAGAGTACAAGAGTCCTGGCAAACAGCGTGTAGGCAGCAAGACTGATGTTGTGTTCCCCACGCCATAACTTAGAGTTAGCAATCGTGCGTCAGATTACCGTGACATTACCTAAAACACGCGTTGATCGCTTGTCCCGCCCAACCTAACTTACTTAGTTCACTTCAATTATCCTTATCTTAATCTGTTTTACACTCGGCTGTAATAGTTTGTTCTAAGTTGTTTAAATATAGGTAATTGGAGCGGTTTTTTCCCGCGCGATTGTAACAAGTTCGACTGTGGGGGGAGGGAGGGGGGGGGGGCAAAGGTGATTTACCGCCCCCAGCAGAGGTGGAGCGAAACTGATGCAGCCAACCTTCTTCGACTATCTCATGGAGAGCAATCGTTTTCGTTTACATTTTAAGTAGACGTGATTCAAGTAGAAATATTGCCCTGGGAGATCTGAATTGGATGCATATTGAGCATTTGGCTCACACACCACATGAGTTCATATCACATATAATAGCTTGGATTTATTTATTGACTGCAGAGTGCTAGAACACGAAGGAGATGGACGACTCTTGAACCCCAGGCAATTCGAGGCCCACATTAACACATGCGAAGATCCATGCATAGCGTTTAGAGACTTTTTACAAAAGTTGGTCATTACATTTTGAAGTTTTTAGCCTACTGAAGAAGTGATTTTTCCTTCGATTCTTCGTTTTTGGAGGGATTTGTTATTTAGCTTATTTTAAATTAAAGGAAGCGTGTGAGTTTTGTAAGAAGTATAAATATAACATGGCATTGCAATCACCTAAAAGATTATTATTCTCGTATGCGGTACATTTTTCGCTTCCATAAAGCCCCGCATAATTTTCGGTATTGTGATTGTAAAATGTCAGTGAAAACGAGAATTCGTCTGACCCGGTGTAGCAGGGACCGAAACCCCCGGGATGGGATCCCCCCCCGGTACCCCAGCTCTGGGGATGGGATCCCCCCCCGGTAGCCTACCCTGGGGCGGATACCCTACGCGGGGCTAGGAAAAACCCCCCACGTTAACGTGTTATTAGACAAAATGGGGTATTTGGCCCCCTAGGGCAGATCCCCCCCACGAAAACGTGTTAAAAGACAAAAAAGGGGGTACGGGGTCTCTGGGGCTGGAAAACCCCCCACATAAACGTGTTAAAAAGACATAGGGGGTACTTGATCCCTAGGGATGGATACCCCCCACGATTCTTTTAAAAGACAAAGGGGAGGGTACTTGGTCCCTGGGTTTGGAATCCCCCCCATACAAGTGATAAAGACGAAAGGGGGGTAGATGGTCCCTAGGGATGGAATACCCCCCAGATATAACGTGAAAAGCCCAAAAAAGGGGGTATTTGGGTCCCTAGGGCTAGGATCCCCCCCCACGATATAACGAGAAAAAACCAAAGGGGGTATTTGGGTCCCTAGGGATGGGATACCCCCCGATATAACGTGTATAAAACGAAAGGGGGTGCGGGGGTCCCTAGGGGGGAATCCCCCCCCCCATGATAAAACCTTATAAAGACAAAGGGGGGTATTGGCCCCAAGAGGGGATCCCCCCACGTATAACTGTAAAAAGACAAAGGGGGTACTTGGCCCCTAGGGGTGGAATACCCCCCACGATATAACGTTATAAACGAAAGGGTGTACGGGGTTTCCCTAGGGAGGGAAAAATCCCCTCCATGAATAACGTGTAACAAGAAAAAGGGGGGTACTTAGTCCCCTAGGGAGGGAAAATACCCTCCATGATATAACGTGTAAAAAAGAAAAAAAGGGGGTACTTGGTCTCTGGGGCAGGATCCCCCCACGATAAAACGGTTAAAAACAAAAGGGGGTATTGGTTTTCCTGGGTTGGGGATACCCCCACGATATAACGGGTAAAAAGACGAAAGGGGTACGTGGTCACTAGGGATGGAATCCCCCCCATGATACGTGTAAACAAGACAAAAGGGGTACTTTCCCAGGGTGGAAACCCCCCCTGTTTAAAAACGGGAAACAAGACAAAAGGGGGTATTTGTTCCCAGGGCTGGATACCCCCCCCCGATAAAAACTTTAAAAAAGACAAAAGGGTACTTGTCCCTGGGGATGGAATACCCCCCACGATAAAACGGTATAAAGACAAAGGGGGACTTAGTCCCTAGGGTGAATACCCCCCCGATATTCTGTAAAAAGACTAGTCCCCCAACCGGAAAGGTGTACGTGGTCCCTAGGGAGGGAATACCCCCCAAAATAAAACTGAAAACAAAAAAAAGGGGGGTTTTAGTCCCTAGGGGATGGAAACCCCCTGATAAGGAAAAAAGAAAAAAGGGGGACTTGGTCTCTAGGGCTAGGATCCCCCCCACGTATAATTTTAAAAAGACAAAAGGGGTACTTGGTCCCTAGGGATGGAATACCCCCAGATATAACGTGTAACAAGACAAAAGGGGGTCTTTTTTCCCTAGGGGCTAGGATACCCCCCCGATATAAGGGGTAAAAAGAAAAAAGGGGGTACTTGGCCCAGGGGGGTCCCCCACGTTTAAAAAACGTGAAAAAGAAAAAGGGGGGTACGTGGTCCCTGGGGTTGGAATCCCCCCCATGATAGTGTAAAAAGAAAAAAGGGGTATTTAGTCCCTGGGGTGGAATACCCCCTATATAACGTGTAACAAGAAAAAGGGGGACTTTTTCCCCTATGGCTGGTACCCCCCCACGATAATAACGTGAAAAAAGAACAAAAGGGGGTATTTGGTCCCTGGGGATGGAATACCCCCCCACGAAAAAGTTATAAAGACAAAGGGGGTACGTGGCCCCTAGGGATGGAATACCCCCCATGATACGTACAAGAAAAAGGGGGTCTTGGTCCCTAGGGTGGAAACCCCCCCATTAACGTGTAAAAAGACAAAGGGGGTAGTAGTCCTGGGGTAAAAATCCCCCCCACGATAAACTTTTATAAAACGAAAGGGGTGTACGGGCCCCTAGGGATGGAATCCCCTCCTGATTACGTGAAACAAAAAAAAAAAGGGGGTACTTAGCCCCTGGGAGAATCCCCTCCATGTAAAACTGAAAAAAGCAAAAGGGGGTATTTGGTCTTAGGGCTGGGGATACCCCCCCGAATAAGTTAAAAAGCAAGGGGGGGTACTTGGTCCCTGAATGGGTACCCCCCCATATAAACGTGTATAAAACGAAAGGGGTACGTGGCCCCTGGGATGGAATACCCCCCATGCGTGAAACAAGAAAAAAGGGGTACTTAGTCCCTAGGGAGGGAATACCCCCGAATAACTGTAACAAGAAAAAAGGGGGGTCTTTTTCCCGGGGGTAGGATACCCCCCCCCCGATATAAGGGAAAAAGACAAAAGGGGTATTTGGGGGCCCCTGGGGAGGGGATCCCCCCCACAAAAAACGTGTATAAAGACGAAAGGGGGTACGGGGTCCCTAGGGTGGAATACCCCCATGATATAACGTGTATAAAGACAAAGGGGGACTGTTCCCTAGGGATGGGACCCCCCCCACGATATAACTGTATAAAGACAAAAAGGGGTTTGGTCCCTAGGTTTGGGATCCCCCCAGATATAACTGAAAAAAAATACGAAAGGGGGGTACTGGGTCCCTAGGGAAGGGAATCCCCCCACGATATAACGTGTATAAAGACAAAAAGGGGGTCTGGTCCCTAGGGATGGAATACCCCCCTGATCGTATCAAGAAAAAAAGGGGTACTTAGTCCCTGGGGGTGGATACCCCCTATATAAACGTGTAAAAAACAAGGGGGTACGTAATCCCTGGGAGGGAAATACCCCCCCAAAATATAACTGTAAAAAACAAAAGGGGTATTGGCCCCTAGGGAGGGAAATACCTCCACGATAAAACGTGTATAAAGACGAAAGGAGGTACTTGGCCCCCTGGGAGGGAATCCCACCCCGATATAAGATGTATAAAGACAAAAGGATACTTGGTCTCTAGGGATGAATACCCCCCACGATATAACGTGTATAAAAGAAAAAAGGGGACTTGGTCTCTAGGTTTGGAATTTCCCCCTCACGAATAACGTGTATAAAGACGAAAAGGGGTCTTGGTCTCTAGGGAGGGGAATACCCTTTCACGATATAAAAGTGAAAAAAAGACTTGATTATAAATTAACGTTTAAATCAATGTGAAACACACAGCCGCAGGAAAGATAAACGGTTTTTGGAATTTCTTGAATTAAAACCCATTTTGAAATTTTCCATTTTTTTTATTATTCTCGCAATGATTTTTTAAAGTTTTTTTTTCCAACCGGGTGCAAATATCAAAAAAAAAATATTTTTTAACCCATGAAAATTTTAAGTACTATTGATATTGCCAACCATTCAGCAAAATCATCACACCTGATGCGTTTTTTTGAGATTAAGCCTTTTTTTATTCTGTATAAATTTTTTTAAATGTAAATTTAAATTAAATTTTTTGTTTGGGCTTTTTTCAGTTTTAATTTTTTTGGTTGAAAAAGGTTTGGGCTTTTTTATTTACAAGTTTTTTGTTTTGTGGCTTTTTATTTATTTTTTTATTTAATTTTTTCCTATATATTTTTT
Organism: Sweltsa coloradensis; assembly: GCA_024449915.1. Lineage (NCBI taxonomy): Eukaryota > Metazoa > Arthropoda > Insecta > Plecoptera > Chloroperlidae > Sweltsa > Sweltsa coloradensis. The sequence continues at coordinate 714,532 of JAMZAV010000082.1, forward strand.
TTTAAAAGATCAATACCATTTTTTTTTAAATTTAATATTTACTTTTTTCCCAACAATACATGAAGGTAATGTACAAGTGTTTCAAAGTAATGTATTAGCTTAAAAGCAACGTCAATTGTGTAGATTTTGATATACCTAGTGTTTTATCATTTCGTTAAAAAATTAATTAAAAAATTGAAAATGGACGCTTTAATTTATTTTTGTCATGTGGAGGGATTATTTATTTCGTTTTTTGGGGATGTTTAAATTGAGCGAGCGTAGCGACGTCTCCCTTGACTTTACGGCTCGAATGTCTGTTTTTTGTTTTTTTTGTTTTTTTCTGTTACTGCTTCGGTTAGGTCGCACCGTTTCTCTGTTGCCCTAAATTTTTTGACCATGTACATCCCCCCTATGGGGGTTTGCGTATAGTTTTTGAACAAAATCCGATTTTTGGTTTTATTAAAAAAAATAAAAAAATAAAAAAGTTTCGATCGTTATGAAATTATCGGGGTTTAAAAGTACAAAATTCTCTTCTATTCAAAATTTTTCACTAAATCGTCAAGACCTTTAAAAGACTTTTTGGTATGAAAGGGGAATGTCGTACTGGGGGTCGTTTGCACGTCCCGGTGCTCGCTAACAACCGACGGGACTTTACTTTTTTCCCTAGTTTTTTAACTTCTGGTTTTGAATTGCAAGGGAAATTAATTTTCAAATTTTGTTGTTTTTTCCATTTTATGTTTCATTTTTCTTTTTTGTATATTTAAAATCCTCCAAATCCTCGAAACCTCGGGTTTTGGACGAATTTTATACGTTTTTTAAACGAGGTTTTAAAAACCTTTATTTACCCCCCCAAATAAAATTTTAATAAAAAAGTAATAATTGCTTTGGTTTTACTAACTAAAAAGGGATGGACACATTTCTTTCAAAAGGGTTTTGTTTTTCCGAAAGACACCAAACGCCATAGCGACCAATGAAATTTAAAGTAAACCAATTTGATCCAAATAAATCAGATTTGAAGGAACGTATGCGATGCTATTTGTTTCGTTGTTGGGGCGAGACCAGAACCCCCAGAGTTTTTTTCCCGGGTCGTGGGCGGTCTTGAGGAAAGCGCGGTTTTTAAAAATTATATCATTGAAAATCAGGGAATTATGTCCACTACCGAAAATGTTCCTGAAATTCACATGGGTCACATAAAAATTTAAACATTTCCTTTTATTTTTTATTTTGTAAAAAGATATGATTTTTGTAAATTTTACGAGATATCACAATTTTCATAAAAAACACGGGCCCTTTAGAAGCGCCCATTCCCTACCAATGCAGTTCCCAAAAAATCAACGTTGAGTGAAACAATAAAAACAATCCCAGCGGGCCCCGAAGGTCGACCGGTCGCCTTTACGGGGAACACAACCAAAGACTTCTTTTTGTACCGGGGGATTGTAGGTGTTATTGCCAAGTTTCTATAGTTCTTGTTTTTGGGGGTATTATCCCTACACCCCGGGAATTTAAAAAAAAAAAAATTAAAAAATTTTAAATTTTAAAATTTTTCATTTTTTCACTTTTCTATTTAAAAAACACATGATATCAAATAATTTTTATAACTATTTTTTTTATGCTCGTGACTCAAAATGCTTGTAATATGCCTAAAAACTACAAGTTGTTGTCAAACTCACTGCATTTCTCAGGATACCTTTTTAGACCATTTATTTTCTTTGGTCTGATTTGATGTATAAATAAAGAAGAGAATCGAGTTTTTTTTTTTTTAATGAAGAAATGGGTTTATGATGAAAAGGGAGTTTTTTTTAAATTTAAATTTTTAAATTTTCTTTTTTGAATTTTTTTTTTTAAAAATATTTGAAAAAAACGTAGATTTCAATTAAACAAAACTAAAAAATTCAAAAACCCCATTCAAACATCAATCACAAAAATACTCTGCACACATCATTCCAACGAAATTACGAAAAAACGGAAAAAACATCAAATCTATACAAAATTTAGTATTGGGCCCTTTACGCCAATCTCCATTGTTGAAATAGGGAAAACGATAAAATCCCGCCGCGTTGATGGATACCTTTTTAAGTTTTTTTTTTGCGTGGGGATATCTTTCTTTTGCAAAATGCTTTTTTTTTCGCCTACCATTTTAGGTGATGTTTTTCAAAATGCTATTGTTACCTGTCAATTGGTATTATTTCCGTAAAACTTGTATTAAAAGCTTTTATTTTTTAAGTTCTGGCTACTTTTTCTACTTTTTCTTTCAAAGGTACTAAACACCAAAACCTTAATGTCCATGCATAATAGAACGTTTAGCCCAACCCGTTTGGGCAGAATTGGGGCCCCAAATGGCACGAAATTCGAAAAAAATCAAAAAACCCTTTTATTAAAAAAACTTATTTCTATGATCTGGCAGCTTTTTCATTTTTCTTTCAAAAAAAAGTACATCACCATAACCTCAATGTATGTGAAAAATGAAAGTTTTTAGCTCCCCCGTTTTTGGTCAAAAAAAGGCTTTAAAAGTCACGAAAATATCGCCTAAAAATCGAAAGAAAAAACGTAAAAGTCGATATTTATGGAAAAATTTCATCGATTTTTACCCAAAAAAAAGTAGCATCTAAGGTTTAATGATTTTCGAAGGTCCCCCCCAAATTTTTATTAGATCGGATATGCCCCCTTTGCCCGGGAGAGAGCGAAAACGACAGAAAAGCAAAAAAAAAAAAAACCTAGCTAAAAATTTTTGGGGGGGGCGGGTGAAATTGAAGTCTTCCCTTCGCTCATCCCCCAAAAAAAAAAAATACATTTTCATAAAAAAAAAAATCATTTAAATTTAAAAAGGCGAAACATAAAAAATAAAAAAAGATACTAATTTTATTTGGTAGAATTTTTTTTGCTAGGGGATACAAATCATTAAATACCCGTAAAAGTCATATATTAAAAACCTTTATTTCTATGCCTTTCACCCTGGCCCAAGTAAACCTTCGTCGTTTAACAGTTTTCGGTGGGTATTTCCCTTCCCCGGGGGGCCAAATACACCCCCTTTTCGTCTTTATACCTTTTTTATCTGGAGGGTATTCCCCTCCCTGGGACCAAGTTCCCCCTTTTTTTCTTATTACACGTTATATCGTGGGGAGTATTCCGCCCTAGGGATCAAACCCCCTTTGTCTATTAACACTTAAACTTTGGGGGGGTTTCCCAGCCCCGGGACCAAAAACTCCCCTTTGGTAAAAATTCTCGGTTTTAAATGGGGGGTTTTCCTACACTAGGGGCCAATACCCCCTTTTTGCTTTTTACACGTTTATCGTGTGAGGGATTCCACCCTAGGGGGCCAAGCCCCCCCTTTTCGTCTATCACGTTTTTATCTTTGGGGGTATTTCCACCCTAGGGACAAGTACCCCCTTTTGTCTTTTTGACGTTTTATCGTGGGGGGTTCCTGCCCTAAAACCAAATCCCCCCCTTTTTTCTTTTAAAACCGTTATGTTGGGGGGTATCCTACCCGGGGCCAAGTACCCCCCCTTTTTTCTTAAAACCGTTATATCGTGGGGGGGACTTAGCCCTAGGGGGCCAAATACCCCTTTTTGTTTTTAATAAACGTTATATCTGGGGGTTTTCCCTAGGGACCAAGTACCTCCTTATGTCTTAATACCGTTTATCGTGGGGGGACCCAGCCCCAGGGACCCCAAATACCCCCTTTTGTCTTAAAACACGTTTATCGTGGGGGGATCCTAGCCCTAGGACCAAAAACCCCCTTTTGCTTAATAACGTTATATCGTGGGGGGTATCCTGCCCTAGGGGCCAAATCCCCCTTTTTTCTTAAAACCGTTATGTCGTGGGGGGGGGATCCAGCTCTAGGACCCAAGTACCCCTTTTTTCTTAATACCGTTAATCGTGGGGGGGATCCTAGCCCTAGGGGACCAATTACCCCCTTTTGTCTTTAATACAGTTTTGTGTGGGAGGTATTTTAGCCCTAGGGGCCAAAACCCCCTTTTTTCTTAATCACGTTTATGTCGTGGGATGTAATTTAGCCCTAGGACCAAGTACCCCCCTTTTGTCCCAAATACACGTTATATCGTGGGGGGATCCTAGCCCTTGGGACCAAGTACCCCCCTTTTGTCTTAATAACGTTATATCGTGGGGGGGACCACCCTAGGGACCAATACCCCCTTTTGTCTTATACACGTTATGTCGTGGGGGGGATCCCAGCCCTAGGACCAGTACCCCCTTTTGTCTTTAAAACACGTTTATGTGGGGGGTTCCTACCCTAGGGACCAAATACCCCCTTTTGTCTTTTTAAAACACGTTTTTCGTGGGGGTATCCATCCCTGCGTGGGGACTCTCCCCAGGGCTAGGATACCCCGGGGGGGGTATCCATCCTAAGTTTGGTATACCGGGGGATTCCATCCCCCGAGCGGGATCCGGGGGTATCTATCCCGGGGGGGTCTGGTCCCTGCTACACCGGACCTCCACCAAAAGTCTAGACTTTTCAACTTGTCTGATGGTATTCGGTGTCATTTCAAACCGCTTTGAATAAACTACAAACATTTTAATTTCACCCTTTTAAAACTAATTTTCGACCTTGTTCTCGATAGTTAAGGTAGGGTATACCGTGAAGTATGCGCCACATTGCGTCAACGTGATACCGCAGCCTCTAGCAGCGAGACACAAATAGAGCAATGTGCAACCTAATGTAGCTTAGCTTTTAGTTTCATTACGTGAGTCTTACGGTCAGTCTGAAGGCTAGGGTCACTGATCTAGAGGCTGTTAGGGTTTTACATCCAATGTATTTTCAAGCCCAGCCGTTTTATTGGAAACGCAATAAGCCTAAAAGGGTATAAACTTCCTTTTAGCAGAACATCTTTTTTCCGAAACATCTCCCAGTTTAACAGTGAATCTATCTAGTTTTTAAAATGTTTTGTTTTTCCAGTGCCATCCACACGGGACTCTCTCTCTCTCTCTCTCTCTCTCTTCTTCTCCATACTATTCACTTTGATACAGCAATAACAATGTGTCTGCTTCTCATTATACGCCGCGCACCGTGGCCCACAAAGAAAGCTGGCAGGCCTATACCGAGGTCATTAAAAATATCCCGGCCTGTTGTTTTACAACGGCGACTACCCTGTGCATTACACGCTCGTCGTACGTGGTTGATATTCCTCCTAGTTTGGTTTATTCATAGACTCCCGCGCGCGCACAGAGTAAACGTAGCCCAAGCAGATCGCACTCGTCCCAAGGAGACTTAATTCTTCTTCTTTTTAACCCACCACCAAGTGCTCGGTTCAGCTGTCTCTGATTTTCATGTTATGTAGAAATATATAAGATATATTCGAGTGGTATATATATATTTTGTAAGAGATGATGGAGCGAACGTGCAGCCTTCTCCTAAGAGCACTCAGCTCGGTTCTGCTCTCGTCTCGTCTCGTATCGCTTCGACATAAAATCCAAAACGTCTTCGCCGCGGTCAGCCAAGTGGAAACGCGCGTGATGTGAATGTCGCCGTAATCCCGTGATGTGGGGTGGGTTGGGATCTATCATGGCTACCACTTTTTTTTCTTAAAAAACAAACTCACTCTCCCAGTTGTCGTATCTGTATTTCCACGTAAATAAACGCTCAACGTGGAAATTGTTAGCAGGTTGTGAAAGTATAGTATACGTGGTTGCACTTGGGCGCACATACACACAAACACACATAATGCACAACTATGGCTACATCTATATTTATATGATAAAAGTGACTTTATAATTATAATCCGTTTATTGTATATGTATATTTGGTTACATTAAAGCCTGTTTATCTTGATATGTGTGGTTTGCTGTTCCTGATTTTTGGAAAATCTCGCATTCGTTTCAGTGGGATCGTCTAATAAATCATTCTTTTCTTTTCGTTATTCTTTTTCCCCCTTCTTTATTTTTGGTTCATTAATTAATTGCATTTAATATCCTTTTTGAATTTGTTTCTAGCATAATTGTGTTTTCACAATACATTGTTGTAATATTAGTATTTCAAATATTTACTTAACTGTAGTTCATTGTTGTGTCTGCATCTATGTGATTATACTTAATTAGATTTATTTATTTGTCCTCCTTTGTAAATCAGTTTTTAACTGAATAGGATAGACGTTAAATAAATCAATCAATATGTAAATAAAAATAAATGGTAAACTACACTTGCGGGACGTAGGCTTTTGTCATGTTCCCAACTTCCAGTCTGGTCACCAAATGGTTTAAAATTAAAGTGCGATGTGTGGCTCGTTGGTCTGTTGCACTCGGATGAAATATTAAATGGTGGCAGCGGTGGACCGAACAATATGCAACTGTGAATGTATTGCATTGCATCGCTCGGTATCCTACCCCACCTCGTATATTATCTTCGAAATTATTTAGATGTCAAATTATTCGCCCAGTGAGTATATAACATAAATTTACATTAGGTATAATTTAATTTTCTAAGTCTGTGTAAGAAACTGAAACGAGGGCTCAATGGCAGCAACAACAAGCGAATTAACTTCTACTTCTATTCACTGGCGGCGCTCGTATATCTTTTTGTGGTACGCTAGTCTTGTGGTTTCTATGCTGCCCCATTGCACGAGGGTCGCGGTTTAGGGGGGGGGGGGGTAGGGCTTAGGGCAGAGGCTTTTGACGGACCGAGCATGATTTAGATACGGCTACGTCATACAAACAAAGATGTGGAGGTGAATCTAGAGCGGTTCAAGTATTACGTGGTTGTAAACTACCCCAAAATATTTCTTAACATAATAAATATAGTCTTATATTAGTCATTTTACAGTTCTATACCCATGTTTGATATTTCTTCGATTATCATTTATTCAAAGAATCTATCTGAGATTAGACAGCAATCGGACGGAGTGAGAAACTTTTTCTGTATATGTTTATTAATATTACATCACACATCCACTTACACTTTTACTGTCCAACTTTTACCTTTTGTTTTTTTTATCCTTAGGTTGTTACGAAATGGTCTCATTACTGTACTTAAACTAAACTTGAAAAAAGTACATAATTGTAAAGCGTGCCTGTGTACTGAAGTGTTTTGTCTATAGCTACACATACTTCTCTCATGTATTCTATATTTCGTGCCTGACTCTTATGGACGTGCAAATATTTCTACCCAGGTAATCAGCTCTCCAACTCTGACACAGACTTTGATTTCTCATTGTTATTCGACTTCCATCTGACGCACAGAAATTCACCGTCGGCTGCTTAACTTTTTAAAAATGTTTTGGACGTGTTCGTTGATTTGCGAAGGGTGGGCTGTTCTGTGGTGAGGATTCACCAGACCTCCGGATAAATAGATAATGGGAAACATTAATTAAAACAGCCATGCCTCTCTAAAATATGCATTGTTTTTCATCATAATTGCCTTTTCGTTCTGCCGTGGCGTATGCTGCCCCTGTAAACACAAACTCTGGAAATACGTTGTTTTTCGCTACGTTTATTATTTCGTAATTTGAACAGTTCAGTATGATGTTTTATTTGAAACACACCATTAATGTATTGTTATAGTTTGCGCAATACTTGTTTTTAGTATAATTCATTCGATATTTTATTTCAATTTGTCTCTTTATTTCCCGTCCACATCGAGTTGTAATACTACGATGTGAACATAGATACTAATCATCGTTCCAATTATACAATTACTCGGTAATCAATAACAATTAGTTCACATTAGCTTGTTTCATTAGCATTGTTAAACCTAATGTGAGTGAAGACCATTTTGTACTTATTACCTCATCCAATTGCTTACTAATATATGTTATTACCATTTCCAATCCATCAACTGTATCGATTGTTGACGTAATAACTTACTAATGCATGGCATAAACACATACATCTATAAACTCTCTTATTGAATATTAAGTATATTCTATAAGTACTATGCTGAATCTCGCAATAACTTGTGTTGTCTGTTGTTACAATACTCAATAATAACTCGGACACAAGACTATAATATAATCCTCGTATTTATTGATAGAACGGACACATTACACGCTTACTTCGGATACACAATTACAAACACACCAATGACACAATCGGATATCGGACATTCTTACTCAGCTTCAACTACTTATGCGCGATGGGGCCTACCCACGCCATAATGTCTCGTCGCTGCTCGCGAGATCTCGTATTCAAGCTCGTTCGGGGCCATGCGGAAATATTCAAATTACAAATAGTTCGGAAATAGCTCACACTTGTAATTGATGTTACATTGTTTATTGTTCATCACCACCCCTTGATATCGTTTTCTGTGTCATACATTATGTCCCCTTCACCTTGCCATTTATTTTTAGACATATTTAGGGTATTGGTAAAATTAAAATTAAATAATTAAAATAATAAATAATCCAATTTTACTCAATGAAAGTTTACTTTAAATGGGTTATTTAATCCTTTTTAGGATAGTGGTAAACATATCTACCACCAATCAAAATCTACATAATTTAATCTGCCAGTTTTTCATACTTTCGACCCGGGTATAAAGATGCTTTGTCTTGTTATCCAATTGATAAAATCTTCCCCTTCTAAATTCTGATATTAGAATGATTTTTGTAAAAGGTTTCTAAAATTAAATTCTGTATAAAAACCCAAAAACACACAAATTTCCTCGATGTCTTTGTTTCACTGTAGTAAACTCAATTTGAACATGTAAAAAAATTAATAAAATTAAAAAAATGTTATGTTAACTATTTTCTTGTGTTTGTTCTAGTGAGTGGATCGACCTCGTTGAACCACGTGTTGCATTCTGCTTGAGTCGCGCAGTACCGTATCGTCTATCTTCCCTGTCTTCGAGCAACCTTTGGCAAGTAAATTTGCTACTTTATGCGTTATGCATTAGTAAGTAGGTAAAGAGCCAGTAATTAAAGTCCGGAAAGTTGCGCGGCGCCAGCTGGGGGGGGGGGGGGGGGGAATGTCGCGGGAGATTCCCACCCCTCCTCGGAAGAATGACGACAAGACACTGACACTCGCAATGACGGGGAAACAAAGTGGCGACTACGATTAGCATATTGTTAACGTCGGGGGTTAACTCGGCTGTTGACTGAAACCACCCCTCTAACTCTAAGAATTATCCTCGAATAAGACACAAACTTGCCCCCTAATACACTCGCAAACAAGGGGGGATCAAGCAGACTCGGAAGTGGTTACTACATTTGCAGATACTAATTTTTAACTTGTATTTATTGTCAATATCTTTTCACATTTCACAATTATTATTTTTTTTTAAGTTTTACCTCTAGCATAGGAAGGAACCTATAAAAATATAATTGCGTGCTTTGATAGTCTCGTATGTTTCATAATGGTTATGTAAATAATATGTTTACAATAATTGAATTATTCCAAACAGGAAAGTTACTTACTTGTGCTGTTATTATTATTTAAACTTAAAGCTCTTTCATTTTCTTCTATGATAACTTATGTGTTACGGGTTCGAGTCCTAATTGCCCTGCGTCCATGTCTGTCGTCTGGAATACAACCTGGTTGCACTAATAGAGCTGTGAAGCTACCTCACCTCGAGCAGTAACAAGCGCGTCGTATAAATCAACCCCAACCACCGTGTAGACCTGGGCAGCGCATGCAGACAACCTACCTCATCCACATAATGATAATGCCAGGCTTAGCCGAGCCCAGCCGAATACAGAATCATAATAAATCGTTTGTTTTAATTAGCCTTTGTTATTTAGAGAACAGGCTTTATGTAAATGCGAAAAAATGGCTGGATATACAGATCTAGGCTAATTATTTTTTCAAAGCCGCATTCTTCGTCAAAGGGATATTTGGATTAACCAACAATTTAATTTCGAAAGTGGTACGAAATGGGAAATGCTGGTGCTTTATGGTGGGATCCAACCTTTGCTGCTTTCTAGTAAAGAGTTTTACTTCTAAAAGAACAGCGCAAACTTGTGAAATGCTGCAGAGTGTTCAGTCTTTGTCTGTGCATATATAACTAGACGAGTGAGAAGTTCAAGTCTATAGTTGCTGTGCGCTCTTCTAGTTGACTTGAAATACACTGAGCTCTGCTCTGCCACGTTGGTATCTCGCACTTCTCAACGCAGAGTGGGAGATATCGCTTCATCCTTTGTTAATTGTTCATCTTTTCCTATGTAAACCCATTGTATGGTTTTCAACACAATCATTTAACTGTTAGTTATCTCAGATCTTACTTTGGTTGTGCACAACAATGTGGACAAACTATGGCTGTTAATTCTACTTTCAGGGACTTGATTCATTGTTTCTAGGTTTTGTCCTGGGGTCAGTTTTTAAATTGGCAATGTATTCATAACAATGTTCGTATAAACATACTTATTTAGAATATACAAATATATATTAACTCATTTAAAACTTGCTTTTTATTCACATAAACTGACACAGCACACACACAGGGGTTTTGTATGAGGTTCTTTCTCATTGGTGGAGCTATGGAAATTTCGAATTTGGTCAATAGATTGGAACATCTTACCCATGCCTCTGGTAGATTAATGTTTTGGCTTGTATAAAGCTGATTATTCTAACTTTGAGTTTGAAAATGTATGTTGTTTGCACTAGAGAAAATGAGTTGCATATTCCTGTGGTAAAGACTCGAGACACCTTCCTCCTTGCGTCACCGACAGTGTTCGCTCTGATTCGGGAGGTCCCGGGTTCGAATCCCGTCGAGACCGGCAATCCTGACTGAAGGTTTTTTCCGAGGTTTTCCTCAGTCGTTAATGCGAATGCAAGGGATTGAGTCCTCTTAAACAGCCTCGGACATCCCTTCACAATTCTCCTATCCGCTAATAAGCCTAGTTAATCACCTGAAGAGGGTCATATCGGTTAAATCTGATGTGTATACTCTACAACGGGCATCCTACAAAAATTTAATTTTCCCCTTGTGTCATCAGTGCATTTAGCTCCGTCTGTGCAAGAGTCTTGTCCGTATCTTTCACATCCAACCTGTACGATGCATCTTGCCAGTGAACCCAGCCAATGTGTTATCCTGATGCTAGGTCACCCGAAACAAACCGATCCAACTCCAGAGAACTTGAACACTTTGCATTTGAAAACTTCGCAGACGACGCTAAAGAATTAATGCATCAAGTTTTCTTCTCTCCTTAGTGTTCAATTTTAACACCAGAGTCACAACATTAGCGTTAATTTGCACAAAAAAGTAATTAACTTAGTAAAACCATATTAGCAAAGATGCGTTATATGTGTTATTATGTACAGTGGAATAAACGACCAAGTTGATCTGTCTGTATTGACACATTGTAAAACACGGAGTACCAACCTAAACAATCGAACTTCCCCAATGTTCTGTTTCCTAGACCTACCGATGCTCTTTCAGTCAGTTAGTATTCAAGCCAATAAATACATAATGATCACACCCATTCAACGGCATTCACCAAGCTCTCGAGCGTGCTTCACCAAATGTTCGCTCGCTGCAGGGATAATTCGCTATTCTACCAGTATTGTTCTTGTCCCTGTAGTGAAACAAAGCTACCCGCAAAGTTGTCTGGCTCAAGCCGTGCGGCTCGGTGCACATTTAGGACACGCGCTCATCGGTATTGTCAGAGTAGAGCCATCCATATTGCATTGTAACCATTTCGAGTATTAAACACGAATGACGAGTTATCGATCATGAACGAGTGCGTTATGTGGCTACTTCACAAGAAGAGCGGCAGATAATTAACAATAGTCACTTGAACATAATGCGTTGTGTGATGGGTTATTAGGTTGTGTAAGGTAGGAAGTAGGAAACAGAGGTAGACTCAAAACAAATGCCCGTTGTAGTGGACACGTCAGTTTACAAGGAGTGACCCTTGTCAGTGGACTAACTATGGAAGAAAGGTAATAGGGTAAGTGTGAAGAGAAGGACCAGAAGCTGTTTGAGACGTCTTGATTATTGAAAAAAATTTCAGTCTGGATTGCCGATGGCGGGGATTGAAATTTAACCTCCGGAATCAGAGTTGCTCGCGTTACGCATGCCTAAAGAGTTTTCACTAAAATTAATACGTTAATATTACTGAAAGGAATGAGGTGAGAAGTGTGAATGAAATTTTTGTCCTCCTTTGTAAATCAGTTTTTTTAAACTAAATCGGATAGACTATAAATTAAAAATAAAAAAAATGCGACTATAATAAAAAGGGTTGTAAACTATAAAAAGGGTTGGGAAATAGCTAGTAGTACCTAGTATGTCTAGTATGTGACTAGTAGTGACTAGTATGAGTCTAGTAGTGACTAGTAGTGACTAGTATGTGACTAGTGTATGTCTAGCACTATGAGATGACGAACCGAGGTCGCGGAAGTGTCGTCGACATCGCATGGAAAGTTCATTATAAAAACGGTTGCTTTCAGTTAAGATTCCGGCAGAGTTTCCGCGTCTAATTTTATTATGATGGGATCTGGCTCATGTTTATGCAACAAGGCTAATGCGGCGGAGAGTTTGTGGAGTGAAATAGGTCAATAATATACATCGCATCGCATCCCTGCCCTTGGTCGTAGTCGTATACCCGGAACTCGAACGTGCTACTGCATACAAACTTTAAACTTGTATGTTATTATTTAAGTTTTCCGACTTTTACAAATATAATGTATCTTCACTTCCTCTTAAAATTGTATTCGCATTTCAAGAAAGTTTAGAAAGCGTTTTATCTCGAATTCTATAGATTCTAGAGTCAACGCTGAACGAGTTTGAAAATATCTTTGTAAGTGCACAACCACAAATAAATACATTTTTAATTTGTAAATTAAATTGTTTTTTGGAAACTGGAAACTTCTCTTATACCAGATAACGTGATGTATTCACCTTAACAAGATAAAACAAGTTAAGATTAAAAGTGTCAAACATGAAACAGAGAAATAAAACTTGAAGAAGCTGGTTTTTGATTCTATATGGCTGACGTCAGTGTCGTCACAGCGGTACCGCAATGCTGATCCGTCGGATATCTCTGTGTTCCCATAAACTACAGCGTAAACAGAACATTAGGTATATTTCTCAATTTCATTAATAGGAAAACACGCCCGTATTTTTGTAATTGATTATACAGAAATTACAAAAGTATATTTACTAAGTGAGCGACAACTTTGTAAATAGATAAACTCGTACGCAGCGTAATTGTACAACATTTTAGCGTGTCACTGAAGCAAATGTTAGCACATGGTGGTCTATTTAGTTAGTTGTCAATGTCAATCAATAAGTTTTAGCATGATTTATTCCATTTAGGAAGCAGTCACCAGCGATTGACAAGTGTCGCTTTGTTTGTTGTGTTTTCTGCCCCCGGAACCTGACGACACAAACCTGCTCCAAGTGGTTCCGTCCCTCCTGTTCCTCCTAGTACGCGTCCACCTGCGCCCGATGCAGTTCTGTCACCCCTAGTGGGTAGGGGGGGGGGGGTTGATCCCGGTCTGGTGAGCAACTGGATTAGCCGGATATTATAATTGACTCCGCTGATTCGAATCAGTCAATCAAACAACTTGATTCTATTATTTACCTCTAATTTCCGTTTCAATTATAACCACAAACATGGCGGCCGTGAACTAAGTTCTGACAGATTGGTCGCGCATTGCGCAGAGTCGATATCTTGGATCTGTGGCGTATCCAGGGGGTGCGGTGGGCTTGCCTGCCCCCCCCCCCCCCCCCATCCAGAAATCCCAGCTTGAATGTTATATTCGTCAAATCATTTAGGTTTAGGGACACAAACCAATTAAATTTATCTGTAAATTTTTCTTTAATTTCGTTTAGCAAAGTCCTTAACTTTCCAAAACACATAAAACCCTCTTCGAAAATACGTATTTTTCCAAAAATTGCATGCAGCACTATTGTTGGGGGCATCCCCCCCGCATTGAGTCGTTTTCCAAGCCCTCCCCTTCCCCGAAATAAATTCCTGCGTACACCACTGTCTTGGAACATGCTGCAATAATAGCTACAGAGACAGTCCTACTTGACAACACACTTTTATCATGGTAGTTTTTATTTCCAATTATCGTTCGTAAGTGAAATGTAAGCCTACACGCAAATTTTCCCACTGAGCCTCCAAGTAACTAATTGATTTGTAATGTTCGAATAAAATTTTATGTCTCCTTCTTTGGATCACCGATCGACATGTCTTTTGTTGTTGTGTTTTGGTCCCGAACTAACGTCACAAACATGTCCAAGAGGCCACCGAGTCCGTATAGTCCTACCTGCGGCGACGGATGCGTTCTAACGAGTGGTTGTTTCAGGTTGGCGAGAATGGTTGCATATATGATCCTGATTCGATCGTCTCAAACATTGGTCTAATTATTGATCTAATCCGTTTCAATTATACCAAACTGCGTCCTGAACAAGTTTGACAGGATTGGTCGCGAAATTGGCGAGTCGATATCTGATCAGTGGCGTTCCAGGGGGTCGGTGGGCTTGAAGTGCCTCACTCCAAATTTCAGTCTAAAGTTTTAATTCCTTTAAATATCGGTTTCTCAAAATAATTCAAAGTCATTTTTTCTTTGATTGTTCATCAGCCCTTAATTTTCTTAAACACAAAATTCACCTAAAATCGCTTGTGTTTTGTAAATGGGCCTGCAGTACTATTGTGGGGGGAATGCCCCCATTGAGTCGTTTCTTCCAATAGCCCACCACCCCCCGTAATAAATTATTGCGTACGCCATTGTCTTGGATCATACTGCAATTGGGTACAGAGACAGTCCTGCTTGGCTTACACTCGCAACATGGTAGTTTTCCTTTCCAATTCCAATTCTCCAAGAAATTGACATTGTGATGTTCCTAATTAAAATCTTTATTTCCTGCGCTTTGTTTGTCAATCAATCATCTTCTCTTGATTGGTTATAAACTTATAATTCTTGGTCGTCAACTTCTATACATTCAACCAGAAGTCCACCGGAGTCGTGAGTAGCTTGCTCGTAAAACGTATAGATCGAGTGCGTTCCTAAACGTGTTGGGTTCAAGGGTTGGTCTGGTAATGTGTTGCTCATATAGATCGAGTGCGTTCCTAAACGTGTTGGGTTCAAGGGTTGGTCTGGTAATGTGTTGCTCATATAGATCGAGTGCGTTCCTAAACGTGTTGGGTTCAAGGGTTGGTCTGGTAATGTGTTGCGCGTATAGATCAAGTGCGTTCCTAAACGTGTTGGGTTCAAGGGTTGGTCTGGTAATGTGTTGCTCATATAGATCGAGTGCGTTCCTAAACGTGTTGGGTTGCTCTGGTAATGTGTTATAAGCCCACGCTGATTAGTTTGATTATTAGGCGTGTAACGCGTATGATTTATACCCGTGGCTTATGCGCTTGATTGTGCTCAGTGATAGCACGCTGTGTGCACTTAGTGATCCCTGTAGCCACAGCGGGGGGTTCCAGTGGGGCACACCCACGTTGGGGGGGGGACTTAGGGCCTCCTATCTTTAATTATTGTTGTCGTGGTACCTTTAATTAAGATACTACTGTAACGCCCTTACTGTTATTGTCTATGAACGCATATTTTATTGTATACATATACATTATTACACATTATTATACGTATAAATCTTCTCTGCTCCCAACTAATGAGCAACAGGCAAAATTCTTGTCTTGAATTTGCTCATTTAGAAATTGTAGACATTTGACTTAATTGATTTCATAGTTTATTATTCATAGTAGAGTTCATAGTACCCGGCAAGTGGGAGCCCTTAGGTTTGATCCCAGTCGTTCTTGAATGTGAGTATTTATGGCTCCAAGAATGTCTCGTTTTATCATTGTTTCGTATCGTAGAGTTAAATCTCAGTCATGACGGGTATATGTTATTATTTTAAACACATGGATTGTTATAGGTGCTAAAAGATGGGCATGCCCAATCAACATTTTAGTGTCTAGCAACTACTTCAATACTAACTAATACATTGCAATTAAATGAATTAAATACTATTATACAATAATAGAAAACAATGTGGTAGACATTAAAAAGTGAGGTGAAAAATTATGACAAACATGAATGGTATTGTGAATAGGAATAAAATATCAGATACACAGAAGAAATTTTTTAGGCAGTTTGAAATGGCTCCGAGTGTGTAGTTCACGGATGTCCACCGGCAAATCATTCCATAATCTGCAACTCCGGTAGAAATATCCTTGTTGATAGGACGAAGTTCTTGCTGGGGAGGTTTCATGGTGACACCACGTCCGTACTCTCTTCACGATTGCAGATTTGAATCCTGTGAAATGGGTTAGGTCAGTTGTACCATGAAGCTTCCCCAAAGAAATTGAAGATTGATCTAGAGGATAAGACTGGACGTTTCAGCGAAGTATATATAATGCACAGATTGATCCAAACTCAAACCTTCAATTTTCTAGTTTGTAGATTACTTTCATAGAGCTTTCAACCAAATTTACCCGGCCATTTAACACCATTAACACAAGTAGTGAAATACCACTGTACAAAATAGACAAATGAGCGAAATACCTATATAACGATCACATCCTGTGACATTCGTGGCTCGTTGCTTTCCGCGTGTAGTCGGAGCAGCTCGCGCCCGACATGTTCTGCGGTTGTGCGCTCGTGTTGCGGTGTGCGCCGTGCACCAATGTTACGCTATCTAGAACGACGACGATGATGGCTACAGACACCGTGAAGCGCCGGCGAGTGCATTTATTGGCGTCGTAATGCAGATTGCATGCTCGGTGCAGTACTTGAGCATGCAATAACAATGTACTTAGATTTTACTCGTCGTGTTGTAGCAGATAATAATGTTCGCTTCAGTAGGTTCAGAGGTGTTGTCATCGTATAATGTCTAGACGCTTTAGACTCCTCTCCACTATTCACACTTCTACGTCTGTCTTGTCATTGAATTTCTCCTTATGGATATCATTCTCCCATTCCGCTCCAGATACCCCAATCTTAGTTTACCTTCAATGTCCCATTTTACACAGTATACTAAGTGTTTGAATGTTCCTCCTAAAGTAATTGTAAGGAACATTCAGGCGTAGGGAGGCTTCGAAGGTAGTTGGGAGAGAGTGGCCAATGGTTATTTTATTCTATTATGACCGAGGAATACTTTCAGTCAGGGGTTGGTTGCTGGAGGTCAGGACCTCCGAATTGGAGCCAATCATTGCGTCTAAGTTACTGAAGTATCTCTTATAAAAACCTTCTAGCTTAGAAAGTTCATCCATTCAGGTCGACCTTCCACTTGTGTCATTTCTTCCTCTTTGAAATGGACAACTTTAACATCTGTGACCTCGAATCTACAATCGTGTTAAACTATTATTATATATTATCTGGTAAAACCTCACCTCAAACGAATTGCATCTCTCAGTGTAGATAGTTAGTTTCTACATCCACGAATCAGGGTCAGGTTTTCGTAAACTTCTTTGCAAACTGTTTTATACTCTTCAAAGTTAGAATATGCCCAATGTTTATATTCTCTACTCACTATTCCCTAATTTCTTAAAAAAAACTGGAAGCAAAGCTATTAGTTTATCTTCTCAGATGTTGATGTTCCATAACTTAGCTTAAAAGTCCATGGCCAAACTCCCCCTACCGTCCATCAATCCTGCATCGTCCATCCAGGTAGAATTTGTAGTCGCTTCGTTGTATTCGCTCTACATAGAAAAGAATCCCTCAAACCTCTGCGACAACCGACCTATATAATGTCTTGCATTGAGATGAGAGCGCAATCTATGCCAGAACAAGCTGTGAATCAGATCATAATCATAACCATTATTCATAATGCATCCACCATCAATCTATCCATCTATCTCATTCATCTTTCTATGTAATGCATCTACTCGTTTATCACCTTGGCGCATTTACATGAATATGACGCAGCGACATGAGCAAATCCGTTAGATAGCTTTGTCGGCGTCCAGCACAGATAATATGTTTTACTTGTGATAGAACTATTTCCACCTGAACGTATAACTTATTTCACAGTTTGCTTGACATTGTATCAAATAACTCATGACATGTGGAAGGGTACAATGATACATTTCAAAACAATGTGATTGAAAAAAGGAAATAAAAGGAATTATGTGTGTAAGAAACTTGATGTACGAGCTTGGCGAGATATTTATGTACTGTTTTATGCTAACAAAATGCTACAAGTTCTGAATTTATTGTGGTAGTTAATGGTCCTGTCGAGGTAACATTGCGATCTCAATACTGACAAAGTGTTTGGATGAATCTATGTTTTGGTTTTACTGTAAGTCGCTGCTTGATGTTTACTAAATATGTTATACGAGTTGAAGTTTATCTCCCAATTTAAATACGAAAGGCGCAATTATTTTCTTCGACTTCATGAATAACTAAACTCCCGTGAAGTGGGCCTATGCGTATTCCTATCATCATTAGGGTGCGGGTTTACCTGACCCTTAGGCCCTACTCACGGAGGGCTGACTTGCCGTCTAGACTCGAGAGAAAGTACTCGAGAAGATTTTCTAAAAAATGTACAAAACATTCAAGTGCGAGTACCACGTAACCGTAGGGATATATCTCTGTGTGGTTCTTGTTCATTTCACTCCAGGAACCGCTGAGATGGATTTTTAATTTCTGGATTGGTTTAAATAAAATCTATTACACCTACGGGAGTGTTTCCCGATTAATGAAATTGAGGAAAGTATTCAATACGTGATATACAGCTTGATGTGGTTCATATATCTATAGCTTGTTGTTTGAAAGGTAACTAGTTCGATCTCCACCACTGTCAATCCTGACTGTATTTTACTTTAGTTTCATCCTCGGTCACAAGTCGAATGCTAGGGTTCTAATACACGTTCCGTCCGGGTTCCGGATACCTTCCTTACTAACCATTCACTACATTGACCAGGGAGAATAGCATGGAAATAACAATCAATATGATGTGAAGTGTTACTTCACGGAGAGCTTCAATCACATTATTACTTGTCCTATAAAATATGAGAATTGCTGTTTCTGTGCAGTTCTGTTGTTTTCTTTGGGCTGTAAAGTTATTACTGTCAACTACCACTGTGTTTATAATTGCAACGTGCTAAAGCATTCAAGCTGGGTCTGTTAGTAGTACTATAGTACACGCTGTAGAGACGTATTCTCTCTCCTATAGCCCCCGAGTTGGACTCGCCGCTCTCACGTGTCTTCCATGTCCTCGCGGTAACAGATATCGGCGATCACCTCCCGTACTATCGATCTCCGCGTACATGCATCGGCCATAAAAGCAAATTTGGTTAATGTTTTAGGGTATCGTGTCTTGGTGACATAACGCGTTGTGTTGTGGGCCTCACTTACATTAGCTCACTGCTTTTTAATACATGTTAGGCGGTTTTCACGTAGTTTTCACTCATGCCACATCCCCTATACATCTCCACATACACACATACACACATTCATACATCCCCACATACATACATACATACATACATACATACATACATACATACATACATACATACATACATACATACATACATACATACATACATACATACATACATACATACATACATACATACATACATACATACATACATACATACTCGAATACAAGTTGGTGGCAGCGAATACAAGTTGGTGGTAGCGAATACAAGTTGGTGGCAGCGAATACAAGTTGGTGGCAGCGAATACAAGTTGGTGGCAGCGAATACAAGTTAGAGTAGTAGCTAATAAAAGTTTATGGCAGAGAATTCAAGTTGTACAACGTTCTCTTGACAATTTTATTGTGACTTCGAACTTGGTCGAGCTCTCTAGAACTAATCACCTATCCATGTAGCCAGGGCGCGAGAGATCTGGAGGGGGTATTGTGCCCCCCCCCCCCCCTCCTCTCCTCGGAGGATCGGGAAGAGTGCGTAGGGCAGGGTAATGATTGCCCGGGGCACTTCCGCTTTATGGCAGGGTCACTCGTCACTCACTCCCTCATGTCATCCCCCTCCACCCCCCTAGGGACCAGTAACACGGAGGCCACTGGACACCAATAACGAGCGTACAACCGCGGCCGTGGACTTATAACGCAATCCTATAATTGTGTGGGGCTCTGCACGATAGACATTATGACGATTCTGATAACGAGAAAACATGAGTTTGATTTTGAAAATTTTAAACAAATTCTCAAAATCACTTAAATATTTTGACAGGTGCAATTTAACATTTCGTAACTTCTACTTCTTAGAACAAGAACACACACTAAAAAACAATTAACCAAGGTCACTTACACAAAAACAATCTTCTTTCACCAATTAAGGTATTATAAGTTTTTTACTGTAAAAAAATTGTTTCTATTTTACCATTTCGATCAAATCAATACAATAAATCGTTATCAATATTACATGAAAAGCATCATAGTACAGAATATCCAGTATTGCTCATTACACACTCAAACATATAATAAAAACTACTTAGATTATAAACTGATCTTACATTTAAAATTTTAGGTTGTGCATTGTAAAAAACAAATTTAATCTTAGTAATATTCCATATGTAGATTAGACGTGGGGTTCCAACCCCGTGTTGTAGAATATAAAGTGAAGGCTCGGGGTTCTAACCCCGTGTTGTATAAATCTCAGGGTTCTAACCCCAAGGGAGGAAATAAAACCTGCATTTGCGCCACTCGTAAAAAACCCGCCTTGCGAATTTTCCGTTTCATACATTTTTCTTTCGTTGTAAGATTTATAAGTTTTTCCACCTCAGCTTGAAGCTTTTGCTGTTGTATTCTCAGGGTTACCCCCCACCCCCCTCTCCGCCCCACCCCTAGCAAAGTATGACTGCATAATGTAATCAGAATCGAACAAATTTCTATTTATTGCTATCCCACTTCGATTCTGATTCGTATTAACATACCATATGGGGGACGCGGGAAATTCTATTGTAATAATTTATTTTTGGAAGTGGAGCCCATTTAGAGGAAGATGGGGAAAGCTTTGTTATATCTTGTTCTTCAGTGGGAAATCGAAAGATGCGAAATAAAAGTAAGTATAGTTCGGGAAGGGTTTGCCTAGGCCGACTCGGTGGGAAATCTGAAGCGATGCTGAGCGGCTTGGGTGGGAATTGCTCTCGGCTCGGCTCGACGTGTAGGTGGTGGGTGGCAACTGGAACTATAGAATCAAAATTTATTGTTGCAATGTTGACTTACTTTATTTTCGTAACCTTCATTCATGTGGCATTTGATTTCGGATGTAGGCGAACTAAGTAGAGCGACTTTTTTTTTTAATAGTCAGTCAATACATTCTAGAAAGTAAAACATCCAACTGGATCGGGTATTGAACCCGGGTCTCCTGCTTCTCGGGCGGACCGGATACGCCAGTTCAGTCCCGATCAATTTTAATTTTATAATTTCTAGATTGTTAAATATTGTTAATTCCAACTACGTGAGTGTTTCCCGACCAATGTAATCGAGAAATGACAGAATTTACTGCGAACAAGCTGCCATATTGCCATGTAGCCCCGACTGTATAGAAGTATACCTGTTTTCTGGAGAAAGGATAAGGAAATGGAGCAGACATTTTCAATGTGGCTTGTTCATTTGTTTACACTTGTAGGCAACTAGGGTAGGTATACATAAATAATAGCGTACTCTGGGGTAGCCTCTTATGCGATTGTAAAATGATTCAAATAAGCCATAACATGTCACATCGTACATAATCCGTTAGATCTATGCCATTATGCTACTCAAATTGTGCATTTTGAAAACATATTTAGTACTGTTTATTTTACCAGTTCTTTTGTTGTTTTTAATAAATAAACAACGTCATGGACATAAACTTCACGAGTTTTTTGTATATAAATTGTAATGTATTATGTTTTATATTTTCGGGAGATATTGGCTTATGGAGCATGTTTATATACCTAAATATTATATTGACATCATAGGGTGAACGTGTTTCGGCTAAAGTGCTATGGTTTGTACATGACTGAGCTGGAAGGCGAAGCAATGTTTAAAAATACATCAATTTTAAAAAAATCTTGCTTATTGAAATGCGCGCATGTAGTGTAGCCTGGTAATGCCTGATGTTTTTTGCAAGGGCGCAACGTTGACGTGCAGTAATTGCTCTCGTCGATAAGGCGGCCGAGCGTGGGGTGAGGCTGACCCGGGCCGGGGTCCCCAATCATCATTAGGCCTGGGGCCCCCAGCTCTGGCAGATAGCAAGGTTATCTAGGTAGCCCTGCACCTCTGCTCGCCTCGGCCCTGGGCTGATGCAAGCGTCTGCACTGGAAACATGTTGACGTAATATTGGTGTATGTAAAAAAGTATTTAGTCGTGTTGGTACACTTTAAATTTGATAAAAATCAAGAATAATACTCGGACCCGGCACCTCCACCAAAACTCTAGTTTCAATTGTTTTGTTCACCCCCTAAACTAAAGAAAATTATTAAATTCAGGCTAACTAGTTACTAGTTAGGAATTAACATAGATACATAAGAAATATTGGGTCTACCCTTACCCGAAAAAATTTGCCAAACTTGGTAATTTTGTATCTAGGCAAAAATCTTCCATAAGAAATAACATAGAAACGATCCTTAGACCCGTGACCTTGGAGTATTTTGATTTCAAAAATATTGGCCTTTATTGACGTACCCGACAACCTTTTCTGTAAATCCGCTGGAGTTGGTTTTAGTTAATTGGGGCAAGTGGTTCGGTCAAAATATGCATATTACCAAGAAGGGGAGTAATTTCATAACGCATTTTTTGCGTGTTTAAGTGTATAATGAATGGTGCACAGTTTTATTTATTAATTTGAATTTGTTCGTTATTTTGAAGACTCGACCTTATAAATGGCCTTTTATTTATTGGTACGATGCTCTAGTATCTATGTGAAACAAAAATAAAGCAGGTTAAAGATTTTAGAAATTTTCCCAAAAATCAAACTTTTGCCAATTTCAGAATCCAGTTTTTTTTAAGTCGTTTAAAGTCACAGTTACAAAATATATATTTTTTAAACTGTCATTTTAGTGAAGTATTATGCTGTGAATTATGGGGTAAATACACTTGTTGGGGGTTCCTTGAACTTCGACCCGGCACCTCCACCAAATCTCTTGTTTTCCTCCCCTTGTTGGACCCTGAGCTTGTTATTAATTATATTCATCCCCCAAGAAGTGTTCACCCTATCCTTATTAACCGGGCATTATATTCATATGTGTAGGCTGCTAATTACCTTGTTGCTTACGACGCTTCTTGTCCGCGTCTTAGCCAGCGTCGCGACGCCGGAGAACAGTTAGGGCGTTATTGAAAACCGATAAGCGGGCGTCTCTCCGCCCGTCTAGGGGTGTTAGTTTGTGATCACTGTAAGTGTACTGGAAACGAGCAAGCAAGCGCTTATGTGTAGCTGGTATTGCTCCACATTTAGACAATTGCTCTATTCGTTAGAGTTGCTCAACCGTGCGAATGCGCATTACAGATAGATAACAGACAGGCGTCTCTGGGCTTGTTACACCCGCGAGATGGGGATTAGTATTGTTATTGAACTAGGTCATAACAAATAAGAAAGTGCGTTCTATATTATTTGTTATTTGTCAGGGATTCATGTTATATTATGATTAATTCCTTCAATACTAGGGATGAGAGAACTTATATATCTTGATTTAATAATTAGAACACTTACATTTTACGCTTATAATATAACTAGGGAAACGCCAAAGTCGTTGTTAAACGAGTGAGTGAGCCATGTGTTGAGTACCCGGTTACATTACTTTTTTCCCCCTACCTTAGGCCTACCTAGCCTATCATAGGCTAGAGAGGCGCATTATGACCTTACAGTTGACGCGCCCGTCCCCGTATACCAACTAAACTTTAAAAAAACTATTATTTATACGAATATAAAAATCAAACTTAAATGCAAATGTTCCCGGGTACTCACCACATGACTCGCTCACTCGTCTAACTACGACTTTGGCGTTTCCCTAGTCTAGTTGGCTAAGGCGCCCTTGTAGCCGAAATGTGAAAGAAGTGGGTTCAATCCCCTGGTCGGGAAAGATTTTGTAATTTCTAGATTGTATTTCAAAAATAATTAAACATGTTTTGAAATGCATATAACGCAGTGTAGTCCATCATCTGTGGCAATAGGGCCTACTATGGTAAACATAGCCAGTACGAAATCCTGCAAGGTTTACTCAATCTACGAGCGGAATTTGGGGGTACCTTGACGTGCAACATTCGACAGACCTTGCATGGGCACGGCATTTCACGGCCAGGCGAATAACAAACAAAAAATATCTTTTCAAAATCTAAAACATTGTCGTTAAAATAATTTCTAGACATTGGAAGTCTATTTTTCAGTTTATTATTTCTTGTAGGTTTAAATCGCAATGAATCTTGCTGATTTTGTTAGCAGTTCTCAATAAACTCGTACCGGATGTCTGTTTAAAATTTCAGCGCAATCTGTTCAGCGATTCGGCTGATTTTCAACGTACACGCACGCACGCAGAAAAACAATAAGGGCCGTTTAAGTCGAATGGAGATCACTCCGTTCGCTACGCTCACTCGTTCAAATAATAATAACAACATTGGAAATGTTTGTTCGGACATTTTGTAACCTTGTTTTCGGAGTTTAGCCCACCCCCACGCAGTTTGGGCTTAAAAAAACGTCAAAATATGCTGACAAATATCGACGTGGTGAACTGTTCATTGTATCTTGAAATAATAGTAACACGGTTGTAACATACTTCCTGTAGTTCGAGGTAGCTAAAAAAACCGATGCAATATGCTCTGTTTTTATTACCGGTAACGAATGTGTGCAACAACGGACTAAAGACAATGTGAGAAGTGAAGAAAATTAGCTCCGACCGGGAATCGAACCCTAATCTTAGGGTCTCACTTACCGACGCCTCTTATACTCTTACTATATCAGAGATATAATCAAGGAGGATTCTCGTCAGCTTCTTTCTGTCGACGTATCGAGTTGGACACGATCTGGGAAACATGTAGTATTAATGTTGTTTGATGATTGATGATTGTGCTGAAGCGAATAGTTTTACCGTTGAGTGACTAATATATATTAGTCACTCAACGATTTTACCTAATGACGCGCTCTGAAGGGTATAAATTAACGATCGGAATTTTGTTGAAATAATAATTAAAAATTGGTGTGGTTATATCCAATCACTAATGTTCTACAGGGATAATAGCTTTGGCTACAAACAATTGCACTAAACGTTATGAAGCTGTCTTGGTTTTATTGTGGACACTGGACAGTGTCAATTAGCGATATTTCCGAGTATCTGGTGGGATACAATCATATCGTGTAAACTAATAATAAGCCAATTACGACTTTAGGGTGATTTGAAACCGAGCGTTTAATTGACGTTTATTTTGTAATTATCTACATATCAAATAACACAATGGGACTTACCATTTATCCTCATTAGTCTTGTAGGGCACATAACCGATAGGAATTCCTTATTTATATACGGTTTTATTTTAAAATGTATTTATACCGTCCATTCATCTATAAATGCGTTGGTTTTTCTCTGTGGTGTTGTAGATTGTTGCTTTCTCAAGAGAAATTTCTCTACTTCAATTCGACGGTGCTGACAGATAACCCAATCCATTGTCAAGACCCAATATCAATGCATCCATCTTTGTCATCTAAACACAACTTGCAATCTCCTCTTTCGTTTACAAACTAGCTCTCTGCACGCGAACAAATAATCCGCGAAATTAAATTCTCCCGCTCTCCGAGTAACGCGATAATACTCTTCTAACGATATCGTACTCTCCTAGTAACACAATACTATTGTACTAATGATATTGTACGCCTGGCAATAATAAATTACCTCTCACTAATGCTAGGGTCTGCTGATCCCCTCGACGTCTTAGCTGGCTGCATAATCTGGAAAGCCAACAATCAGTTACCAACATCACATCAAATTTCAAACAGAAAACGTAGGCAGGAAATCTCAGGCGATTTATCAAACGCGTAACTCATGCCTTATTTAATGCGAGCAGAAAAACAGTTTCATTTTGTGAGGTTTCCTATTTTCTGGACAGATATAAAGACGCTGCAATTAATTCCGGGGCTTGTCGCGCAGGCTAAGCCCCTCGGTAGTTAGAAACACGGCCTGAACCGAGTTTATTCTAATGGTGATTTATCTAGCTTTTAATATCAGACGTCGTCAGTTCATAATTCTACGTTTAAATATAAATCCACATAATTATTTCTAATATCAATGAGTTAAGGTCATTTTAATCTTCAATTTATCTAAAAAGAAAATACAAATCACACGCCGTTCAGCAGACCTGAGGTTTATACGGAGATCGTATCTAATAGATTTGCAAGATGTTCGATGATTCCATACACAAGAATAATATGGTCGTACAAATCTCAAAACTTTTGATATGAAAAACCATGATTGCTAACAATATCACAAAATTTGACTTGAAAGTCAAAGTCAAAACGGGCGGTATCACCATTCTCAATTAATCAATCCTCGGACGCAAATCGCGTAATCTTGAGGTACAGACAGAATAGGGAACCTAAGTGGGCGTTGTCCGGTTCTCTCCGGTCAGCGTGGTATAGGCGAATAACCCGTGCTAAATGTTTCGTAAGCGATAGCGCGAGAACCCGACCACGGACCGGAATTATATTCATACTGTAAGAAACTATAATATTTCCTCTTTGCGTGGATATACATAACTCTGCTCTATCACAAATATTAATGACATTTGTTTTGAGTTGAAGTGAACTCTACATTTACACTGTTGCCAAAACCTTCAAAACTGCTCATGAAAAAGCACGTAAAAACATTTTGTCCGTGGCATCAGCATAACATTTGGTATCGAACTTGCTTTGTGGCTACTGTGAGGTCACTGGGTTGTACTAGATTATACATTACTAATAAAATATCCTTTAATGTGCCAACAAAATCTTGAATGCGAAGTACATTTAGCAACCATGGACAGGCGCGTGGTATGCGAGGATGCCACAGCTGCACACAACGTGGCTGCGTCTCGCTTAGGTTGCCGCTCAGTCAGAGTACATTTGCGACAGCGCGCAAACATGGGTCCATTTAACTCATAATAGTTTGAATTTAGGAAGCGTCATCGAGCAAAGTAGAATGCCATCATCTTCTTCACAAAATTATGCATCTTGTGATGTTATTGGTTTAGATTTCTTTTGCGCGAGTCAAAAGATACGGCGAGTTACATTTTCGTACCATGCTAATTCTTATGGGCGCTGAGACCAGAGAGAACCAATTTCCTTCCCGCCTTCAAAACTTAGGTTCCCTACCCGCTTTTCTTCGAATACTAGCATAAACTGTGATGTAACCATCAACGTTAGGCCTCCATGTTATTCTGCAAATGTTCATTTCCCTTTTTCCTCGTGGTCAAGAAAAGAAATCTTGAATTTTTCTTGTGCATTCTTGTAATTAATCTAGTTGTCCACATTCGTGAATATTTTTTTTGTATAATATAACTTAATAGAACACTTAATAAACCTACGTGTTTAGATTGAGTGTCACACAACTGATTGAAACTGTATAATAACATGAACCGTGTGGTAAAAGTACAAAGTTCATGAACCGTTTGGATTTAGGATTCATAATTCAGAACTATGTTGAAAGTTACTCAAATCCATATTTTGTGTCAAAGAAAAAAAAATGATTTCCGACAACCAAGTAAATTGAAACACGGTGTGTCCATTCTCTCTCGTGTTAACAGTGAATTAATCAAACCTCGGACGCATAACGTGATATCTAGAGGTTGAGACTAGCAGTATATTTTAACACGCTTTCCTGTAAGATCTACCACGTCATACAACACCAGCATAGAGTGTACGACATTATATTGAATTCATGTGCGTCGTATTCGATCTAATAAGGACGACAATAAATGCAACTGCACAATATACAAGAAAATACAAAATTTGAAATAATGCAAATACACAAAATAATAACAATGTGCAATCTGGGTTTTTGTAAAATAGACAGAGGATGTGATTACATAATATAAACAAAATTCTACACCAAAATAATATGCATTTATTTGTGTTGAATTAAAACAACAAACTATTTCGATTTCATTGATGGGGAAACCCCCCCGTAGTTGTAATGAATTATATGGAAATCAATCTAGAAATTACAAAGTCCATTCCAGCGTCCGACCGGCATTCGAAAGACCTGGGTTCGACACCCTACTGAGATTTTTTTTGTAATTTCTGGATTGAATTCTATATAAAAATAATATATTTTTATTTTCTGCAGCGTATTTTGAGCGACCTAGTCCCTTGGCCTGGGACCTACAATCGGATCGTGCGGTTAGCCTACATAACATCTCGGCGAACCGTCCCATGTTGGCCGAGTCTTCCACTCCGCGGCTTTCAATTATTATTATACGTACAAGATAAATACGCGCGGGTCTAACATATGAAATTACAAGAATTGATTTCCGGTGGGAGACTTTTCCATTAATTCTGCCGTGCACGGTGGGGGGGGGGGGGGGGTAACAGCTTGCGTTGGCTCCCGCTGTGCATTCATATGTTTCATTCCCTCGTACTAAAGACGCTAGCAATTAATAAAACTGTAGCATGGAATTAATGTTTGATGATGATAGAAGTCGTCCCTAAGGCCCCCCCCCCCCCTCCCGGGGGCGGTTCCGTATTTTGACATTTTAATAATTGAATTGAACCGGAAGTAAGGGGAAGTTTTACTTGTCTTATTTTCATCTAATTTCAGCAGAAGTTAATTGTTTGAAACCCTGAACTATAAACGTTCGTCATGCAAATATATATATCTCAATATAATACGTCGTTCTATGTTCGCAATTAACGGGGGTTTGGTTTTCACTGCACGCAAGTATATTTTTAATTTGAAATATTTCACATTTTATCAATTCGGTTAGAAAGCAGTAGTTGTTTCTGGAAAAAATTCTTCATTATTTGTATCCAACTTTTGATTTTTTGTTTTAGCTATTGCAAATATATTTTGAGGTAAAGAAAACCTTTCAATACATTTTATATTGGCAGAAACAATACGCCGAAAAGCAAGTGTTTTGACTAGCATTGTGTATGAGATTGTACTTTTAGGAGTAAGGTACTTTTTCACGGATAAAATTTTGTCTACGAAAAGTGACTAGCCTTCACATTTTAATTTTCCTTATTATTAACCTTCCTTAGTAAAACTTGTGTATAGGTTCACATTCGTCTTGAAATTAGTTATGGTCACTTTCTAGTTTTAAGAGGATATATTCATATTCTCTTTCCACAAGTAAACAATATACTATAGAGTGTTCCTTTCTTACGAAGTGTCAATTAAATGTTGTTTTCAAACAACATTTTTCCAAGCTGTACACATACATATTTATTTTGTAAAGTAATAAAAGTGTACACGCAATTTGCAACCATTGCCAAGTGCAAAATGTATTTCCATCGTGTTTCCTAGTGTCTGTAATTATACTAATTGTTCTGCTTCTACAGCACTAGTATTATCAATTAGCAATCAAATACACAATAATTTGATCAGAGCGTAGTTTAACTGTAGCCGTACTTTATGTTGTTTTGTAAAGTAATTTAAAGTACCCTATACCGCAGATCTAGACATGGTTAATACTGTGAGTGTTTCCCCTCAAAGACCGATCTCATCTAAACCACAAGGGGATACATTTTTATTTCTTATAAATGGAAATCACCATCCCCATCGACTGAAGTATTTCGCTTTCTCATGCACGTGTTTGTAAGCTGCCATTAACTAAGATGGATCTGTTTCTGTTTGGGGGCTAATGAAAGTACATTTACTTCAGTTATGTCCTAATGTTTAGTAACGATTGACGAGGGAGCAAACCTGCAATATTTCACTGTGTTATTGTTCAGAAATAACTAAAAGTTGAACCTTTTAAAAGCTATAAATACAATCTAATGCTTTTGACGGGTTCCTTAACGACGTTATACGGTATTTCTTCTATTAAATAAAACATTAATTCACCACTTTCTCCGGGCAGCTTTAAATAATGGTATTAGCACGATATAACTCTCCTCTATATTCACGCGAGATTGTGAGGTAGGCGCGCGGAGAGAGAGGCAGGGCTGGGTCGCAACTCATCGCGCACTTGCAGATTAATGTGGCAGCCTTATTATATAAACGAAAAATAAAATGATAATTTTATGAAAAATGTTATTTTTAAGGGTCAATTAAACTTAATCATTGATAATCAATTAATTATAGATTGTAATGCACGAACATTGTTTTCCAAGTAAGGAATTAAATTTAACGACGTAAATACAAATTAAACGATGTTAATGAAACGAAATACACCCTCACATGCAAATAGTTAAGCTGTTCGTATTTTCGTTCTTTTTAAATTATTTCGATATAGACATATCGATACCCTAATAGCAAAACCTCGTATTTGTATTTGCTGTTGAATTGATATGCAACATTTCAAAGCTTGTTAAAATTTAAGACATTAAACCTGAATAAGAAACCTCGAATCTGCTCTTTTCAATAGAGCCATTTAACAAGCTTTGAAATGTCTCATAGCAATTCTACAACAATACGGATACGAGATTTTGCAGTAAGGGTATCGATATGCTATTTATTGTATTGAAAATAATGTAAACTAGTGACTCCTGCGTTAAAATGTAAACTACACTGGAATGATACTTTCTACAATCGTATGTGTAGCATTTTAATCGATACGAGTGCGTTGGGTGTTTTTACCCGGATATTGACCAGTAATGTAATTCTATCTACTAAGTATGTGTTGTACTCTCACTCGTCACGTTTCTGAGCGTCCCTGTGCAAATGTTTGTTTTTCGTGCAATACACTTGGCAAACAATATTTATTAAAAGCCTGTATGCTCACCACTGTATTTACGCGACAAAAACTGGTTTTCGTAATGTAAATTAGATGCGTGTGTTTACCATTAACCGATTGTGTTTTTTGGTTTTCTACATTGAATGGCAGCAGGGCTTATATTTTATTCATCGGGGGCGACGAATATCAATCTCTCCAGTATAATCCATGCACTGTGCGGCGTCACTACGAACATAATAGCGCCCGTCAAACTGTGTGTCTTTCTTTTTAACAAGATGAACGCAACCTCGTAAATCACCGTCTGATCTGCTTGCTTTGCCTGGCCTCGATGTTTGCCGGAGTTTGATTGAAACTAGCTTCAAAGAACAGGAACTCCTTATACCAAAGAAAGTGTTGTGTATACATGAATGGGGTGAGTGGTTATACTTTACTTTAGTTATCTGTCATCTACTACTATTAGTAGATTTAATTCTGATGGAAATGCAGTGAACTGAATGGCTGTCACTTTGGAGGATACTGCAAGACATCACATTCGCATGGTAATTGCAATAGTGCCTACTTCGAGTACTAGTACCGCTGTTAATAATGAAAAACTTGTATTCGGCAATTTTTTTAAGCAGGGGCACTTTAATTCGACCCATTTGGTTCATAATTATTTTTAATTGAGGGGGGGGGGCTATTGGGTTAGTTTTCGTATTATTACATGATTTTATTATTATTTATTCAAAGAGATGATAATTTTATGTTAAACTACATAATTAAGTTTAAATCTAATTCACACAATACATTTCTTTCAGGACACCACTTAGAGATTATGTAATGTCATGACTGAGTGTATGTGTGCCTGCCCATGTATTTTATAAGTAGCAGTCGTGGTATTGTACGTGGCGCCACATTCGTTAATTTCAAGTGGTCATACAATGATTCGATATGTTTTTATCATCAAGTGCAATTAATCCAAGTATTCCACTCTCTGAAGCTAGTGCTTCCCTCACAGTCTCGCGCACGTACGTCGTTCAATTGTCACCCTCTTCATCTGCTAATCTAGGTCGCGAGACTCGTATAAGTGGCCTCACATCACTAGTTACATCAATTCAATTACACACGGACGCTCTATACTAGAGTGGATTCATTTCGCCATTACGACAAGCGGTTTGGCTCAAGTGATCGGTACGACAAGCGGTTTGACTCAAGTGATCGGTACGACAAGCGGTTTGGCTAACATTTTGAAATGGTGGTTTTGAGTTATTAAGTCATGTCATAGTGCTTAAAAGGTTAGCATATTTGAATTGAGTTTTAATTTTAAAAAGTGCAATAAGATTATTGATTTTCGTCAACACATTATTCATACCCACAATGAAATACCTAGCACTAGGAGTAGTACCTGCTTTTGTATCACTACCTTATATCTCGTGATTTGCTTAGCGGACTCCAAAGAGTTGAACAGTTTTGTTTGGTCTTGTAACGCGCCCACATCCCGTCTCACTGCCGGCCCGTCGTGTTTTAGTCCCTTGAAACATTGCGAGCCGAATCCATCTACTTTTTTAAACCGCCCATAGCTCCATAAAAACAATTTCGCGTTCTTTGTCATTTCCATAATGGTCGTTTTCCTGTTACTTTTCAATTTTCTTCTGCTGATTATTTTCTTAATGTAAGTATGAAAATTGGCCGGTAATTGAATTGCAGAAAGCCTTGTGTAATTTCCCTTTGCATAACCCGAGTTGACAATCAAGTTAACGATTGTTTTTAGTAGGAATTCTTCCCGGTGGTTTTTGTCCACATAATTCTAACTTGTTTGTTTGTTTGTTTGTTTCAGGAGTCTTTGTCTGTGGGATCAGCCCCGGCCATACTCGTCTCTGCTACAACCGAGGTAATTAATAATGCAGTGTAATTAGCTTACTCCGCGCCTTTTATTCAGGCGGTCCCCCCTCCCCCCTGGGACGACCACCACACCCTCTGCCGCCCGCCCACACCGGTGTCCTTGGTTCGACCCTCCGTCTGGCGCGGTTCACATCGGACTGCGGTCTGTACGTTGTGTCAGCGGCTGCCCGGTACACCGGAGTCCTTGGTTCGAGCCCCCGTCTGGCTGTTTGATGTGCTAGTTACTGCCTGGATTCAGTCACACAGACACATTCGTAATTACACACATAGGATGGTCATGACACTATGCATGTTAGGCTAATGCTAAACCTTAAAGACTTTCTGACAGTCTCGCTTTCAACTCAACCTTACCTTGAAGACTTTCTGCAACGGTTGGGGGGGGGGGGGAGATTCTATTTACGTATATTGTTTTGCTTTTTGTATTATTATTTGCTTTGTTTAATTCCAAATGCGTATTATAGTAAAAAAAATCACCACTTAATTTTTTTTGCCGAATAAAGCGCATTTTAACCGAAATAAACGGCGTTTTATACGAACATAAAAATAATTATAATATTTAACTTCAAACAATAGCTGTAACGATAAGTTTTATATTGATAATATAGCATCACTATTAGTATCACAATTTTCAAGATATGTCTTCTTGAACTTACCTATGAAAACAATAGTGTGGGGTATTGCATTTTGTATTTAATTTAATTTTAACAACCGAACAGATGTATGTTTTGTACACATGCACTTATTTTTGTATACGATGTAATTAAAAATATATTTTGGGTTGTATATTTCTCTTACGAAACGTAATGTTACCTACGATAATCACATGATTTCTTTACCGGAAATACAAATACAACACAATGTTATGAACATGAACCAAACACATACAAGGCGAACAGAGTTGTAACACTAACGTGGCTACGTGAGATAAACTGAATACAGAGGCCCAACGTTGCGTTGAGTTTTTACTACAAATAACAAAATTTTATTTATTAAATCGGTGATTAAGTTGGCTCGCGATGGAGGACAGTAAAAGCCAACTTAAAATGCCTCCAATTAATTAGTGTGATTAGGTTTGTGTGCGAGGGAGGGAGAGAGGGTTCACAACAAGGGTTAATCGGTTAGCGGTTTATTGTTCTCGGGGCGGCCATGGTCGGAAGTGTTATGACCGCTGGGGGAGTCGTCGGGCTGATGTCACCGCCATCTCCTTTCAAAATTGGAGATTTATAAGCCCACTTTACGATTAGATGTCAAAAGTCGGACATATATGAAATGCTTGGTTTCATTGGTTGTCCGGGCAACTTGTTTGAACTAGAGAAGGGGGGGGGGGAGAGGGGGGATAATTTGTTGTGAACGTACAGACAACGACAAATATTAATCGACGGTCGACGAAAACATTTGTTTTCCTAAAAGCTCATTTACAATGTTGCTGCTGTGGTATTCTGCCTATTGATTCTTGAATTCAAATACACCAGAAGTATAACATTTTTTAAATGTCAGCGGATGTATGGCTTACATGACAAGTCAAAATATAGTTTTTTGAACTAGACGAATAGAGGTGTCATTTGCAATGTCTATCAACCATACGTAAGTGATGTAGTTACTTCCTAGACCCGGCACCTCCACCAACAGCAAGAATGTAAGTGAACTAACACTATTATGAGGATCTCCGTTGCTTTTCTAAAGCTTAATACTGTGAAACATTTGTGCTTATTAGCATAAATTAGCAAACAATTATTAGCACTTAAACCCAATATGAGTGTCATTAAAATTATGCATGTGTAGTGAATAGTGATGTACGATTTTCTTAATTAAAGAGGATATTCGATTGTATTTTGCAAAGAGTAGAGCAAGATGTATGCTCTACTTGAGAAAGGCAACTTTAAAAAACTGTATTATGTTCACGCAGAGAGCAAATTGTGATGCTGTTCGTCTGGAATCCCTCCTCCCTCATAGTTCTTTACGTTTGACGTTTGATCACACTTCCTGGCTTGACTGTACACCAGTTGAGTATCAGGCCATTCTTCTAGCTATGATTGTCGTTCATAGAGCCTTTCATCCCGGCGATATAAAGGCCCGCGCTGCCTTGCAATAACGCTCGAGTCATGCTGCGCTACCTGTAGCTTCCACCCCCGCACGGGGCAACACGTGAACATCAGGGGTAGCTCTCTTATGTGTTATGACGTGTGACGCACTTGACAAAACAACAACTTCTTGCTGTTATAGCCACTTGGGTTTGTGAATGAGACCAATGAATGTATATGTCATTGAAGGCGTGTTATATGCTTGTTAATAATTAGACTTCTTGTAGTATCGAGTTTGTTAACGTAACACACATTATGAGACATCTTTCTAATGTTTTATTCAACTTCAGGTTGTGTAACGATTAATTAAATAAATTCTCAATCAATGTGATTTCGCCAACATTTAACATCTTCGGGCTTAGGTATGTACTCAATGTTTACTGTATAATAAATTTAAGAAACAAAATCATCCCCCACTAGTTGCGACATACTTGACCATAAGAGCTTGCGTTTGTCTTTAAGTAAACACCTTCTATCAACGATGTACCCTTGTAATTTGTATTTTTATGGAGTAGCAGACGTAAAGATGTTGTTTGCAAGTACATTTGAGTAGCAGACGTCCTGTGTTTGTTTAGCTGTATTGTATAATTAGTCAACTTTTGAATAAGATAATTATGAAGTGATTATGTAAATGCCCAGCTAGTTTCTGTTTGTCCCGCGGAACGCAACAAGCGTCTCCCGCCCCCGTCTTCCTAATCCCATTTCCAAATTGTCTGAAAATTTTAATCGAATGAAAGTGAAAATTGCCATCGTATATCGTCTCCGCGCATACACAACGCGCATACACAATCAGCGCGCACATACACACGGAGGGAATTAGCTATTTCTCTCTCCACCCACAGAAGAAGCTGGATTGTTTCCAGAGCGGGAATTTGATTAGCCACCTCTTTCTATGCCCCGGGTGTCTCGAACGCTTTAGTGATTCGGACCTCGTTTTCCATTGCCGCCCACTATATACGTGGGCTAGGCCACAGCGGAGGACCACTGATGCAGTGGCTAATTTGTTTAGAATGGGTGTTATGCGTGGTTGGCAAATAAACTACTACTTTCATATAGTCCTGCGGCGCACACACGTGAGTATAGCGTATTGTACGGTTACTGGTATTGCAACTTATTAAGGTTATCCGTAGGCCACCGAACTTTTCTGCAATCGTAAATTGTAGGCATAATTAAATCGGGGTCTCTCTTGGGTATCTTTTTCAATTTTTAATTAAATACGTGGAAATTATCGCATTACTTTAGGTTTAACTTTACTGTGATGCAGGACACTCGTCTAAGTGGGCGGAAGATGGTTCCGCTTTCTGAATCCTTTTTTTAGTCATAACGTATAGCATAGACAATAGGCGCTATCTTACATGAGTAAAAAATAATTAGTTAGGTTTGTAAATAATAAATTATAGTATCCATGCAGTATGGCTCCCAATTCAAACTTGTTTAACCGTTTCGAAACCGTTATTTTGTATGGAGCATGTTTTGTTGATTAATCTGAGCCGAGAAACTTTCCTTGGAGCAATTTCCTTCTTCGGTCTTTATTTGGTCGTCCCCGTGTTGTGTAGCTCGCGACACACCGTCGCTCGAGGAACATGTCATCTTAATCCCCGGGAAGCGCCTGCCTGTTGCGCCGCTTGCAAGACGAGTCTACCCCGAGTACATCAAGGAAACTAATTAAGAAAACAAAGAAATGGAGATTAACGTAGTTGTCTCTCGGTGTACGGAAACAAACGCGGGCTTCAATTGTCTTTTCCTCTGGGCTTTCAGTTTGTTTCACTCAGACAAATACAGACGAGAACTTAGAAGCAGATTCATTGTACAGCTTTGGTTTGTTTGTAAGTTTCATTGCAGAGTCTAATGAATACCTTCCCATAGGTTAGGCCTACAACGAGGGTGCGTTGGGTAGTTGAGATGGAGGTGTTGATTTCTAGGACAGTACTTTGTAATTTTTTGAGTAATTTATATATTAGGACACAGTAATACATGCAAGTAAAACAAAGATAATCACAGAGATTGTGTAGCCTGATGAATACATGTCAATAATACAATTTACATAGCACAACAACAACATAATACAATAGATATACCGTACACAAAATACCAATTCGACACAATATTATTATGCACATACATAAACAAATTGTCTCCAGATGGTGCCTATTGTGATTATTACATATTAACGTTAAGGTTAAGGAAACAAATAGGTTTCTAGTTCTGGATTATCCTTGGGCTGTTGCGTCGTGTCGATGATGAGGCACTGCTCGACGTTTCGCCACTTATGTCGGTGACCTCGTCAAGACCGATCAGTCTCATCCACGGGGCGTGAAAGCTACAATATCAGATAAAGTCTATGTTTTTATTTGATTATGCTCTCAACGTAATGCCCAAGCATAGGCTGCAGCCACACGGTGCTTTCAGGCGACCCCCTGGAAAACAGTAATGAAACCAGCGTGAAACCGGCTACAACTTGAACCACCGCCTTCTGAAGAATGTAAATCTAGTGCATGGTTCAGTTTTACACGGCTGTGAGTTCGTGTTAATTAAACCTCCCAAGCAACAGCTGAGAGCACCTCGACACTGTTGACCCCACCTCGCCTCATGCTGCGATGTCTTGAGGACTCTGGTCTGATGTACGATCAACTCACCTGCGATCTAGAATACAACACTTTGGGAACAACAGATGCACTTTACCCTGCGTATTCACCCGCTAAACTCAAAAAATATATTTCATTCAGGCGAACTAGTAATGAATTTAGAAATAAGCAGAAAAATTATTGGGACCACCATGACCCTCCCCCCCCCCAAAAAAAAAAAATATATATGTCAAACTTAGTATTTTTCGAGCTAGGTCCCATCGGCAAAAATCTCCCATAATAAAAAACATGGAGACGATATATTTTATGCCCCGTGACCTTGGAGGATTTTGATACGAAAAAATATTGGCCATTATTGACACACTCTACAGCTTTTTTCTGTAAATCCTCTATATTTTGTTTTGTAATTTAGGCAAGTGGTTCAGTCAAAATATGCTGATTACCAAGAAGGGGTGTGATTTTGGAATGCATATTTTTGCTGGATGGTTCTTGGCAATACAAGTTTACATTTTTTAATTGTTAATAATAAGCTGTCAATCTTCGAAGGTAATTATTTCGGACGTTAAGTATGGCATTCGAATTGCGTGGTCAGAGTAGGCAGGGATATACCTGACAGATAAACTGTAAAGACACATTGCACTTGTCTTTATTCGTCACTTAATTATTTATACTTTACTTATTGCAACTATGAAATGTATGCACTAGTAGATAATATAGCATATGTAAAAAGTATTTTTAAAGGGGCACCATGCATGCGGCTAAAGTGGTAACAAAACAGAGTTTCAAATTAGTGAAATTGCTCAAGTAGAAATTAGAAAATGCGTTTGTTGAGATTGTGACACATGGGAAGACTTGTTGGGGCTAGGAAATGACTGGCAAAGTGAATAGCCAATATGATGCGGAGACGGAAGCAAATAATTCACGAATGCGCTATACTGTACATCAGGTTGTTTATGAATGCCATCATAAATTATGAAGTTAATCATAATGGCTCAATTTCTGTGTGGGGGGATCTATTTTTTAAAATGCAAAATCCACATTAAAACACATTGAAAGGTGCTATTACAATTGAAAATCTTCCCGACACATCTTTTCACTTAGTCGACCCAGCCAACTGTTCGGCAACTGCATGCAGTGTATTCAGCGTGCGTGATGAGCCCTAAAGTCACCACGTTTACGACCAAGTGGGTAGTTTTCACTGGAATTACAGAATAACCTCGCATCAGCGTAAAGGTTTGGTGGACGTGCGTGTAAAACAATGGATCTGTCCTAGTACAACATTAACAGGTTTACTACATGAGCCACGTATTATTATAACAGCCTTTGCATTCCGACCCTGTCGTTAAAACAGGAGATATTTTCATGCTAGAATACGATGACATTACTTTGCGAAAATTTCCAATTTCCTCACGTATGTGTATACAGCAGTGGCGTGCGGTGGGGTGGCTGAAACTAGGGGACTCAACTAGCCCTCAGCTCCCTGATAACGGCTCTCCTATAAAACAACACGTACTAACTAACTAACTAACTAACTAACTAACTAACTAACTAACTAACTATCAAACTAACTTACTAACTAACTAACTAACTAACTAACTAACTAACTAACTAACAAACTAACTAACTATCAAACTAACTAACTATAAACTAACTAACTAACTATCAAACTAACTAACTAACTAACTAACTAACTAACTAGCTAACTATACATGCATCACTTGTCTGTCCGTCCGTCTGTGCGTGTGTCACGTCTCACGATAAACTGCGACTGACATAAGGCTTGTGTTGGCAGCACTGTCGTTCGACAAGAATGATAGAGATTGTGTTTGGTGACCCTGGGAGTGAAGAGGGCGGGGCTAGCGTTACCCAAACTTGGGAGAGAAATACCCGGCACTTCCACCAAAGAACATATTTTGTTTATAAGCCTCACTTATTTCGCCATCCCCGCCAACGACGAGATTTGAACGCTGGCAAGGGACTTTCTTCGACATCTGTTGATTCCTTAGCCTCGCTCTCTCGAAAGTCGCAGTGATAGATTGAACTTTCTTATATATTTTCCCTAGATGTTGAAGAGTATAGAGATGTAGATTGTAAAGTCTCGTTTAGTTTAGTCATTTAGGAATGTTTTGTATGACTCGGGGGTTTAACTTGTGGCGCACAAAGTAAACCCTAACCACTGGTCGGACGAACCACATATGTTACCGCAAGGACGGATAACAGCAGGAACTCCTGCTCTGTAGTTACAGTACTTGAAAATATGAGAGAGAGAATACGTTCATTCAATTGTCTAAACAATTAGCCACCGAGAAATAATAACTGGACTTATTTAATGATTGCTTAATTTAATGCAGTATTGATATTCGAAACGATTTAAACATATTTAAGGAAAAGCGAACAAGTCCATATAATTTTTAAAGAATTTTTCTACACTATTAACCGCATATCACGGATTCGTTTCATATTCTTGTTTGAATTATTTGCACATTTTATGAATGCTTGCCTAATAATTACGATCTAAACCCAATGTCCCGATATTTAAATGTCCCCATCTCTGTGTATTGCATCACGTGTGTTAACCTCGTTAGCAGCGGACTCCGCTTTGTCCACACAACACCGTCGAACCTGGCTGGCCGGGAGATTAACCCTTTGACCCCCGCACAACCTTTTGTCGGCAGACTTCACTAATGTCATATAATAAGCCTCGTCGATATCACGGGACGCGTTTTATAAATCCACTCGCGGAAAAGCCATTTTCGGATAATTACGTTTCGTTACACCAAAACTAAATTACACTTCGCAATGGGAAATACTCGTGATTTTAGTTTTCCACCTAGTTAATTAAAAACCACGAGCGGACAACAAAAATAATATTAGTTTTATGTTTCACGTTGCAATTTCTATCACAATAATTGCTGAATATGTCCAACCGAATATTTTCGAGTAGACCTTAGTGCTACGTCAGAATCAAGTATCATTAATCTACCAATCAAATACTAATTATTAATGATAATGATAATGCTTTATTCTCTTTGACATATACAAAGTTTAACTCTTTTATGGAGAGAAAGAAAACAGTGTAGATAAATAATAATAATGTTATATAAAATAGTTTTGTTTGTAGTAGGTAGACAATAAACAAAATGTAATGTCACATAATACATAATAATTTAATACATAACCCTTCTTTTATATATTGAACATATTATCTGCTGCATACTCGTTATCAATTTTTTTGTTTTTTACTTTTCGTAATTAATTTCTAAACAATTAATGCATTTGTTTGTATAGAACAAGATATAAATTGAAATGGAAACTATGTTCACCCTAGTTTAAAGCGAGTGCATCACAAGGTGTATTACTGACGAGTGCGCGACACTTGTGTTTCTCATACAGTACAATGTAGTACCTCTGAGCCACTTTGCCCGTCCTAACTGACACGAACTGGTTTGACATGCCCCACCGTCAACTCCTAATTTTTAAACTGATTATTGAGGCGGCAATTGAATTGCAATAACGTAATAACCAGGGGAATGGAATGTGTTATACGTTTGGAGAGAGCTCACCTCGGCTTTGATACTAGCTCAGCTTTGACAAAGGGGATGAATGCTACATGCCCGTAAGGGCTCCGAACCAACAGCAGCCCAGGGGTGCCCAAAACACGCGGGCGGACAGATTTGTGTCCCAACTACCTTTAATTGACCATAGAAATATTATTTATTCCTTAAAAAATATTTTAGGGATTAACTATGTTGTTTTTTTTAAAAATATATTTAGTGATTTTTTTTAACTTTTATGCTTAAATGAGGGTTGAATAAAAGAGAAACTTGCTACAATCCATAAGAGATCACACTGGGCTGGAATACATTTCAAGTCCGATTGTGTATTGTTGATGGAAAAAATTTAAAATTGTACAAATTAGATAGCGTTACGTACATTGTGGAAGTGGAGGAACCAAGTATTTTGAATGTATACGTAAATGTGATATTGTATTGACTGTATGAATTATTATATTGCACTTGTGGGACTGGGGCATATGCCATGTTGCCAATAAAGATTAGCGTTACACACATTAAAGAAAACAATGGGAAATAGAGTTGGAATATGTATTAAAATATAGAGAAATTAATTATTGTTGGATTGAGTATAAGTATCATTGTCTTATTTGTTGTAGAAATTGGGCTACTCAATTCTCAACAGGACTACAAAAAAGCAACAATAGGTGTCTAAAATTCCAAATTCCGTTCATCCATGACGTGTTTTATACTAGCAGTAACATCGCAGATGAGCGATAAAAACAAGATGTTCTCGAACATGAGGCGTAAAGATCTGTCTGAGTTTCAACATGGTGTTTGATTTCACATTTGGAAATTCGTTCACTTTTTTATGGTGTGCTAAAAAGTTATCACTGCGCCAGTATCCATGCAGCGCCCGGCCGCGCGTAGTAACATCTCTGTGGCGCTTATCAAGCTGTGAGGGTGATGTCTTGTGGGGGGGTGGGGCGCACTTCTACCTCGACGCGGGCGTGATAGTTTGGAATTGAGGGGGGGGGGGGGGCTAATAAAGTCTTAACCTGGAAAATCTCCAAACACATATTTATTTATAATTTAAACTTTACGTTTTCATATAGTTACAAAAATTGCTATTCAATATGAACAAAGAAAATATTTTCAATGTCATTATTTGTAGTTTTTAACAAAAATCGATTCAACAAGTTCTTTTGGCAAACACTTGGAGAGATCGAGTTACAATAGAAGACAATGCAAATGCAAATCTAGCACAAAACACATTTATTTTGAAAACTCACGGTTAATCAGTTCTGGCACAATTAGCTACATTAAACAGTATATTTATAACCTTATTTGCAAATTTAAATACTTAATTTTTTCTTATTTTATAGACTTTTTAGTTTGTCTATAATTTTTATTTAACCAATGGTTTTGAAGCGCTGCCAATCTTGATTGTCTTGATTTAAGTTAAATCAGTCCTCACTCGACTCCAGGCGTCGCTCTCTTCTTAGCGAGGAACGACGCGTATTGAAAGAGCTTCACTAGTTAATCGCGACCTGGGACTAAACAACGTAGTCTCGCACATCACGCTTAGCACAGTCATCAATAAAACTCGTCGTCTCTGTTTTAAATCGCTGTTTATCATAGACCAACAACCCTTGTCTAACTTCCCCTAGATCTGAATTACACGTCTCGAGTAGGGGGGGGGTCAAAACTGCATGTTGAGTGAGCGATGAAGCTAGCCTCATAAATATGACCGTTTTGTTTGCTGCAATTCTCTGATTGTCCCGTATAAATAAGACGCGCACGAGTGTGTGTTGGGGTAGTTATAAATCACGTGGTCCTAACCAACCAACCCCCCGGACGATTTACTGCAGATGCCACTTCGTCGAGGCTTCCGGTGTGAGGGGATCGCGCCGTATATTCCGGCGTGGACGTGCATCAACATGCGCGGCGCATTATATACGAGGGGGTTGACCTAGGAAGGTCAGATTATATAGTTGCTGGACGTTCTCGCC
The DNA here is from genome assembly GCA_024449915.1 of Sweltsa coloradensis. Taxonomy (NCBI): domain Eukaryota; kingdom Metazoa; phylum Arthropoda; class Insecta; order Plecoptera; family Chloroperlidae; genus Sweltsa; species Sweltsa coloradensis. Next base: position 757,222 of record JAMZAV010000082.1, read on the forward strand.
GCTCAAGTAACACAGGGAGAGACGTATATTTCTAAACTTGTCCGAGAGAATAACGCGAAGTGGGCGAAGTCTGTTCTAGGACCCTCCATCCATGACCAGGGCAGCTTGACGCTAGAATTTAAGAAAGTAATACGAGTAAAATATATTACAAAATACAAATAATTGGACATTTACAGTTGTTATCTTATATTTATTAAAAATATAGATTAATATTTACAGAACTACTCTATTCTCTGTATCCAACAATTACATTACAAAACGAAAACACACAACAAAATTGTTTGTATTTTCTAATAAAAGTTATTGTTATATTATAGTTTCACTTAACCTAAATACAATTTATATCTGGTCTGGTACGACTATCCCAGCAAACACAGTGGTGCAGGGCACGGTCTGGGCACGCACTGTTCGTGCTGGCGGAGTGCCGGGTAACGGGCATGTAACATTTTGTCCTGCTGGGCGCGTACTGGCGAGGTACTGCTGCCAATATCACAATCTACTCACGGTCATGTGTCAACGTGCGATACCGGGCGCGTACTGGCGAGGCACTGCTGTCAACCGTACAGACGGGTACCGGGCATGTATCAACGTATCCTGCAGGGCGCGTACTGGCGAGGCACTGCTGTCAACCGTACAGACGGGTACCGGGCATGTATCAACGTATCCTGCAGGGCGCGTACTGGCGAGGCACTGCTGTCAACCGTACAGACGGGTAACGGGCATGTACTGATGTGTCCTGCAGGGCGTGTACTGGCGAGGCACTGCTGTCAACGGCACAGCCGAATAACGGGCATGTACTGATGTGTCCTGCAGGGCGCGTACTGGCGAGGCACTGCTGTCAACGGCACAGCCGAGTAACGGGCATGTATCAATGTGTACTGCCGGGCGCGAAAAGGCGAGGTATTGCTGTTGATGGTAGAGCCATTAATATTCAACCTCTCTGTCCAGTAACGAGCAGATGTCAGATGTTTTATTTTAAGTATAAACGCAAATGTTCGCACATTTATTTGTAGACTTTGCACGAATAAATAGATTTAATCAAGTACACATCATTCTCCAATTATTATTCTTATACACGTTCTTTGCGTATTTTATTGCTATTAATTAATGAAACATGAGCAAAACTTGATACGTAGGCCTATCCCTATCCGAAATGTAAAAGAAAGAACGTATGCGTCAAACTTTGCAAATAATATAATGCTTTTAACAAGACAGTTACTTTTTCATTATTCAACGATGTTGTCTTCAAATTTTAATGCGACATAATGCGTTAATATCCTATGAATAAGGTTCGATCGTTTTTGCTGTTACCTTAAAATATCAATATCGTTGTACTAAAAACAATCAAATGGATGAAAAACATTCAACATTGGAGTTCGTCTGCGAATATTTGTATTCGAGGCAATGTTGATAAATTCCTTGATTGGTCCTTTAATAAGTGTTTTATGTTGATAACGCTTTCGTTGGTGAATGCACTGCCTCCTAGATACTACTTATGCGTGACAATTCTTAAATTGCCTCATAGTCATACGCACTTACGTACCGTAACGTACGCCTAGGCTACGAACTCAAATTCTATAATGCGGAATGCCGTATCTACATTAGCTGTCCAGCAATTGTTAATGTTTTGTATTAACGTTATTTATATATCAGTGAAATATGTATTATTATTCTACTTACCTTGTATATTGATCTATATGAGATAATAAGATTATCATAGAAAGTCTGTATATAAAACACTGAGATTGCCTTTTTGATTCTGGCGTTGATCCGCGGGTGTTCGCACTGTCCATACCACTGATTGCTATAACTAGGGAAACGCCAAAGTCGTTGTTAAACGAGTAAGTGAGCCATGTGTTGAGTACCCGGTAACATTCTCTTTTCGCACTCCATCTATGCTTAGAACCAGCCACACGCAAGGGGTGGGTATTGGGGTAGGTGGTCAGAGGCAAGGGGCCAGGCCGACGCTTGGCCGGGGAGGGCATGTGGCCTGTGACGAAATCAGGCCGGGCGCATGCTAAGGACCGAGGGCAGGGGTGGGTGGGGGGGGGTCGTATTCAACTGCATATTGTGTCACCGTCCGAGTTGTCGTCGTCGTCGTCGTCGTCGGTTTTTTTTTTTTTTTTTTTTCTAAGGATGCGTCAACCGTTAGGTCACTCATAATGCACCACTCTAGCCTAGGGGCATATGGGGAGGAGGGGCCCATGCTGGCCAGAACCACCCACGGGTTAGGGGAGGAAGGGGGGTTTTCACGGGGAGGTAGTCATAGGGAAGGAGAAAGTTCCCGACGACGACCGCCAGATCTCGCCTCTTTAAAAATAATTAAATATGTTTTTAAATGCCTATAATGCAGTGTAGTCCATCATCTGTGACAATATTATGGAAAACATAGACAGTACGAAATACGTGAAAGTATTGCAAGGTTTACTCAATCTACGAGCGGAATTTGGAGGTACCTTATTGACGTGCAACATTCGATAAACCTTGGACACGGCATTTCACTGCCAGGTATAAAAATAACAAACATAAAATATTGTTTCGAAATCAACAGCATTGTCGTTAAATAATTTATACACATTGGCAGCCTATTTTTCAATTTATTATTTCTTGTAGGTTTAAATCGCAATGGATCTAGCTGATTTTGTTAGCAGTTCTCAGTAAACTCGTACCGGATGTCTGTTTAAAATTTCAGCGCAATCTGTTCAGCGATTTGGCTGATTTTTAAATTTTAACGTACACACACACACACACACACACACACACACACACCACACACGCACGCACGCAGATTAACAGAATGACCGCCGTTTAAGTTGTATGTAGATTCACTTCGGTCGCTTCGCTCCCTCGTTTAATTATTTTCTATTAAAAAATATCGATCTTTGGTTGGTTATCGCTCACTCGTCGATTGCGTCGGGGCCTACAGGGTTGGCCTGGTCGCTTTGATTTTCTGTCCCCCACTAAAATCAGTTATATAACTGAGTGGGTTGACTATAAATCCAATTTATTTATTTATTACATTTTAAACGTATTTGACAACAAAAACAAAACAGAGCTCTTGGGTTCGGTAACTTAGCGCTAAATGCTCATTGCGAACAACTGCACAACAATCAAAACTTGTTGCGTGGACCAAGGAGGTATAAATAATGTATACCTCCTTGGCGTGGACAGGCAGGGAACGAGGAGTCACGAGTAGCATCTAGGAGGCAGTGCATGAATGTATATGTGCATGGCTAAAGATATTGTAAATTAAAATAGAATATAAATATTATTATTAGAAAATGTTATAACTTCATTACGGATAAATTTATATAAATATAATATACATGTTTTTATTAAATAACTTGACTAGGAGACGGAGTTTTATGTATTTCTATAATGAGACCAAGATGGCAGTGTTTGTTGTGATGTATGTCGATGTGATGCTCGGAGCACGGAGGCTCGGAGGCGGAGTTTCATGTTTAAATTGTTGCCATTAGAAGTTGGATGAAAATGTCCGAAATATCGCTGATTTTTTTATTTTGTTATAAAGTATAAGTACTATTATTGTACTAACATGTATGTAAATCCATATATGTTTTAGACGTTTGTCAATCTAACAATGCATATAAATAACAAATAAAACATACGATTTAGAATTAATATAATTATAATTATAACAAAAGCTGAAACTGGACTTCCCGTATCTTACACTCAATACTAATTTAGTAATTAGTACGACGACTGACAACCAATAAATTTATTTATACGGAAATTGACTTGAAACTTAGTTGATTTAAGGTGGATTTGAAGGTAATTTTATTTTAGGTGCACGTTCCGGTAATTATTGATTTGCTACTTTAACTTCTAGCACACAGTTTGTAACTATTTCTACAAAGAATTTGTTTATTAAAATAATAATATCATATTACCAGCTACGTATAATACGCCTATCTTCCAATGTCAACTAATCAAATTAACAGCCAAGAATGTTACTTATTAGTTATATTTAAATTAACTATGATCAATTATTTTAATAGTTAATAACAATAAAACATAATAATACATCAATTGATAAATTATTAATATGTTCAGTACTTAAGCAGATTCACAAAGGGTATCTTATACAAATACAAGTCTCTTGTGACATTTCCATTGTGTTGCCCGACATTAATGTATTATATTATTTGTACAATTACATATTTAAGTAGGCCTAATTAAAATTATTTCCTCACAAATCCTCACGCATTCAGAATTACGTATTATTTATTTATGTTTCACATCAAGTTTATAAAGTCTGACTGCTACACGAAATTACTTTTAGATAATGCTTCTATTTTGTGTATAATCCAAGTATAGACCTAAATTATTGGTTTTTCTTGTTGTATACATAGGGCTAGACAATTTTATAATACATTTTTTCCGCCTCAAATTTTAATAATTAATGCCAACATTATTGTCATTATTATAAACCCGATATAATGTTTTTTATCTAGTGTATTTGTTGCATATCATTGAAATTATTAATAATTAATGCTAAGTTCGCCCACAAATAACCATACCAGTAAGAAAGAAAATAATAAATAACAATTCTTATTAACAATTTGAGTCGTAAACGCATGTTATGTTCTGCAGTTTTATGTTTCGAATTACCCGCTCATGGGCAAGACTCTCATAAGCCAGCTAACGCGCTCTGCTACTTATAGGTGCAGTATCCGAGTGGTGAAGGCGTGCGGGAGTGGAGGAAGGTATCTCGTGTTCGAGTCCGGCTCATGACGATAAAATTTATTCCTGTATAACATGTTCTGTCTACTACCATGTACTTGTTCTTCCATACACTGTCAATAATAATATGATCTTAATTGTACCTCTTAATTAAATGCAATTTTTTTTTTTAATTCGTTTACAAATTGGGTTATTTGCGTGGCTACCAGATGGCGCCAGCGTAGTGCCTTTTTAGTTTTAATGCTGGGCGCGTGCTGGGCGCGTGCCGTCGAGGCCGTGCTGTCCCGGTACCACCGATACTTAATGGCCCGGCGCCGCGAACGAGGTACCGGCCCGATGCCGCGGACGAACGTACGTGCCCGGTACCGTGAACGCCGCACTGGTTCGGTACCGCGAACGACGTACGTGCCCGGTACCGCGAACGCCGCACCGGTTCGGTACAGCGGACGACGTGCGTGCCCGGTGACGCGGACGACGTGCGTGCCCTGTGCCGCGGACGACGTACCGGGCCGGTGCCGCGGACGACGTACCGGCCCTGACGTTCCGCCCCGGTGCCGCGAACCCCATACAGACGGGACCTAAGGCCACACCGGACCGGCACCGCTGGCATAGGAAGTTGGTAGGACACTTTTGTACTGGCCCAGTACCATGTACACGGTACCTGCCCAGTACTGCTTGAGCCGGAAAATACGATACTGTCCTGGTACTGGGCACAGTTTTTGTGTTTGCTGGGATACCACATTTATGATTCTACAAAATATTTTCTAAGATTTTTCTTTGTGGACTCAATAAGAATGAAAAAAAAAGAAAAACAGTTTTTACATATTCTTACCAAGAAAAAATTAGATTAAATTAAATTGTTAACTTGCTTTCATTGTATACTGTAAAGCTAAAGACACATTTATTTCAAATTATCCCGACTTGTTGTTAATTCTAAATTGGTAGTGGAGGTGTGTCCCTGTCGCCCCCGCCTGTCACCCAGGGCTGAGCCCACCTTGGCGCCAAGATGGCTGCCGCTCACGCATCCCTGTGGATGTCGTTAAAAGCGACGAGGTCAACTGGCCAATATCATGCGATTACGTCGTATATGTCAACGTTTTTGTCCGACGTCTTTTTGCCGAGTTGATAATATCCGAAACTGACACGAAATCGATAATTTGGTCATCACATAATTTGTAAAAACTTGTCATCTTTTGAACAACCATGAAAAGGTTTTTTCGAGCTTGATCATATCACTCCCCTTAAAGTATCGACCCCCTCGCTTTGCTCCTACTAGCCCAATAACATCTCAATTGCTTAGAGATGTTTTCTTTAAACGAAAGTGTTCGAAAGTTTAACAGCACCAACAGTAGCCGTTGCGGATGTGTGAAGGATGTACAAATCGTTGATGTCTTCGTTCATCACAAATACTGTCACTTCGCAACCTTGAAAAGGTCAGGAAGAAATATCGGAAACGTTGAAGTGTATAATGAAATTCCGCGTGTCATCCTAAAAATAAAAACGTTATAACCTTGGACACCTACGAAATAACTCGCGCAACATTGCTCCTCTTGTCCGGTAAAGTAAAACTTTAATGTTTGAATTGTGGTGACTTTTGAGCCGTCATAGCAACGAGACACTCAATATAATTGTGAAATAACACTCGGCATGTATAGCTGAGGTAAAATCCTCGTAAAGAATCGCAGGCTATGGAAGTTGACACCCAGATCTCACGAGTAGATAATCGTCGTCCTATTCAGGTTCAACCTAACATATCATTATTCGGATTCCCAATAATAATATCTTCGGGTCCTTCCGTCTTAGTAGTACTCGGCCTGCCACGCGCGCTAGCAATGAGCCCCTCCTATCGGTTACTGCCAGGCCATGAGTAAGACCATTGAGTTTTATCATAGCTTTTACTCTAGCCCAACTTAGTGGCTTTAAACTGAAAGCTAGTCGTTACGTAACCAACCACGATGTTATGTCGTTCAACATAAAAACTGTTTTCACGACCCCCTCCATTCCCGTTCTCATTTTCATTTTCCATTTCCCGTTTCAGTTTCCGCCTTCGCGAGCCGCAAGAGTTCCGTGTTAATTACGCGCGGCAAGTGCTTTGTTGGAACTTGTCGGGCTTATCTGGGAGGGGAGGAGAATCAATGGGATCTCTTTTGTTGTCCGACTTTGTTCTCATCAGGATCTTGAGAAACTTGGACAGCCTTCTTATTTATGGAACTGTTTGAAAAGCAGTTCTTCTCATCTCATCCCCCAACTTAAGTTTGTAAAACTCACGAATGAGATTTTTGTTCCAATACAAAATATAATAGGCCCTCATCTTGTTTCATAGCCTTATTAGTATAAGATTAAAAAGTATTTCTAACTTCAGCTTACGTTGTGTCATTAGACGAATTTTTCCTCTTCCTTTTTCGATTCCTTTTACTTCAGATGAGAAAAAATGTTCAATGGTGTACATTTTAAAATGTATTTATCATCCATTCTGTTCTGACGGACCTCCTCTAATCATTGAAGTATCATATGACAGTTTTTCACCTCAAAACTATCAGTCTTATACATTAAGATTAAACTCACAATATTATTTCAACATGTATATATATAACAATATCTAAACCATTTAACCAATCCAATCCAATCAAAGAAAAACAACTTTTAAGGTATTCGCAAGTCGCAACATACAATACCCGAGATTGTGAGAGACTGGTATTTTATATTTTATATATTCAACTGTCAAAATTCTCAGGAAATCGAAAGCGAACTGGCCGCGCTCGTGACTGGGCTTGAGGGGGGGGGGGTCACGATATCATAGCCTGAGAGTTGTGACAGGTAGCACGGAATCTACTCCTTCCTGCAGTGACCTCGCGATCACCCGGTACAAACTCCACGTGTGACGGAGCGAACACGTGTGAATTAAGCGTGCACGTGCCAAATTTAAAATGTGTTTGTTTTGTTTTGAACGAGCTCGGTCAATCCAGGCAAAGTCTGGAATACAACCCAGGCAAAGTCTGGAATACAATCCAGGCAAAGTCTGGAATACAATCCAGGCAAAGTCTGGAATACAAGGTTTTCGTCTGGATCACGTTTAGTCCTCTATTTTCACCCCTGTACAAGAAGGATATGCGCATGCCTCTATCAAAGTATATTCCAGTATGCCAAATAAGAGTCAGTTTGTAGCAATTTCCCATAGCTTTTGCAGAAGACATTTATTTGAAATGTTGAAATGTTGTCCTTCCTAAATAACTTGCTAAAGATTCCAATGTTAGGTAGAAAATAAGGGGTGCTCCAGAGTTTATGTATAATTCGATGGATGTGGTGGTAATATGATTTTAAACCGAGTTTTAACATTGTAAAGAAAGTTGGCCGTTTCTTCCGATAGATGACGCGCGCGCAGTGTTCACAAGTTTCCGACATGTGTGATGACTGTTAACCGCGTGTCAGTCAGGGTTGACGTTTGTCGTAAACTGCCGTTATCTACAGTGGTGAGTGTAGCCGAAAATTAGGGTCGGGTCTGGTATTTGGCGGTAAAAAAAATGAAAACTATTTTCGGGTAACGTAATTTTTTGTGATGGTGGAGGTGCCGGTCCAGGGAGGCTGTATGGCATTCAATGAAATGCAGACAATATAAAATGAATTGAGATGAAAACTATAATGCTATAGTTTCTTTTTGCATTATCAATTTCAACATACAGTATTATAAGTCTTTTTTCCCTACTCTACCCAAAAACCTGAAGTAGTTTAGTAACCAAACCAGACCCGACTGACAAAACCTCTACACGCACAGTCCTAGTTATCTCTGCCTCTGTTTCCCTCCCTATCAAACACAACGGGTGGATTTACTTCACAACTCACAGCACGAACATGATAAATTTATCAATTAATTGTATTTGAAGGCAGTTGTAAAATCAAAGTGCTCAGTGCTAGTTGCCCGGGGTGTTTTTTGATTGGTTAGCTGTAATGTAATTAAGCTTGTTTTAGTAGCATTCAAAAGTGTTTTTGATTGAACTCGCTTTCGAACAAATTAACAAATGAAAACAATATTTCCAGCCACGCTCCAATTATTTTCAAAGAAGCTTTACACAGGTGTTAGATATAATTGGGATAAACTCAAACATGGACACGTAATTTCGGGGCCTACTCATAAAATACGAGCTAACATTTATCCTAGATTATTTTCCGAAAATACCACAAATAGAGATTAAAGCTACACGATAAATGCACAAATTATATCCCCTAATTTTTACGCAGTGCAAATCCTGACGCAATGTGACATATACGAGTGAATTTCACGCAAATCCGTCCTAAACGTCGACATTCGGGACGCTCGGTAGAACGATAATCCCAGGACTCGTCGAGGATAAAATGAAATTATGCATTTGTGTGTAATTTGTTGGCCGTGACTAACGCGGCGTTGTGACGAGTGACACTCGCGCCGGCGAGGTCAGCGTGGGACTGACCATGAGAGAGGGGGAGGGAGAGAGAGAGAGAGAGAGAGAGAGAGAGAGATTGATTTAGGACTTTATTATAGGCGGGATTAAGGCCAGTGAGGCCTTTTCTTACATCCAACCTTTAAAATGTGTGATACAAATTGATACAAAACATAGTATAACAGATTACTACACACTAATGTACACTACAAAATATTGAAACACAAATTAATATTTAACATATAAAAGTTACTTAAATACATTATGGCCGTTGCCATTCATACACACATTCATCCATCTCTTTTATACGGTCAAAATTTGAAATGAGAGAGAGAGAGAGAGAGAGAGAGAGGAGGAGAGAGAGAGAGAGAGAGAGAGAGAGAGAGAGAGAGAGAGAGAGAGGGGGGGGAGAGAGGGAGGGAGAGAGAGAGAGAGAAAGAGAGTGGCGGAAGGAGGTATGGTGGAAGCGAGAGATATAGGGTGGCTGGTGTAGGGGGTGTAAGAGGGAGAGGTGGGTGAGAAAGAGAGAGAGGTGTAGAGTGAAAAGGGAGAGAATTAGAAAGGGAGATAAATGATGATGATTTTGTTGCTTTTAATTGTCTAAATGATATTGAACTTCAAAGAATTAAAAGCCTTAATTCAGTCAACCATCGTATCCAATAGCAACAACGGGAAAAGTATCAACCATCAATAATAACATCAATAGGCCCAAAAAAGACGCCGAAGGGAGAAAAAACAATTAAGTCATAGTGGTAAAATAAACTCAACATCTAGATCGGTATGAATTTACAAAATTATCTTTGTGTATTGATAAATTGCTGAAGCTTATTACAAAAACTGAATCGTTTGAATCCATCAGCTTTCTTTAGTGTTTTGGGGAGAATATCAAGTTGATAAATTATGTTTACTTGAACTCCATTTTGCGAGTCGTAAATTTCGTCTATGGAGCGCTGGGAATAAAAGTCCAAATCCAGACCCTCCCGTTTGTTGGATTTGTGTAACATGTGAATTCATGGACACGGAGTAGGAGGCCCCATTCATTTGCCAGAGTCAGAATCAATCGCTTCGCTCGTTCGTTGTGAAAGGGCGAACCGTGCGTAAAACCTGGTGTACGACCCCGAGTCACGGCCCGCTCGATAACACAGCAATCAATGCTCTTTTCAATCTGGAACTCTTTCCAACCAAAACAATATCCTAAGTGTTTATCAACCCGGTAATCTCCTCCCACGCACACGTAGCAAGAAACCCCATTAAGCCACCGCCAATCGCGGTAATGTTCTTTTATTGTCACGTCCGCATGGTAAACAGTGGCGCTGCAATGATCGCCGCCGACTATGCGTGCGAGATGCGTGCGGGCCGCGTCACGCACCGCGCGACGTGACACGCGTGGCAATACGCACATTTGTCACATTGACAATGATAAGTGTGCGCGGCTCGTCCATTGTTTTTCTAAGACCCGAGTTAATAAGCCAGATGATTTATAGTTTAGTTCTAAATACTTCAGACATGTTAATTTGAACGCGACAACGATCTGTGTAATTACCCCCGAAACAATAAGTACTTCTACTTGGCAGTACTTGCGAACAAAGTGCGCTAATCGTTGTTACGAGGTTGTGTATCTTATCTGTCCTCGGGCGAGGAAAATCGTAGTTTATATTCTTGCCAACTAATAACATGACATCATTAATTCAGCACATTTAATTACTCCGCGCGTCGAGTGGGGACAGTTATTGTGGACGAACTCTGACGATCATGCCCGACTAGGGCCGAGGATAGAGACACTACTTTACTTGATATTACTGGGGCTGATGATTTGTTGTTGTTCCAACATTGTGACGTAGGTTGTGAGGGGAGACCCGGCACCTCCACCAAACTGTAGTCTACATAGTGATGCCCGCTGTACGGCGCATATCAGTCAACCGGTTTGACCCTTGTCGAGTTAATCTAGGTGCCCGTTAGGGCGCCGCAGCCAAGCCGCGGTGCGCTACACACTCAAGCACCTTATACACCAAGCAGAGTTGGGGTGATTTCGAGGTGTTACCCAGCCGTCATGTAACGTGATGTGGACTTGAAAACTATCACAATCGAGGGGATTTAGGTACCTGACAACACATGCCAAATTTTATTGGGGTACGACCATTCCTTCTTGGTGAAAAAATGGCTTGAAACATGCTCAAAATCACTTTAAGGATGTTAGCTACTACTCCTACTACTGCTACTACTGCTACTTACATCTAATACGTCGGCCCGCGATTCTGACCAGACGGGTGGGACTACAATGTTCATATTTTACATGGACATTAAGGTTATAGTATTATAGTCTCTTTTGAAAAAAAAAGTTGAAAAAGTTTGTTGGAAGGCTTCCAAATAAAGGTTTTAAAATAAGCCTTAAACACTTGGCATATAATCAACAAGTAACCATAGTTACTTGACACTTGTTGACGGTATAAGCAGAGTTAGGCGGGAAAGTGCGATACGTAAACAAATGGCGGACATTTAAAATTTTTCTTCTTTGTGTGGAACGAGAAAAGGTGTCATTATACTCTCATAAAACAAATCAGAAACCGTCCCTGGCCTAGGCCCAGATGTAGAAAATTATTTATAATACAACAGTGTAGGTCTAAAGTTCCATTAGGCTATAGAACTAGATAAATAAATACATGTTTGACAAGCCCTAGGCCTTTCTTAGCCAACCCTAGGCCAGCACAACCTTGTTTTGACACTTCCCGCACAAATAACTAGTTTTGATTACTACAAGCCTAATGCAGATAAACAATGGTATGATAGTCCTAGGCTATTCCAAAATTTACGGCAATAATAAGCTTTTTCTTTACTTTTAATAAACTCACGAAATCTCCTGTCACTTTTAATAAAAATGTAAAACAAAAGATGGTGAAAATTTTCAATATTCTTCTGATTATCTGATGATTTACATGGCTGTGGGTCAAGGCCGTCTAGATATATCGCTTCCCTCGTGTGGGTGCAGTGAAATAGGTGTAAAATTACATTAGTTGTGCGTTTGTTGTTACATGGGAAAGTTTTAATAGGATGTGAGTTGCCTAGACTTAACCAGTCCTTATACCGTCGTTATACCATGGTTATACCACCTATACCCAGGATGTACATGAATCCGGGCCTAGATATTTTACATCCTATTGTTATTGCTAATACCATAAAAATTAAATCAACTTTGATAAAAATATTATATTTTAACAAATAATTTTGTAATGGAACTTGAAAAAGTAATAAGATCACACACATAACAAAAACTTGTAGAAATACAGCCAAACCTTACACACTCAAAAGGAATGAGATCTAAAAAAAGGGCCAAGCTCATCTACCCTTCCACATTTGCGCATTCTTAATTCATAAACGTACAGTGTCCCATAACAGCATCCTCGAAAAGCTTGGCAAAATAGAATTTGCATGTTTACGTTTAAATTAATTACAAAAAAAGAACTTGGATAAACTACTACGTTAAATTAATAATCGCAAATTCTATTTTGCCAAGCTTTTCGAGGATGCTGTTATGGGACACTGTACGTTTATGAATTAAGAATGCGCAAATGTGGAAGGGTAGATGAGCTTGGCCCTTTTTTTAGATCTCATTCCTTTTGAGTGTGTAAGGTTTGGCTGTATTTCTACAAGTTTTTGTTATGTGTGTGATAACATTATTACACAATTTATTTTCATTTTTTAAACTTTTATCCTTTCCTGTTATTAAACTTATTTACAAAGGACAGCAAATGCTCACAAAAAATAGCCTTATGTCAACAACATTGTTTAACAAGACAACATATGAAACATAATTTAACATGAACACGTATATTAAAAATGGGAAATTAAATTAACCCCAACAGAAATAAAGTTACCAATTTATCAAAACAAAACACACAAAAAAGCAAACATAATTTTAAATTAGATGGTTTTCTGTGTGATTTTTCTTATTTATGACAGTTGAAAAAATATTAAGTTGTGTCAAATTTGCGGGCACGAAGCTAGCACGACCTTGTGTATTTGATATAAGGGTTGTTGCGACGTGTTTTCATCGGTGAACTATGTTTGGGGAGGCATTGCCCGGGTAGGTCAGTGCTGAAGACTGCACGGTCTCCGAGGGGAGGGCGGCTGTGACATTTGAGTTCACAATAGCCTTTAATACAAACCAATGTTCTGAATGTGGTCATGTCAGGATACAATGATTGACGAAGAAAATAATTTAAAAGTATTTTTGAAATGTATAATATGCAAAAAATTGTGACAGCAAGTTCACTTACTGAGGTGCGACTTGTTGCTTATAGTACACTGACCTACATATTATTTGAATCACTTAATAAATTCAACGTCACGTGTGGTATACTTAATAAAAACACAACAACAATACCTCCCCCCGTAATTAAACTGATGTGTAAGGTAGAAATGATAAAATCAAGGACCCGGCACCTCCACCAACAATGCTATTCTTATGGAGTTAAAACTTTTCTCGCTCTACCCGGCACCTTCACCAAACGCATATAACATTAATTGCTATTTTTGAAAATCTCTACCAAAAATCAGTTCGTTAATTTAAAATATCCATTCAATTTTAAATTAAAACTGATTTCAAACAAAAAGCGATGCCTCATTAAAACACTTTTATACACAAAACCTTCCCAAAACGTTGACTCTATGTCAAATATGTAGAATTATGAGCGATCTATTAGATATTGATCTGATGTATTAATAAATACAATTATAAATGTCATAAATATGGAATGATTGGACCATATTGGACGACTGAAGAGCTAAAATAAAATGATTAATTTAGTGCTGTTTCTATTTCGAAGCAATCTGTACATCTTCTATCCAATCATGGCCTGATGAAGACCCCCCCCCCCCCCCCAGGAAGTGCATGGCCGATCAGCAGCGTCGAGGCGATTATGGAAATTGGATTCTGAAGAGCTACAAGTTTTTAAAAGTCACTGCAAACACATTAGACAGCTTCGTCTTTAAAACATCACTTTACGTCCGGATTTGTTCCGCATGACAGTTCCAATCTGTAGGTCGGTATTTTTACGATCACTAAAGTAAGGTTGACATTTGGGCAGCTATTCCCCCGCGTCGTCGATAGCGTGGCGTAAAGTTGTAGCTAGACCCTACGCTAGCTGCGAGCTACAGGCGAGCCGGTCATGCAACGTGCATCATACGTCATGCGGCGTACAAATAACATCATACATAACAATTAGATTAATGCATTGGACGAATTGTCTGTTCGTCCTGTTTTATTTTGACATTAAAAATTTTAATTATATAAGTTCCTATTTGTAACAAAGCGCAACTTTTCAATATATGGCGCGAGACTGATTCGGGAGGTCTCAGTTTCAAATCCAAGTCGAAACCGGCAATTCTGACTGAAGGTTTTTCAATTTTTATTCAGTCGTGAATGCGAATGCAAGTGATTGAGTAATATTAACCAGCCCTCGGAGAAATCCATGACAATGTCATGACATTAGTGCATTAGTGCATTTCAACATACAATATAGTTGGAATAACATTGACATTATCCATTACTTTCAGTTTTTATTTTATTTACCCTATGAGATTTGTTTGATATTTTATTTTCCGTTGTGTTATTTTACATCATGTATGAACTAACCAACTTGATTTTTTCCCGAAACTTTTACACAGTGTCTGTAAAATTAGTTGTGTGTTATTGGTATGTGGCACGCAGCTTCGTCCTAACCCATGTTTGGCATAGTCTGTCGTAAATATGTCAAGGAAATTTGGTTTCTTTCTCCCCCCTCCCATCCCCCCCCCCCCCCTCCCAACGCAACACACAAAATTAATTCCCTTTCCACTATATCATGAATAATTACAGTTTATAATGATGTAAATTATAAGCAAAACAGAAACACGATTTTTGTTTCAGTAAAACGTTAGTGTTACTCATTATAATATGGGTCAACCGTGTTTTAAATGACGTATTGAAATTAATTATTTTGTTTAAAATTTGTTGGATGAGCGAAGCGAAGATTCCATTTCACTACACTGGAGAAAAAAATCCGGAATGTTTTTTGTTTCTAATTTTTCTTTTTTTTGTATTTTTATGTGTTTGTCCACACGATTCCGGCAAAACCGATACTCCAATTGTGATGAAATTTTATGGAGGCCTTCGAAATCTCTGAACTTAGAACTGCCACGTTTTTGAGCGCAATCGAAAAATTATTTCTCATTAAAATCGCAATTTTACGATTTTTCGATTTTTAAAAATTTCTTCGACTTATAACACCGACATGCTATATCCGATTGTTATGATTTTTTCACAAAACCTTAATTTTATGAATTAATATATTCCTGTGAAATTTGAGCGCAATCAAAAAATTATTTCTTATGAAAATCGCAATTTTACTATTTTTTATATGTTTAAAACATTCTTCGGCTTATAACATCTACATGCTTTATCCGATTGTAATGATATTTTCACAGAACCTCAATTTTATGAATTTATATATTTGTGTAAAATTTGAGCGCAATCGAAAAATAATTTCTCATGAAAATCGCAATTTTACACTTTTTTCGTTTAAAAAAAACATACGCTCATCCAACAACGCGCCTGAAAAAGCGTTTGCGAAGCTTCCTAGTTTAATATAACGTAGAACAATCCATGGATAATTTTTGAAAAGTGAGTATTTTGTGTGGTCTAAAACAGACTACAACTTTTTTATGTATGTTTCAAGTCAAATATATATAAACTTGACGGCAGTTGACGAAACTAACAAATAGTTTGGCAAGAACATGGCGGCCGGAAGCTCTGCATGGCCACTCTCTGGTGCTATGTAGGCTCTCTGGACGCGCCAAGCTATAACCTCGGATATGTTTATTTGAATCCAACTTGGCGCCAAGAGACAAACGAGCCAGCACTTGTGCGTGACTAGGGATCAGCTCGCCCGAGTATCACTGGATTGTTAGACACTTCTTGTATTTGGGTTGAAACCTGTTGATTGGTATTGATTCGAAACCCTTCAATAAAACAGTAAATAACAGGTTGTGTCGGTGGATCAGATATTTCGCTGTGCTCGTCCGTGTATTTACGTGCGCCTCTCCTAGAGTTTATATTCTCTCGTGCCAAGCCGAGCTCTCGTAAGGCTGGTTTTACCATCACGCCATTCTGTCGCACGCCATTTTCTTTTTCACCGTGTTCTATTTTTGCTTACATCTTTAGAAACATCGAATTGATAAAGACGAAAAACACTTCATCGCCAGGAAATTGTTCCACGAAGCCGAACTCTTGAAAACCGTAAAACTACAGCCAATATAAGAACCGCGAGAAAATGTTGTATTTACCTCTTCGTGACTTAGACAGGCATAACATTTTTGGTTAGACCTGGTGAATATAGTGAGCAGATCCCCTATTTGCGTCACTTTTCTGTGCGTCTATGTGAGTGTCACGTCCCAAGGTAAAAACTAAACAGGACCTCCGATTGGCATGCTGTTTTTTTTTGCATTGCCCTTGAACGCCGAATGTTTCTTTCTGGCGATCGCTGGGGTTGTAAAAATTGAATTTCATGAACTAGGCACCTCCACCGTAAGTGATGACTGAAACAAGCGTGGAACAATAACTGTAAACTTCGCTTCCTATTCTGGAGACTCCCTCACTCATGCGTGTCACTAAAATTACAATATTCTTAAACTATAGTTTATATTTCTTTTTTTACTGTTGGTATACCATCGTCGAGGCTGCAATATCAGTGATTTTTTTCGTGGGGCCAGTTTTTATCGTATTGTTACCAGCCTTTGCATATATACAGTCGTCTATATTGAGGTACATTTTTATAAAATCATCACAAAAAATCTAAATAAATTAAATGGATTTTTAGAATTTAGGATTTTTTGTAAAATTAAAAATTGGTAAATTTCGGAAGTTATTTGTGCGTAATGTGCAATAATGCTTAATATTTTTTACCATAGAAGAGTGACCATATCCTTGCTTGACATCGGATGACAACTAGAAGCAGTAAAAGTTCTCAAAAATGTTTCAAATACGTATTTGACTCAACAAACCATTGTAAATAATGATGTTTTTCAGCCGATGGTAACATATACTTTCTTTTCGAGTATGTTTCGTGTTTTAGGCTTCTTAAGGCAGCTAGTTGTATCGCGACGACGTGAAACAGTTAAACCACGTGTATACCGAGAGAGCTACGTGACAGGCGCTATTCAGGTGGCGAAACTGTTGTCTTTCTTAATGGACGGATTGTTTGCGAGCTACGTTCAGACCGAGTGCATAATAAATCCTCTTAGGCGTCGTGAAATTAGCACCGAAAGAGAAATGGACGCCCGCTATTGTCGCGGCAAGGTGGTCCCAACAGTGATGGATGGCGCGCGACTGCACCCTGCATCTTTCTTCGGTGACTATCTGCCCAGTGACGGGAACACCCAAGTCGTTAGCAGCGCGAAAAACTTTTTGCATTCTCACAGCTAATTGTTTTTGTATAAAAGATGCATTTTTTTCTTTTTTAAGAAACGTTTTGCGGAGCTGAGCTTATGGTTTTGTTATTTTAAGTCGGAGCGAAACGTCTTTCTCGGCTAATGATGAGCTGAATGTTATTACGCAGGCTCTTCCCTGTATTCACGTTAAGAAAGCCTGGCATGCGAGAAGCTTTTGTTGCTCTGCTATTGTCTTATTGTTATTGTGCTTTCACTGATGATGTGCGCAGAGCCTACAGCAACACGGGACACTCTTTGTGTTACTTATCAATGTGCTGTGTTAGTTGTGGAGGTTTAGGCAAGATACATTCGTTACCACCTGAGTTACATTACGCATGCTCAAAGAAACAATATAAATAAAACATTATAAATAAAACACATATTCGTTGTGCAAGTTTGTAATACAAACTTTTGTAAATTTAGTATAATTCATATTAGGTCTATTTTGTAGTGATGAACTGTTTAGTTTATTGAACAGTCCACTGAATTTAAATAATTAAATAAATAATACATTTCAACAATATTTCGACGACTTATCAGCCATCTTCCTTTATTTTCAATGTTAACTCTTTTAGAATGTTATCAATAATGTTACTTTTACATTTCTTATTTTCTTATGTTGTCATTTTCCTCAGTTTTACTTTTACAGTGAGATGTTTAAACGTCAAACAGATGTTTTACCATGTGACTTTTTACATGTTGTTTATGAACATACATTTTAAAACAAATATACTTTGAAGTGAGTTTGAAGTTTGAACCGTCCTGTAACTGTGTTTGAGTACGCACATATCCCCGTGTATAACCTATCAAACGCTGCTACTTCACAAATTGCTACCAAGTGCTCAGTATTGATGGCCGGCCCGCTGAATATGCTAGCACACGTATTAGTAGGATCGATGTCAGCATGTGTTGCATGGCCCACATAACACGGGTAGTTGGCGCACCTAAGAAGACAAGCATCGCCCACAGGTGCTGCAAGGGGTGAGTATGTACACCGCGCCAATGATGATTGTGGCCGCGCGAAACTTTGCTATTTCGAGTTTCACTCGATATTATTCCGGTTGTTGCACCGCATCACTGTTTGATCGCCAACTGGTGTGGTGAGGTGAGTGGCGGCCATTGTTGGAACTGGTCAAAGGTTTGATGGGCCCTCCTCTTCGGGAATACGAAATATGAAACGAGAGAGGTCAGTACACTGAAGCTCCTAGCGGACTTTCAGGGAAACTCAGAACAAGGTCACAAACGTTGAATATCCCATGTTATACAGATAACTTGTCAAGACTAATAAAATCCAAACAGTTGATTAATATACGGTTAATTACACTGTTAATTATTGCATTATGTCGATATTTAATTGTTTTGTTGGATGAGCGTAGCGAGCGAAGCGAAGATTCCATTTCACTACACTGGAGAAAAAAACTCCGGAATGTTTTTTTTTCTTTCCTTTTTCCTTTTTTTTCCCTGTATTTTTGTGTGTTTGTCAGCACGATTCCGGCTAAACCGATACTCCGTTTGCGATGAAATTTTATGGAGGCCTTCGAAATCTCTGAACTTAGAACTGCCACGTTTTTTGAGCGCAATGAAAAAATTATTTCTCATGAAAATCGCAATTTTACGATTTTTTTCGAATTTTTGAAAATTTATTTTACTTATAACACCTACATGCTTAATCCGATTTTCATGATTTTTTCACAGAACCTTAATTTTATGAATGAAGATATCCGTGTGAAATTTGAGCGCAATCGAAAAATTATTTTTCATGAAAATATAAATTTTGTGAGTTTTTTTTTTTTAGAACAATTTTTTTACTTATAACACCTACATGCTTTAATTTATTGTAATACTTTTTTCACAGAACCTTAATTTTATGAATTTAATATTCGTGTGAAAATTGAGCGCAATCGAATAATTATTTCTTATAAAAATCGCAATTTTTCGTTTTTTAAATTTTTAAAAATTCATACGATTAATTAAAAAAATTAAAAATTAAAGTTTATTTTTAATTTAATTAAATTTAATTTAAAAAAAATCTTCAACTTAGTACTAATTTTTTCACAGAACATTGAACAACAGAAAATCCGCATAACACATGGCAGCTCAATGCACCAATTACGCTCATCCAACAACGCGGCGGGACTTAAGCGTTTTCCTAGTTTCTAACAACATTTTGAGATATAAATTTACTCCAGGGAAAAATAATAAAGCTGTCTTTGTGGCTCGATCCATAGTGATGATTCGGATCCCATTCGACCAACTGCCTCCATCGTGCGCGTAAAAATTTGAAGGACATGCAACCTTGTTTTTATTAGTCTTTCCTGTTCGAAAATCTTTTGTAACAACTTTTTTATTTTCTTGGTGTGCTTTCTATTTGATTTAGTTTAGCTATATGAATTTTAATCTTCCCAAATATTAATCTCGTTTTGTTTTAATTCAGTTAAAAATAATTTTAATATCAATATACATTATTGTGTTTTTGAAATGTCATCAAAGATATTTCATGGTAACATTTTGTTATGACATTGACTGTCTTTGATTTAAATTATCTTTATTGTTTCCACACTCGCATATTACATTATATAATATGTTGTTATATTTATTCCCGACCCCTGTCAACTCCTCGCCCCCTTCTATCGTCCCGCGCTCTCCCGACTTCACCGCAAAACAACAATTTAAAATCGTGTTTGTCACTAGTACACAAATAAAGCAACATTAACGTTTTTCTTCAACAGAAGTTTGCAGTGGTTTTTACTAAAATAGAAACAATGTTTTGCATTGAGCGAACTCGTGGCGCCCAATTTATTTGCCCAGTGCTGTGTTTCCTTCCGCAGTTTTTCGCGGCGAGGAAGCGACGTATATAGCTACAGTGTATACACTACGTCGCATTTGTAAAGAGTCAGATTTGCATCCGCGTCGTTTATTAAACACAAGTTTACATCTAGCATTATTTCTATTATAAAAAGCAAAGCATATTTTTCTAATGGGTCTAGATTTATTATTTCTGTTATATGTTTCTATGCTAGCCTGCAGCGCAGGGCACGGATATAACGTTTGCTTGCAACCAATGGTTCTGGAAATAGGAAATGCTCAACAAGTCATAACGTCGCAGAAAGTGATGAGTACGAACAGCAAGCAACACTAGCATACACTGTTACACAACATATTGACAACTAACACTTGCCTGAAAAGAACCGATTATATTATACTGTTGTCATATTTAATAGTGAATACTATACTATTCTTTGGAGCAATATCAAAAGTAGCCCACGGATGTCTAAGTAAACAAATACTACAAAACAATGTCATAAAATGCATTCACAAAATTTGGTTTTGATACTACAGATATTTACTCATTTACGGCGTTTTCACTGCTGGCCAGGAAAAAAATTATGCCAGGTGTTCTCATTTTTACTAAGTCTCATATCTCAAAAATATAACTTTTTATTGTTTGATAGTTATTAGTAAGTAGCGCTCTTCGACAATTTCAGTTAGCGATCATCGACCGCTTCTTTTATTCAGTGGTTAAAATATGTTAATGTCAGCTGCAGAAGCAGCTACTATACGGGTAGGAACATAAGTACATGGGTACTGCAACAAACTTTCCATATTTACCCTTATTTCAGAGCACTCACATAGGAAATTCGTTCGTTCGTCTTATGGTACGGTTCCTACTTTTAATTAAATAAAAACATTGGTTTGAATCGAACAAAACGCGCAGCGCTAGCGAATAATGTCGCTTGGATTACAAATGTTGATCTAGAGTTGATATCTTTTTGAACGATTTCAAACATAATTTTCAGAAACTTTTTGTCTAGTTTTCCGTTTGAAATACGTGGGTGAATTCGCCGAACGAGATAACAGAACTAAAAATATTCCAACTCGATTTCGCCCCACTCGTCTGTAGTTCCGTGAATCCCTCGCAGCTCCTGATTGGCTACTCGTTCTAACCGCACTTGTCTACGTGCAAACTAGGCTAAACCAATACTGCATGGTTGCCGTAGAAGAAGTTTCACCCCGAAGAAAAACAACGTTTTATCAATTGAAAGTACGGTAACCATGATTTGCTTCGAGATGGTTGTTTTGAGTGAGCATGATTCGCGCCTCTCTCGACGTTGAGCGAAGGTTAGCAACTCCAGCCTGATTAAAAGGGGTTCGCAAGGAAATACCACACGGAACTCTCGCGAACCCTGAAGCCCTAGAATTTGTTGCTGTGGTAGCGGAGGTTAAGCCATTTTGGAGTTATTTTACCCCGGGAATTGCGGGGGTAGACTTATGCCCGCATGCTTTAATCTTACAACTGAATGTTTAATTCTTTCATCAACCGAGAAGGAAGGTGGGCCGCGGCTCCTGGGGGGGGGGGGGGGGCGACTGGCGCGAATCTCTGTCGGGTGTTGTTATTAGGGCGAAACAGTCTCATTCTACGGCTGTCTGAGATAAACTTGCGCAGCGTTCTCCACTCGGAGTTGGAAACGCAACACAAATATTTTCATAGTTTGCCAGAGAGGAAATGTTTCCGCCTTTTTTCTTGTTTATGAATAAAATATTGGGCCTGGATGCGGCCATTGCCTGAAATATGGATGAGGCGCCGATACCAATGTTGGGAACGTTATAATGCGTCACTCAGCTCCGACCCGTTGGTCCCCTGTACTCGCCGCCTTCTCGCTCCACTAGGCTGCGCTGCTAGAGTCACAGCCTTCTATAGCAGTTCCGACCCCTGTACTCACCGCCTACTCGCTCCACTAGGCTACGCTGCTGGAGTCACAGCCTTCTATAGATATACTTTACCACCTGTTTACCTTTATTTATATTTAACTGATTTTTACATACTATCATTATCATAGTACTTAATAAAAATCAACCTCATTTATCAAAAAATAATTTTGCAATGGAACTTGAAAAAGTAATGAGAACTTCGTAACTTCGTAATCATTGGTCAGAAAAAGTCAACCAAAAAATCTCATCCATCAACGCGACTGCAAAAAGCGTTTGTGAAGCGGCCTAGTATATAAAAGTACGAATCTAACAGCAATGCATTGTAATACTATTTTTATGCGACATTATTTAGATTGACCCCTAAGGCCCAGACTCCCCAAATCCTGAGTCGATAAAGAAGTTTATTATCGACTGCCAAAACCTTTCTGTTTCATCCTTGTTGAAGGGCGATGTCAACCAAAACACCACGTGTCAATTCATGGTCATGTTCGGTTTCGTTTTTCGTGAGACTTGACTCACGCAGGGACAGACAGACGAACGACAGGTCAGCGGGCCCTGCAGGGTGTACAATGGTTGTATTTAGGGGAGCTTCGTTTTTTAATTCAAAGGGCATTTTATGAACTATGAACTTCTTTTTCTACCTATCCAATAACAAACGTAGAGTTATTGATGTACTAATTCGGTTGGGAAGAATAATAGGTATTTTGTTTTCCAGCACTCGCTGCTATTAGCATTCACCAATATTATGACTAAGGCGGATCTTACTTTACAATCCTGCCATCTGGATGTACATGAACCAAACACAAGGTCCCCTAGATTTCCGCTAGGCTTCGCTGCCGCGCACAGGCCGAGTTCGCAAGACCTCCGCTAGGATAGATACAGGGGACCTTGAAACAAACACAAGGTCCCCTAGATCTCCGCTAGGCTTCGCTGCCGCGCACAGGCCGAGTTCGCAAGACCTCCGCTAGGAGTAGATACAGGGACCTTGAAACAAACCCAGCAACATTGTTCCACCCTCGTGGCTGTCTGGCTTGTAGAGTAACGTACACAATACTCGGCAAGGCAAAGCTCGGATTAATATTTCAAGTGATGTGCAATGTGCTTCATACACACATGTTATTCTGTAGCCCCTGGCAATCTCAAGTAATCCCGTACTCGGGGAGGATTTAGGTCAATTATCCCGTTCATATTTAAAAGCTTTAGAATATTTAATAATATCCTAACACGATCGTTTGCGCCGTCTAAACAAGACACTGTTCTCGCTATTGTATCTAGCTGTACAATAAACTAAACTGTGTTTTCTCTTGTTGCAGGGAAACAACAGGTGTACTACGACATCGCGCAGCTGTGAAACTATAGGTGAGTTGTAACGTGTGACATACTAACATATGTGAGTTGTGATGAACTTGATCTTGTAATCAAACTTCTAAGCATGGTTATGCTCACCACTACACAACGAGAACTACGACATTTAGGGTTTAGTATGTAAACGATGGCTGGGTATCGAACCCGGGTCTCAGTCCACAACCGATAGAGGTAGGCGAACACGAGGTCGTAATCTTCAGACTGGGGCACCCTATCCTGACCCACTCAGCTACTTTCAATCTCATTTCTTTCATTTCTCCAGGGAAACCTGCCCAGGGTGCAATGCATGCCCTCGTTGGTGTCTACTAGGTATTTTGGAGCTGGTCATTGTGAAGGGCTGTAAGAGGACTCATCGTGATTGAAACGAGGACTACCCTAACTTACGTTGATTTAGTTTAAAGTTTACCAGGAAATTAAACATTCTATTTCATTGAGAACCTTTGAAGGAAAACCTCTTTCCATCACGTCTGTTCGGCAGTCCGGGTTAGGGACACCTAATGGACTTCAGGACACGTCTTCGGATTGACGTAAAATTGATTTTTGGTACTTCAAACAGTGGCTACGTGCCTACAGAGTTCGACGCTTTATTCACCCTTCATTCTCATCTAGTGACACTCTTTCCTCGAAGTACTCTTGTGCATCCTGTAGGAAGCTCAGGGATGTCAGATACATTTTTCCGATGGGAGTATAGAAGTGTCCCCCTTTTGGTACATTGAAGGAGTATCCACGTTTTTGTGTAATCACAAGTTTCCTCTCTGTGCTAGTTCACCCTTATCGTGCAATTATCACACTTTAGTTGAAACATGAGCTATCTATCTTTCGGAACATATATAGACGTTAAGAATTAATACAAATCAAAACAATCAAATCCTCTTCATTTCCTTAGTGCCAAACTGATTTCATGTTGGGAATGTTGCAGTATTGTACATCGAAGAGTGGTTTAAACATGTTGCGTAATTAACAACCCTAAGTACTTGTTTGTTGATAATCTATAGCTCGCGACTAATGATCGCAGTGTATAATGCATTATGCGAATTTTAATGTTTCCCGTGGTTATGTGGGCCCGGCACGCACACTCTGTGCTAAACGTGTTTCACTCCACCGTCCTAATTTATACATTGAAATATTACCTCACAGAGCTCTCATTGTCAATTTCTAGTTGATAAAGGAAGGGGACACACGCGAAAAATAATTTTTCCATCAATTTCGCCCGCTAAATTAGAGTCATATTTCAATTTCTAGTTCATTCCTTTCGGCACGCCTTATTTGTTACGAATAATTGCGTTTCTGAACTCTGAACAACACGAAGGCCGTGGCATTGATTGGGATCGAAATTTGAAACAATAACCGTGTATTTCTGTGGGGAAGTATGGTGATGTTGTTAGCGGGTGTCGCGCACGTGATGTTCGATTGATTGTCACCGCCAGCTTGATTAGCGCTGATGAGATGCGGGGCACGTTCCCCTTGTTGTTTCCATGGAGCCGACAGATAGACAGACAGACTGACCATCAGTGACCGTGGCACCCTAGGCACGAGCTCGCATGGCAATCAGCCGCGGTCTGTCCTCTGCTAAGGTGTTAGTGAATACGACCACAGCCCCTTGGAATCATAATGAGTAGAGATCAATGTGTAAGGGACACTTTAAATCAGCTTTTTAGCGCTTTCGTTCTTAAATTATACGTTTTCTGGGTTTTGAAACTTCAAATTAGTGTGAACCAATAAATATATATATTTTTTTAATAAGTAAAACTACCCAATAGCTATGAGCAAAGCTTAATTCTACTTCTAGTACAAAATTTAATTTTGTAGCGTTCTCATTAAGTTGTGCCTTGTTATAGTTTCCGCGTAAAAATGATAGATTATTTTAATTTGAGCTTGTATAAAAGTAGGACATGCAGTCCTGGAGATTTAGTGTCCTCGGGAGGGAGGGAGCTCATATTTGCTTAGTTTTTATCTCCCGTCTGCCATATTGTCCTACATACATGCACACACTGTCCCGTGTAGTTTATACTTCATAGTTGGCACACTCATACGCGAAGATTCTCGTTCCATTTCTTCTTCAACCTAAACTATAAACATACACAGCATGTAGATTCATATTTCATTTCTTTAGATTTAAAGTTAAATTTTGGACCAAACTCCCTCGTTTCTATAGTAAGTATCTCACTTAAACTGATGGTCCGTTTTGTTGTAAAAAAAATCTTCAAACGATTTCATATTCTGTAAACCAGTGAGGTGGCCATGCGTATGAAGGAAGCTATCGTTTTCGGATATTCACGGATATTCTTATATATTGTTATAATTAAGCTATATATTATTATTAAATCGTGACCTTCGTTTACCAAGAAGGCTATTATCTCCTAAGTCAGTGAGTAGCACGAGTAGTCGAGGGCTCTGGAGACCGTAGACCCACATTCGTAGGCACGCACCCTATACACGCGTGACCACATCACATTCTACACATGGAGCACTTTAATTATGTTCGTGTCGTGTATATTACGCTTACTATTATAATGGAATTGAGATAAGTTTCGGTCAAACAGTCGTAGTATTTTAGTCTTTGCTGTTTCTTATGAAACTGCTAAAAGCAACCGATAAAGGAGATAACTACACTTCCAACAATATTAATTTTTACTAATTAGGTTTTAGCATTGCGTGGCAAATGGGTTTTGAAATGCATTCTTATAATTTCAAGTGTTTTTCTTCTATGGATGGGGAAAAAGATAAGTTATTTTTTTGGGGGGGGGATTCAAACATCGCTCAGTGAAGAATTAGTTTGAGAATCATATGTTATTTTAATGTTGTTTTTAAACAATATTATTAATCAACTCTACTCATGACTGTGCACTTCAAACTCGCAATGTGCAATCCAGCAAAGAATTATCTAATTCGTGAGGTCATTGCATTGGAGATTCCCATCCCTTACAAAACTATCCTCACTAGCTTATAGCTGTTGTAAGCATTACGTTTAGCAAGGATTGGGCATTCAGTCCAGTTACAATTCCACTCATCCCCCCCCCCCCCACCACACACACACACACACACATAACCAATCGGTTATATGATAACCCAGAATCTACTAATTTTCGGCTTTTGTGTTCAAACTTGCAAACACACAGGTTGTCTTTGTTTTTCCTCGGCAGCTTTGTTCAGTCACCGTATTACCGCCCTTAATTGATATAGCAGCCTCATAGGATACACGCTTTGTAACGCTGTCAGTCCTAGCGGTCTTTGCTTGTTTGTTACCTACCCTTCATTAATTCCCCACTCACTGAGTTATTTATTTGTATTTATCTTCGGTCCACAGCCAACACTTGCTCCAGATATGCACGGCGCACAATAGATCCACGTGTTAATTATGTATCGTGCCCCGCGGTCGCTCCACAGCGTCTGCTGTGTGTGTTTGATCGACGCAGACTGAACACAGAGTTTATACACTTCCTCTGGCGATATCGAAACATCAAGGAATCGATTTATTCGCTTCATTGTTCGACCGAAACTCATCATTTACCCAGGTATAGGAGCAATCTCCGGTGGGATTGCGCGCGCGAAATAAGGTGCTCTGTACTCTGCGTGCGTCCATTCTGCTCGGCGGTTTTTCTTTGCCTCGGCGCCGCTCCAGGGTAAACTAAGGTATACACACCACGTTCCTTTGCTTTATTGTGAATTCTCTTACTACATTGGAAGTGATTTCCACTACGGTATCGTTCCTTTTACACTTGGCTGTGAAAATCTGTGTGAAATTACACCCATACATCTAATCTGAGGCAATGTTTTAGGGGTTGGTGCAATGAAACCGCTACTATAAGGAATGATAACTTAGGGGATAACGTGGCACAGTATTTTATAACGGTTCCAGAGAAAGCAAGTATTTTATTGCCCTAGGACGTATTATATTTGGGAATATTTCCTGTCCGCGTTACAAGGACGAGGCGTGTCCGTTGTTTTTCACCCTCAGAGCGCGATGATGGGGGAATTTCGCGTCCGGAACCTTTTTCCTGGCCATGTTCGGCTGTCAACCGGGTTCTGGATGTGAGGAAATGCAATCAAAGTCTTGTTTATGTCATAGTGAGATGGATTATTGATTGTTAGGGTCAGTACATTCGAGACAGTTAGCAATATTGGGCACTTTCATGACAATTGCTACATTCAATAATAATGTCCTCAAAGCGGACTTATGCTTAAAAACATAATGTTCCATAATTTACCAACTAATTTGTGTGGGACTTCAATTTGAATAATACTTTGGGTCAAATATCTTTATTTTTCTTATTATCTGTTTTGTCTCACAATCTGCTTTTGGGATTTTATTTATTTAAATAGAAAATATATTTGACTCGATTTAATAAAAAAAAGGGTGAACTTTTGCAACAAGAAGTTATTTAAATAGGTTATTGGCATACAAATACTCAAAAAAAAGACTTGGGGATATCTCGTTTATAACCAATGCTGACTTGCATTTGGTGGAGGTGCCGGGTTTAGCATTTTTAACATATTTTGTACTATTTTAAATTACAAGATGTCATATTATTATTATATATATGATAGTGTAGCAGCACAGCTGTATTTAAATCGTAAATAAATAAATAAAGTCATGCAGACTGTTCATTTGGTGGAGGTGCCGGGTTTAGCATATTTTAGTCTTGCTTTCAGTAACAATTATATTATGTGCAATCCAAGTGCAATTATTTTTATTTAAAGAACTAATTGTGCGTAGCTCTAGAAATAATGTTGTTACACATTGATTTTATAGTATAGGCTATACTATTACACGGCAGGCAAAAAGTTTTTTTAGTTGTAGTTCATTTTCATGTTTTATTTTAATCCACCAACATATTTTATTACCTTCACGACCTAGCTGCCAGCTGCATACATTCTACACGCCCTATACGAGAAATATATGTATTATCGTTATCCGTTTTAAATTATTGGAATTGTTCACTTTCCTCAGATATTTCAAACGTCTAGACTTCAGTGCCGAATAAAATTACGTATTGCGTTCATGTAGATATTTGAGGAAGTAAATATTTAACGTGGCGGGGCGTCTAGCTCCTAGGTACAGTGATAGAGCGGCTACATTTATCTAACCTAGGCAGTTCATATCGGGGCTGTCTTAATGTGCGGTGTCTGTCTTGGTGACAGTTTCTGCATCGCGGTGCCCCCTAGCGAGTCAACGCTACGTGGCTATTTTATTTTATTAGATTGTTACGCAGCCTATCGTACAATGCAGAGTATTGCAGAGCCATGTTTGTACTCAACGCATTGCCGTCAGACGTTAGGCGGTCTCTATACTCGTTTCACAAGAGGCACATGTTATAATGATGGGCATGGATTCACAAAAGTTTCTGACATTTAGCAGCCACCGTATCAGCTAACAAATCAAACTATTTTCATAGTTACTCAAATATTTGAATGAAAGTGGTATATTGGAACACAATTTATAATTTTGCGGGTGTAGTAAAGGATTCCGTTGCTACTCTTGGTAAAGGCGTTTGTATGTTGTGAATTCTGGTTTGTAAATTCATAAGCTAAACATTGGACGGAAAAGTGTGGGATATTTTTTAATTTATGTTCATATCATGTACATTTTCACGTTTTCTTGTTCAATCTAAAACCATTATAGGACCTAGATACAATATTCTTATTGGAAGTTTTGGCAATAATTGTGTCACTAAACCAGAGCCTGACATTACCCGTTTGTTTCGGTATTTTATTGTCGATCTTTATTTTTTGTGTTCACAATCTCCCTTACAAGAGCAAACATCATTCAATACACATTTGTTGTTCATATACTGGGACGGTATTCGTTATTTTGAAATATTAATCAATATCGAACATCAAATATTTACATTACTAAAAACAAATTTTCTGAAAATGTGGCTTCGAAATGAATGAGGGGTTGTGTGAATGGGTGCGTAATAATAATTAACATGTGCTTTGTAAATAATTGAATGGCGGTAGAGAGTAAAATATTCGTAAATAAACAACGTGTTTACAAAAGACTGACGTCATCGGTATATTTACAATACACGAACTTTGCGTTCAATACTGATTCAACTACGCCTGCGTCGTATTGTGCTATATCTCTCCTGATTGGTTCCTGACAGTGCGATTAATTCTTTTTAACATTTTAAACGTTCATATTTCACAAGTTACGCTATCAACTTTTACATCTTGTGTGGACGAACGATAAATAAACTTGTTTAACTACGCACTGAATTCAAGATGGCGGATTGATAGATTCAAAATGGCTCCTGCTATAGTCGCCATCTATGAGCTGGAGTAGGTTCATAATGTATCCATCATTTTAATTTGTAATTTAGACGTAAGACAAATGTTGCAAGTTGTTTGTGTGTTGTTTCACACAAAGCAGGCGGAATCCTCGCCTTCTTTAATATGTCCCCTTGTAAATAATTCATCTTGCTCTCGCCAGGCCGCGCGGTGCGCGCTGCTTTGTTTCACTTCTTGATGTCACTGTCTACAGTTTAACTTATCATTAACTTTTTCAACCAGAAACACAGCGCCAACCGAGAATAACTTTCCGAAATAGTATAAAAAGTTATACTTTCGGGAGTTTTTCTCTCCCAGATTTATAGATGACGTAAAGAATGCTAAAGTCAGGCGGGCGGGCGGGCGGGGGTGACAGGATCGTGAACCTCCCCTCCCCCCCCCCCTCAGACCGAGCCAGGGCAGTACATTTCGTGTTCGTTTAATTTTATCTTTAATTTGATTAAAGTCTCGAACTAAGGGCAGAGACATCAACCTAAAAGGCGCATCCATTCCAATGCCGGGAAATAAATTTTAAGCAATTTCTTATCGCACCCTCTCAATCTAAATCCTCCAGTAATTAAAGCCGTGGATTTGCCGGAAATATAAATCTTTATTAGGACTGATGCTAGGAAGTAGGAAGTGGGAGCTTAAAACGGTTTCAATAGGAAAATACTGCGCAGAAATGAACTCGGCTTTGGTGTTTCTATACATATGCATGGCATAAACTGCTCAACGTAACTTTATTAAACTAAAGTACTTCAACTGACGGAAAGCAATTCACAATCGCCAACAGATGTGAAGTTAGGGCAGCAATCCTCTTACCTTCCTCAGATCCAAGTCCAACCTTACTCTATAGCACGATCCAGAAATTTGCTCTGACCGTAACTGTCAATTATTTGTGTTTATGAAAATTTTTATTGTATTTGTAAAAATTTGTAACCGGAGACTTTCAAGCAGTCTCAACCAAACTCACAGAGTTTTTTTTGTTTTTACGACGATTAACATACATTTCTATACAATGAATTGTTTTATTGATGATCATGGGATGTGCAACATTGGACACATTGCTATCTTCATTACATTCCCCTCCTCTTGCGAGTCAACGTGTGACCGGACATCCCTCAGGACATGTGCAAGCACGGTCCCTGCCACTCGCCACCATCTAGCATCCTGGCCACGGAGATGTATGACATACCAGGGTAGATACTACAAGTGTATGACACAGTCTGTCATACGAGGAATAGATACGACAAGAGTGACACAGTCTGTCATACGAGGAATAGATACAAATGTGTATTTACCAAGGATGTTTCCGTCATGATAGCATCGTGCTTTGCGCCCAATCGCTGCACGGGCAACTAGATTTATTACATTCTATTCTATCTAGCTCTACTGCAAAATATACGAACATTAGTTTATAAAACGGTTATACGTTTGCTGCTCTTCACAAACCTTTGGTGTTTTCAATTTTGTGCGCATTACAGTGTTGTTATTAAAGTATTGTTATATAATGGTATTCTTTCAAGTGGTTTATTTTATCTTTTAGTCGTACAAGAATAACTCGATCCAGTTTCTAGACCCCAACACATTGTTTGTTCCGATATTACAGGAACTTGTTTATTTGCATCAACAAACTTTACACTTCTGGAAATACCCCAATCCAAGACTAAATAAGGTAGTTAGAAATATATCTCATTTTAAAATCTTGTGAAAATGAAATTGTTGATGATGTTACGGATCACAAATATAGCACCAAGCGAGGCTATACCTTCCAACCCCTCAACGCAACAGTGCCTTGTTTGAAAAGGGGCCTAGATGTTCCGGTACAAAGTCCGTATAGAACAAGAGAGCTTTTAATGAAAGGCGAAACTATGTTTGCTGAAGCACATATTTTTATGAATTGACAAGTAAATAAATTTGACCCGATTTTATTGTAATTTGTATTGACAGCTCAGAAATATTGATGTATTTTTTTTATTTTTTATTTAAATTATCTAAACCACGAAAATAAATATATCTGCCTCTTCAACGTATAAATCTAAGTTGTACTGCATTATGTGACTTCACCATCTCTCTTTGTTTAATATGTGCGAATAATTACCGAGGATCAACTTTAAATGCGCGGTCGTCATTGTGACAGTTTCATTTAACTTCCCAAGTGCGTGGAATGTCGGGCGAGTCGTTTCTAGCACCGTCCAAACTTGTAAATGTTTATTCTAACATATGATATTGATTATGTTAATGATGTAAAACAATGCAACCTCGTATGTCCTGTGTCATGACCTCATCAAGTCAGTGGTGCTTTGTTTTATGCACAGCACTCACATCAAACTGCAATCAACGGTCGAGCGCAGCTGTCGACACGGATCATTCAGGTCAACCAACACCTTGGGACCGAAGTCGTTTGTTACACGTCCGTTATATAGAGCAAGCTGGACCAAGTGTCGCTTAATTCACTTTGGGTATTTTTTTTATTTTATTTATTTACTTAACGTCAATCCTATTCAGATATTAAAAGTTGCTCACAAAAGAGAACAACAAACAAATTTTGAATTCATAATAATTTTAACTGTTTTTTTAATTTGTGGCTTGAGTTTATGGAATTATTTACTTTTTGGGGTTTGATAAGCGATGTTGATCCTCCCCCAGAACTAGCTGAGTAGGCCTAAATCGTTCCGCATAATATTATATTATGAACAATTTAGAAATAAATAGCAAGTAGCTAAGAATTTCTTTGTTCTCTATAGTCACCTCTGAATTTGTTTAACCTTTGCAGAGGGTATGAGCAATCTCTCATAATCATATGCGTCTTCGTCTTCGCAAAATACAACATCTACGCAAGCAAACTCCCTTTTAAAGGTTATCATGAGGCGCCGAGGGTTAATAGGTAATGTTTGTAAAGTGTATAATGCTTCCTCCCGCACTGGGGGCTCAGCATGTCAGTGCTTCTCCTGCCTGTATGTTGTATACACTAGGAAAACGCTTAAGTCCCGCCGCGTTGTTGGATGAGCGTAATTGGTGCATTGAGCTCCCATGTGTTATGCGAATTTTCTGTTGTTCTGTGGCAAAATCATTACTTAGTTAAAAAATTTTTAAATTAAATTAAATTAAATTAAAAATTAACTTAATTTTTTTAATTTTTTTTTAATTAATCGTAATTGTTAAAAAAAAATCGTTAAAATTGCGATTTTCATAAGAAATAATTTCTCGATTGCACTCAAATTTTACACTAATATATTAATTCATAAAATAAAGGTTCTGCGAAAAAATGATTACGATCGGATAAAGCATGTAGGTGTTATAAGCCAAAGAGTTGTTTAAAAAAAGAAAAAACCTGTAAAATTTCGATTTTTATGAAAAATATTTTTTCAATTGCGCTCAAATTTCATAAAAATATCAAAAATTCATAAAAAAAAGGTTCTGTGCAAAAGTCATTATAATCGGATGAAGCGTGTATAGGTGTTTATAAGTCGAAGAAAATTAAAAAAACCCGAAAAAAATCGTAAAATTGCGATTTTCATGAGAAAAAAATTTCCGATTGCGCTCAAAAACGTGGCAGTTCTAAGTTCAGAGATTTCGAAGGCCTCCATAAAATTTCATCGCAATCGGATTATCGGTTTAGCCGGAATCGTGTGGACAAACAGACAAAAATACAAAAAAAAAAAAGAAAGAAAAAAAAAAAAAAAAAAAAAAACATTCCGGATTTTTTTCTCCAGTGTAGTGAAATGGAATCTTCGCTTCACTCGCTACGCTCGCTACGCTCATCCAACGAGCCTGCCTGCCGCGCGTGTTCCTAGAGCAGACCACATAACTAAGTTGTACCTGTGCTAATGTAGGCTAACTCACGAATTAATATACCTTAGTAGTAACTCGTAATATTGATCTCGAAATATCCTTTGCTCTCGACGACCTGCCCGCGGCTTTTCATGTGGAGGGGGGGGGGGGGGCTTTTTATTCTTAGACGCTTATTTACTGCAACGTCTTGCCGACAAATTGAAAGCCGCGAGCTACACAATATTACAGCATCCTCTAATCTCGGAACTGTGACGTCCTTGTCTGTTGCTCCTTAACGTATTACTTTGCTTTTTCTTCTTCTTTTTCGTCGTGGTATTTTCTAATCTCCGTCGTGTCTCTCTAGGCGTGTTTGCCACATCTTGAAGCTGTGTTCTGTTCGTTAACAGTTATTTGATAAGGTGTGTGCTTTGTGCGGGAGATGCATTATGTATTTCTTGCCTCGTTGTAGAATAATGAAATCGTCACCAACTAGTTCTGCTAGGCACAATGCAAACGAGTCGCCTCCAGTAGTTCTACCCTAATAACACTGTCCTGTCCTCGTAATCCAACTCGCACTATATTCTTCTTACATACTCTTCAGTTCATCATACATTTGGATCCATGAAGCTCTTGGCTATTGACCAGTGGCTTTCCACCAAACTTTCTCCCATGCACGTTTATAATACGTTTAGCAGGTGATGCCAAATTTGGTTGTTTTAAATCTTTTTAGTGTACAAAAATCGACTGTTGGTCATCATCTGCGAATTCAGAGCACCTGATTTTAGTTGTCTGTAGCCTATAATTTAGTTTTTGTAGCAATTGCAATTTTGATTTATTTCAGGAGAAGCTTTCCTAATATTCGTCATTTTTATCACTTGGCGATGGATGGTTCGTTGTTTTGTGGAGATATTTCCCCAATGCATGCACTGTATGCAATTGGTTTACTTTTACATATCGTGATGGCACTGATTTAATTATAAGATTTATCAATATTGAACATGCACCGTAAAAATTAAAGAATCGTCGTAAAAGACTATATTATAGCACTCTCCTAAATATAAGTCTATATTTATATTTATTGAAATATTTTACAAATGTACAATATTATGCATTATGCTCGACTCCTACGGTTGGTATACAGGTCGTGGCGTATGAGTTCACTCCAATACAAGAGACGTGGGGTCGAATTGTCGAATTGTGTGGCTCGTTGGTCTTGTTGTTAGCGTATCTGCTTCCAATGCAGAAAGGTCCAGGTTCGATTCCCGCTAAAGTCAGAAGTTTTTTAACTTCTGATTTGGACTTAAGTCCATCAGTTCTTGTCTTAGGAGTTTGTAACGTGACTTTGGAGCCGTCCTAGCAACGAAGCACATAATAATTTCAGAGTTGTTCTGAATCGGCCTGTTGATTCTGGCGTTGATTCGCGGGTGTTCGCACTGTCCATACCACTGATTGCTATATTTCCTATTAAAATATCGATCTTTGGTTGGTTATCGCTCACTCTGTCGATTGCGGCGGGGCCTGCATGGGTGGCTTGGTCGCTTTGATTTAAAGTCCCCCACTGAAATCAGTTATATAACTGAGTGGGCAGACTCTAAATAAAATGTATTTATTTATTTATTTATTAATCCCGGAGAAGACCTTGATATTCTTCATTCGAATCACTGTTCATATAGAGTATCCCGCAACTTACTCACGTTCTACGCCGAAGATGCTCTCATTTGAAGAGATGCACAATCATTAATTACGTAACTCGCGTGAGACCTCTTAAAATGCGTGTTCTTGGATATTCAATGTCTGAACCATGTTACCCCGGCCGGCGCATCGTTCGTGCTCGAGATTAGCCAATCAGGACTAACATTGTGCAAGGAAACTTTCAATTTCTTATCGTTAGACATGAATGGCGGGAATTTTCAAAAATCGATTTCACTTTTATACTTTTTCTTACTAAGTACGAGATTTGATTATAGATAATATTACTGTGCTATTTGCGAATCAAAGAACATTGGCGAGAAAGATTTGGAGTGAACATCTGAACATCCCGCACGATTGAATCCAAAGCCCCTCGAAAGAATAACGAGGTGGGGGGAGGGGGGGGTAATTATTCTAGCCTCCCTTCACCTCATTAGGGTGGAAAACATGCCGGCCTTGTTGGTTGCCCATCATGGTCTGCACGGGGCGTGGCAGCTAGGGTTGCTTGTGAGGGAACATGATATCAGTCGGGGGTGTCCAACTAGCTAACATAACATTGCCGGATGTTAACTGAAGATTGAAGAAACAGCGAACAATGCGAGGTTTTTTCGTGTTTATTTGAATGAATTATTAGTTTTTATCGCTTTAATCGCTCATTCATACAAAATAACCGTTTTAGTGCTTTATTATCACTAAAATGGTTAGTTTAAATTAAATATTAAATAATTAAATATAAATTGAAAGATGTTGGGTAATCTCCAATTTATATTAGTGTATTGCGTCTTGTCGATGATGTATAGGCACTGCTCGGCGTTTATCACTTCCGTTGGTGGCATGATCAAATATCTTGGAAGCTATTTAGGATAATATTACGTCGTGCGCGAGTGTCTTTGTGGTGTGGCGACTTCAAGACGTACAAGTTTTGTTGATTCTGAGTAAACATATTCCTTTCAAAATACTTGCATCAAAACTTTTTAGATTTTATTAAAGGGAAAATAAAATACAAGTCTGGTTAGTGCCAGCCAGCGTGTTTGATGGAGTTGATGAACAATACAAGAAGGATTAATCTATTTAGACTTTCATACACGTTATAAACTATAACCAATCAGTGTTGGTGTATTATGTGCGTTGGAATGGTGTGGTCAATTATAATTCACATACGTAACTATATGAAGATCGTTAGGCAGAAAACTATTTAATAAAATGTCCTATACGCGTTTAGGCAAGGCTGCTCTTTTCAATGAGCTGGCTTTGCACCAAGATGAAATGTTATTTGATAACATCCTGCCGCAATATCAAACCTCAAACGTTGTATTCTGTGGGGGGGGGGGGGGGTTTAGCATTTTATTGCTCGAAAAGAGCGAGATTTTGACTCGGGGACTCGCAGTGAAATGTTCAGCCTCTGCCGCGCAAAGAATTCTATTGATTGGCGCTTGTTGAGAGACTAAACAAAATTACTAGTAGTAGTTGTAACCATTTCTGTGAACCTACTCTCATTGGATTACACAACCATACTGTGAATTATTTACAAAAATACAAATACCAATTAGTATAGATGTACTCTATTTAATTTTTTGCTACAGTCAATACGAATACTCACAAAGTTATTAACATTTTGTAATATTCTTTTCACAATTATTGCATTTCACATTTTATTAAAAATTGATTGTTGATTATTGATATCTTTATAAAGTTATTTAAGTAGGTTATTGCTTACAAATTCTCAAAAAACATTGGTATTCGGTTATAACCAATATTATGCTGACTGTGCATTTGGTGGAGGTGCCGGGTATAGCATTTTTCTATATTGCTCCGATGCAATAAATATATTTCTGAAATAAAATTGGTCACATTACCTAAAAACTTTAACATTTACAGATCGAATTCTAGTTGATATATTTTCAGAATGCTGCATAGCATAGTTCAACGGTGAATAAAATGTAACCTCGGTGGGGTATGATGGTTTCAACATGTCATACTTCAAGGATGAGTATAATAATACCTTGATCCTCGTATGAAGTCAGTATAACCCGTCGTCGTCCTGAATACCACCAAACTTGCGCCCAAATCAGAGGCAGGAAGGCTTGGGTTGAACGTTTATAAAGTAAATCAAACACTTCGTAATTTGAGAAAGTTTATTTAATTCTCTTGTAAGTAATACGCCGGTAATACACCTTCATAACAGAAGCATATACTATAATAGTGCGTGCTCTGACGATGTGGCCTTGACCTGACGTCATCAAGAAGACGAATAATTTACAAAAAGAGTGGATAAAATCTCCCGGAAATTGTAGATTTGCATAAGGTTTGTGGAGACACTTCGTTAGGGCCCGACTCTACACCACCTCCGAGTAAGAGGATGATAAATGAACGAAATGACATTATGAGGACTTGAAATGGGTTTCCAGCCTGCTCTCACACTCTCTCTCCCCCTCTCTCTCTCTAACACACACTCTCTCGTAGTCTCTCTCACCCCCCCCCCTCTCTCTCTCTCTCTCTCTCTCTCTACACAACTCTCATTTCCCATATACAGAACTAATCTCCTTGACCTCTCATTCAAAATCCACGCTATTCGAACTTGGAATGCTCTTCCGTCTGAAATCAGAGACAATATATAAATAACTTCTATGCTTTTAAAAGTGCCACTACTTCCTATTATTCAAATTCTTAACTGTACAAACAATAAGTGATATCAAAACACACAAACAACCCAAATAATGAAAATAAATTATGTATTAATATGCTCGGTTACCTGTGTTACTCTATTTACTTTACGAGGACGCCTTCTTTGTTATTGTAATGAAACTGTATGACAGCGATGGATGAATGCGGAGAATGAAATGATAGCTAAATTGTGTAAATTGTTTATCATAATTTCAAATGTTTATGTTTTTAGTTAATTATGTGTAATTTTCATCAGGCCAATTACTTTGTGTTCAAATTATCTATAATTCTCATAAGCCTTCATTATCATTTGTATTATTATTATTATTATTATTATTATTATTATTATTATTATTAGTTGTATTAGGTTGGATGGAAGATAAGGCTTCACTAGCCTTAATCCCGCCTTACAATAAAGACCCTTATCTATCTATCTATCTATCTTCTCTCTCTCTCTCTCTCTCGCATCATACCACTCTATCGTGAGATATACAACTCATCTGAGGCACTGGCTATGTACGTTGTAGCCGACATGTTAATATATACCACATCAACAGGAATGTTTAATCATTTTTGAGTTCATTTCGGGAAATAACCAATCTTCAAAAGATAGTATGCGAGGGGACTGATCTGAGCTAGGAACATCGTTATTTATATTTTTGAGTAATTACAAATGAAATTGGCAACTACAAAAGTACTTTATTTTTAATTTTTAATCCAATCCAAGAATTTAAAAAATCTATCCATCTTGATTGTATTAAAAATGAACTAATACGCCTACTGCAGTGTTTTAATTGAGCAATATATTTTCTACTTTGTAGTTGTTACAAACTGAAACTGTAATCGCGTAGTTTTTTTCGAGTACCCGACTGTGGTAATGACAATCTTGTTTGTGTAATTGTCAATCTCTTTATTATGTTTTCTAATACTGTTTCAGAGAATTTACCAATGAAACGCGACAACTAATAATTGCTGCGTGTGTAATCATTTTGCGACTACTGCTGATTAGGAGGATAAAACTATTATTCGTGTTGTTATCTCGGCGAATCAGAGAAAGCACTGTCACTCAGCCAAGTGTGAGTGTAATTGTATGAGTCCACTAGCAGTTAGTTAGTTTCCTATCACAACAACTTGCACCGGTGTGTGTGCGCGGGTGCACGAAATTTAGGGGCGGGTTTAGGATTTAATACTCTGTTGGTGGAGGTGCCGGTCCAGACAATTTCATTTATATCATGTGTACTTCATTGTGGGATATTACTGAATATAAGGTTTTTATTCATAGCAATTGTCTTAAAAGTTGCCCCGACTGGGGATCAACGATCACAATAAATATCAATTTAGTGACGGTTTGTTCTGTGTCTCGATAGCTAAATTGGTTGAGCTATAGCCAGAGGTTGTGTGTGTGTTCGATCCCCAGTAGAGGCAAACTTTTACGAACATTGCTATGAATCACTATATATACTATATATTTCTGTGCTTCTATTTCCAACATAAGTCGGGTCAGGGGGTGGCTAACTACCTATTATCCTGTGTACTTCATTGTTGGATAATATATTATACATATTTCTGTATAAGAGGTTTTTATTCATAGTAATTGTCGTAAAAGTTTGCTCCGACTGGGGATCAACGATCACAATAAATATCAATTTAGTGACGGTTTGTTATGTGTCTCGATAGCTAAATTAGTTGAGCTATAGCCAGAGGTTTGTGTGTGTTCGATCCCCAGTAGAGGCAAACTTTTACGAACATTGCTATGAATCACTATATATATTTTCTGTTATGTTTCCAACATAAGTCGGGTCAGGGGGTGGCTAACCACCTATTTTCTTGTGTACATATTACAAGATGACATTCAATGAAATTCCAGACAATTGAGACTGAATTGGGAGAAATATATAATTTTATGATTCATCATTCATTTCAACATGCATTGTATTATAACGAGTTTTACCCGACCCGACCCGTATAAAAACCTCTACCCGCTCAGTCCAGCTTACAACATTTTCCTTGTGAGGTGTCGTTTACATACTTTACCTAGTCGCCTCTAGCAAGCACTCCTCCCGATACCCGTAGCTTATTCCACACTCATACTCAATAGTCTTGATGTACTATGAAGCAATGAAAGTTAAACATAGGGTAAATTATATTAGATTCTACAGTATAAAACTATTTTGTCACCTTGTCACGATAAAAATCTATTTTGTTCCTGAACATTATCAGTTATAGGCAATTATATATCTTTCCTTAAATAAAAAGTACATTTTGTTTTTAATCCAAATTAAAATGAATTTTCTTTGTTGCGATGCGCAAATCTCCGACATGTGAGATAATATATATGTATATCGTGCTTCCCAGGATTATTTCCGATTGTTCGTCACTATATCGACGATTATACGTGTTGCAGCACAGCGCATGCAGTCTATATATTAAGCTTATTGGCCACGCTCTTGTGGGCACTTTCAACTCTTGATGTATTGCGACTCGCCGGAACGTTTTTGTTTTTTGTTGTCGTCGTCGTGAACAATTATTGCTGAGTGCTAACACTCGTTCACGCCGAACTACACAATACATTGGGGCCGAGAGTATAAAATACAGCCCAGCCCACACAGTAGGAACGAGTGAAATACGGGGTCTACTCCCAACACATTCCCGTTCACACTGCCGGGAGATTTTATCATTGGCCAAGCTGAAATTACTGGTGCGTATACTACCATACACGAAATGAATAATATATTTTCTTATTTTTGGATTTGTGACATCACCTTTTAAAGATGTGTATGTATATAGTTTCCATACAATCCCTCGAAAAGGTTCACATTCCTCATATCATCGTTCACATTGGTTGGCTCGTTGGCCTAGTGGTTCTAGACTCGGCTTTCAACACAGAAGGTCCCGGGTTCGACCACCACTTCAGATGTAATTAAATCCTTCAACACTTGGTTTGCCTGTTGAGTTTGTGTAAGCGGTGGAGCCGTCCTAGCAAGAAAGCGCATAATACTTTGTATAGAGTTGTTCCGAATATGCCCTGTTAACTGTGGCGCCTCCCGCAGATGAATCGTGCCCAGTCACTTGTGTCGATCTCTGGTTATGCATTGTTCTCTGTCTCCATGGAGTCGACGCCGACATGGTTGGTTCGGTTAGGTCCGCTTCAAATTAAGGCTATTCCACCGCGTTTTTCTATTTTCCAAAATATGCTACTAAGTCAAAATATAGTGAATGGCTTTGAAACATGGCTATTTTAGAAAATCAAAAATATTTTTTCCAAATTTTTCTGATCCGGTACACGGCCAATATAGCCACCTCAAAATAATTTCAAACTTCAATTCGCCAGGGCACACCATTCAACGTAGGGTGTTGTGCTTTTGTGACATTAATTTTCAACTGTTTTTCTTTGGACTGACTGAGAGAAAAAAGATTTTTTTTAACAATTGTCTTTCCTACGAATTTTTTCGTTTGGCGGTATTTTTTACCGATTTGTACCGCCAAACAAAAAAATTCGCAGGAAAGACAATTGTTAAAAAAAATCTTTTTTCTCTCAGTCAGTCCATTGAAAAACAGTTGAAAATTAATGTCACAAAAACACAACACCCTACGTTGAATGGTGTGTCTTGGCGAATTGAAGTTTGAAATTATTTTGAGATGGCTATATTGGCCGTGTACCGGATCAGAAAAATTTGAAAAAAATATTTTTGATTTTCTAAAATAGCCAGGTTTCAAAGCCATTAACTATGTTTTGACTTGGTAGCATATTTTGGAAAATAGAAAAACGCGGTCGAATAGCCTTAAAGTGTAATTATAGTGTGTTTGGGAATGAGTGGGTTAATTGACTCGCATTGTTCTTACACATAAACCATACTTGTCGCCAAGAATCAAGAAAAAATCATCCTGACCTGGATGTCCAAAGAAAGCTCTTCTCGGTCTACCACACCTGCCTTATCTTGCTACGAACATAGTTGTGGACGATGCTCATAGTCTTTCCCCCAGTATACTATACGCTTTTCTAAAACGAAACACATATGTGTTGCGTATGTCCAGACTGGTCCCTCACTGCACGCCACTGTTGCGTGTGTCCAGACTGTCCCCTCACTGCACGCCACTGTTGCGCGTGTCCAGACTGGCCAGACCGCATCACATTCCACTCGTAACATATATTAGTGTTAGTGTCCGCACCGCCGTCACGCGCAATGGTATTCGCATCAACTTCAATGTCGTAATGTAGAACCCTCCCTCATCCCCCCTCATCTTGATTGCACGGGGTAATAAAGGGGCGAAAGAATGTCTCGCTTATATTTGAATTGCATTACCCTATATAATTTTAATGTGCACTGTAACTTCAATTATACGGGAATCGCTTTAATATTCTAATAATAAAATATCTCTGTACCTCTCTATGCAACATCTACCTCCTTCCACACTTGCCTTCAATATTTTTCATTTAAATCTATTGTATTTTCTTTATACACCTAGAACTAGCGGACTCAGGGCCGTATCCTTCAGTTAAAATGTAATCTGCAATATATTTTATTTTCAATGCTCAATTGATACCGAATGCTTCCTAATTGATGGGTTTAAAACCCTTTCGGGTCCTGTTTTTTTTTATTATTATTGTTATTTAAAAGGCGGTGGAACTGTTTTCTATATAAATTTCATTTAAACACCTAAATGAGTGGGCAATATATTAAAAAAATAATCAAAAATATCCGTTTTTTTATGTTGGTGAAATAAAGTGTGCAAAACACCCTTGTCGGCTCCAGTCCGACAGAGAACTATTATGTCCTATTATATTATGTCCTATTACTTACTGAAATAATTTTTAAACTAGCCATAAACAAAATTTAATGTGTACGTGAAGTATATAATTTTGTTTTCAATGAAGTTTTCATATCTCAAATCACATTCGCCCCTCTCTTCCGAGCCGTGTTTTAATACTCGAAGCCTAAGTACTTCCTCTCGTCTCCTCCCTCGCAGCTCGCACGCGCCCTCTTGTTTTTTACACCCCGGATGAAACGAACTGGCAAACGTGCCAACATTAAACGGTGTCTTCGTCATTAACCCTTTCTTGTAAAGTGATATTTACAGCTACGTCTGTCTCTGGGGGAGGGGGGCTTCGCGCACACGGCCGCCTTATAAATAATGAAAAGTAGGTTTGTCTTTGTCGCGCTCGTTGACGTCAACATCAGACTCACTTCTTTGTGACTCACTCGCTCACCTGACATTTACACCGTGTTCCTTCCTTGTAGCCTACGCTCTTGATTTATTATTAGTCTTATTTTATATTGGATTTGAGCTCTAATATTTTATTTCTTTGTATATTTTGTACACTGTTAACTAGTAGGGTGCGGGTACCAATAATTTCAGGTCGGGTCGGGTATTTAGGACCTTAGGGCCGACCAGACTGTAACACAATTTTATATTCCCGCTTAACAAAA
This sequence comes from Sweltsa coloradensis, assembly GCA_024449915.1. Taxonomy (NCBI): domain Eukaryota; kingdom Metazoa; phylum Arthropoda; class Insecta; order Plecoptera; family Chloroperlidae; genus Sweltsa; species Sweltsa coloradensis. Next base: position 800,705 of record JAMZAV010000082.1, read on the forward strand.
AATATTTTGAGGAGATGGTGGAGGTGCCGGTCCAGGATTTTCAAGTTATTGGTGGAGGTGCCGGTCCAGACAATTTTTCATTCAAAGCCAAACAAAATGCAGTTCAAGAAAAATCTAGATAATAGAAAATGAATTGTGAGAAAATTAGAATGTAAGATCTTTCACAAGTAAAATTAATTGCGCATTTTTATAATGCAGTATTATGACAGCCGTCTTTTCCCTGCTTGATCCGACCCGATTGTCGCACAGCCCTCCTGTTAACCATGTATCGTTTGTTTATACATTTAAACTTTTCTCAGTAAATATCACATTATCTTACCTTCCATTACTTATATTTATAATCGTTACATTTTACTCTAAACCTTATATTTTAAATAGGTACCAATGACAAACTCGCGTTTCTTTTTGCAACCATTTCACAGCATCGTCCATTTCGTCTATCATAAGGTTTTAAAACAATTACGGGCCTGGAAATACCCACACAAGAGAGCGAAGCAACGTTCAACGAATTGGCGAAAAATATATAAAATTTCCATTTTCTCCGGCATTGAACTGTCTTTGGTGTAGGTTGTAAGTTGTGTAGGTTACTTTTGGATGGTGATAATTTCTAGCACCCTCATCCCAAGGGTCACCAAAAACATTCTGCATCATGAATGGCAAGAAGAAAACGCATGTGTCATTCGGAGGCCGTGTTCTGTTTTCATTACAGTCGCACATAGGGTGATGCTTATAAGAAAGCTTCGCTCCCTACCCAATATTACAAAGACCTGACTATTGCAACGCCCAACATCTCATCTCTAGGTCCCAGTCTTGTAGACAAAATGTTGATTACTGTTTCAAAAGATTGCAGTCTGCGGGTCTGCCTCGGCAATCACAGCTTTGTATGCAAATACGCGCATTCCGCCCCCTCTTACCGGCAATAATCGCAAGGCCCCTCCGGGATAACCGCGTGTACTTTAATTCAACGGTAATTTAATTGGGCTTTTGAGTGTAATGTGATTTTGAATGTAATAGAGACGCGCCAGGGAGTACAGCTGCGCACAAAGTAAATATAAATGAAACTGTCTTGTTTTTGTTCTGGTCTTAGGATTCGTGCTCGCGGGCTTCGGGCTTCGATGCGTTGTGTGGAACCTAATATCGCAAGAACTGAATCAATTGATATGATTGTGTGGAACAGTTTATCAATAATGCTTGCTTCCTTTTTCATTCAATTCAACATCTTCCACGTAAATTCATTTTGTCACTCATCTTAAATTTAAACTTGACAATGTAAATCAAAATGAATGAATACATTTATCTGAAGGAATAGGAAACTCGATCATTCTCCACAACAAAGCCGAATTGTATCGCTTTCCGTAAACTAGAGATTGGGTGGTTTAAAATTCAGCTGCAGCGAAAAAACTACATGAAGCGTGAACCCCCCCCCCCCCCCCTTCCTATTCGGGGGTGGGGGAGGGGGTGGTTTATTTCAGTGCGGTGGAGAAGGGAAGCGACAATCGAAATCAGAAAGTTACGTCACAACTTCACTAATTCACTTCCCGTGTTTATAACTTCTAATCCGCATTTAGAACGATTTAAACTTGAAATAAACCGTTTTCGGTCGGTTGAGTAGTAGTACTTTACTAATGGTCATCCTTGCACTGGCCGGGGGATGTGGTTGGCTTTAAGACTATTACGTGCCGACGCTGAAACTACTTTACAGTTGCCTGGCGTAGCGCGATGTGGAGCTAGAGGCTCGATTGAGTGAACTGGACTGGAAGCTGTGAAATGATTCCGGCCTCTACAAGTACATGCTGTGGGGTTCACAATATAGTGAGGCCGGGGTGGTATGGACAACCACAAAACTCCCGTAAAGAAACCCTAGTTGAGAATAAGTTTCCAATAACTACACAAAATCATCTCATTAAATCCTGTGTATACTTACCAGAGAAAAAACATTCTAGTTGGCTGCTGATGTGGCCCGTGGGTGAACACATGAAGCCAGCTTACTAAGGAAATAAAATCAATAATCTTAAACTATTAAATAATATACACTTGTTATAGAAGAGGTTTTGTAAAATAATGGCATGGTATGACGGTGACATTGGCGGACAGCAGGGTGTGACGCCACGCATCTAAGAGTATCAATAATCAATCAATCAGAACCCAAAATAATCAATCAGAATCAATAATTGCCACTGGCTGGTGTTCTGGTGCTGACTAGTCTAGACTCTAGACTCCACCCAGTAATATATTCTGTTGGCTAAAGATTTAATTTTTGTGCAACTTTCTTTTTTTCTTTGGAATTCACCACCGCCAATGATGAATGCAAGAACAAGCAAGATATGTTTGTATTTGTAGGCCTTGTGTGACCCGGCGCCTCCACCAAAAGGCTCGACTCACGGTGAACGAACCCTTCTTCTGCGATCTGTTGATAAGGCTGCTTCGCTCCCTGTTTAGGGCATTCCCTCACCCGTGCATGTTCATATTGTGACTCTTGCTGGAGAGATGGTGGACAGAGCGTCTAGCTTGCTCGTCAAAGTGAAACAAGCTTCAGTAGGTTCAGAGAAACGTTTTTGTCTGACCCTCGTACGCAGACAAAATAAGTATAGTCCACGGGGCCTGCAACAACACTCAGCCCTAAGATTGTTATTGTGATTATGATGGATCGGTGAGAACGCTCCAAATGTTGACACCTCCACTTAACTTAATGACAGACTGGACTCTGATGGTAACAAGCGAAGTAACAAGTAACAACACAAGAACTACAGCCCTGAGTGTTGTCAGACAACAAGACAAAAATCAAGTAAATCCGCGTCGTTTTAGATTGGCGGTATACTCGTATAGAATATCTTGATTTGAAAATGCACTCATTACTTAATTTTTTTTAATAGCTAAAAAAATTATTTAATGCGAATGGAAGGGATTTTGTCCCCTTCAACAGTCCTCGGACATCCCATCACAATTGTCCTAACTCCATTATACCTAGTTAGACACCTGCAGAGGGGCATGCACTGCATCATGGGCAAGTTTCCCACGAACTATTATTAAATTGTTATTAATTCATGTTCTCGAAATCTCGACCCATTGAATAAGATTAGATAATTTGATTTACATTTTAGGCAAAGTTGTATTGTTGAGTTTAATCCAACCCAAATCATCCGTTGAAAGTCAAAGTCACCCGAGAAACTCCCGAGCCAGTGTTTGTTGGTAAAACAAGTTCAGATCCTCTAACTAAACTTAACAAGCTAAAGTGTTGATTCAAGCGGGCAGTGCTGAAGTTGTACAGTAAGTACTGGCTACTCTTGTTCGTCTGCTGACCGGGTAGTTCCCTCTTGTGTAGTCTAGGTCTGGAGCTGAGGTCGCTAGAGGCACGTTCTTCTACAATCTGCACCACGTGTGGCAAACAATGGCATCGGTTACAAGAAAGAGTATCATCGAGAATACTACTGGACTCGCCAACACAACAAGAGAAAAGTTACCATATCAAACCTCACCTCAATGTAAGCTCAAACCTCACCCTAAATACTTGCTTTCTTACATCATATATACATATTGCAATCCCTCCTTGATCAAAGAAATGATATGAAAAATCAAGAATTATACTAGAACAATAACATTCACTCTCTCTACAAAAGACAAGATATCGATCTTTGGTTGGTTATTGCTCACTCGTCGATTGCATCGGGGCAACAGGGTTGGCTTGGTCTCTTTGGTTTACTGTCTCCCACTGAAAATCAGTTATATGACTGAGTGGGTACTCTAAATACGAATGTATTTTTTTTATATATACATTTATTTTAGCTAACAATAAATTCACACTTAACGAACTTGAGGCATTATACATTGTTTGCCTCCTTAGCTAGTTTCGTTTTTTGAGTTTTTCTCGGATACGGTCAATGGTTGTTTATTGGTGATGTCCTAGGTACTACTGTTGGTGTTGTCTGTGGAAATGAAACAAACACAGAGGTTAGTTCTAACAGCGGCCATATTGTGGAGAACACGTTGATGTAGGTCGCACTGGGATCTAGAACAGCAGGACACTCATGACAATATATGCTGCCGTGTAGACACAGCAACTTTCCTGCTGATGGTGCTGGACTGGAGCTCTCTGCGAGTGTTTACCGCGAGTAAACTTCTTACAGTGTACGAGAGAATACACCTCTCAACTCAACCCATCCAGGATTCACTTTGTCGTGTTTCACGTTGATCTATAGTAGGACATAAGTTATGTGAGCAACGTCGTTTTCCCGCTAACTATGTCTCCTGGTAACGTAGAGATCAGTTTCCCGATCTATTGAAGAGATAGTTAATAAAGTTCTTCCAATCTCGATCACTTTTGGTGGAGGTGCCGGGTCAAAAATGCCATATTTTTTAGTAAGGATTATTATTTTTGATTATTTTTGTTTTTGAAATTGTACAAATAATCAAAAATTAAGATGCTAGTGGTAGCGGTACGCAAAATAATACTGCACTTTTTGAACACGGTTTGCCACTTTGCACAGTTGTAGGTGGGACCAAAAGTAATTTTTTAAGATGTGGAGGCACTCAAAATTTCCCTTAGAATTCAAAATGGCGGCCATTTTTCAAAACGATGTTCTCAGATACAAAAATTCTTTTGATGTGTCTAATAAATCATGTTTGGTATCGTTTACGTATATTTCCGACTCGAATAACACGAAACTAATGTCAAAATAAAAATCCGGGTGAAATTCTAGAAGTTTAACATCTATTTAGTAGTATTTTCAAGAAAATCTTCATAGATTGGGTCCGATATAGAAACGCCTTTACCCTACCCCTGTAAATGCTTCTTGCAAAAAATTATTATGATTTAAATTTTAAGTTTAAAACCGACATTCATTTTTTTTACTTTTTGGCCAGTCATTGCTGCGGCAACCAGAGGTGCTCAACAGGTGGTTAATGATTATTGTGCTGATTAATATGCTGCTCTTTTTTAACGCGGTTTGGCACTTGGCTCAGTTGAAGCTGGTACCCAAAAGATTTTTTTAAGATTTAGAGGCAATAAAAATTCCCTTCGAATCCAAGATGGCGGCGATTTTTGGAAATGACCTTTGAACACAAAATTTTGCTCAAAACGACGAATGATATCATGTTTGGTGTCAAGTCCATATGAATTTGAGCCAGAGAACACGAATTTGAGCTCAAAATATTAATGATACGTACAGTTTACAAATTCACTACTGCTTTTATCACAAATCGACTAATTGATAGGTATTTAGATAAGAAGATAGGTATTTAAGATTTTCTGTTTAAAGAAATTTATTACTTCTATGCCGCGTTCTTCACTAACTTCACACATTGCTCTCTTGGCAGAACGCTTGCCTTTGGAATTAAAAGCAGACACTGTGTCACAATCAGTGAATGCGTGAAAATCTCTGAGTGCTAATGGTCAGTTTGCCTTTTTTACCTATGCGCAGCTCATCATTTGCTGAAATCGAAGGGGGACAAGCCTGATTTTCGTGCGGAAAAAGTCATCTAATTCAATTTCCCTGTGCTGACTTGCAATGAATAGTTTAGAGAAAAGCTGCTCATCAGTCATCACACTTCTTATTCTTGTTGCCTGCAGATGTAATTTTTAGTTTAGCCGTGAAGATCTTTTTTGTTCACTGTCTTTAATGGTTGAAAAGAAGTTATTAAGTTATCAACTATATAATATCTCCTTTACAACCTTATACAGATTGATGCCATCATCTACAAGAGAGTTTAATGTGTCAACACCTTCCCTGCTCACTAACACTCGGCTGTCAATTAATATAAGATCTTCGCTTAATTCCAAGAACGTACTAACAAATTCTAGAAAACTGTCTTTGTGTCGACAACTGCTATGAATCAATAATAATAATATTGTTAAAATGTAACACTAAGAATCCACTTTTTAAATATAAGTACCTAGCTTACGAAATACCCACTATAGTGGTACCATTTATATATATTTTATACATTATATACTTTATTTATACACATACATATTTGATTGAATACTACATAATTAGGTAAACATACCAAGATTCAACGTCATCTGCCATCTTTACATCTTTACTTTTTACTGCACAAAAACTACATTATCTCGGTAATGCATTCAGCCCACAACTTTTTTCTAAAACGCATCAATCGCACTCTAGAAACCTGATTTTCAAAATTTTCGTCTGCGGCGCTATTGTTGGGGGGCTTTGCCTCCCAAACCCCCCATGTGGTCCCCATATACTACCTCCGGGATATTAATTTCGCCTCACTAGTAAAACTACCCCAGAGCCGCTACTGCTCTACGCCATAGTTTGTCTAAGTTTTGAGCACCCACAGTCGTTCTGAAAAGTTGGCGCCCCTGCAGGTGTTGATGATTTATGCTGAACGGTTGGTAATACATTATCAAATTTTGCATGCATGTTAATGAAGTACTTTTATGTAGATATCCACACTTGGTTGCAAATAATGAGCCAAAAAGGTCCATTGCTAGACATAAATCCAAAACGCGAAAAAAATGGGAAATCCAAAACATGGATTTCAATTCTTGAAATTATCACCAAACCGTTTATATTACGATGAAACCAAATTAACCTGCTAGTTCACATTGAATTAATCGTTGATATTCAGTATTCAAATATGCATTTAAAATAATCTGTACACTTGTAATAAATTCCCGAAGTTCACCAAAATTGAGTAAATTACGGAGATTTTACGATTTGTGTATTCAAAATTAATGAATTAATTTAGGAATACGCGTACTGGATCTCATACATTGATTCTTTATAAAAGTTCGTGTGAAATATTATACCGACGTAATTAACCGTTTATCCGAAAGAAAGAAAAACAGAAAACTGAGTTCTGAAACTCGTCTCCAAGTCAGCCTCAGCGACTCCTCTTAACAACGTCACAAAGTAAACACAGGCCAAGTAAACTCCCAGTATTGAGTTTAAATTCTACAAAATACTCAGTTTCTCATTTTTTTGTTATTTTACTTTAATATTGAAGTAATATTTGTATTCTGAGAGTCACTTACAAACGAAAATGACTCCAAACAGAGATGAATTTGAAAAACTGAAAGAATATTTTTTACTTAGGTCAACATTCCAAAAATCGCCGCCATCTTGGATTCGAAGGGAATTTTTATTGCCTCCACATCTTAAAAAAATCTTTTGGGTACCAGCTTCAACTGAGCCAAGTGCCAAACCGTGTTGAAAAAGAGAGCATATTAATCAGCACAATAATCATTAACCACCTGTTGAGCACCTCTGGTTGCCGCAGCAATGACTGGCCAATAAGTAAAAAAATAAATTTCTGTTTTAAATTAAACATTATAATCATAATAATTTATTGCTAGAAGCAATTAAAGGGGAAGTGTAAAGGAGTTTCTACGTTGGACCCAATCTAAGAAGATTTTCTTGAAAATACTACTAAATACATGTTAAACTTCTAGAATTTCGACTTGGATTTTTATTTTGACATTATTTTCGTGTTATTCGAGTCGGAAATATACGAAAACGATACCAAACATGATTTATTAGACACATCAAAAGAGTTTTTGTATCTGAGGACATCGTTTTGAAAAATGGCCGCCATTTTGAATTCTAAGGGAAATTTCGAGTGCCTCCACATCCTTAAATATTACTTTTGGTCCCACCTACAACTGTGCAAAGCGGCAAACCGTGTTCAAAAAGTGCAGTATTATCGTTTTTCATGTCGTGTACCGCTACCACTATTAACTCCATAGAAAATTAGAAAAGGGCCATGAGGCCCCAGTCACAAAGTGTCTACTTACTATGCCTAAGTAATACCTCTTAAAACCACATTATAATATACAATTTGAAATAAATTAACAAATAATATGAAATTAGATTGTAAAAGAGTGAACAAATGATGGTTAACAATTGATAGAAAAGGGTGTACAAATTATGGTGAACAATAATTTGATGACTTCCAGCATGTTATAACTTTATTTAAAAATGTAAATGCGTTCTCATCAAGAAATTTTGAAATGGTTCCTCGTATCAATATTGAAATGTGTGGAAGTCTTCACGTCAGCCGGTAGAGTGTTCCATAACGATGCAGGACGATAGTAGAATGTAGCCTCGTCTTCCTGATCCCCAATGAGATGGCCGAGCAGTGAGTAGGGTGCGAGGTGAGCGCTCTGCAGAGGATGTAATAATGAGCGTGGCCTGTAGAAAAGTAAGGACTTTATTAGAGTATACATATTGGCATTGGCATTCTTCATTTGACGAAAGTATACATATCAACTAACTCAGGTACTCAATATTAATTAATGTAATGTTGTGCCTCATTTTTCATTGTGGATTATGTGGATCTTGATAATGATCGTAAAACAATATGGAAATGTATTTCTGCTAGTTTTTAAGAGGGATCGAAATGGTTGTGAAACCGAACCGACGCTCGCCAGGTGCGATACCTGATTTAATATTCAACAGGAAATCTTTAATCAGAATCACATTAATCATTCTTGGAATCAACCACTCAACACTCTGGTGTACATGTTCCTGTCTCTTACCCCTCGTTCTCTTTGCTCGACACGCGACGGGGGGGGGGGAGGCGAGGGGGGGACATTAACACAATCGTGGTAAAAAGTAGAAAAAGTTGGTAGTAACCACGAGGCGAACGTCGCACACATTAATCAAGGGTACACGGAAGATATTCTTCATGGTTTAATTTATTTTTATAATGTGATTTTGAGCCATTTTAACTAACAATTGCCAATATATAATTGTAGAGATGTCTCGTATTTCAGAAAAAGTTGTTTCAAATCTGTTCAGGAAAAATCTCGTTTACTGGTGCTAGAAAGTACGGACACATTATGCAAACGTTGTTGTCCTCCTTTGTAAATCAGTTTTTATAACTGAATAGGATAGACGTTAAATAAATAATAAATAAATAAATAAATAAATAATAAACAATCGTTTATTCGTATTTTTTCATGCATTCGTTGTGAGTGAATTATCAAGAAATTTCTATCTGATTTATTAATCAATCTCTGATTTAAATGAACTAGATTCTAGAATATAATTATTCAGAGTAATACAATCGTATAATGTCTGTGTGTGCAATCACTGAACATCACATTACAATTGATTTACAGTTTTTGATCCAGAAATTAACAAATTCAATCCAAACAATTCCCGGTCGGTCTTGGATTTTTATATTTCTTTTTTTGACATAATATAATTTGTATTTTATTTTGCAATATCTTGGTAATTTCTACAACCGTGTGTTTGCTAACCTTACGTCCCTCCCTCCGTGAGTGAATGGAGTGTAAGCCAAGCCCCGTGACTTCCTCCTGGTATCAAGCACGTTCTGGCCTCGCCTCGCCGTACCTAGGAGACCTGACCCACTTCCAATGATTTAATGTGCTCCAGGTTTAAATAAACTTATTTTCCCGCCTTTCTAGAGCAACTCTTCACGCCCCACAGGACTAGACAAGACGGCTTCTTCTCTCCTTGACTTGGCCACGTTAAGTAAATTGTTATCAAAGACCTCAAGAATAAAACACGTGGAAAAGATCCGTATTTAAATTTTATATCAAAGGGTGGATATTTTCTACATAGAATACGTGTACATTTTGTATTTTGTAATTTGTGTTAGGTTTCTTTCTAGCGCTTGGACTACGAACCTATGAATATATTTTACTAACTATATGCATCTCTTCATTTGTATTTCTTTAAAATATGAGGCAAGGGGACTCACCACCATTCATCAAGTATGCAATAGTGTCTTCTTATAAGTGTATTTGTTTCCATAAGATTTAGGAAAACACTTTTTCAATTATGTGAGTAGTGCAACTTGAACTAACTACATTATTTTTTTCGTATCCCAATCTGTGCATAAGGAACTTCCCTCCTTAATGTCGAAATTTCACGTTAGTTCGATATTTTAAAACGACTCATTTAAAATCTAGCAAAAAACAATCTTACTTATACTTCTGTGTAGGGCATATTAATTGTGGGGAATATTTTAAAATTTCCCATTTATCAAATGAAATTTGAGACAAAAAATATGATAAACTCGTAGGAAAATCCATCGAGTTTGTTTTGTTTTGTTTTGTTTTGTCACTAAACCCAATGCTGGTGTAAGCGAGTAAGAGTCACACAATAGTTGAGCAGTAAGTAGAGCATTTCATCCCAACTCCTGCGTATAAACTCCCCCCCCCCCCCATCACGTGCCTGCGACTAATACCAGGGTTCCCACGCTGTTTCATGCATCCCCTGCCTCTCGCCACTGACAAGCTAAACTGCGATGGTATGACCACCCTAAGCTATAAGCCAACAGATCTGAGAGCTCGTTAGTCCTATAGTGGCGTGGCGTGTCCTATATTATGCGATGACAATACAAGGCCTAGGTGCATCACATCATCGACGCTGATACAAACATCACAGTCTCCCCCACACCCACAGGACACAGCGACCCCGGAAGGGTTGACGCAGAACGCAGAGATTTAGTCTGGATCACTTGGAAGCTCTATTGTTTGTACTATCGGGTTGTGGTTTGCACCAACATGTTAAGTAAGAAAGTAAGAATTGCGCTATCAGAGCACATTTTTTAATAATTGCTCACTTTTGTTAGTAACTAACTGTAATTGTGTCACCAAACTGATAGTGGTAATTTCGCAAGCTTGCGTAGGGGAAAAATATTTGAAATGTTAAAAGTCTGCTCTAATAGCGACATGCGCTCATCCCTTGTTTACATCGTCCAAATAATTCACATTTTTGGGGTGAAGATTGGAGTCGAAAAGTGGTCCAGATTGTATGTTATGTTAGCTGTGTTTGCCGATCAAGCGAATTTTTGAATGTACATCTTACATTGTAAAAAAAGTTGGCTCGAGCTCGCACAAAATATCATACACAATTCCCAGCATTTAAACAATAAATTTACAATGTTTTTGTGTTGTTATCTCTTATAATAATCAAGCACGGATACGGGAGAAACCAAACTAGGGAGCGAAGCTACTTTATCCACAGATTGACGAGGAAAGAAACACAAATTAAAGTTAATTCAATGTCTGTCCGGTTTGGTGGAGGTGCCGGGTTAGTCAATTTCTCTTTTTTAAATGAAAACAGAACCATATTTCTGACTCCTGGGTTTTCCAAAAACTTTCTATGTCCTTTTTAAATGCAATTACAACAGAACACGCGTGTAAATCTGAGGTCATGTTCGGTTTTTATCGTGTGACGTGACACACGCCCAGACTGACGTACAGACATAGAAATTATTCATAATATATAATAGTGGACAATGTTCAGTCCACATAACCCCACAGTCGTGTAGACTCTACACAATAAAATGTGTGATTCGAGGAAAACGTCATCCAAAAATTAAAACCTGCATAAATTAGTTAAGTTTCTTTGGATTAAGGACGCGTCAACCGTTAGGTCATAATGCGCCACTCTAGCCTAGGGGATATGGAGAGGTGGTTCCTATGGTGGTGAGAACCAGCCACGGGTAAGGGGGGGAAACTGGGTGCTCACGTCGCGGTCGTAATCGTCTTTGTCATCGTTCATGTTGGCATGATAGTCGTCGTCGTCAGGGATGTCGTCAAGGGAAGGACGAGGGTTCCCCAACGACGACTAGAGCTCTGGTCTAGTTTCGGGGAGTGAAAACTACCCTTCTTACTATAGCTGATGTTTGCGAGGTGGATTTTTTCTCTTGAATCGCCTTGTACGATTAGCAGAGCCATCAGCCATTGCTCCGGGCCAATTCTACCCCGGGTCCAGACGGGGAAACCTGCATGTATAACAATTGATCCGTGCTCTGTTAGCTAGAGAGAAAACAGTTCGTCATAGACATAGCCATTCAGATGTATTTAGATTGAACATAAGCTTAAGATTTCTTAAGATCAAACTGCTTGTGAACAATCAGAAGCAACGCCGAATCTGAGTCGCCTGTGGTTGGATTTAGACAGCATAGCACGGAATGTGTCTCTGCTAACCTGTATAGGCGCTCCACGCTAAGACCTTTCAGCAGGCTCCAATTTAAAATAACGATCGCTGATTGGCCCGTCGAAAGCGCGCGCATCTCCTTTCTTAGCGTGGAGCGCCTATACTATACATCACATGATTGTGAGCCACAGTTGAAACATTCAAACCTCGACCCTCATACATATTTCATTGCGCCTGCCAAAACAGTGAACATTTTATTTCAACAAATAATTGTGTTTTAATTTTTAAATGGGTTGTAAAATCATGAAGTGTAAATAACCCGAAGCGCAATTAAATTACTTTTCGTCGCCATGGTAACAATTGATGTACACTCTTTTCAAAATCCAGTGGAACATCGCTGATAATACTCTTTTCTAGTGTTCTCAATAACCATTCATCATTTAAGATTTTACATTGAAGAGAAATTGCAGGTTTTCGTTACCTGATAAAATACTCTAAGGACGTTTCGGCTGCTTGAGGAAGCTGCTTTAGTGTGACTTGTCGATTAGTGACTCGTTTAGTTTCAACGCAACAACGACGCTATACACATCAGTTCACTGTACACTGTACAGAGGTACACCATTTTATAATTCAATTCTGAATTGAGTTGATTCTATGTATTAATGCCTGAGTAGGGTGCTAGATTGATTGACTGTTGATAGCTTAGGGTGCTAGATTGATTGATTGTTGATAGCGTGGGGTGCTAGCTTGATTGCTGGTGCGAGGCTGGTGGTGAAGATATCTCGAGCAAAGGGTGCCCCGTGGAATAATTAATATTTAAAAGTGATATTATGCAAATACAATTAGCAGCATGTTATACATCGTATAATTAGAAAATACAGCTGCAAATAAAGGCTGATGTATTGATTACTAAATCATTTATTTAGTATGATGGATGCCATTCAGAATATTTGTTTGTTACGTTCAATGTGTTGTTATATTGTAAGGGGTTTTTTGATTGCGAAGTCACACTTCCCAAAACTATGATTTCTCAACCGGCCCAGCACGAATTGTGTTTTTGGAAATACAATCAAATAAATGTGTTTTATTGTCTCGTAAATGGCTTGTTTCACACCTGGAGGCTTGTACTGTGCACGTAAACCCTACCTCCTCGTGGCTTGATGTTCTTTATTTCCACACAACCTCGCCTCCTGGAAGTCCAATCACTTAGTACCTCGTACATAGCTGTGCTGTGTGGCTCAATCTGCGCCGAGAAGACAGGGAGCCGACACTGCGCGTGTATAGGAGTAATACACGCACGTGCACGCCGCACACACACGCGCGCACACACGCACGCACACACACGCACGTAGCTACACACACGCGCACACACGCGCACACAACCACGCCTCCTGGAAGTCCAATCACTTGGTACCTTGTACATAGCTGTGCTGTGTGGCTCAATCTGCGCCGAGAAGACAGGGAGCCGACACTGCGCGTGTATAGGAGTAATACACGCACGTGCACGCACGCACACACACGCACACACGCACGTAGCTACACACACGCACACACACGCGCACACACGCACGTAGCTACACACACACACACACACACGCGCGCGCGCGAGCTGTTCCCTAAAGTGAGGGTTTCTGCTACGTTGTTTCTGACGCGACTTACTTTCATTCGCCATGTAAATTAGCATAACTAAACACTTTACAATTCAACGATTTTTTTTTAAAATACCTTTGAATACAGCGATTTTTAATTGAATTATTTTGTTTGAACAGCCTTCTTGAACCTCGGAGGTCAGACGTTCTTGAGCCTAAATTATTGCGGTGATTTTGATTTTTTTTAGACTAGCATTTATTTTACATTTGCTTTTTGGTTCATCAATAATTGTTACGCGCTTTAATAATACGTTGGTGCGTGAATGAATGAATGAATGAACGGTGCGTTCATAACAAACTATTTGTTTATGTATTTATTTATTTAACGTATATCCTATTCTGTTAATATTTAATTTATAAATAAATAAACGCGTTGAAACTACATTATCATAATATTTTGTATCCTAGGTACTAAAACAGTAATACAACAAATTACGCAAATTTCATAATAAACTTATTTGTGTTCATATACTAAATGTTAACATACAAAATATATGTAGAAGCAATAAAATGCTCCGAGTGGCATTGTTCGCAAGGAATTGCCAGGCCTGCACGGCTGACGTGTACCAACGTCGGGAGATCCGCGCTAACCATGGTGTGTATATGGGAAGTGATTTGTCATGTAGCGATGCCATCAATCAAATCATAACACATATGGCCAGTGGGTGATAAATGATGGCCGGGCTAAAACATTTATGTATTCCTCTCCTAAGTGGATTTCTTATCGGACGCTCAGCGGTGATGGGCTATGTCAGCTGGCCTGGATTGCTTTACGGCCGTAAGAGACGAGACGGGCCACAAAATTAAATCGGGTTGGGGGGGTTTGTTGAGGGTGGGGGATTCAGATTTGAAAAATTCATCATAGCTTCAATACCATCAAACAACCATATGCAAGTTAATATAGTTCGTACTAATCTAATGCGTGAAATCTTTATCAATAAAGAAACATAAAGTTACCGAGGTGTTTGTGAGTTCTGCATTGTTCACCATGTTATGATGTTGGGAGTACCCTAGCATTGACTGATAAATCTTGAAATGTATAACAAAATCTGTGAATGTGGTTTAATATGAGGTGTCATGTATTTTGAGAAATTAGAACAATTAAATTAAATTAAATTGTTTGAAAACCAGTACTTGGAAAATGAATATTCCAAACCCGACTGGCATTCGAGCTCATTAAAAGTTTTATCCAGACGGAAAAAACACCTGCATGATGAAAAGGAGATTGGGTTAAATTCAGTCTCGAGAGGTTTTAGTCAATGACTTTCTAAACGAGTAGGCTGAAAAGTAAAAGCAAACATTATAAAGTAAATGTGTAAAATATGTTTACATTGTGTATCCATGTACTCGTTGACAAGAACTGGCATTCAGGAGGACACAACAATCAACGCGTAGCGTTGTCAAAAGAATAATCTAATTCACTACACGCATTTGCATGAAAATCGATATCAATTTGCAGCAAATATGCCAATAGATACTGTTTCACTAAATAGAATATCGTAATTTGCCGCTCAATGAGACCTTTGTGTCAGTCTGTTGTTTATGCTTTGTATATCGAGCTTTAGTAGGTAACATTTTCACAGCAGACCTACGTAGTTAAAATAATATGTAATGTAATGAGTTTTACCTTCATTCTACCTTCAACTTGCAAAACATTCTGGTTTATTTAATATAATTTTTAATGGTTTCCCTTCAACGTATATACTTTTCTTTGTGTACTATTTTGCATCTTCGTTTATCTCGCAAGTTATTGATAAAAGTTAGTAAAAATTGCAATTCATTAGATTGCTTATCGCCACAATATGTTTAATGACAGCAAATTAAGTCACCCCCTCCCCCTTTCCATTCTTCAACCCTTTTCCGAAAAGTCTTCTAGGGACCAGCATGTCGGTTTGTATCTGCAGAAAACAAATCGTGATACCTACTTATCACTTTCCACAACACAGCACATTCCTATCAGCCATTGATGATAATAAGTTTATTGGTAGCGTTTCCTTGAGAATGATGCATGATGCAACATAAATCAGCGCATAGGAAGTGAGCGACTAATTAAAATATAATGTATTTGTGCAAGCTGTTGGCGCAGGTGATAATTTACCTCATTTGCAATTCATCGTTAGACTCGTTCTGTCTCGACATAAATTACTCATAGTCAGACGTAGGAACATTGTTTTACATTTTCTCCCCGCTCTGCACAGGCGCATAGTCTATTTAAATACACAACTGTCTTGCGCTGATTTCACTATATTACTGCACCAAAATAATATATAGTAGAGTAATTATCATATTGGACGATTTATCATTTACACATTTCTTTGCCACTTTTAGCTATCAAACTTATCGTGGGAAAAGATGAAGTTGTTTTATATTTATATATTTTAGATTTATTACTGCGTCCGATGGAGTTTTGCTAATTTTGGAATATACACAGAACACAGTACACACATCATGATAATATAAACACAAACATGTAAAGAATCCACAATTGCAATACTAATTGTTATATGGAGCCGTCCTAGCAACGAGGTACAATACATTCTAAAGTTGTTCCGAATCAGCAGTGTTGATTCTGGTGCTGTCCGTGGGTGTAATCGTGTCCAGCTTGATTGGTCGGTGTTTCATACTAGTTGGTCATTGTTCGCTCGTCGATGGTATTGGTGCCTGCAGAGTTGGCTTGGTCGACTTTAAGTTGTATGTCCCCCACTGAAAATCAGTTCTGTTACTGAGTGGATAGACTCTTATGTATGTTTTGGTGAGGATATAGATATTATTAAGCAAGTGTTCAAAAAGAAGCTTTAGTGGACCTTTTACCGCAAACTTCTATACTACTAGGAAAACGCCTAAAGTCGTTGTTAGACGCGTGAGCGAGTCATGTGTTGAGTTGATTGATATATAAGATATAAATGATAGGGTTTTGAGTTTAGTTGCTATAAGGGCGCGTCAATTGGAAGGCCATAATGCCCCACTCTAGCCTAGCCTAGGCTAGGGAGGCAAGAACCATGCTGGATCCAGGCTTAGGTATAGGGGGACGAATGGGAATGTTACCGGATACTCAACACATGGCTCGCTCACGCGTCTAAGAACGACACTATATCGTTTTCTTAATTATGTACAATTATTAAGGATGAAGTCTTAAGATCAGTTGAAAAAAAACGTAAAGTTGTTACCATAAGAATAAATTATATATACATTGGATATGAATGAGCCACGAGAGTGTTTTTTATCACTTAAATATCACATGCAGCAGTTTATTTCTGCGTTTAGTCCATTTATTTATTAGTTATCTACTATATCGGCCTACATTAATTTAATAAGCATTTCACTTTTTGAACTTCGTAACGGCCATTAGTATTAACTGAACGGGTGGGGGTGTTTTGGCCTATTAATCTACAGTCACCCGTATAATTAATGCTTATGATAGTTACAAGTTTCAAAAAGTAAAATGCACATGTAAATTAATGTAGGCCGATATAGTAACTAACTAATAAATAAATCGACTAAACGCAGAAAGAAAATGCTGCATGTGATATTCAAGTGGTAAAAAACACTCTCGTATGGTTCATTCATGTCTACAGCTAATAATATCAATAAGAATGAAAAAATTTAGATGTAGGCTTATTATGGCTTTAGCTAGGAATAGGATATACGTTAAAGAAAGAAAGAAGGATTATGGACTTATAATTGATCCTTGCAGGCTGTAGCCTTGAGCATTAGATAGCCTACAGAGAAAGTATTGGCTGTACGGCTCTGTACCTATAAGCAAGCGTTTCTGTCACCATTGCCTGTTAAGCTTGTAATGAAAATACGAAATTCTTTCCCCCAACGATATGTTTTACACTGTTAGTATGCTTTATACTAAAATATGGTACTGCTGGTATGCGAGTACCCGAAATTTAGTTTCGGGTCGGGTATTTGGGGACAGACGTAAACGTCAAAAAAGGTACCCGCACATGTATATCATGTTTTGGGTTCTGGATTAGACTCTGCAAGACTTACAAAAGAATGTAAAAAGTAGAGACAAATAATCGACGTTTCGCTGGAATTGAACCCTCTTGTTAAAGAATGGGGTATGTACTAGGAAAACGCCAAAGTCGTTGTTAGACGAGTGAGCGAGTCATGTGTTGAGTACCTGGGAACATTCCATTTCCTCCCCCTACCTAAGGCTGGATCCAGCATGGGTCTTTTCTCCCTAGCCTATCACAGTCTAGAGTGGCGCATTATTTTATGACCTTACAGTTGACGCGCCCTTATACCAACTAAACTCAAAACCCTATCGTTTATACCTTATAATATAAGGTAAATATATATATATATTTTATAATTTCTGAATTGTAGTAAATAATATATATATATATATATATATATATATATGTTTGTTCTTAAGTTTTCGCGGACGTATTGTATGTTGTAATTGTCTTCCGGGACATTCCGCCGCTTGTTTGAGTTTGCTGCTACAGACATTGTCTGTCGCAGCAAACTCAAACAAGCGGCGGAATGTCCCGGAAGACAATTACAACTATATATATATATATATATATATATATATATATATATATATATATATATATATATATATATCATAAAGGCATACAAACAAACAAGACAAACATTGTCACAACGAAGACCCGTTCGACTTGCGTTGTAAGACCAAGTCGCTGCGCTGCCTCGTCTGAAATGGACATTCTTGTTCTGCAAATGTATTGTGTGGAACGAACGTACGTTACTTCCGAAAGAGGAGATGTTATATTATAAACACGTTCAACTCCTCATGACTCTTGCAACACGTGTTCGTAGATCATAGAGCACGTTCCAAGTTGGATTAGTTCTTGGCATTGAAGATGGTGCTCAGTTACTGCGAGCTTGCACAATACGGTGCAAGTTTCACACTGCTAAACTTAGTTTCTATCTTCCCCAGTTCGCTTCGAGCACGCGGCGAACTTCAGACAACTCCAACTTCTCAACTGACGGAAGACATCTAGCCTGCTACTAGGCCTAAGAGGTTTGACCGGAAGATTGACTACTCCACTACCAGGCATACAAGGTTTGACCGGAAGAAAGTCAAGTCCACGACCAGGCCTACCAGGTTTGACCGGTGAAGATGGAAGTCGCGACGTTGTATCGCCCACAATAATTCTCGTGCACTTTGAATGTAAGTACCTTCCCATAACTGCCACGCCCACATAGAATCCCCTTTGTTCACATATTTATATTTATTTATAGCCATTTCGTTCCATACAAATGCACTGCATGCATCCATGTGGATCCATAGGCACCGGAATGTGGGGACGTATGCGAGAGTGTCTCACAACAAGAAGCGAGGCCTCATCACCTTTGTGCCTGTTTGTGCCAACGTCTCCCTGTGATTGCCCTTCAACAAGGATAACACAGAATTATTTAGGCGACTCTGGGGTCAGTGGGTGGGCTACTCGTGTCCTCAAGCTTGTACCGCTAACCCGGCACCTCCACCAAAACTCTCCTCAACTCGCGACTTTGCTCACTAGTTTTGCTACTCCTTGTGATTAGCTTGGTTACACTTTTGTTACATAATCCAAGAAATTTAAATTTGCACATGCTTACTGCAAAATCTAAGGGGTGCGTAAAAACATGTGAATTATAATGATGAAATAACTAAAAGTTACTTAAATTTATCGTTTGAGAGGTAAAAAGCCTACGTTTTCTTAGTAAAGGACGTGTTAGTTTTCATCGAATATTACTATGAGCTACGGTTTACAGTCATTCAGGAAGTGTGTTACAAACTTTTAAGTGTAATTCTAATTATAACCCAAAACTAACCAGAACATTAATAAAATAAATAATGATGTCACTCTTGTTTCAAGAATTATCCTAATCATCGATGAAAATATTTCATATTATTGATATAATAATCAGTCCATTACTGTTATCATTTCACGTCTACGATGTCGACTCTCTACCGGGCAAACGGGCATATGCATCTTGATAAAAGTTTACAGAATTCGATCTCGACAGACTTGCACGGACTCGAGTTTCATATTCACACGTCGGGAAGTGTTGGCCTTCTGCAACGCCTACAACTGTTCATATTTCAACTGGATGTTTCTGATTTGCTTTCCTGAAAGAAAAGTGAAAAGTTAGCCAATCGAGAGATAAAGCCTCAAATTCAGTTGACGTCATTTTGGCCTGGGAATTTGAACGTTGCGGCTAAACGCTCATTATCACTGGACATTAGGTATGGTTTGTATTCCTTTGCGAGGATAGCAAAACATCATAGAATAAAGCTTTTAAACAAGATTTTTTACGTAAATAAACTATTTACAAGAACAAAAGGAAACTTAAAATTCACTTAACGTTGGAGCATAAAACAAGAGCACTGCAGAAGATATCACGAAACTAAAATTAAAGCTCAAACCATCAACAAGCGCGGGACTTTAGGTTTTTAGTTATATAATATGTCTTTTTTAATTTACGCAATTCTACGAGACGTACGTAACTCAGTCAGAAGTCACCTCGGAAGTTGTGCCTGGTTGAACGCTCACCGTACACTGATGGTTAAAGCTGTGTTTCGGTAGTTCCCGGTCTCCGAGTGTCAGCTAAAACATTCATAATGCGCTGGTTAGGCTTGTGAAACCCAAGGCAATCTCATTCTTAGGCTGAAAGTTGAAACGAGTTTCAAACCGCGAGTTGTTCGGAATAGAGTATTGTAATTATAAAGTTAACTCACAGTTGGAGTATAAAACAAGAGGAGCTGAGTAATGAGACTGAAAGTTAAGCCGTGTATTCCTGCAATGGGGCCAATCTACAGGCGATAATATGCAGGTAGTTTATGGTTGATTTTAGATTGTAGGATTTTTAAATATTTTTTAAAATTTTCCATTTTTTACAAGTAAGGAAACTAGAAGAATTTCCGAAACGTTGGATGTGCAGTTACAAACACTCAAGAAGTGGCATTGGCCGTAAACACATTTGGCACTTGGTAAAAAGCTGTTCGCTCGGCCAGGAAGCACCCGATGTGTATGAAACTTTACATAGTTGGCAAGAAGGCATACAAGCCCTACAGTCGTAGATTATCATTATTGTTTGTTCGTCAGCCAGAAACAATTAATAAAAAATTTCAATTTCAGACTTTTTAACAAAATCCAAAATGTAAAATCAATTTATTATTGTAGCGTCCACCTGAACCATTTTTCAAAAAGTGGCACTGTAGAGCCCTACAGTTCTACTTCCTTGGCATTGTGCAATTCAGTTGGCAAAGAGGGCTATCGTGTAGGAGGAAAAAATACCGCAAAAATTAAAATCGCGATTTTGATATGAGAGCTAAGGTGCACAAGTTCTTCATTCAGGACCTGGTCACCGAGGGACGCGCCCGCCTATCAGGGTGAATGAACGTTGTGCCTATCAGGGTGAATGAACGTTGTGCCTAATCAGGTGAATGACTTATGCCTATCAGGGTGAATGACGTTGTGCCTATCAGGGTGAATGAACGTTGTGCCTAATTTGGAAATACATTGCATTGAACATTTTCATGTGATTTATTGATTCCATGATTGTCGTATTAGTTATTACTCGCACGCACTGAATTCAATCTCGAATTAATTGAAATGTCAGCTTGATTTTATTTACCATCTATCAATAACTGTTTGTTGGCGTGGGAGTGTGTGGGTGCAGAGTAGCACGGCAACACTGCTAACAGCTGTTCCTTCTTGTGACTGCAGCGATCTTCGAGTGTGGTATGACAAGCGTGTCGTATGCAAAGCGGGGCGTGCTAATGTAATTACCTCAGTGATGATAATCAATGGATACAGAGCAGACATTCACTCGTGCCCATCCACTAACATTTACCTGCGGTTGTGAGGTGGGGCCGCAGCAACCTCTCGTATTTCTACTATCTTGATGGTTATGAGTTTCAGAGAACATTCAATACTGTGGCTTCATTCATTATTGATGGCAAGAATACGTGGTTGTCTTACTCTCTAAGCCACGGACGAACCGGAGGATACATCGCAAAGTAGAATAATGTTGATCGTTCTGGAAGAGCCTACTTTGCGTAAAGCTGTAGCCGTCAGTCAAAATATTGTGGAAGGTCAGTGTTAGTAAAAGAAGTAAATGTGAAGGTTCCTTGAAAATTTAAGCGAAATTGTAGGATTTGTGGCCTTTGCACCGCATCCGTCCGACACCGTTGTAGCAATAACATTTTTCATAAGTGTTTTCCTTAAAACTGAGAACAGGGATGTGGTTCTGACCCAAATAATGAAGTAGCCGTTCACACACATTCACGCACAATAACCAAACACCTGAACTGTTTTTCTAATAATGTAGTCGATTATGTCTTTGCTACTCTTATCCAATCAAACAAATGTGTATTAGAAGCTATTTCTTGTCACATGGTGTGTTTAGCACTGTATTTAGCACTACACACTGCATACACTACTCCACAACAAGCACACGCCCACCCACACACCCACACACAACGCTTATCCACCCACGCTGATCTACTTCATAGGTACAATCACTGATATAAGTATGGATGTGGCTCTAAATCACATGGGTGTGGAAGAGATGGCTTGCAACCACTATGTTCATAGTTTCCGTGCTATGAGTGGGAGAGAGGATGATGGATCCCGCCTTTCTCCCGAGGCCTGTAACTTGTTTTGTTCGTCTTGCATCACATTTCTTCCTGGTATGTCTAGTCAACGCGCGCCAATATGCTCATTCAAATACTATAATTTAAACAAAAAAATTATAAGAATTGGAGGCAACCAGATTAGTAAGCGCTACAAACAAATCAGGCTCAACATTATGATTATCAATTTGAATTTTAGTTTTTGATTGAAAACTTTAGTCGTTGTAATTGTATTGACAGCGATACAGCTGGTGATGAGAAACTATGTTCTGGATAGGGGTGTGTTTTATGCATTGGCAACTTCATCTCGACTCTCGAGGTGCGTTTTCCATAACCAGATCGAGTTGATGTTGTTGTTGTTGTTGTTGTTGTTGTTGTTGTTGTTGTTGTTGTTGTGTTAGAGATAGAATCACCATCCAACAAATGGAAACCGTGCGTGTTCACCTGCTTCACCGTTGAGTAACTAAAGTTCTAAACTCAATAAATTCACCAGGAGAACAGATTCATTCAAGTCGCTCCTACTTCGTTCGGTTTTACCGATGGCTGTTTCACTTATGAACTTTTTTCTATTCCGAGAGGAAAAGTTTTCAAAATTGTATCGGAAGTAGATAATTGCGGTGTGGCGCAGCGGACGAAATGTAGGGGGATGAAAATATTACGACGCCGAATGTGGATTCCTAAGCGTAACGCGATTCAAAATTTAACTCGAGGATTGTTGTGTATGAAAGTGAATTATTGACGCAAACTTACAGATCAAATTGGTAAAAATTAATTTTTGACATTTAAAATACAAGAATAAGCCTACCCAACACTACGGAAAATGTATGCACTAAACAGTAGACATTTTCCAAATTTTCCAGCAAAGATATGTTGACAGTAGTAAACACATTGAAGAAGAGAAGATTATCAAAAAATTAGAAATCCAAATCGGCCTCTTTTATTATGTTATTTGGTTTTGTAACCTAATTCGAACTCATACCTAGCTGAAACTGTCTCACTACTGTTTAAATCGAATATCTAGTTTATTAAAGTGTAAAAATAATTCTCTTCATAAAATATCTGCAATCTTTCGGACACCTGTGAAATGTGATGACAGTCGTGTGGCAATCAGGATTGTGCCTAAAACACGAAATGTATGCTCTACAGTAGTCTCATAACTGTACATTGTGACACCATCCCCTAGTCTTGAGCATGCCAAGGTTTATGATAATAACCCCACCTCTGGTTTCTATTATTCCCAGCTCTTCTGAAAAGAGAAGTAAGTTGAGCTACTGAGAATGACCTGGGAAGTATTCCCCTAGTTTCCTCTCTACGCCCGTACGTAGCGAGACTCTTTATCTAGACTAACTGGCCTACGTGTTTCTTTACATATAAATTTACAACGATATAATTATTATTCATAGCTTCCTCGCATGTTGGAAAATATTCTTTATTTCTTGGTGCATTTATTTATTCTCCAAGGAAGGAAATTCGGTCACGCGATGAGAAAGAAAAAAAGAAAATAATAAAATATATTGAAATTGTTTTACTAACAAATGCGAGTGCATTGAACTTGTCGGTATGGGTGGAGGGTAATACTATAGTATGTACTATTTCTATTTAGTACTATGGTCTGCGTCTTCCAGACTGTCAACAATTTGTTGAAATGTCCTCGTGAGGGATACGAATGCACTTGTAGAGTTGCAAGATGCCTGGTTTATAAGACCCCTAGATCTACCTCTGCTTGAGTGCTTGCTTCTTGAGACACAAATAAATATTGATTGTGTTCCAACTTGGTTTGGTTGTATTGACAGACAACCTGCATGATACTACAGACTGTATATTTCCAAACAATGAATATACTTATTTCAAACTACTTTTGTTTCCAGTAGCTGAATATCTACATCATAAAGATGACTCCTGACCTAAACTCGACAATTTGCAAAAATGAATATAATTGTTTCGATGTGGATAAAAATTATCTAGCCTTTCATGAAACTTATTCTTACAAATAATATGTTCGACTTCAAATATGGAAGCAACGCGCCCGTAACAAAGTGCCTCATTACGATAAGACGACATTTGATTTCAATCGATGTTTCACTTTGACATTTGATTCCAATACAATAAATGATAATAATTAAGGCACAAGGTCTGAAATTTAATGGATATATTGAATTAAAATAAATTTAAAAGTGCATGGCGATAATTGTAATAGAGGAATGCAATATTCATGAAGAGTATATGAGAATGGACCCAATAGGACAAGTGAAAGAATAAGAGTAGGAACACCAGGAGGTATTGGAGAACTTTGTTGATTAAGGCTATTCCACCGCGTTTTTCTATTTTCCAAAATATGCTACTAAGTCAAAATATAGTGAATGGCTTTGAAACATGGCTATTTTAGAAAATCAAAAATATTTTTTTCAAATTTTTCTGATCCGGTACACGGCCAATATAACCACCTCAAAATAATTTCCAACTTCAATTCGCCAAGGCACACCATTCAACGTAGGGTGTTGTGTTTCTGTGACATTAATTTTCAACTGTTTTTCTATGGACTGACTGAGAGAAAACAGATTGATTTTAACAATTGTCTTTCATGCGAATTTTTTCGTTTGGCGGTATTTTTTACCGATTTGTACCGCCAAACAAAAAAAATTCGCAGGAAAGACAATTGTTAAAATAAATCTGTTTTCTCTCAGTCAGTCCATAGAAAAACAGTTGAAAATTAATGTCACAGAAACACAACACCCTACGTTGAATGGTGTGCCTTGGCGAATTAAAGTTAAAAATTATTTTGAGGTGTCCGTGTACCGGATCAGAAAAATTTGAAAAAAATATGTGTGATTTTCTAAAATATCCAGGTTTGAAAGCCATTAACTATGTTGTGACTTAGTAGCATATTGTGGAAAGTAGAAAAACGCGGTCGAATAGCCTTAAACGAACATAAGTAAGAGTCGCGAGATGTAGTGAAGTGGATGATTTGGAGATGAGAAGAATTAGGCGACTAGAGTGGAATATGACAGAGCTTGGGGTGGCTGACTGTTTCGTGCTAGTACACATGCACTCCTCCGACACGTGTTGTGTCTAGAACCGAGTTTACGACCACCGTAGACCACGTCTAGCGCTAAACCATACGTCTCAATGGCTATAAAACAAGGTGAAAACTTTCGGATTGGGGTCAAAGTGGTTTTAACAAAAACAAAACCTTCGCCCGGAAAGTATTAAACACATGAGTTATATTTCAAAACTACCAACTTCTTTGGAAGTTAGACTATTACAGACTGAGGAGGGGGAATCTTTATGACCGGATTTACATCGGGACTGATGCCCATATTGAAAGATTTCAGTAATGGCGGCTGACATAATGTTGGTTACGATTGTAAAAATAGTTATGGTGTTAATTCTCACGTCATGTTACATATTTCTGTAAATAAAGGTTGTATTAATTAACTTGTACCAAGTAAATATACTTTTATGAGTGATATAAATACATGTTTTAATAATACGTTGGCTACGTGGTCCGCTCGAAGTCGTTAAACGTCCGGAATAAAGTTGGCGGATACAGACTCGTGAAGAAATAATTTGCACGAATATTTCCAGTTTTATTCCTCAAACTTTGTCCAAAGTCGTAATTTTGTGAAGCTCTTTAGAAAATTACGATGTAAAAACTGGTAAAATGTGTGTTTTTTATTAAAGCATGTTTTTAATGGTTCGCCTATAAAAGTAACGTACAGCACACAACATAACATAACATAACATAACAAGCTTGTTTATTATTCAAAGCAGTCGGCTGACACTTCATTTGACAAATTCTTATCTTATTTTAGCACGGCTGGGTTGGCCATGGGAGAACGCTGTTAACACCATGTCGTCGTCGTCGTCGTGACAAGAAGATTGGAAGTGAGGGAATGATAAATAGGCCGATATAGTCGCGGCCTATACCAGACCGGGTCAAGGCCGTTTAGTTAGTTCCGAGGAACTATTTTAAATTTGTTTCTCGACCGTAAACAAGCCACGTTATTCTGAGGGGTCCTCGTAAACCGGGCAGTATATTCCACCCGCGGAGAAAACATAAACACCACATCTTCTTTATTAGACATGAAACCAATGGAATAGTCAACTACGCGGGTTTATGAACACGACGCAACTAAAGATTTGAGGAGTTTTGCATAAATTTAAATTAAATTTGTGTTAAGAACGTAAACACAGGAAGTGGCCCTGTAAATATGGAATGAACACGCTATATATAACATCCGTGTATTCGTGAACCCTGTGATTAGAGTTGATGGAAGCGATGATCAAGTCGAGGCGTTATGGTGCTCCAGCTTGCTCTGAAATTCAGACCGCTAATAATTTACAATTACACTTCTCGATAGGCATAATAAGTTAAATTTAGACAATTTGATACTAAGCAACACTAAAAATAATTTGGAGAATATATTTACTGTAGGTCTGGGCTTAGATGTTGGCTATTTTCGATAGCGATATTCCGAAATATCGAAATAATCCATTTTTTTAAACGATAAGAAACGAAAAAACGAATGTTTAAGCCCTTTATGCTGCAAATACCTACGAAAAATGGTTTTATTTCTTCAAAAGCGGTCGGTACTGAGTGGAGTGCCGGGTAGCTCTTTACGAACTTTTACAATTGAGGTGCGGGTAGCTCGTACGACTTAAAATGGTTGAGGTGCGGTAGCTGTTACGATTTACAAATGAGAGTGCGGGTAGCTCGTTACGACTTTTACAAATGGTGGAGGTGCCGGGTAGCTCGTTACGACTTTTACAAATGGTGGAGGTGCCGGGTCATATCCTCAATCTTTACAATCAACTTATTTTTATACCGATGTTCTTAAAAGGTCTTCTAAGATCTCATATGAATATGTAGCCCTTTATTTCTCCTACTGTAACAACTGCACACAGTTTCTGACATGTGCAATGTCAGACGATCCTCAAAACAGTATTGTCTTTTATTAATTTACTTTGACCGAAACGAAATATCTTCTATATGAAGAAATGTACTTGTTCTAAGACCATCTCTCTGCGCCCCTTGAGAAAGTTCGTGCGCCTACTACTAGCGCCTTCTGCGGCCGAGCGACCAACTAACTATTTTACCTCTAATAATAATAAGAGTAATTGTCATTGCGATGTACTCGGCATTTTATAACTACTGAGATTATTAGAACAGTTAGGTTTAATAAGTATAAACAATAATTGGACTCATCATGTTCTTTTAGTAAATTAATATATTAAATTAAAGGAATTTTTGGTTTGTTGCCTTTTGAAGGGTACTGAAAGTACCCGAAATATTGCTTTTCCTTTGATTTAATATATTAATTTACTAAAAGAACATGATGAGTCCAAGTACTCGGCATTGTTGCGCTGGGCGTTTCCTTGGCGGCTCCACAGTCCACCCCAGGGGATGGAACCAGGTAACTGCATGGCTCTCATTTTATGTGTTTGTGACACCGGGAACTTCATTCAATTTGTGAAGGGGCTCTAGTAACTGACGCCCTTGGAATCATTGTTAAAACTTTGAAGTTTTATTTTATCTACGTATTTATTATTGTTTTCTGTAATCAATACACACAAGGCAAAAATTACAGAATGAGACAAGAAAGCAGGTCTTATTGGCCCATCCACCGCAGTGATCCTTAACTTTAATAAAATATTATAAAATTAGTCTGTAATAAATGCAATAAGATGAATGTTATTTTAAATGTTGACTGGTGGAATGATTCATTATTGATTATGATAGTTAGGTTTTACCAGGATAAAACCCAGGGAAACCGTTGTCAACAAACTCCAATGTTTCTAATGATTTGTTTTCCAACTCTTGGATATTTCAGTTAGCTAATATAATAAATAATATGTCAGCATTTGTTTCCTGTCTTTTGAAAATAGCTGCTTTTGAATCTAACTTGCAGGAAGAACGCTCTGATTAAAATGATTCACTGCTGAAAACGTGATGAAAACTTTATTGTCCACGAATGCTTTTCCAGTGCTCATAAATTGGTTACAAAACTGTTTACGTGGCGATTTTTCTAGTTGATAATTTGTGTTATAATTTTAAACTACCGTACATCTTCGTATTCCATTTCTTCGGGCAAAGAACTATACACATACCAAAATTATAACTGAGAATTAAAATTATCTACTAAATCTGAAAGACAAATTTTTATATTCACTGTGATAATAAATGTGATGTTTGTGTTCAGCCCTTCAGCAGAGTACACTTGATTACACTCAACTTTTAGGGTTGTATCTAGTTGCACAATTCTAGACGCTGTAACTTTGTCCCCGCGTGTCTCTCGTTGCTCTCTTGTACACCAAGTTGCTGGTTGGTGTACTCTAAACTCCTTGTCTGACGCACTTTGTGCGTCGTCCTCGTCTCAACACAGAGCACAGAGGAGATGGAGACGAATGCGATTCATTACTATTCGTCTTTGATAGGCGCTCTCCGAGCCAGCCAGTGGTTGCCCCCCCCCCCAAACTCTGTCCGTGGTTGGGTGATTGTTATTTAGAAACTTTGTCTGGATCCAAGCCAGATTTCTAGAAAATTGTCAGTTCAGTTTCGTGTCAAGTGCCTTGCCTGCCGAGGGTCTTCACTTCTCTTGTAAACTTTACAACTGTCAAATGGCGTAGAGAATATCCATCTTGTTTTCGAAAAGGTTGGCTAAAATAATCTAACTTTTCAACCATCTTCAATTCCCTTGATAAGATTTGTTACCGTGAAGCCTAATGGTTTTACAAGTGATTATTATTTTCCAGCCAGACACGTCCATCCACTCGTCATAACTTTCAGATTGCTTTCAAACTATATCCCAAAGAAGATTGTTAATTTAAGTTCCGTACTTTGTATAACTAAAACATAATATAACAACAGCAATAATTTGGCGCGACAAAGTAAAATTATAGCTATTTTATTTAGAGAGAAACTTTGATCATAAAGTGAGTACGGCGTGGCCTGGTGAGTGAATTACGATCCATTGCAAACTGCGCTCTATACACTTTTATTAACGTTTTACGCGGATCCACTGTTTCATGCGCTCAACCCAGTTTTTAAACTCGGATCCTTGAATAAATATATTGGTCCCGATCCATCACTGCATTCATTTTGAACGTTTTTCTTGGGCGTTTGCAATCTCTAGCATCGTAAATTCTAATGCAAGTACTCGCAAGTATGTGGTCCAATACTGACATGCGGCCTTCCTCCATGATGGTCGTTAATCAATGGCCTGCAATGCAATGTAATGCAAGTGCATGCAGGGTGTGGGGGTTATTGATGGCTGGGCATCCCTTACTGCTTAGGGGTAGTTTGGTGAGTAGTACATCATGGTGGTATCATAGGGTGGTAATTTATGTGTGTCTTACTTATATTATTTCCTAAAATATATTTCACGAAAGTTTGTTCGTTGTGAACTACGCGATTGAGTTTTTGTGTTGTATTTTTTAAATTGCAATTTTAACTACTAAACGATGAAATTATAATATTATAATAATTTGTATTTATTACATTTTTTTTTTTTTAAAAAAAAAGGTGAATTAGCGTCACGATTGTAAATAACGCGAAAGTCTTGTGTGGACTTGTATCTGCAAACTAAGCGTCCTGATCGAATAAAGCTCTCCAAATCTTGAGTTGCTCCCCTAAGAGTTCAGAGTTCTGTAACTTTAAAGTAATCTGCAACAATGAAATGTGTGCAACTTGTCACGAGTACATCTGAAGAATATATCGTTGTATCATGACCCCACCCACACCCACACAATCATAGGCAGCTGAGCAGCTCTTTGCGGTGACGATAGCAAAGCTAACTGCAGCTCTCTGCTGTAATGGCCTCTCCACATGCAGCATGCATCTATTAACTAATGTATTTATATCCTCTTGAGGTTAGAGATTACGCAGTTATTACACAGGTAATCTATCTGCGGAATGAACAGTCACAGAACAATGTGTTTGATGTCACAAAGACGATATTCATTTACCAAATAGGCTCATCACCTGCAAAATAATCTTCCATGTTATTACCATAATGTAGCCACTACAATACTAAATTGTACGATGGGGAGGGGGGGGGGGGGTAAATGTAGCAATCGTGACCTTACCAGCTGCTATTTTTTTATGGTATTGTTTTTTTTTTAAATACTTATTTTCTTTCGGGGTAAATCCATACAATCTTGAAGGAGAACCCGATCCGAGACCTAACAAGCTGACGTCATCTGGAGTTGAGGAGTTCGTTTCTATTCAACAGGTTGCACTGTGTCCGGTATTCAAGTGAGATTTCGATGTCTGGATCCATATTTGTACCCATTCCTTGATTGCTGTAGCACTGAGCCACGTGTTATATATTGTACGTTATAGAGCTGGAGTTGTTTATTTACAACTCCATGCTTAACTGCAACCCACGTTTGTTGCACAACACGGTCGATATAGTAGCCAAACCTCATTAGAACGGAATGGATTCGAAGAATATAAAATATAATTACAATTAATAAATATAATTGTCAGAAGATACCAATCTTTGTCTAGAAGATGCGTATTATTATCTTTAAGATGAGTACGATCAATTGTGTCGTTAATACCAGTTGTTTGTCACGACTTCAGTTCCATGTATCGTATGTTTTACTGGCGACGGCATAAACAGTTCTTTAATTAAGTTATTTCCCCTCGTCAGCATAAGATGAAGCGTGTGTGAGAGTGTATGGGAAGCTGTTCCCAGTGGTTGGCGGCTACAACGTGCTGACACTGCCTGTGTAATTATATCGCAGTCAGGCCTACGCGTGTCTAGGGGGCTGGACCATACGATACGATATATTGCGCAATTTGTCGTTGACAAAAATCTTCTCCGAGAAGAAGAATTATCAGAGACGTATCGGTTTTTACGCTCATGCCGATTCTAGTGAAACGCAATTCTCCGATATAGGTTTGATTAGGAATCCATTTTGAAGATTTTGACATCAATTAATAATCGATGTTTGTATGACCGAATGATGGTCGATTGTAATCGATTACGAAAGTTTGCGATATCGCTAATCGCTGATTTCCCAGCGGTTCTCACCTAATATAATACCACGAAACGTATCACACACTCTGAAAGTATCACGTGCACGAAACTTACAACGCACGAGAACCAGGTTCATGTCTCGGTCGAGTTGATTTTTTATTTCCTGGCTGGATGTTTTTACGTTACGTTACGTTACGTTACGTTACGTTGGCTCTACTTACTTATAATAAAATTCGTAGTTTTTGATCGGTATACGGATTACGTGGTATTTATCAAATGTAATGTATGATGTTTGGATGCAATGGAAACGAAAAATATTTTACTAAAGAAACGCACGAGTTCTTGAATCAATTAATTTCAAATAGAAATGTCACTCAATAATCTATTAAGAGTGTCTTCATTAATCTCTATTGCAACATCTCCACTCCATGTCCATTGTCCTACTTGACAGTTCCATTAACTTGTTTCAGCCTTCAATTGTATCGGGCTGTTGCTTCACTCTTGACTGGCCTAGGCTTCGTAACCTTCTCAGTACTCTATGTACACGGCGGTCAAGTGGCAACGTTGATACGAGCAATTGATGGAATGCATGCATGGACGTTCTTTACAAGTCTTTCTATATAGCGTGCTACGCTATTTCAGATGATAACTATGGTAGGTGAAGGTGACAGCTGATGTGGTTGATTGGCAACTCTCATTCACCCACCTCTTATGTAGGATTGGATGCACATTCGTTTGGTACTAAAACTGTTTCATTTCCAGTGTTTCTGTGTGGAAGAGTGAGAGAGAGAGATTTGGTTGGTTGGTTGCATTTTTATTTATTTATGCATTTATTCTTGTATTTTTCATGGAGTGAATGTACTTCAGGCAGCTTCTGAGTATCTGTCCAGCAAATATTTTAATGATTGCACAAACAAATGCGATTGAGTTTTGACACTATAGAAAAGCAATTGCAGTAGTAATTTGTCTTTTCGGTCCAGTTGCATTATACTTATGCAACTCGAACTCATCAATTGGACCGCGACGGATGCGATGCACGTTTTCTGTTGTAATACAACAAAACTCGGAACTACACATGAACCTGAAGTTTCGAATGTTTATGTCGTTAATCATCAATATTCTGACAACCGCAGAAATAACCACGGAAACTATCAGTGTATTACACAGTGGAAATCCACGTCTATTTCTGTAGCATGAAGCACTGGTTTCCGGGGAAGAGGAAGGAAGTGGACACTTGTTTTCAACTAATCTGTATCACCCCGAGGTATTGACGAGTGTGTGTGGTGTTACACTATACACAAATCAGGCGTCACTTCATAAGCCGGTTTGATTGTTCTAGCAAGCCCTATCTTATCTGCGGGCTCTTCAAACATACCGGCATGTTTCATTTGTTGCAATATAAACTATACTTTCGAAAGCAATGAAGACATTGCAATGTGCGTTATGAAATGCGAGGTGTGAATCATTATTTCTGTTTTATTTCACGCACTTATGTTGTGTGAAAGAATCACCGCTTCGCTTATCACCGGGTTATAAACTCCTCCTTGTGAATGTGAGTTAGTGATAACTGGATAGCAGCCACTTCGTGGTGACCGGGGGCTGAAGAGAGGGCTCTAGTACTTAGTTGCGAACCTTCGAGACTGTGTTGCTTATTTTACACTTTCATGAAAATAAAATCTAATTTTGTATAACTTACTGCAAAAGGAAAACATACACATCCCAACTAACAATCCAACATTGTGTAGTGCGTTTGGAGGAGGATTTTGAGCAAATTATACAAATATTTGCCCCGAAGATTTTTCCTTATTTCACAAACTATCGTGAGTATCATCAAGGTGCGCGGGAGCGCACCGGGCCAAGCCACGTGCGGCTCCGCTTCCACTAGCGCCTATTACCGCACGCCTACTTAAACACTTAACACGGTGTCGCCGACGCAAAACCATGTGAGATAAAAACCTGCAACTTGCTTCAATCGAAGGGCTTTTACTATGAGATGACCCATTTCAAGTTTCATCCCGATCTGATGATGCGTCTAGAAGTTATTGAGACGTCAAGATCGTTCGAAATTACTTTCTTCTTGGGCTGGCTGGGTGGGTGGGTGGCTGGCCCTTGCCGTATCAGTTTGTGGGGCCTCAATGGATAATGTTAGAGAAGCCAAATTTTGCACCGATGTCAGTCATCTCAGTGGCCATGTGCTTGACAAACGGTAATTGGATTAGATGACCGGAAGCTTAGATAATGCAAAAAAAAAATTATAACTGCGATGCTCAAACCTTTTAACTGTCAATGAGTGAGATTTCATTTTTGAATCATTGTAAATAAAGTAATTTTCTCCACTTGGATGCTAGCATCTATACCGTGTACGTTCTAAAAAAAATTATTGATATACCATACAAAAATGCAAAAACTTGCAAAAAAAAGGGGCCAAGCCGAAAACGAGGAAGATACAAGTGGCTCAACTGCATAAAGTGGTGATATCTAGAAGTGTGGCCAAGCCCATTATTTTGTTTAAAATAATAAATATATTTATTTATTATATAATAAATTCATAATATATCAATATCCATATTATTATCTAACTATAATTATGAAATTAATTATATTTACAAAAATAGCAAAACATTAAATAAATTTATTGACACATTTTCATGTTGAAATATCTAAATTAACAGACGCCATTCAAAATTAAAAGCTTGGTCGATGGATTTGGATTGGTTATGTTTTGGTTAGTCAGTTACGACAACCAAGCTAAAAATTCACCAACCAAGCTTTTTAATTTTGAATGGCGTCTGTTAATTTTGATATTTCCACATGTAAATGTTTCAATAAATTTATTTAAGGTTATAATGTTATTTTTTTAAATATATTTATTTCATAATTATAGTTCGATAATAATATGGATATTGATAAATTATTAATTCATTATAGAATAAATAAATAAATTTATTATTTTAAACAAATAATAGGCTTGGCCACACTTCTAGATCTCACCACTGAATGCAGTTGAGCCACTTGTATCTTCCTCGTTTTTGGCTTGGCCCCTTTTTTGCAAGTTTTTGCATTTTTGTATGGTATCGCCTAATCTCCAAGCTCGATCTGTTCTGTAGAGACGAGCTCTATGCCAAGTCAAGTACTACATCGTTCTCAAGCCCAACTTTCGTTTGTTTATACTTTTAGATTTAAAATCTAAAAATCGTTCGTGGGAATTTTATGTGCCCTAATGAAAATGTTGTTGGCAAATTAATATTAGACATCGCATCGCATTAATATAAGTGAACTGTAGTGAAAAGTTGTCGCGAACGTACGGGTATAATAAAAATATATATTATTCTCTAGTGTTTGCACTCATTTTACGCTGAAGTAAAATTATGTATTTATTCACGCACAAATCGCCCATGTTGTTTACTTCGGCAACTTTTACTAGCAAATCGTTTTGACATCCTGAGATTTATAGCTTCCTTTTTTGTCGCAGTTCTTTTTATAGCTGATATGAACGATATGAAAGTTAAATGGGTCATCATATCTAAAACAAATGTTTGCTTACACCTCTATCTTCCATCCAGCACACTGTACAGCATGTGTGTGTGTATTTAATAGTAGCCGACGAGTATTTTATCAAAAAAGTAAAACCGAGGGAGATCGTGCTATAGAACACGAACGCTGCTGGATATGGGAGGAACTGTCCTGAATACCTTGCATCACACACAATACACTGTTATCAGGCGTGCTTGGGGTAACAGTGTAAACGCATGCAAGACTTGTGACACCGGCAGAGCTGGACAATACAGTGGTGTGTTGTGTTTTGAGTAAGTTTATTTTCCGTACGAATATCCTGGCATAAAGTGCATTTCCAGTGGCGGACGCGTCCACCCACTTACTTTCGAAATGTATTCATTGTAAAGTCCATACAGTGTTGTTACACACTCCTACTATTTACAAAATTGCGATGTATGAGCTGGAAACAATCCTTCCATATTCCCAATCTTCTTGGGAATGAAAAGAAAATGTTCCTTAATAATAGTGGCCGGATTTGATAAACTGACAATATTATACATGTGGAGATCTTCAAAATTCTATAAATTGTCGACGAAATGACGCTTAAAAACAAGTAAAATGCCACCATTTTGAAAGTAAAAATAAAGAAAATCTGTGGCTGGTTACCGCTGGTACGCCCCAGACCCGCACTATAATTGAAGGAGTATCCCCCAGACCAGGGTACATACTTTTCCCGAAACATTTGTTTAATGTGTAGTCTAAAACATTAATTAACCATTGTGCACATCAGAGGACACATCGGTGTGACGTTCTTCGCGTGACTATTCCATGTTATTGGGGTCGTACTGTAAAAAGAGTTTTGAAGGGTATCGTAGGTTCAAGGGCTGTTTAGACTCTACCAGGATTCATATGAACATATGAATTCATTATGAATCTGAATAAGATAACCTTTACGGGAAAAGCTCGTAACGGATGGCCAGTGGCTGGTCTCGAACCCGGGAGCCTCCCGAATCAGAGCTAATCACGTATCGAGCATGAACTATCTCTCGTTATGTAAAAGAGTTGGCACTGGCAGAAAAGAGGAAAACTTTTAAATGAAATACAATAGCAATTAATATGTTTAAATAATTCACACCATAAACAAAGAGGTAAAACAGTATTCTCATTTTACACCCATTAGAGTAAAGCTACGCTACGTAAACTTAATTATACGGCGTTACGTCACCTTTGTTAGTTGTGCCCCCCCCCCCCCCCCCTCCATCGCCCAGAATTGTGTTATGTAGTGCTACAAATTGCTGATCGTTGTCAGTTATTACTATTGTTGAAAGTGCAATGACCTACCACCTGGGGTCCTGGGGACATTTCAAAACACGCCTAGAATGGATCATAACAAAACTATGTACGAAACATGTATTTGACTCGGTGAGTAACCAGATATTTGTCCAAATAAATGTATTTTGCCACGAGAAACATGAAATCATGTCTGAATCCAGCTCCTTTGTGCGCGTCTCAGATCACGATGTCGTAAGATAAGATACCATGAGAATAATAGTTAGATGAAAGCGGAACTAGTTGAAACTATTTGTCAATAACTTTGATCGACGTGTCCAATTAGAACGAAGTCGATCAATTGTTTTAATCATGAGTCACCATTACTGCACACTTTTCAACGAGTAAACACAGCACATTCATGTCAGACTGAGAAATATTTCAAGTTGACCACTGGAACGTCGCTGGCTTCAACTCTCAAGGGCGCCGGCCGGCTTGTCGTTCTAATATGGGCATCGAGTGAAGAGCTAGCTCTAGCTCTAGCTAGCCAGTCTACAAACCGAGCTCTCGGAGGCCTGACTTATCGCTACTCGCTCTAGCGCGTTATCATGACTGAGTCAATAGGCTCTGAGTGACGTCACCCTGTAGTGTATCCCAGCCTGAATCAGCCTGGCGAAGCCGACAACACTCACAGTCTCGTCTTGACCGCCAAGGTGTCGGCACCGTGTTCGTGTGTGTGAGTGTTTGTGTGTGTGTTGTGCGCCGCTAAACGTGGTCGGAATTTCTTCGCATTGTTCTCAGCTCTACTCGAGAGCACGTTCAGCTCATTACATAATATCACTGCAGACGTCGACTATGCCTAATAAAGTTTCTTGCACGTGATACCAAGGTGGGTAATATAATTATTGCACGTTAGCGAGGACGGGGTTTATCTAGCTGGCTAGAGCACCTTCTGGTGATGGTGCACAGTGCTGTGTACTGTTGCACAGTGTAGTGTACCGTTGCACAGTGTAGTGAAACGCCAAACAGGGCCTTTAAAGCCCTACTCGACACCTTCTCGCGGTTTGATGGCCCGTGAATAGGGGAGTTTCACTCCCTGAAACTAATGGCGAGCTCTGGGTCGTCGTCGGGGAACCCCTTCCCTTTGACTACCTCCCCGACGGCGACGACAAGGACAACACGGACGGATGATGACACAGACGGAGACGACCACGACTTGGGGGAACCCCTGCCCTCCCATACGCTTGTGACTGGTTCTGACCAGCACAGGCCTGTCCACCCCTTTTCCCTCTGCGTCACCCCTTACGTCCCTCTCTTCGTCTCGATTAGCCTAGTTGCATAAATATGAGACGTTAAGCAATATCCAATAACAGTATAGGCCCTCCTACACTACACTGTACAAGAGTACACTACTAC
Source organism: Sweltsa coloradensis (assembly GCA_024449915.1). NCBI lineage: Eukaryota > Metazoa > Arthropoda > Insecta > Plecoptera > Chloroperlidae > Sweltsa > Sweltsa coloradensis. The sequence continues at coordinate 837,996 of JAMZAV010000082.1, forward strand.
CTGTGCAAGAGCAGGAGTACACTACACAGTGCAACAGTACACTAGGTTCTCTTTACTTGCAGTGTAGTGTACTCTTGCACAGTGTAGTGTACTCTTGCATGGTGCAGTGCAGTGTAGGCCTACTCTTGCATGGTGCAGTGTATTATAGCACAGTGCAGTGTACTTCTGCACAGTACAGTGTACTCTTGAACAGTACAGTGTAGTGTATTGTACAGTGTAGCATACTCTTACACAACAGTGCAGTGTACTCTTGCACAACAGTATTGCACAGTGTAGTGTGCTCTTGTAGTGTAGTTAGTGTAGCGTACTCTGGTCTGGGCGGAAGCTAAGTGCGTGTGGGAGGTCAGGGTGTTCAGGGTGTCAGGTCGGCTGTGTAATTATGTACGTGATGAATGAAGGTGGCAGGGACTAATGAGTAGGCTCAACCTGGCCTGGCCCTTTAACTTTGCCCTGCTGACTGAGGCAGAGGTGTGTCAGTATTAGCAACATCGGCCCGGCACTGTCTAATCATTCGACAACTGCACAGTGACAATAGTTGCATGCTTTAGTTCTCCTGTCATCACTTGTTACATAATATGTTTTATTTCCCTTCTCGAACTACAACTATAACGATAGCATCATAGTGTGCTGTGATTCGGGATCGAATAAAGTTCAAAATTTGCTCCCCTTCAATACAAAACAAGTTGCAAGAGCACGTGATAAAAAAACCTTTTGTTTTCATGTTGTTTTGAAAAGTAAGTACAGCTATACTGTACGGTACGGCACGTGTACAGTGTAAGTGCAGTGCACCCCAGAGCTACGGTACTTGGTGCAGTTCTTTGTTGCGTTGGTCATCGTTCGTTTCACGTGGACGTTGACAGCAAAGTGGATGTAGAAAGCGTGATGTGATGTGATGTTTAGAAAACTACAAGGACCTGAAAGCGTATTGTTTTTAAAGAAATGTTTGTTTGTAGTCGAGTGAACTAAATAACAAGGTTGTTGTACGTCAACAGGTGTCAATGTGTCGTCATACTCGTAAGAACTGGCGTAACTAGGGGCTTGGGCTAGCCCTGTTTGTTTTTTTTGTGGCGAACATTGCCGATGAAAATGAAACAATTGCTTCGGGAAAAGTATGTATCATGGTACAATGGAGGGGGAGGGGGGGTCTGCGAGGGATGCCCCCCACCTAATGCGGGTCTGGGCAAGGCCGTCTCATTGCCTCGGTCTGGGGCGGTAAGCTCCAGATTTTGTTTTAAAATTTTAAAATTTCAAATGGTGGTATTTTACTAGGTTTTTGACTGGTTTCGTCGATAATTTATAAAATTGTGACGATTGTCTGTTTTATTGTCAAATTACATTTTTTTTTAAACGAAATTTGGTGGGGCGGCCTAGCTGTAGAGTGCATTAGACCGGAGTTGCACACAACAACACAAGACAAGAGTAAACTAGGCTTTTCCGGAAAACGAGCCGTAGAGAACGAGCGCAACAACGGTGTTTTCCACATTAATCACGCGTGACATGTGTCGACATTTAAAACACATGTAGCGGACCGACTCGCGTGCCTTCTGCCTGGGAACATGTGTGTGTAGCCTATGTCGGAAGGAATCCGAGCGAAATTCCTGTCGGCAAGTCTGATCATGCGCCTTGACCACTCTCTGGCTAGTACAGTGCTGGCAGACTTCTGCTCTCGGGGCGACTGCAACAGTGCGCTCAAGATCATGCAAGTCCATCCACAGGTCACCAAGAGCTAGACTAGCTACTCTGGTTCTGGTTTTGTTGTGGACTTGGATCACGGTTCGCGGTATTCGTTCACTCAACAGCATTCAACAACAATGGGTGATGGCGGTAGTCTTTGTCTTTCTGTAGCTGGGTACTCCCGCGCGCGCCGCGACTGCGGTTTTATCTTGTGATATTTTCTATGATGTATTCCGCTCACTCGAATTATTGACATGCTCATCCCACAAATAACATTTTTGTTAGTTGCAATATTTTCCATGAACACAAAATAAAGATGGCAGTTTCTGCATTTCCCAACGCGTTTCCAATTCCTCAATATCTGTTTTTCGTCACGGAAAAAAGTCTTGGCAGTGGCTTGGCGCCTTTGTATTTGGTCATAAGATAAGATAAGATGGAAGTTTTTTACTCAGTTTTTTTTTGTACATTTACATTGGTACTATTCAATTACAATGTTTGTACACATCAGTTATAGTAATATTATCTAAATAGGAAATAAATCTAAAGAGAAGAGCTGAACCTAAAGTCCTTTGCAAGTAAAGAAAGATCCCAGGTATCAAGAAATTTCCCCTCCTCGTTACCACCTCCACTCGGCACGGGTGACAGTGCTCTCGAGGCGTTGGAATGTGGTAGGCCGCATGACCCATTCATCCAGGTGTCATTGTTAAGAAAGCAATTTTTTGATGTAGTTAAAATGTTATAATTTCTCATTTATTTTCAAATATATGGAATAATTATGTAAAATTAATATAAAATAAACTTTGTATTTTAAAAATAGCATGAAAACTGCCGTAATTAGAGTTAGTTGTAACTTCATGGTTACGATCAGAATAATTACGACAGGCAATAATTACGGCAGTTTTCAAGCTATTTTAAAAATACAAAGTTTATTTTATATTAATTTTACATAATTATTCCATATATTTGAAAATAAATGAGAAATTATAACATTTTAACTACATCAAAAAATTGATTTCTTAACAATGACACCTGGATGAATGGGTCATGCGGCCTACCGCATTCCAACGCCTCGTGAGCACTGTCACCCGTGCCGAGTGGAGGTGGTAACGAGGAGGGGAAATTTCTTGATACCTGGGATCTTTCTTTACTTGCAAAGGACTTTAGGTGCATATGCACGTTTGCGTGGGAAAGGGGGGTAGTTATAAGAGGCCTATAATGAAATGAATGGCAAAGGCACACCTTAAATTTATTTTCAATACAAAAATGTTTACTATTTAAAAAATAAATTAGCTGTTTTATGGGGGTTTTGTTTGTTCGTAGTTTACCGCAGAAGTTTGATAGACTTCTTACATAAAGCACTCTACGGATGAGCTCTTCTTTTGTTTTGTCTACAGTTAATCCAAACCAGTTTTTTTCTTACAGGTGGTACAGTTACTCGCACGATGTGTTATTCAACTTCTCTAGTTGCAACTTGTCTGCCCTCGCACTAATGGCTTCAAGTACGGGCCTTCCTTCTTCGCGGGCGCCTATTAAATATTCTTTTTCTACCGGTACCTAATTATTCTCAATCACATCTGAGTGGTAGGAATCATGCACGGCACAGACAATGAGAACCTCTGAAATGGTTTGGATACTTGTTTGGCAATCGCATGACGTGACACCTCTCGTGTGATTTGTTAGTTATACTGTTTGTTTTGGGCTGAGTGTAGGTTATCTTTTCAGTATACTGTTTGTTTTGGGCTGAGTATAGGTTATCTTTTCAGTACTCTGGTATGATGAGTAAGATGTAATTAGTATGGGCGAGGGCATCATTAGAGTAACTAAACACAGTCGACACCCGCGTAACGTGTAACCCGACATAACATTATACTCGGCCACAGTGGCGTAACTGCGAGGGGGGCCACCTACAATTTTGTTAACTATCAAATCTTCACCATTTTATAAATCGCCGAAACTACGCTAAAGCCTAGTAAAATGACATACCGGTAATTATAATTTGCAATGCTCGTTGCAATGTTAAAAATCGAAAAATGCCTGACTCCCGACGTTCCAGGATACAAAAATTGTGGGCAGTACTAAAAGGATGTTCGCCCCCTACCCAAATAACAAGGATTAATATTCCACTGCTCTATATCATATAGCTAGATAGTGAGTGGCCATACGCATATCTTACTTAAATCTTCTTCGTGATTTTAGCTGATTTCAATAACATATTTCAAAACAGAAACCAAGGTTAATGAATAATGAATAATTTAGTTTCGCTAGTCGTGCAAATGTGGATCGTATCACCATCACCGCGCTTTTTCGCTCGCTGCCAACTCTACGATACAGCAATCTAGGTATTGGATATTGTTTTACGTTACTGATGACTGAACGATGCTTGTCTGATGAGCAGGACTGGTATCAACAATTACAACTCCAATAGGAACAATCACGTATGAGACAGTAACTACCACGTATGTGAGTGGTCAATGTAACAATTATCAACCATTCATGACAGTAACAAGACTTGAAATTAAAAAAGTTTAACGGTAACCTCAAGGCTCAAGGCTCAAGGTGGTACCCCCTCTTCCACAAATCCACAATCTGTGATCTGAGACGTGCACCCACAATTGCCTGTAGGCTGTGGATCAATTTTTACTTTCAAACGTCGGTTTTGTTCAATTAAAAGTGTTTCAACTTCAAGGGATATCCCCATAAATTGAAACAACTTTTGGATTTGACTTCCAGGTAAAAGATTCCCCCAGATCAGAAACCCCTGACATGTTTCAACTTTCAACCCCTCCTCACTCAGCGTGCGTGTGCTTATTATTTCCCTGTTGTAATTAAGAGGGTGGAAAGATCCCCCTTGCTGACCCGTGTTCTCACAAGGAGGGGTCTGAACTGAAGTCACCTATGCACACTTCTTAGAATCGCCTCGAGCGATATATCCCGTGTGTTATTTACCACCAAACAAGACGAGATTTAGTGAAACGAAGGTAAATTGTAGTGTAATCAAGTAAGAATGAGGAGTACTCCTCCCCAGTATGAAGGGCCAATGCTCCTACACACACGCATACTCAAACTGACCACAGTCTATTGCGTAGAGTACGTTGTTCTTTGGACTTGACTTGTAATTATGCAGTACCTACCAGAAAGAGATAAGATTCAAAATTACTGTGTTCCTAGAAATCATTGTTTATCCTGTGTCTGAAGTTGATAATTATGAGTCGCTGATAATATTGGTTTAATTCGATTCATTGTTGCTTGCTTAGTGACGCATTCAGCTGAAGTTGACAGTGATGAAAGACCATGCATGGTGTTGGGTAGTCGAAACGTGTACATCTGCCCCTGACAACCCTTGGCCCTCACCAAGTACCTAGTCTACTATAATAATAATAGGCCATCAAATTCCAACTCGCAACCTTCTCGTGGTTTGGCCCGTGATAGGGTAGTTTTTCTCCCCGAAACTAATGGCGAGCTCTGGGTCGTCGTCAGGGAACTTTTCCCTTCCCTTTGACTACCTTCCCGACGGCGACGACAATGACAACACGGACGGATGACACAGACGGAGACGACCACGACGTGGGGGAACCCCTGCCCTCCCCATACGCTTGTGGCTGGTTCTGACCAGCACAGGCCTGTCCACCCCTTGTCCCCCCGCGTCATCCCTTACGTCCCTCCCTTCGTCTCGATTAGCCAAGTTGCATAAATATGAGACGTTAAGCAATATCCAATCAATCAATCAATAACCATTCTATACAAGTAGACAAGAGAAAACATTATCGTGCCCTGCTCAACCCTAAAGATTTATTTTAAAAGGTTATCATATGTTGTGACCGACGAGTCGTACTCGTAGTCACCTGCTCATTTAGTAAGTTTACTCTTAATTAAATGCGAAGTTTTGTTTTGGAATTTTTTTTAAATTGTGAGTGAAGTGCCAGACCAGCAACAGCGAAGTCTAGCTCGAAGTGAGTCTGTGGGTTGACTCAAGGCGTGTGATATTGGCTCCAAGACCGAGGGAGTCACGTGGTATTGGCTACGAGACGTGACACGCGCGAGTCTCAAGCGTGACGTTACAATGCCTAATTAAAACATTTTGTCATCCTCGCCGTGGAGTAGTGGGAGAAGTCACTTGGGCCAGGGGGTGAAGCCAAACCGGGGGTAAATAACCCACTCGCCCGGCCCCTGGGTAACTACACCGATGTTTCAGTGTAGGTTGTACTGGCAGCACCCTCGTTTAAAATGTATCGAGAAAAATTAAGCCTGTATAGGGTGCAATGTATGCCCCTCTTCAGGGAAACTAGATATGTTACGGATCCCTTGCATTCACATTAACGACGGAGGAAAACCTTGGAAAACCCTTCATTCAGGATTGCCGGTCACGACGGGATTCGAACCCGGGACCTCCCGAACAAGAGTCAAGCGAAGTCAACACTGTCTCGTAAGTTGAACGATTGGCTTGTCAGGATATTGCACGTGTAAGCACAATCCAATTAGTCCGTAGGACTGAAGCTCTCGATCAGACGATAACAGAAGAAATTTGAACATGACTTTTATTGTCGAAAAACACGTTATAATAAAAACTGTTGCCAAAGGTTCAGAAAGGGATAAACTAAAGAATGTGGTGTAGTGAGGGGAGAGTTCATAAAATGTGTCAAGGATAAAATTGGACGCAGCTATTTTTTGTCTAGAGAACTGCGAGGGTTTATTTTGACGTCTTCGCCATAATTTCATTATTATAATCTTACGCAATGTGAACCAAGTGAGGACATTCGGTCTCGACTTGGGGTCGCCACTGAAGCAGCAGAGATATTCTTAACCATGGGCCGGCTATCTTGGGGCCAGTCCGTCATACTCTAATCAGAAGTGGGCAAGTCCAGTCCGGGAAATTCTACAATTACATTACAATGATCATCATTCATCAATCATCATTTTACTACGATAAACTGGTAAAAATAACATCAGAGTGGCCATAACCCGATCCAAAGTAGGCTATAAAATATATTTTGCATAATTGGATATTTCTGAAAAATGGGTGGGTCTTGTTTGCGATAACGTTCATCATTTCTGAGAACAAATTAAGTCTATCTATAATAGATAACTCATTTATGGATGTGGATGCTCAAACAATGGGGGTGATTTGAAATCTCTGCGCTCGAATGTAGTCGGTCTATCATCACGGCTACCGCAGGACGTTTTGTTATTGGAAATGCTATTCTAGGTCCGTGAATCTTAGTGGAGTTTCGGCGGGCCACTCTTAAATATTTCTCGCCTGTACTGAATATTAAAGATTGCTGACACTTTTTTTAAAACTTTTTTTTAACCGTTTGCTTTAAAACCGGCGACTAAATCTTGAGTTATTTAGCACAAAATAATTTAGGGATCGTCTTCCTCCGTGTGGTGTAGTGTAGGCCAAAATAGCCTTTGAACAAAGAATTGGAAAAAAATCAGTCGTCGTTTTTACTTGGTTATTTCCTTGTCTTGTCCATCGCATCGTATTCTTGATAAAAATAATATGAATACTAAAAAAAAAAAAACATATCTTAGCCAAAACTAAACCCTGTCACAATCAGCAGTGATGTAACCTAATCTAGAGATCCGTTCAATTCGAACCAAGTACAAGTGATGTCTGTGCTGATTAGTCTCTTTTTTTTTTTTTTTATTACAACAACTTTTGTATTTACAATGTATACATATCAAAGTTCACATATCAAATTCACAGAAATTTAAATTAGTTTTTAGGGAAAAGAAGAAACACATATAAATAAGAACTTTAAATTAACAAAACCAACAAAAATTTGAGGTATATCCTATCACACGTTACCTTTGTGTGAGCTTGTAAAATAACAGTTAATAGCCAAAAAGGTGCTTGTCAAAATGTTCTAAAATATTTCCTTTTTTTATTAAATTAAACCGCATTTTCCTTATATCATCTTTAAACACACTTTAAGATTCTGATTTATGTCTGGCTTTTTCATATTTGATTCACTGACTTTAAAACTGTTTAGATTAAAGAAAATTATACTAGCAATGAACCATAAAATTGCGTTGAGCCTCTTTTTGTCGTTTATCTGAAAGTCTATATTTATCATCTCTTCATTCGTTGCTTTAAAATCTGGTTGAATTTCTTTATTTTGTTAAAAGTCCATCTCCAGGTTTCTTCCCCTATACACCGGGTAATTCTGTGCATTAACGTGTCTTCAAAACCACACAGTTTGCAACTGGCGTCCGGGCTTATTTTATGTCTTTGTAGCTTTGCAGCCGTGGGTATGGCATTGTTGATAACCAGGAAGAGAGTTCCCTTCCAGGAGGTCGGTAGAAAGGGTTGGTGCAGGTTGCTCCACACCCTCCGCCAATCTCTTTGCGGAAATTTTGTTTCAATAAGTGGTTTGAAGTTAAGGTTTTGTTGTTGGTACAGTTGTTTCGTTGTGATTTTCTCGGAGTTTAGCATTTCTCGGGGCAAGTTTTCAAGTATTCTACACACTGGTTTAAGGCACTCGGGGACATCCTCATTTTCGATAGCAGTTTTCAGGAAGTGGGAGTTAAGCTTGTCCCCCACACCCTTGATGCTTAATAAAGTATTCCTTCCTAGTAGTGAAAAACACTTGGATGCGACGGAGGTCAAACCTAAACCCCCTGTCTTACAACCGTTTCGTAGCCGTTCTCGTCTAACTCTATAGAGATGACCACTCCATAAAAAATTCCCTATTGCGAGTTCGATTTTTTGTGTTGTAGCTTGCGAGGCTGGCAGGATTTGGGCTGTGAACCATATTTTACTGAGCACAAATGTATTGATTAGCCATATCTTTTGTATCAAATTCAGATTTCTTTGATAGTATTCTCTTAATTTGACTTGAGTGACGTTAGTAAGTAATGCCCAATTTTCGTCAATCGTTGCTTGGATATTGGTAGCTTTGAATTTAATGCCCAGTGTTTTTAAAGACGTGACCTTTGTAAAGTCTGTGATTACTTCCGTGTATTTGATTTCCCATTTACCCAGAGGGATGAAGGCGGATTTTTGTTTGTTGAGCAGGGCTCCCGACGATTTTTCATACTTTGTTGTATTTTCCTTTATAGTTTTAATATCTTCGGGATTCGATATTGCTACCGTTAGGTCGTCCGCGTAGGCTCTGACGACAAGCTTCATAGTGTTAAAGGGGATTCCTGTTATCGTGTCGTGAAGAAGTCGTATGAAGGGCTCTAGGGTCAGTACAAACATTGCCATTGACAATGGACACCTTGTCGTATTGATCTTTTTATCATTATCTTGTTTGATAGGAACCCGTTAATTATGATTTGAGAAGAGCTACGTTTATAACCATTCCGTATACATTGTATGACTTTATTGGGACAACCAATATGTTCAAGCACTTTCCACAAATATTCGTGGGAAACTCTGTCAAAGGCTTTATTAAAATCTAGGCTGATTAAAGCTGCTGCTTCGTTTGGGTTTTTATCAAAATGTATTATCGTGTTACGAATCGTTGCTAAATTATCTGTTTTTTTTTGTTTGAGCAGACGGTTTGACCTTCTTCTATAATGTCAGGCATAATCAAATTTAAACGTCCTGCTAGAACCTTGTTGAAGATTTTAAAATCCGTATTGAGAAGTGTGATGGGCCTAAAATCCTTTATGTTCTTAGGTTTGTTGCATTTTGGTATGAGAATAATATTCCCTTCTGAGAGTTTGGATACGTCAATGTTAGGATTATTTAGCATTTCGTTGAACAGGTTTACCAGATCATTTTGATGCGCGCGGTCATTACTGATAGCATGTGAATCACTGATGACAGGGGCGTTACGCGATACAATTTTGTGGAGAGATTTTGTAAACTGACAATAAAATTGACAATCTTCACAATTTTATAAATTATCGACGAAACCACGCTAAAACCTAGTGAAATACCACCAAGTAAGCTACAAATGAAAACATTTCTAGACCCGCACTAGCTGATAGGGACGTCCACCAGATCTCCCATTGTACCAGAATACATACTTCTCTCGAAACTATTGTTTTGATGAGCAGTTCTAAAAAAAATGTTCGGTCCCCCAAAAAAACAAGATCTAGTTACGCCATTGACTGGATGTGACTGGAGAAGACAGTGGCTGTGGGCAAACCCCCCCGTCAATACTTGCTGGTGTTTGACCATGGAGTTGTAAGTAGTACAGTTGATTTGACAGACATAGTTTGTTGCACTCCACTTGGCAACACTGCAGTGGACTTGTGGCAGAACTGTTACGTAACAACGAGTTGGAACTAGTTCCCGCCGGTCTCCAAGGTCACGTGTCATCCGTGCGCAACGTGAGGTGCGCGTCTAGGAGGTCGGTGGTTCGAGGCCCGGTTGCCATCCCTCGTATCTCAGTCCGATCACAGGGGTAGGACGTGGGTTGGCTCCTTATTCAAGACCATCTATACCCTTGGTCTAAGGTTGGCTCAAGCTTCAAGCACGAGACTGTCTCGGGAGGTCCAGGGTTCGAATCCCGTCGAGACCCTGACAGAAGTTCTCATACCTCGGACATTCCTGCCCCTTATATTCCCTAATAACCTAGTTAGGGTCACGCAGGGTAGTTCTGATGTGTACCCTACGGCGGGTATCCTACAAAAAGAATGGTAGACGTTGATATCTCACACTCTTTACCTTGTGCAGTATTGCTCAGCGCCGAGACACGTGCACGGGAGGTTGCTGGTTCGACTCTGGCCACCAGCAATGTGGACGAATCTTGTACGGCAACATTTCTTGGACAATCCTTTCCACCTGAAGTTATATCCACAAGTTATTTGCCGTTCTGTAGGCCTTCTTGATCTACTAATGTCGTACTAAGATAGTGTTGCATCGATAAATAAATTTCACAACTGTTCAACATGAATACAAATCGCACGTTCGGTAAAAAATAGTTTCCAAAAGTAAACATTGCTTAGTTACAGTGCACGCTGCATATCGCTATCAAAGTATCGGTCGGTAACTACTAAATTACTTTGACTTGTTAAAACTCCGTAAAGAATTATTTAAATTTTAAATTGGCCTCTTATCGCCTTGAATGGGCGTCGACAGAAATGCCCTGGGAAATTTTTAGCTTCAGTGTGAAATAACATTTGCATTTAACTGTTTTAACTGGATAATAATGTAAAAATGCCCCTTGAAAGTACCTAGTTGGCCATTATGTCGACACGTGTGATGTTGTATCACTAACAGCAGATAAGTGAAGTGTGCCATACACTGCGCCAGTGAGGCTACAAAGGACCTTCCGGCCGGCGGTACATTCAACAGGAACAAGGAAGTGTTGCATGGCAGGGCGGATGGGCCAATCACCTGCCGTTAAATATCAAGTGAACTATTGTTTTTGTCACTCCCTGCCATTGTGATAATCTTCGCACCAAATATGGACGTGTTAAAACTCTAATAGTAGGCATAGTTTTGTAATTTCTCGGTTGCATAACTTAATCAGACCGTGCTTGTGTGCATGTCTGTTCTCGTATTTCGGTAATCCCAGTCTATTTTCCTCGTCTCACACGAACGTACTTGTTCTTCAAGACTCGATGTGAGGCCTCAAGTCAACACCCTAGCCCACCCACAAACCCAGTCCGCCCAGTCTTGATCCCCAGACCGTTGTTGAACCTCCCGCGCTTTTAGCATCACTGTTGTTTATGCACCGAAGCATCTTGCAACGTTGTCAAGGACATGCAACCTCGTATAGGCGTTACCAATATTGTTGATTAAACAAATTTACTGAAAACATGTCACTTACCAAATTTGTGACGCCATCATTTCTGCTAGTTTCTCATCTGTGCAAAGTCTGTCTGTCTATCTGTCTGTCTGTCTGTCTGGCTGCTAGTGTAGGAGTCGAACCCTAAGCACACATCTACGCAGCAGTGCACAGACCGTCTAGTTGACCGCTTGACCCATGATGCAACGCGGCGCGCCTGTCGCTCTGGAGTCAACTCGACGAGAGAGACCAAACCAGTCATCTATAAATAATTGACCGGTTGAAATGAGCAATAGAATGTGTTTGACGTTTGATTTCACAATAGCTTAGTGCAATTCGCCGGTTGATTCGCGCATTTAATGCGTCAGCGCCGCCTGTCAGACGTCAACAAATCGGTGTTGTTTTTGTCATTATTGTCAATCGGTGCTGTTTTAGGCATTCCACTGGAATTCCCCCATTCCATGTGATTCATGATTCGCTCGGACTCGGATGCAATGGAGCTTTTGTTGATTGTTCTGCGTACAACTGACTGTACTTGTACTACGTGTATTACATCAACATTAACAATATCTCAAGTTCATTCATTGTGGCTAATTGAGACGACTGGTGGTGACGTGATAATTGAGGACCCCCCCCACCCACACCCAGCCCCTTCCCCGCCCCCCCCCCCCCCGCGTATCCCTTGGTTGTCCTGCAACTTGAATAATCGCCAGCTTCTACAACCACGATACTAACCGGACAACACTCAGAAACTCCATATTTTGTCGCGAAATGTAGTTTCTGGAAAATTAGGAAACAAGTTGTGGTTCGTTTCCGAAATACGTTTTGTATTGGGGGTCGATGTTCACATTGGCAAAGAAAAAGTTATATTATACGCTAGCCTACTGCAAAGAAAGCTCGCATATTCCCGGAGAATGTGGACATATTTGGCAGGGGATATTCCACTGAATGTTTGGACCTGAAATTTCAAATACGACCAATTAAATAAATTTGTATTCATTTTTTAGTAGTAGTGCCCACTGTGTCAGTTTGCTTCTCTTCGGTGGCCAAGTGGATAGGGTGTTTGGAATCTGATAGTTCAGTCAGGATTACCGGTGTCTAGCATCGACCCACGTCGAGCCACCTCTATCGGGAGCCGAGCACGGAGAGGGAATACTCACTAGTTAGCAACAGTCTAGTAGGCGATTGTCTCAGAGTTCGCACGGGACATTTAATCTTGCAACCTTCTTATCTTATCAACCAGCTGTAAGTAATAGAGCTCATTACATGTTGGTACTAAGTCCTCAATAAATAAATGTGTTGTGCAGCTATTTATTGATGATCTACTTTCTCAAGGAAATTCATATCATAAACTTGGCTGTGATGAGTCATATTTGCTGGGAAGGACTGAAACTTTAGTTATTTTCATTTTGTGGAAGATTTCACGTACGTAAAGTCGCGACCGCAATGATTTGATTTCCGTAAAGATACTAAGTTTTTAGGCGATTTAAATACACTCCTGTCCACCTATTTCGTGATTATGTGCTTCGAAAATACTTTCTTTTCATTATTAGTTATTTCATTAATTTTTTCAGACAACTAATTATTTTCAAGCTTGATTTATGAAATCAGTCCGGGCTCATATTCCCTGCTCTGTCTTGAGGAAATAGTATTAGCTGAACCAGGTGTAGTGTTGAGTCACCTCCGCTCGTCATTTCATTGCTGAAACAAAACATCCTCTGTCTTCACACTCGCACGCACGCGTTGCTTATCTCTCGCGCATTGAACGCTATCATCCTGTCTTATCTGTAGGGTGTGATAACGCAACCCACGACTGCACTCGAGTGAAGGGTTATATTGCATCCATCGATCATCTATTGCATCCGTATGACCGTATCTCAGACGTGGCGGTGTCACTGTCAGTTTCACACCTGGGTGTTATCGACCTAACGGGGAATATGAAACAGGAAATAGCTGTTGTAACCACCTACCTAATCTACTTCCTGTCTGCTGCCTGTATCTACCCCACTGGGGCTACCTGGCTCAAGAGCATTTCACATCACTATCTGATCATAGGGATTCATTATTTCGATCAGATTGAGACGCGAATCATCAAGTCTTGCTGTTGGAAGACTTTTCCATACTATCTAGCAAAAACATATGTATTATAGATTTATAGGTACCGTACTTGTAATAGCCAGAGGCAATTTATAGCGTTTTGTAGCATTTATTTTTTGGCCACCTTCAAAAACTTGCATAATATGAAGTTTTTTTATTTTTATTTTAAAATTACGTCATCATTATTGAATTATTATCAACTGAATTAAAATGTGTACAATCAAACTATGGATACTATGGACAGTTCAACATAAATAAAATAAAAATAAAATAAATAAAAATAAAGATAACTGAAAAAACAAAAATGGCGCTTTAGCATCTTTACACAAAACGCTATGTTCACTTCACGTACCTCTAATTATTAACTTTCGTTAAATTTTTCAATGTTGAAGTTGAATACGTCATTTGTTTTCCTTCACACTTAATTCATTCATATGTTATTCATGTCCGGAAGTTTGTAGTTACGCCAATGTTCTAACGCGAAGCTTATTCACAAACACAGCGTCCTTGATAGCTGTTCTGACTCGCCGGCGCCATATTGTGATGGTGACGTCACTGACTTCCGAATCTCCATCACTCGGCGATGATTCAAAGTCGACGTCATACGATGTGATGATTGGATGGCGAGCTATGACGCGTTGCTTTGCTAGTGTTTTCCGAGGAACTAATATCTTACTATTACGCCAGTTCGATATAGATAACGACGCATTTTACTATTCTGGGGAAACTTTTGATACATTTGAAACATTTGAAACTAACATTCCGAATCGTTTTCGTTCTTCCAGGGTTAGCACCCCAGACCCGCATTAGCTCCCCCCGCCCCCCTTGTATAAAATCATGTACTTTACCCAGAAAAGTGCGTATACCCATAAATAACTTTTGGGTGACACCACTGCGCCTTGCGCAACACAGTAAAGTCGACGGTTCTATACTCAATGGTAAAATATTTGAAACATTACTTACTTCGCTACGAAGTACGAAGACCTATTTTGTAAACTATTGTTTGTACAAACATTTGACCTAAAGTATAGCTAGTTTATTTTTCTTCCAAGAGACAGTACATATTAAAATACAAGAATCGTCAGTTGGAGTAGTAAGTACCTACGTATAAAAGAGAATAATTTATGGGTAATTAGCATAAAATGCAAGTATAACTGCAGATACAGTAAGAATAAGTAATGGGCGCATACCTTTAAATACAAGTAACTGCAGGTAATAAACTATTTTAATTAGCTATTACCTGGAACGTTTCAACTTGTCTCACGTGTCCAGTGAAGTTTTCACATGGTCTGCAGTGACGGGCGTGTCCTCTCGTCCACATCTACCAACGACTCTCATCAGACTTTCATCATAACGCTAACTAACGCTAACTAAGCCAGCCCATGTCGTCTTCTGCTCTACAATTTGTCACGGTACTTGGCGTAAGAAATTGAGTTTTATTTCTCGTTTCTCGGTTGCTTGGGCTAAACTATGATTATGTTCTTATTTAGACTCGTTTCGGGGCTTTCACGTTTTCTTTCACTCACGTGGTACAAGAAACCTCCTTATACTTATATGTTACGTCTTGTATGGTGGAGCTCAGTGGGCACAGTATCTCTGGTATTTAGAGTTGGAGTCCGTGGGTTCGATTCCCAGCAGAACCGAGTCTGTTACTCGCTCTTTCCTCGGTAGGTCGCAGTTCGAATCCCGACACCGGAAATCCTGGCTGGTAGTTTTACCGAGATTATCTTCTGACGTTGCAGCGAATACCTTTACCGCCCTCTGACATTCCCTCCACAAACCACAATAATAATTATACCTAATGTGTCACCTAAAGAGTCACACTGGACAAGGTGGGGTGAGGCTATCGTGTACCCCACAGCGCCCCCCCCCCCCCCCTACCCCTACGAAGAGCGTTTTGACTCGCGACTCCCAGCGCTGAGCTGAGATCCTCAAACCTCGAGGTTTCCATCAAACCATTCTCCGATCTCATATGTTTGTTTTTGTTTAATATTTTTTTTTTTACATTAATTGTCATCAAATATTTAGATGAGTTTTGTCCAGTTTTTCGCTGCAGTCTGCAGTGGAATTGTAAACCTTGTCTGGTTTAGTTACATCTCTCTGCTCTGATCGGATGGCACAAAGAATGTGTGGGCGCGGGCGGCCTTGATCAGTGCAACGTTTTGTTTTGTTCCCTAGGCTACATCAGTTTTATTAGGTTCATGAGAGGCCAGGCTGGCTGCACGGCTGGTTCCCGGACCTGGCGTGTTGGTATGCTATGCTAGGGATCCACTTATCCCCCCCCCCCCCAGTCTCGACATAATGGTCCGGCAGATCTTTTTAATTCGTTTTGCAGCTAGTCCTTGCCATTACCGTAGCAAGCGCCTTCTCCGGACCACTATTATTCAGCAAAAATGTATAATGTATCCATATTATATTATATATACTGTTATTGCCCCCACACCCCCACCAATGCACAACCGCCGTTCCAGTTTGCTGAATGTTATACGTACTTGAAAATAGTTGTTAGTTTACACAGTACAACTTGGTAACTGTGCTAGTTAAATCATGTTGAAAAAGTTTCAGAGCAGATTTCTGTTCTAAATATAGTTGTTATTCATATGGGCTTTAAATGCAAAGCAGTCGTGCAACAGTTTTGTTTTGGGTAAAAATAGTGTTGAAAATAATGAACATAATAACAATAAAATAACTTTACTTTCTACTGATGAACCTAATATGCAAAAATATATTGATCTGTACTAAAGTTCAAGATGTAATTTTCTTAAAATATATTTTTAATTTCAATTTAATATTTTCAAAACAAATTTATAGCATTTTTTAGATAATGTTTCTATTTGAATATTCTGCTTACTTTTTCACTAGAATTAACGTTTTTACTCACGTAAAAAGTCACAGATTTACCATGATAAAATCGGGTGTCAATTTCACCCACAAAATTATTTAGAGTAGTTGTAAATTATGTTAACATGTTTGCAATGAAATCATGAAATGAAAACATGTTGTAAAACACAAAATTTCAGGATGTAACTATATTTGCTTTGTTTACTGCAGGATGTAGATTAATTTTTAACATTTATGAAAAATGTAAACACAAATGGCAAAAAGCTTTCCTTTTGTATCACAACTCTGGAATTTATATTCAATTTTGCTTCCAAATTCGATTCCAAAATAGCATTTTTTTCTGTAAAATTAACAACAAAAACTGAAGTGTGATTGTGTAAAATGTTATATTGGTTATTTATGTGTTGTGTACATATGAATGCAGTGTAATAATATGAAAGGCAATTAAATAATAAAAAGTGCTGTGTTTTAGAAGTGATCGCCAATGACCTGATGTTGTTCTCTCTGCCCACAGAACCGGGTCCGCAAGATGACCGAGTGGTGAACGAGCCGCGCGAGGAAGCATGGCGTTGCGGCGAGCCTTGCTGCTACTGGCCGCCGTGTGGGTGCTGGGCGCGATGGCCGAGGAGGACTGGACGCAGTGCCCGATGGCGTGCAAGTGCAAGTGGAGCTCGGGCAAGAAGGTGGCCGAGTGCATCAACGCCACGCTCACCACGGTGCCTAGCGGACTCAGCTCACAGATCCAGTCGCTCTCGCTGTCCGGCAACTCCATCTCCGAGCTGCACAAAGACGCGTTCTCCTCCGTCGACCTGAGGAACCTGCACAAGATCTATCTCCACGACTGCCACATCAAGAAGCTGGACGCCGCGGCGTTCCGAGGCCTCGCCATCCTAATAGAGTTAGACTTATCGAACAACGAAATAACAAAACTTGTTCCCGGAACATTCAGAGATACAGTGAAACTTCGTGTTATTAACCTACAGCGTAACCCGATCACAAGACTGGAAGATAATCTCTTTACCAATTTAATATTCCTTCAGAAAATAGATTTAAGTAATTGTCAGTTAAAACACATAGGTCATAAAACATTCCATAATGTTTCAAAACTGTCTCAAATATTCCTCGGAGACAATAAGCTTACACACATTAAACCGGAGACATTCAAGCCGTTGAACGAGCTAAGCTATCTTGTTTTACGCAACAACCCCTGGCACTGTGATTGTCAACTGAGAGATTTTCATCTTTGGATGACGAGTAGGAATATGACTATAGATGCTGCGTGTATGGAACCAATGAGTTTACAAGGCCAAACGTTTAGCTCACTGAAATCTAAAGACTTTGACTGTCACTTTAGGATTTCTCACCCTTCCCCTGGAACTACAATCCGGGCTAATTCGGGGAATATATCTCTGAATTGCCAAGTTGTGGGCTATCCACGGCCAAACTTCCACTGGGTTTTTAACACTCGTATTATCGAGACGTTCGGCGAGCGTAGGTATGTTGTGAGTAAGGCCGGAGACTGGGCCAACCTGACGATCATCGACACGCAAGACTCCGACGAGGGGACGTACACGTGTGTCGCCAACGGTTCGGGCATCCTGGCCGAGAGACACGTGACCCTCCAGGTCGGTGGCGCGACCATCATCACCGGCGAGGTCAAGTCCGACCTTCTCTGGCTGATAATCGGCCTGGTCATCGGTGCACTCTTGCTCCTCATCATCGTGATCGTGTTGTTTTGCTGTTTCTGTCGACGGCCGCGCCCCACCGACAAGAAAAGCTTGCAGTCCGACGGAGGAATGGGACCAAACGGTGACGTTAATTCTGATACCGAACAAGCCAAATCTTTGCTGGTGAATCCAGTCCAAAAACCGCCACGACGAGCCGAAATGCAACCGTTAGTAACTAACTCGTCCACAACACAACTGTCGTCCATGAAGGGTCCATTCATGGATAATAATGGATCAGTATTTCGTAAGTATCTAGAAAAGCAAAGTTTGATCTTGTTACGGCTACCGGTACGCAGTACTCATTGAAGCGGCAGACAGAATAACGTTATAATTTTCCTTGTTTTTGGGACAATTTTTACTAAAAACTATTTTAGAGCAGGAAAATGATCTTAGCCGGTTGTATTATAACATTGAAAATATGATAATAATATGATAATATATAACACAAAGATAAAAGCAGAAACTAGTTTTTAATATTAAACGAGTGTTATTTAATTTTTTGAAGTACTATTGTACCGCCAATATTAAAATGCAAAATGACCTGGTCCTGATTTTAAGCACAAACACTTATTCACAAACACTGCACAAAATCTTTGTGATTTATGAGTACCATGGAGTTTCGTTCATGGAGATTTGAATACTAATCAATATTATGGTTTTTAATTTAATTAAGACCTTGCTACCGTAAGTTACTAAATAAAAGCCTTGCTGATGATTGCATTTTTATCTTTGTCAATGCAGTCTTTATTTCTAGCAAAACCATGAGGACTTGCATAATATAATACATCACTTTTTTTACTTGGTACAACGTTCTGAAGATGTTACTAAAATCGGGATATTTCGTGTTGTTTAAAATTTAAATATTTGCAGTATAGTCCTTCCTCTTAAAGTCTGGAACAATATTGTTAGATGTGTTACACTTACTGACGATACTTTTCCTATTTGTTATTCATGTAGTATTCAATAATATTGATTCATTGAAGTTTGTTTTAAATATTGTTTTGTATTGTATCCTTACGAAAGTATATGATCCCCTTCAATGCCTGTCAATACTAGTACTCCACTTTATTTTGGGTCTCCTCTAAAAATAACAAATAAGCTCATATTTAGACATACAGAGTACACTACCTCACGAGTAGGTCATAACTCCCACCACTAAACATTGTAATTCTTTGGAAGTCTCACATTCAAAAAACGATATTACGTTATTCTGTCACTGGTTCACTATTGTACGGTATAGTATATGAATGCTATCAGTTTGGATTATTTCATTTTTTAAATTTAATTCAGATACTGAGGTCTAGTCTCAGTCTACAAAGCAACAATACAATAATTTGCAGACTTTTCAATTTACTCATTGCAATTTTATTACAAAAGCATCACACATTTATGGAGTCGAGGTTTTATAAAATTAATCATTATTTTATTTAGTCGATTCGCTCACTATTTTCTGTACGAAACTCATTAATTTATTTCATCGAAGATGTACTTACGCAAATGTACACTTTGTAAACATATTTTTCACCCAAAAATGTGGCACGTTTGATATGTAGGGTGTAATAGCTAAGATTATGCTAATATACTTACATGCCAACTACTTTTACTCTGAGAAGTCTAAGCAATTTGGCTGTTCTGTTGGAGGTTCCAGACAATACTTCAAATCGAATAATTCATGGCTAATGAGTAATAATCAGCACTAGTAAAATGATATTTTTTCAATTTTAAACCATTTAATTCTCAAATAAGCCTACAGTCAGTTCATCTTCCTAATAATCAAGACTTTCATTTGCGAGTTGTAAACGCAAATATGGTGAAATAATGTTGTTATTTCTATATCTAAAACAGTAACTTTTGTTGAAAATTTTGTTTTAAGTGTCAAATATGTAGCTTGAAGTGTGTCCTTTATGCGTGAAATAAATTAAGAAAATAATTTTGAGCAGGAATGTCTCCAGCTCCTCCATAATGTGTGATGTTCTTGTATTTTTTTTTTAGTCTTTGAAGTTTGATCATCCAATCTTAAATTACACATCATTTTGAGTTCCTAATTTTATTATTAAGCCCTTAAAATATTTTCTGATTTAGTGACTCGATGTAAACAAATACGGTTCCCGTGTTGGAAAGTGAGCGTAATAGAAATGCCACCATGCGTTTAGCATTAACTCACACAAAACTTGGATGTTGTATGTGTTGTTAGTTCAAACACATTTTACATTTCCCTTGTACAGTTTATGGTCAAATTTAGTGTTACTAGTTGCAAACAGACGGTGAATTGGTGCCTGGTAGTGGTAGGTAGTTTGCTCTAAGCAGTGAACACCACATCTACCACCTGAAACTAACATAATATACTACATAATAGCTTCTATGATAACTGCTGCTGCTAAAAACAAACATAAATAGTACGTACTTAACTGAGGCGCATAACAGTGCTACATAATTTTAACATATTACGTAGGAGGTACCGGTAACCAATTATATTTGTATGGGTCTGGAAACGAATGAACTAAATAAAATTAATTTCAACAGCTAGATCTATAGGAAGATGATGGCAATAATTAATGATATATAAAGTAGACTACAGTAGATTAGAATGCTTATTGAAATGCTAAGCTTGCAAAACACCACATCGCCAACTGAATCGTAAATGGTTTCTAGTAAATGCAAGGGTTGATTCACAAACTCATTGCAAACCTTTGTTTTCTATCTTGAAACTAGTTAAAATATAAATTGTTACTTTCTCTGGCTTCTTTTCAAATCGAATAAATTGTTACTTAGCTCAACTTATCTAATAATAATCAAACTCAAAACTACAGCCCCAAGGGCATTTTTAACTTGTAACTAATGAACTAATATGTGACAGCATCTACCATGCTAAGTGTGATATGTAATTCTTCCTTTCAATGATGCTTGCCAATGTTCGAGGAATCGATGAAAACTCTTACCATTTCTAGATAGAACTCAGTCATGATCTTGAACTTGGCTGGATTTGCGTGTCAAATAAACATTGATGTTTCATTTCAAAGCCAGTTTCCTTATTTAGGGTAATACCTACAGTAATTGTATTCATAAAATGATTTCAATGTGATTTTTTTTTACAATTGTGTTTGTGGTTTAAAAATTAAATTAAATAAAACTCAATTCACGCTTGTTTTCGGAACAAGGTCATCATGCATCATTTTTTCTATATTGATGAATGAATGCGAGACAATTGCAATGTATTCATGTACCTGCCGTTCTGTAAGCAAATTTCAAGTACTTTTGGTAACGACTTTGCGTTTTAAACCTTACGCTTACGTCAAGAACAACTATGTTCTCTGGTTTGGTTTCACAATGCTGGCAAATTCACCTGAAGTTTTGTAGACTAGAGACACACAATCCATTTCCTTTGTACATTGAGTAAGCTTTTCTAATTCCGTTGAACAAACTTTGTGTTCTTTGACGCATCAATTCACCTGCTGTTTGTGACTCTCATCCAAGTTTTAAGTTGGTGCCTATTAAGTATTAATGTTGTCAATTTACTACTGCCATTGATTTATATATTTCTCTCTCTTTCCTCTCTCCACTTTGGGAGTGTGACGACTTCGCCAAACAAGGTCATTGCTCAGATTTTTTTATCTTTAAAGTGGGCTTTATATGTAATAAGAAGCAAGCATATAGTGCTGCTTAGTGTTTATTTGTATTGGTTAGGCAAAATTGTGTGTTCAGTGAGTGTTAAAACTAGAAGTTTCTCAGCTTCCTGACTGATGCACATCGGTCACACCATGATGACCTTGGGATACCAGTGCTAGACTATAGTGTTATAAATGGGTGTGCGCACAGTGTCAAAATAATTATGACATTGAATGATTTTTACCATCACCTCATTAATTATTGTTTGGGTAAAACATTAATTTTCTCTTATTATTATTTTCTGTTTAGTAACACAGGCATTAGGCCTATATTCTACACTCGGGAGACCGTACCACAGAAAGTAAGAGCTATGACATTTACCATGCGTCCATGCCTAGCATTTTGCAGTTTTAAAAATGTTGTCCTCCTTTGTAAATCAGTTGTTTAACTGAATAGGATACACGTTAAATAAATAAAAATTGTCTTTCATTATAGACATAAGGTACTTGTCCAATATAGTAACGCCTAATTGGTGGTGTATAAAAGCAGTCTGCTTCACACTTCGTGAAATCACAATTACGTCTAAGTGAGGAAAAGACTGATTAATGTGCTAGTTTACTATATTTCTGTGCGGTCTCCCAAATGTACTATAATAATATAGGTTATTCTTTATTGTACACTCTTCATACAAAATAATGATTTGTAAACCTATTTGCTTATTAAACAGGTTTATTGTAGCCTCGTATGCAAATAACCATTCAGCTTTTTCACCCTAGCGTAGGCTTCACATGTAACGTACAGTATATTAATTGTTCTTTTAATAATCCCAATGCACATAGGAAGTATCTGCACAATATTTGTATTGATGTTGTAGAAGATAGGTAGTAGGGTACTCTGTTACTTAAAAGACAGAACTATTGTGCTATTGTCTATACTTTATCATCATATTTAGTACCCGCCTGTTAGGTAAATGCAAATCAGTTCGTAGTTAGTGGGCTACTACTTGATGTATGGGGGGGGGGGGACTTATGAGCTAGTAAGTGAATGTACATCCTTGTTTAGTGTAGTTTGTGCATTTCTTACCTTCATGAGGTGCTACTTATAAAAATATTTGTATATTTGTTCATTGGAGTGGTGTTATTATAAACTAGTTACTATAGTACATACCTAGTGTAAAATTGATTTTTTTGGGGTGGGAATTGTAGTGTGGATTTGTTATTGTAATATATAGGATGGAATAGACTTCAGTATGGTAGTGAATTAGGTTTTCAGTCAATGTATAAATGATACTGACAAAGGATTTACTTTGATTTCATATTATTGTATAAAATGACCCATTTGAAAGTAAAATCATAAAGTACTTGTTACTGATATGGCAGTATAGTTTGTAGTTGCTATGTAGGCATAGTTGAGCATCTTTCAAGTTATATACGTAGGTAATTTCATACAATCAGTCATACATTCATTGGTTTGTGACGCTGTCATACAGTATGTTTGAGAGATCTAAGTTGTTGTTTATGTGGTTGCAGTGGGAGGCAGTAGTGACGACCGCACTCTGGACCGATCTAGCGACTCGATGGACACTCAGCGCGACGACACCGAGCCGCCAGATCTCCTCTCGTTCCCGTCGCGCGGGAGTCAGGTCTCTCCCGCAGGGAGTACCGCCTCTACCGCCCCCGACAGCACCCGCCTCCCAGCGCAGTCGCCCATGCACCACTACGCGCAGAGCCTGTGCGGCACCCTCCCTCACTCGCGCTCCCAGTCCCCCTTCGCACCCCTAGTGCTCTCGAGGCCGGGCTACGTGACCATCCCTCGCCGTCCCCGGGTCCCCAGCTGGAGCTCCATGCCCGCCTCGTCGCCCGTAGGGTTCCCTCCCGACACCATCACCCTCTTCAAGCTCGAGCCCGTGTACGACAACCTAGGGGTGCGAACCACCGCCGACGGCAGCTCCGTTCTCTCCCTCAACAAGGTGGGGGAGGTAGCCACCCCCATGCGCGGGCGCCCCCTACCCCCCACCCCCGTGCACTACGCCCCCATCCAAGAGACTGAGCTGCAGGCGTCGCCCATGTTGTCTCGCGCGTCCAACCGAAGCACCCCCAACATCAGTTCCACCCCTAACAGGACTTCTCCCGAGGGTGCGTTCCTTCATCGGCCCGAGGATAAAACGCCGACGGTGAACGGACACGCCGGGAGTCGGAGCGGTCCGAAAGTTCCTCCAAAACCGCCGCCAAAACCCAAGAAGAAGAAGAACAGCGACTTGGTCTCGCCGCTCTACGAAGACGAAGGCGAGGATGGGACGGAGGTGTGAAGTGCCGAGCCCTCAACTAACTTATTATTGCGGAGAACTATTGACTTAACGACGGGCGCTGCCAAAGCCGAGTGAAACTTTGCATACTAGGAAATGCAACGGAGGGGGATAGAGGTCTATCTTGTTCTAATCGAGAGTGCAATTGTGACTTTGACAGGGTATTTTATAAACATACATTCCCACTCTGAACTGCATCTACTGCTGTGTTTGCCATTCCTTCAGTGCCTTCAAATATATATAATTAATTCCTTATGATTCCATGTTGGGAAGGGTTGAATGTGTATAGCTATTCCAAGTATTGTTTTTGCACATGTGGGGCTTCCAGCTATTTAATATTGCAACAATCTTACGGACAAGTTGTAGCTAAAGGTATATCTGTATTAACTTGATTAAATTATACCTCCGATTATTGTAGATTCTGTTTTCTTAAACTGCTGTAGATATTTTCATTGTAATATAGGTAATAGAAATGGTATTTATTTTAATGTGTATGTAGCTAGAAGAAGCTATGTAGCGTAGGTACTGACATTCTACATAGCCCCTACTGTGTTCTACAAACCATTGGTCAGTCTCTTCTCTGTTTAATGAATGAAATATTTCTTATAGGCATGACTGAAACCTTAAAAGTGATAAAAACTAGTTAAACGTTATTGATGGCATTTCCGGCAAGCTACCATAATTGATCTTTGTCACAATTTACAGTGAATGTTGGTTAAATTATTGAACTTTTATCTTTCCGACGTGGATCAATAATACTTGTTTCTATATTTTTTATTAAATTCTAGTTGTAAATTACTATGTATAAATACTAAATGTTTCGTTGTACATATACATATTCTACATAATTATTATATCACAAAGTTTACGCTTTTTTATAAAAATGTGACTGGCTAATTGAATTTTAATGACCAGTGTAATTAGTGCAAACAGAGTTCTCCGTGATTGATTTCACAATCGTTTGAGATCAAAAGAGCTCTCATTTAATGTTTGTCTTAAATGGATTATAAAATCTCTGGAAATTAAATAAAAAGCTATTCATCATGCAAACAATTTGGGCTTGTGTTGTGTTTGTCCTGTCCCTTGTTTCCTTTGCTGCTGGCTGGACAACCTGACTGCTGCAGGGGCGGTAACATAGGAGAGCATTTTGAATTACTTTGCTAGGGTTTCATAATGACTTATTTAATGTTGTACAGTATGAATGTATTTATTACATACTGCACTTGATATTGGTGTGAGATAGGATCCAACAGCTTACCTCTGAAAAGTGATGGTGGCAGTGGCTGCTGAATTTCTTGATGAATAGTGACATAAATATTATGTACAAAACACAGAAAAACACAAGACGTTTTGACAGTTCACTCATTTAACATTTAACAATCTAAAAAAATAGTTAAAAATGTTTTGTTTTTTTGCATAACTGAAATACATTACCTATACATAGTATACAATATCTGCAGCCGCAGGGTTTAATGGAGTGTGGAGTGGTTTTATTGGGTTGTATTTTGTTTTGTGGCCGGGAAGGAAAGTAAGAATTTATTTTGTTTGTTAACAAATTTGCATCAAAAAACAAACTTGTACTTTAAAGTAGTCTCAATAGTATTGTTCATAATTATTTAGTACAGAAATCTCTTTCAAAAGACCTGCAGTGCGATTCTGTAAAATAGTCGCTATGATAGCGATAGCGATCACGGTTGATATGAAATATCAATCGTTATAAATTATCGTTATCGACCTGATTCTGTAAATAGTCGCTACGCACGCCATTTATCGTACTTATAGCATAGCATGGCGACTCCTTTTTCATTCTCGTTATCATAGCGATCGCTATCAATTTGTATACAGATCGTCGAGACACGCAAAATTGTCGCTAAAGTGCCGGATAACGATCGTTATCTTCCATAACGATTTTACAGAATCAGACCGCGGTGACCTCGATAACGTTATTTGCAAGAGTACCAGTATTTTATAACCAGGTAGTCTGGGTTTGAGTCTAGTCGGGTCAATTTTAGTTCTGTACCGGTACATCAGTAAGCGTACCTATTTTATCATATCATTTTACTCTGCAATTTGTGATGGCAGTTCCTGAAGAGGGAGATATTCTATGAACGAGTCAATTTTCAATTTGGAATTGTCATTTTTACCTACTCATAATTTATTTATTAAGCCTTCATTTACACTGCATAAGAATGCCACTGAGGAAAAAAAAATCCATACGATTTGGTATGTACGTAAAATGTAGATACTATGACAATAAACCATTTATTATTATATTATTAGAAAGTAAATGATGAAACAAACTACGTACTGTATAATATGCAAGTAATGGCCTCTGCTTTATTTAAAATGATTATCAAGTTCAAAAAGTGGGGTGTGGCTTTTATGTAAAACTATGTTTCAATAGTATTTACATAGTAGTAAAAATCTTTATTTAACATTGCTATTTTTTACATACACATGCACAAGCATATAATTTTACAATTTATGAAACTCGGAAACCTGGACTATGGGTGATAGAGAATTAAGCCAAATACAGCCGGCGGAAATGAGATTCCTGAGGAGCACAGTGGGCAAGACAAGAAGATATAGAATTAGAAATACGAACATCAGGGAGATGCTTGGGGTGAGGAAGGTAGGTGACAGGATGGGAAAGACATGGCTAAGAAGGTTTGGGCATATGAAACGAATGACGAAAAAGAGGATTCCAAGCAGAACGTATGAGAAAAGGATAGAAGGATGAAGAAGATGGGAGGAGACCATAGAAAAGAGACCTACATACTAGAGGAGAGAGCTGGGAGGATGTAGCAGAGACACGGTACGATTGTGGAAGGATAGAAAGAAGTGGAAACATTTGGTTGCGAAACTCAAGCTGACCCTGCCAGAAGTAGAAAGCGGCAATGGATGATGATGATAAAAATTTGAGTGGTCAAAATACGGGTGCGGCCATCACTTGATGGCGGCTTATAATTAGTAATACAAGACATGTTGGTCAACATGAACGATAACACAGGGGCGGATCTAGGACATAATCAAGGGGGGGGGGGGGGCGATTTGCGCGTGCATGTGAATCCGTGGCAAAGGGACGAAGCATCAGCAAGCAAGCATCATGTCGAGCTTACAATTTACAGCATACATGCTAACATATTAGTATTGATCAAATCAAATCATCTTTTATTTAGGTTCAATCAAATTTTCAATTTAGCATAGAAGACATTTCAAAGGCAGACTGAAGACCTGGAACAAGTTACTCTTTGAAGTCCTTGGTTTAATCATGTTACGTGTAATTAATCTTTGGTGTAATATATTATCTGTGACCATTGTTAATATACAATCAATGTCTATCCATCTCTAATCTTCAGCACTTCGGTTGGATCGTTTGAATTGCGCGCTCTGTAGCTCGTGCGGTAGAGATGGCAGTGCTTTGAAGTATAAAAGGCTGTGACTATAGGCTCGCTCGCTGACCAGCGTCTACCATGTAGGATATAGGAGTTATGCTCGCTCGCTGACCAGCGTCTACCATTGATCTCTAAAATACTGACATGGATCGAGCATGCGTACCTGCCCAAGAAGCCTTACGGCCGCCATTTTGAAGGTACTAATTTAGAGTAAATAAACAACCAACATACCACATATGTTTACCAATGTGTTTACCAGCCTATGAAAATATTTCCCAAATAAAAAGAACATTTGCATGTTGTTGTTTGTTATAAATGAAGATTGATTGAAGTCAATCTATCCTAGTTCCTGTAAAATGGCGGTTTATCAGGAGGCACTAGTCGGCTTCAAGGTTATACGAACCACGTGAGTTTTTAGAGATCACTGGCGTCTACTGGGAGCGAGTCTATCGCCGGCCCATATTTGAAAACTTTGAAAACACAACAAACGCCCAACGGACGGTGAAGGAAGAGGAACACACTTGCTGGGATTTGCTTATTAACGGTCAACAGTGTGATTTATTTTGTGTGTTGCAAGTTTTTGTAAGTTTTCAGTATTGTTAAGAAATGGATAATAAGCGTGTGAACGTCAAAACTAGAACTGTTGGCAATCTTCGTGTGAAACAGGCTGAAAATCGAGCTTTGTCAAGGAGCAATGCTCGAAGTAACGCATTTGCCAGGGGTCGGAACATGGTCAACTTAGATGTGGCTGACATTCTTGAGGATGAGGCACCTCAAGAAATTAATGACTTGCACGCTTCTAATGCAGGTTAGTTTAGTTTTTACGTCCTAGCCCTAGCCTAGGCCTAGGCCTAGGCGGTAGGGTAGGGCCTAGGCCCTAGGCCTGCTTGTTCTGTTGGGACCGGCCAACTTCTGTTAGGAGAAAAGTAGGCCTAGGCTAGGGCCTAGCCCTAGGCGCGAAGCGCGTATATTTTAAAATATTATAATTATTAAAACATACACGCTTCGCACCCCCACTCCCCCTAACGTACTTTTCCCATACGAAGACAGTGTTGTTGGCCGACACAGACAGACAAAGTTGGCCGGTCCCAACCGAACATGTAGGCTAGGGCCTAGGCCTAGGTCATTGATTAGGCCCTAGGCCTACCTTTCAGCCAACTAGGCGCAGCCTAGGGCTAGGCTAGGCCTTACCTCTAGCCTGCCTAGGACTAGGGCCTAGCCCCTGGAGCCCTGAAGACTGAAGGCCTGAAGTTGTCGGGGAACTTCTTTGGTTGGGGGGCTCCAACTTTTCAACACTTGTTTTTTTCAATGAAAACATACTCACCCGAAATCCTTTCCATTACAAAACTACTCACGTTTGGTTAGTCGACCTTTCCGCCTAGTTACCTGCTGCGCTAGTTCTAGGATATTTTTGATAAGAGCGCACCCGAAATCCTTTCCGTTACAGTGTACCTAGGCCTAGGCCTATAAAAGTTGGACCGCCCCAACCGAAGAAGTACCGTTGTCGGTAGGTCAACAAGTTGTCACACGTGAGTTAGGTAGACCTAGGCTAGGCCTACCTACCTGGAACTTCTTCGGTTGGGTTCATCCTCATCTATCACCACTCATCGTCTCGATTAGCCAAAGTGCATAAATATGAGACGTTAAGCAATACCCAAACCAATTCTTCGGTTGGGGGTTCCAAAATAAAACCTTGTGTAGGGCCTCTGCCTACTAGCCTCTATAGGCCTACCTAATTATATTGATAGGACTACGTTGGACGTACGAAATCGCAAATTAATTCATAGACCTATGTTGGATGCTTGCTAGCGTCGGGTTCGCAACGTATCAAAGATAGCTACAAATAGGCCCAGTAGGCCTTAGGCTATGCTGGGAACAAAATAAAATCATAATTTCTTTCACTAAAATACTCCAAAACAAGCTAGGCCTACCGCCTACACCATTTGACGTGAAAAAAAATACAAACCCTTTAACGTTTCTTTCTATTTTAAATATAGGCCTAGGGTAGGCCTAAAGGGCTTTCAATCGAAAAGGAGTTTTGCCAAAAGTAGATAGGCCTAGCCTATTAGCCGCGCACAACGTACAATTGATACCTAGACCCTAAACATAACCGAGGGTCCAACGTACAAATAGGCGTAGGTAGGCTACACTCCGAAAATAAAATCGTCATGTTTTTTGCTGTTTTATTAGGCTACCTAACAAAAAAAAACTACAAAACCTTCATAACGTTCCTATTTTTGCTAAAACTCCTTTTCTGTTGAAAGTCCTTAAAATATTTAAAATAGATACGTTGAAGGTTTTGTATGGAACCGAAGAAGTTCCGTCTATCTAGCCTAGGCCTACCTAGTCTTGTAAACAGATCTTTTGGATAGATAAAACAAATGAAGGACTAGCCTAGGGCTAACCCCCTAGGCCAGTGGTTCCCAACCTTTTTAGGCCTACATCCAAGGCACACCTGTTAGTAATGGAACAATTTGGCGGCACACTGCCATTTTTGGATTCCCCCCACCCCCTATCGATTCACACAATTTGGAAAACAAACGTGATTTGAGTGGCCTTCCCTTGATATAGTTAACCATTTTTACAACTTGATCTAGAACTGATTTGAGTTCATCCCCGATGGTCTTCGAATCAAGTGCTTTGCGATGCAAAAAACAATGTGATGTGATCAACTTTTTTTTTATTTTTATTTATTTATTTAACGTCTATCCTATTCAGTTATAAAAACTGATTTACAAAGGAGGACAACATTTACAAAGGAGGGTTGTGAAGTTTTGCTCGCGCAACAAAGCCTTTCTTTTTGCCTGTCATTGAGGGTGCACCGTCAGTACAAATCGAAGTACAGGACGACCACTCCATGTTTTCCTCAAAATATTTAGAAACACATTCAAACACATCCTCACCACGTTGTGTTTTCTTGTAACTTACGACAAAACAAATATTGATCTAGTATTCTCTTGTCATCGACAGACCTAACATAAGTGAGAATGAAGCTGAGCTTTGCCAGTTCCATCTTTCGACTCGTCCAGTTGTAGTCCAAAATTCTTGCCAGACTGCATTTTTTCCTTCACGTTTTGTTCAATGTCTGAAGACATCGCTTCAATTCTCCTACTCATAGTGTTGTCCGAGAGGAGCACTTTTAATATTTCCCGCGCAGCCTCGGGTACTCTTTCGGATGGTGTGCCCCAACATTTAAACACTGTAACGGAAAGGATTTCAGGTGTGCTCTTATAAAAAATATCCTAGAACTAGCGGCAGGTAACTAGGCAGAAAGGTCGACTAACCTAATGTACCGGTAAGTAGTTTTGTAACGGAAAGGATTTCGGGTGCATATGTTTTCATTGAAAAAAAAAACAAGTGTTGAAAAGTTGGAACACCCCATCCGAAAGAGTACCCAGCCTCGGGTCCCAGCATTTCTTGACAGGCTGGTAAATCAAGGTCTCTGCTGTCGTGTGGGGTTTCATGCATTTCGCAACAAGTTCTGCAACTTTAAAGCTAGCAATTTGAGTCTTGTCCGAGACATTCACTTCTTTTTCAAACTTTTTTGTGTGTTTGGATTGCTCGTTAATAAGGCGTTTGAAATAATTAGTTCAGTTTTTCTACCATGTTAGGGTTTAATGTAGACACAAAGCAAGACTGGGTTAAATTCCTGTACGATTTGGCTAATATTTCGCGACACGCCGTTTGGGAATCACTGCCCTAGGCTGACGAATCCTATGGAGGGCCTACTTTTATATATATGCATAGTCAAATTGGATGCTAATAAACAACAACAACAACAACAAAAAATAGGCTGTGACTGTGAGGTGAACTGTCCACTCGGACCTGCTTGGCCCAGAGGCAGGGCCGGTTTTAGGTGTCGGCGGCACAATTTGTTAGGCGGCGTTGTTACGGAACAACGGAATTTTATCAAATAAAGCAAAAAACGCTAATAATTAGGGATGGGATTTGACCGGTCAAATTCAAATTTGGTCAATTGACGGTCAAATGTAAAAAATCTTAAATTAAATTTTATTAGATAATTTTACTAAATTTATTTTAAAATGTTGTGGTGACAAAACCTTTTGTCATTTAAATGCTTTATTAAGTGGCATCATCATCGTCATCATCATCGTCGATGCTGTCATCAGTCCCTTCCTCCTATTCAGCTTCAGCTTCCCCAGAAGCTAATATATTTTATTTGTCTATTATAATTCATATTATAAGTAGGCCTACCGGTAGGCCTACATAATAAATGATAAATAAAATAAAATCATACCTAAATTAAACATTTTTAAATGGGAAAGAAAGAACAAAATGTTATCGTTTACTTAACAATTAAAATTAAAATATAAAAATAAAATTAATTTAAAGTTTTAAAGCAATATACACATGTTTTCTTTAAGTCAATTGACTAAAAGTATTTGACCGGTCAATTGACATTGTGCAACCCTACTAATAATTACAGTTAACGAATTATGAACATCATATTACTTTTCTCCTACATATTCTGAGTTATGACCGTTCACGTAAACTTTACTAGCTAATTCTATTAATTATCTGCAATTAAATAAAATATGTGTCAACTGTCAACAAACTACAAAGTACCTAAGTAGGCCTAGGCCTACCTATGTAAGTTATGGTAAGGCTTTAGGCGTACTGAATGTGAACACATTGCAAACAAAGGCGTTAGGTACTAAAATGGGCCACTGTCGTTCATTTTTTAGTTTTTAGATCTCAGATAGGTTGCTGTAAAACATAGTTTACAGAGTCCAAGTGTAGTTAAAACATGACGAAATCTTAGTAGGGGTGAGGGGGGGACATTGGTACAGGGGGCACATTGGTACAGTTTGAATTTTGCCACCCATGTTTAATTTTCAGTAGTGTATTACGAGTGATCTAGATGGCAGTGAGGAACTCTACCAGCTCGGAAAATCTGAGCCATTTCCATTGATAAATGGCTAAGTTATGATATAAATTGTATTTAGTGATGTGGAAAGTAAATAGTTGTGATAAACTTTGTAATGGTTGATTATAATGTTATTGTAAGTAATTCAAGCTATTTTTTTTTATGTGATGACCGCAATTTATCTGATTAAATTGTAAGCACATTGCTATGACTGTACACCTAACCTCAAATTTTTTGAATTTATTTTCTAAAACAATAATGGGGAGATACCATTGAAGAAGTACAGAAGAGCGTAGATAGATGGAATGAGGAAACACTGAAGTTTAACATGAAAATAAGCATTGAAAAGAGTGAAACATTAATAGTAACGAAGAAAAGTAAACAAAATCAAAAGAAGATAATACTACGGGGTGAAGAGCTGGCCATTGCAGAAACATTTAAATACCTCGGAAGTATACTAACAAAGGACGCAAAAATAGATGCTGAAATATCAAGGAGAATTATATTAGCAGACAAATTTTACCAAAGTGTACGTAAACTATTATGGAAAGAAGAAATATCATCCAGGTGCAAGATGTTATTGTACAAAATGTATTTCCTCCCAATAATATCATATGCATCCAAAATTAAAGGAAAAAAAAGAAGTTCTGTAGCCTTAACAAAAATAGACAAGGTACGGAGCAAAACAATAAGAAACAAACTAGGAGTGGAAAGTTTACGAAATAAAATAGGAAAAGAAAGACTTCGATGGTATGGGCACGTACGAAGAATGAAACAAGATAGAATACCAAGAAGAGAATTTGAACACACATGGGGGGGAGTAAGAAGAGTTGGACGCCCAAGAGATAGATGGAGGGACCAAATAAAATGGAACATTGAAGAAAGAGGAAAATCATGGGAAAGAATTAATGAAGAAAGACTCTGGGAGGATAGAAAGAAATGGAGAGAACTGGTAGAAATGCCTGTCATAGAAGACATCGAAGTAGATGAGGAGGTGTTGAGCCTGGCTAGCAAACACTGAAAGTCCACAGCCCGAGAAATTGGTGATACGTCACCCCCCGACCTGACTTATGTTGGAACCGGGTGTTTGATTATTATTATTAATACCAGATGGGGCACATTGGTACACAGCCTTGGGGGCACATTGGTACATTACAGGCCCTATGCACCAGCTAGTGTTAATAAAAAAATCTATCTGTAGACCTAATGTTGCAGTCTATCTTAGGCCTAGATTAGTATTTAGTATATATACATAGTAAAATAGCATTCTAGTGTAGTATATAAGCTGTCTGTCTATTGTAGGCAAACCTCGATCTAGATATTTTTCCACAATAATGTAGTTTAAAGTTAAGCTAATTTTAAGCACACACCTAATACTAGGGTCTATGTGGACAAGTTTATTAGCTCATGTATGTAAACCACTATTGACATACATAAAATAAACACCCTATGTAGGCCTAAACTTGTAAATACTGACCAGTAAACATGTGTGTACCAATGTGCCCCATACTAGTACCAATGTGCCCCGCCTATGGGGTACATTGGTACATTTGTAATAATTTTCTATATGTGGATTATTTATTAGTAGTGGTCACAAATGTGAAAGATGTAGTACACATATCATAGATTAAGGGTTGTATTTTACTATGACAAAGGTCTCATTCCCAAATTTGCACATGTATATGTAAAAAAATTGAAACGTTCTGAACTGTACCAATGTCCCCCCCTCTCCCCTAGGCCTATGGTGAATTTTTTTCACCTTCGGCCAAAAGCCTCCGGCGGCTGGGGCTCTGCCCCAGACCCTTGTGACCAACATAAGTTCATTCAAGTCAAAAGTCCATATAGGCGGCATTTTCACTGCTCGCTGACACTAGAAAAGGTACTCTTTCGGTTAAGAATGGCCAACTTTTCACCTCTGTTTTTTTCTCTCAAAAACGTCGCAAAACCACTGTAGGCCTAAATGATTTATATTTTATATTTCTAGTTGCATGTAATAAAAAATGTACTCGCAAGTTTCATTTCATGCTGTTTTATAAACAAAAGTAAGTTATAAGTAGCGATGGGTGACGCGCCTTTAGGCCACTCATGCTGAGAACTGAGCACTGCCACCGAGCCGTACACTCACTGTAAGTAACCTTACAAAACATAATAAAAAAATCCTAAAAACAAAAAATACCTTTAACGTCGCTATTTTAAACAAAAAAAAACTTCAAAACCTTTAACACCCACAACACAGTTTACAAGTGGTGAAAAGTTGGCTATTCTTAACCGAAAGAGTGCCCTAGAAAATATCCTAAAAAATGGCCCTCAGAAATCAAATTAGGTAGCCTAGCCCTACTGACATAACATTTAAAGGATAGTAGGCCTACCTAGGCTAGACCTTATTGTATTTAGGCACAAATATAGGTCTCCGCCCATGATGCAAAGACTGTAAAAAAGTTACCGGAACAAATAACAATAACAATGCCCGTAAAATGGAGGCTCAAGACTGGTTTTGGTAAATATCGGTTTTATGATCTGGACAAACGCGAACTTGGGTTAAAAAATGGTCGGGGTGGACCTATCGCACAAAGCGCTATACTAGTTTTGTATGGGTCATTCCATATCAAATCAACCAAGCCGAGCCTGAAATAAAACTTGACCATCTCCAATTTTGATGAAACTTGGCAAATCTACTCTTACTAACATGTAGATTGATCGTGGAAAAATTTTGTATTCCTGACGCGCTTAGTTTTTTAGTAACGCCCCGCTCAAAAACTCAAATTTGGCTACGCCAAGCGGCGTACCTGAATTGGTAAGTTTTCAACCGTTGGACGTAAAAGGCTAATTTTTTTTTTTAAATTAAAGAGTTTTTTATTGGCAATTTAATTTATATGTATTTGAATGCATTCCTAATTGTGAAACCATGTAAAAAATATAAATTTGTTTTTAAACCTACCCTACGAGAAAAAGTATCTTTTAAATAAAAAAATTTAAAAAAACATGTTTTTGTTTAGATGTTTTTTACATGCACAAAAAAATTTGGGATGGGATGGCATTGGGATCATGATATATCACAGGGTCATGCACCAAATGTGTGTTATGTGTCAGTTTTTACCTTCCGTTTTTATTTTTCAAAGAAATTAAGTGCAGCAAATTTGAATTTCACTACAAATGGAAGGTAAAAACTGACACATTTTACACATTTGGTGCATGACCCTGTGATATATGATCCCAATGCCATCCCATCCCAAGTTTTTTTTTACATGTAAAAAACACCTAAACAAAAACAGTTTTTTTATTTAAAAGATACTTTTTCTTGGAGGGAAGGTTTCAAGATTTTTTAAATGGTTTCACAATCAGGAATGCGTTCAAATACATATAAATTTAATTTGCTAATTAAAAACTCTTAAATTTAAAAAAAAAATTAGCCTTTTACGTCCAACGGTTTAAAACTTACCAATTCGAGTACGCCGCTCGGCGTCGCCAAATTTGAGTTTTTGAGCGGGGCGTTACTCGAAAACTAAGCGCGTCAGGAATACAAAATTTTTCACGATCAATCTACATGTTAGTAAGAGTAGATTTGTCAAGTTTCATCAAAATCGGGGGTGGTCATGGAAATGGCCTGGTTGATTTGACATGGAATTATTATTCCATTTATTATTTATTATTTATATTATATTTATTTATTTATTATTATAATATTTCCATATATTATTATTATACGGTATTTGTTTTCCTTAAATTAACACCAAAAATAAAATACCACCAACGTGATTTGCGCGATACCGATACCCAAACTATTTTTTAATGTTAAATGCTAAGTTTTATTTTAAGCTACGGTACTGGTATGGTGCATCTGTTGTGTTGCTAAGCATAGAGGCTAGGCTAGGCCTAGTGTACAAGTGTAGCCTAGTGTCACTGTGTAAAATCGATATGATGATTTATTTCAGAAAAAACTATCAATGTTACGGATGCTAGGCGCATTCGTCTTGACAAGTGGAAACATGAAAAACTGCAGAAGGAAGCGTTTATTAAATCAAAACAAAAACCCATTTTTAAAACTGGCGTTGTTCATCACTCTGTCGGTTCACCTAATGTGTTTGGGGTTCCCACTACTACTGTTGTATCCAATAAGACATTGGACACTAAGAAGCAAGCTAGAGGTGGGGCCACCACTAGATCCATGCGCACCATCACGCTGAAGGCGCCGGTCAAACGTTTGGTTGTTCAGCCTATTTCAAAGGACACAAAGTTTTCGGTAGGTTCACATAGATTTTAAAACTATAAGATTACCTCCTAAGTCTCACATTCTAGTTGTAGAAGGCAGCCTGCACTAGTAGGCCTACCCGGTAGGCTACTTCTTAGGTGCATTGCATGTAGCCTATTTTATAATGTTCATGGGTTTTCGTTTTACTTACCAACCGGCAGGCCTACTTTTAACTGACAAAACAAAATTATATTCTTGTTTCCATTTCATACAGGTAGGTCTACCGCTACACTTTGTTCCAACATAATTTAGTTGTGTTGGGAGGTGTTAAAAGTTTCTATCATTGATGTTGAGTATCACAGAATCAGCACCGGCCTGCCAAGCTCGACACCTCATCTTCATCATTCTTTTGTCGTAACACCAACTATAAATAAATGGCAATGATTTGGGGGTCTATGAACATCAAGGTGGATTGTCTAGCTAGGTAGGTAGGCCTACTAGGGATGGGCAAATACGTGTAGGCCTACTTTATGTCTGTCTGCTCCATTTGACAACACAGTTTTCATTGAAAGCAAATGTGAAGGGCTCTATGAACACACTTTAAAAAATTATATTTCATTTAGCTACAGTCAAATAATTGCTTTTTATCATTATCCATTGCTGTTTCCTTCCTGCTTCTGGCAAGGTCAGCTTGGGTTTAGAAACCAAATTTTTCCACTTTTTTCTATCCTCCCACAATTGTATCCCTTCCACATCTTCCCAGCTCTCTCCTCTTGCCTTTAGGTCTCCTGCTGTGGTGTCCTTCCATCTCTTCCTGGGTCTACCCCGTCTTCTTCTTCCTTCAATCCTTCTTTCATACATTTTCTTGGGCATCCTATTTTCCCCCATTCGTTTCATATGTCCATACCATCTCAACCTGTCCTTCCTATCCTGTCACTTAACTTCTCTACACCTAGCATTTCTCTAATGTCCATGTTTCTTATTCTATCCCTTCTCGTCTTGCCCACTGTGCTCCTCAGGAATCTCATCTCTGCCGCCTGCATCTGACTCTCCTCTCGATCTCCCATTGTCCAGGTTTCTGCTGCATACGTAAGGATCGGTATGAAATAGGTTTTATATGGTGTCATCTTGCACTGAATAGGTATTTCCCTATCCCACACCAGGCCTTTCACACACTGGTAAAAGTTACTGGCCTTTTTTATTCTGATGTTCATCTCCTTTTTAATCTTTCCACTTGCCATTACTTCACTTCCTAGATACAGTAGCTAAAACTATCCACCACTTTCAGGGTTTCTCCTCCAATGTTTATCTGTGCTTGATTATTCTCTGTGTCCCCTTCTCCTGGCATAGTGACAACCTCACTCTTTACCACGCTTATGTTCATACCTGCTTCTTCTATGTTGCTATTCCACAAGTCTGTATATCTTTGGAGTACCTCATATTTAGCTGCTAAATGCTAAACTAGGAAACGCTCAGTTGGACGCGTTGATAAGCGAGCACGTGCTATAGCTAGACCCACATTGCACATTTTTTTAAATTTTAAAATTTACGACGTTCGCGTTTCCAGTATTATTTATTATTGCCAAGGTATTTGGGTAAACCCGTGTTTAAATCTTTACTTTAAAATCCACCGCCATCTAGAGAACCTTGACTCCTTGGAAAAACTTTTTAAACTCTTTGTTGACAATTAATAGACTGCTTCCTCGAAAGTATTTTGATTACTTCTAGGTGGCAGTGCATTAGAAACTTTGCGCGTCTTTTCGTTGCCATGGCAACGTTACTTTTGTTATAATGTAATTTCCATCTACACTACTTATCGGATCAAAATAAAATTAACATATTCGTGACCGGACGGACATTCTAAATGATTTGGCTATCTCAGATTTTGTCGCCGTTGAGTTTGAGAAAAAAACTTTTGATGAACTTTAATGTAACTTTTTGAACGATTTTGCCACAAAACTAATGGCATTCAATCGAGAACAAAGCTTGCGGATGGTGAAAATTTCAACTCGATCCGAGCCTCCGTTCGACCGCTATCATGAGCCAAAAAAGCTGCACGACTTTCCGTTGCCATGGTAACCGTACTTTGTTATAATGTAATTTCCATCTACACTACTTATCGGATCAAAATAAAATTAACATATTCGTGACCGGACGGACATTCTAAATGATTTGGCCATCTCAGATTTTGTCGCCGTGAAGTTTGAAAAAAAAACTTTTGATTAACTTTAATGTAACTTTTTAACTTTTTGAACGATTTTGCCACAAAACTAATGGCATTCAATCGAGAACAAAGCTTGCGGATGGTGAAAATTTCAACTCGATCCGAGCCTCCGTTCGAACGTTATCGCGAGACATACAAAAAAAAAACAGTGACTATTTTTTCCGGCAGAGTCAAATGGAAACGCTCGCTTCGCTCGCTTAATGACATTTGTCCTTCTTAGAGTCTGAAAGATTTGCAAACACATCAGTAGGTCTACTTCTGGCTCTTCTCACGTGCCAATGGCTCCTAATTTAACGACTTCTCTTCACAATCTAGCTGTATCTAATTTTGTAAGCATGTGAAGCACTGCCTCATGAGTAGGGATGGTTGAAAATGGTGTTATTTTTTCCAAAATTTTGTTGTAAAAAAAACAAATTATGGTGTTTTGTGGTATTATTTTTTTAATTGAAAACTGTAATTACTACTACTTCTACTAACATTTTATAAGATATCAATTTTTTTCTCAACTGGGCATTGTATGTCATTTTTACCGTGCTGTAAGCATGTGAATGAAACATTCTAATTCACACCGTGAAGCAAGCAATAGAATTAACTGCAATTTATTTTCGCTTGTTTTTGTTCATTTTGACGGGAATTGGGCTGCATTATCGAAAATTGATCAAATATCGTAAATAATGGTACATTCCTGGCAAGAAGTGCACAATGTGGTGTTATTTCGCGAGTTGAGCCATAATTCGTTTTATTGCCATTTTATGGTGTTATTTCGCGATTTGATTTGAACTCCACACAAGGCGTAACATGGAGAAAACCAAAAAAATGCACCTAAAATTTGAAAATGACAGTTTTCGTTTTATCCCTCATTGCGAAAAACAACCATCCCTACTCATGAGTCATAATAGTAACTCTAGCCACAACCAACTCATTCTGGTGCATTTTATGGCACGTGTTATATGAATTATGAAAGCATTCATTCAGCCTAATAGAGGTTTATTGTGTTCAGAAAATGCAATTAAATTAGAGCATGGTTGTAGCTCAGGCAGGCTACCAAACAGTACAGTTCAGTGAGTTCACCTTGTATTTTTTCAGGCCCCAACGGGTGTAAAGGCCATGTCAATGTTGACAGTCCCCATAACACCAAAAGGAATGTCTGCGAGGAAGAGACTTCAGGCAAAGCTACACGTTCGCTGTCAACCATCAACCGCAGCCAGTTCATTGGCATTCCCAAGTGCCTCTGGACAACAAAAGAAAGGCCCAGTATTTATGCCAAAAATAGCCACACCTAATGTGCACTTTCCAAAAACCATTCAAAAGGCTAAAACACCAAATAATGCTGAACCAAAGTCACTGAGAGCTGTGTTCAAGCTTAAAACACCAAATGCTGGCATAGTCAAGCAACTGGGCTCCGTCCTCAATGCGAAGGCAACACCCAGCGGCGGTAAGATGATGAACGTTCTCACCCCAGGCATTGCCCCTATTCTCGATGCGTCACCCGAAGTAAACGCAGCTGTTATCGACCCTCAAGCAACGACGACAGAGCGCAAGTCGCCAGCGATTGCTTTCAAACACAGCCCCCATGTAACACTACAGCGAGGAAAGTACAGCGATCGCCGCAAGACTGCCAAGTCCAAGCTGGCTGACGCCGGCACTCCCCTCGCCATCCCTATGGCGTCTCTATCTGACGATGGGGATACGGTTGACTCTCTACACCCTGCAGTCGAACACAGGTATGTTCTAGTGCAGTACATATTTCTCTTCCACATTGAAATGTAGGCTGCAAGGTCACACTTACACTACTATAGTAAATACATAGGTAGGCCTACTAGTTGATAATCCGCTACCTTGATCTTCTTTGGGTTTAGGGGCTATGCTATGGAGGCCTATTAAATTTGAAACCAGTTATATAATCACCTCAAGATAACACCATTCAAATTTATAATTTTTCACTTTTGTTTGTTCCAGGAACAAATTGGATGCGGAGATCAATAGACTGAACGCTGTCTGCGGAGAGTGGACGACCTTGAGGTCCCAACACATGACGAAACTCTCTGAGAATGTGAATAGTCTCATAGACTTGGCCATCGGTCAAACACAGCTGCTCATTCGATCCAAGTTCAAACAGTTCCGCGACCTGACATTTGACTGCGAAAAAGAGGAATGCAAACCTCCCGTAACGGCCGAGGACCTTCAAGGTTTCTGGGAGATGGTGTACATCCAGGTGGAGAACATCGATAAACAATTTGCCCGGTTGACGGTATTGAAATTGAACGATTTCAAGGAAGAGTCTCCAACTGAAGGAGCGACAAAGAAAAGAAATCCAAAGAAAACGTCCAAACCTGTCGTCGCTAAAGTGATGCCCAAGTCTTCCGGCATTCGCGCCCTCATTGCGGCCCAGCGTCAGAAGCTGCTGCAAGATCCGGACAAGGTGGCGACGCCGAAAGCTGCACCCCGCACCGCTAGACTTAGCGTCACACGGAAAGCAACGCCCCACACCGCTAGACTTAGCGTCACACGGAAAGCAACGCCTCACACTGCGAGACTTAGCGTCACACCAAAAGCAACACCCCACACTACGAGGCCGTCTTCCAGCCGGACCAGCTTGTTGAAAGACGTCCTGAAATCCTCTGCGCTGAGGCGATCGCAACACCTCTCGCCGATTATAATGAGAGTTAGTCAACTGGCCAAGAAAGTCGGTTCTCCTACCACTGATAGACCCGCCACTGATTCCAAACCTCAAACGCCGTACAAGAGTATATTGAAAGATATATCGATGATTGATTCAACTGTGAAGGAAGGAAGGAAAACTGTCAATTTTGGTCAGAGCACCATAAAAACTTTGACTCCAGAATTTGATAGTGCCGGTAAGTAATGTGAATTAAATTATAGGCGTACTTTTAATTGAACCTCTTCATCACATTTGTCTTCAAATACTAATTGTAATGTGTACTATATGAAATGTAGGCTGTAGATCTACCGAACTATGGTAACATGTTAATGTACGACGTTGTGAGCAAAGTCTTGCCAGTTGTTGTATGGTAAATTGATCAAATGATGCGCAGTGCAAACATGGCGTAACTTTTGCATTTGAATACGGTACTGTACGTATGCTAATGTACATGGTACTCGCTCTTAATTCAAATTCCAAGGGATCATCAAATTTGAAAATACCTGTTTGAATTTTAAATAAA
Source organism: Sweltsa coloradensis (assembly GCA_024449915.1). Lineage (NCBI taxonomy): Eukaryota > Metazoa > Arthropoda > Insecta > Plecoptera > Chloroperlidae > Sweltsa > Sweltsa coloradensis. Next base: position 879,813 of record JAMZAV010000082.1, read on the forward strand.
TTTAACATAAAGTGGTTGAGCCTAGATCCAAACTTTAGGTCTAGAGAGATTACCTAACTTTTGCGCATGCGTATCGTGGATTAAGGTAACAAACAACTTTAAATTAGCTGCAGTTGTTATCAGCAGGTGAAATGTTTTATCGTCCCTAGCCCTTCAGGCTGGACTTTATGTTCTAGCCTAACTGTTCTTTCTACTTTTTTTTTTTTGTACTTTTCTTTCTTCTTTCTCTTTGTTTCTTTATGTTTATGTTCTAACTTTCAACCCTTCTCCAATCTAAAATAAACTAGCCGGTTGGCCTTTTCCACACTAATGGTAAATTATTATTATTATTATTATTATTATTATTCTAAAATCTAAACTCGACACTAGTACCATGAGCGTGAGTACAGCAAATCATCTCTCGTCTGTTTTCCCTGCAGCGTTTGAGAGCCCACCAGAAGCGCAACCGGCACATTCTACACGGCATGTCGTTGTGGAGTCAAACGTCGAAGAGATAACTGTAAGTGAGGTTCTACATTCTCAAATCATAGGCCTAATGTTAATCAAGTGTGGTGGCAGTTTTAACAGCCAAAAGGTGTGATAACAATTTTTTGTGTCAAAATGCCCGACATCCAATTTTTTGTTTGTTTGAAGTTGTGTGGAATACGAGACGATGCGGGTTATCTTCTAGCCGCCGTGGCCGAGAAGTACGAACAAGTGCAAGTTACTAAGATCATTGGATGTTGTAACTTGTAAGGAAACGGATAGTAATACATGTATGAGAGGGTGGGTTATTGTGATAAAGCCAATTTTGTTTTTATATATTATAATTTACTTTATTAATTATTGACTTTGGTGCCGTCCTAGCAACGAGGCACATAATGAATTTAAAGTTGTTATGAATCGGCTTTGTTGATTCTGGCGCCTATCCGCGGATGTTCGCACTGTCTATACCACTGATTGTCATATTTCCTATTACAAATATCGATCTTTGGTTGGTTATCGTTCACTTGCCGATTGCGTCGGGGCCTGCGGGGTTAGCTTGGTCACTTTGGTTTACTGTCCCCCACTGAAAATCATTTGTGTGACTGAGTGGGTAGACTCTAAATACGGATTTATTTATTTTATTTTATTTTACATCTATCCTGTTCAGTTAAGAAACTGATCTACAAAGGAGGACAACTAAATAAATCTACTTACCGGTACATAAATGCAGATACATTTACGAGGTCCTAGTTAAATTATTATCATATTTTGTAGGCCTACAATGCGCAAGCCTAAGCCTAGGAAATATAATAGGCTACAACACGTTTTTGTCGTTTTGTACATTAATTTTTATTTTTTAAATATTTATAAGCTGTTTTGGCAATCATACAATTAGATAGATTATTATAGGTACGTATTGCATTATTTATTTAATGCACTCAATACTACAGCATTGCTGCCATTTTACAATTTACATTGAGGTAGGCCTAATACAAATTTAAAACATATAGGCCTTCATATTAAAATGTTTCATGGTTATCAAAATGTTTTTGAGTAGCCTATCCCTAATTACTAACTAGTATTGAATGAATGAACCCAGCTGTTTGGTCTAGCCTACAATGTATTGTGTTCTGCTGTAGGACCTCGAGCTGTGCGTTACTCCTACCGAAGACTCCGTAACGAGCGAAGTGCGGTCGACTTCCCTGAAGCGGCGCACGACTAGGTTGTCGCACCTCAGCGCGTACCAAGCAGTGACGGTCGCCGTCCAAGACAATTCTAGCGCCGGGAATCAGTCCGAAGTTGATAAGGAAAACTTGGGTGAGTTTCCACGTGGCTCTGCTTCTTCTTGTGTAGAAGGTCCTGGGTTTGAAAGGGAGGAAAACTCTGTTTAACTTTTGAAATGAATTAAATCCATGATAAATGAGTAGGTACATGAATGTATGTGGCACATGTTGTACCTACCTTCGTATTTTAAATCTTTAATCATCGTAGCAATGAAGTTCACCAGGGGTGGAAAATTACCAGTCGCCCACTAGCCCGGGCAAGTAAAAATGTCATGCTGGACCCTAAATCATCAAAAACTTTAAAAAATAATAATTTGTATTTAAAACTGAAATTAAACATTGGCTGATGACTTACTTTTTCAACAAGTTGTTATTGACCAAAATGCGTTTTAGGCAATGAAACCTAATGTATTCCTCAATAACATTGGCCTCCGGCAGCTGGGGCTTTGCGCCAAACTAGTGATGACATCAGATCCAAAAGGTTCAAACCGGTTTCTCTACGTCAGAACCGGTTTGAAACCGGTTTTTTAAATTTGATTTTTGTTCAATGTATTAGCCTTACGTGCGTATTTTTTGGAAGAGACTGTACGGCCGGGAGTGAGCTAGCTTCGGCGACCGCGCTTTGTTACGTACAACTGTTGACAGTCAAGTGTCATGCCTCGCGCGTCAACACCGTTCAAGAGCTTGATAATCGGCTAGCGAGGAAGGATAGATACGCTACGTCATCACGGGCTCAGTGGAAATTGACCACACAAGAAGCGGTGCGTAAAATTACCCTTTTTGCGGGAAAACGTGTCCGTGAAGTTCACTGTTGTTGAGCGAGCGTAGCGAGCGTCTCCACTTGACTCTTATGGCTCGAATGTCTGTTTTTTTTTGTTTTTTTGTTTTTTTTTTTCTGTTACTGCTTCGATACAGGTCGCACCGTTTCTCTGATGGACCTGAAATTTTTAACACATGTACATACCACCTAGGCGGGTTGCTGTATAGTTTTTGAACAAAATCCGATCGTTGGTTATAAAAAATAAAAAATAAAATAAAAAAATAAAAAAATAAAAATGTTCCGATCGTTATGAAATTTTGCAGGGTCAATAAGTACAACATTCTCTCCTATTTTCCAAATTTTCAGCTAAATCGGTTAAGACCTTAAAGACTTATTGGTAATCATAATTCGAAAAATGATGTTAAAAAATGAAGGAGGCAGTGAAGATACAAAGATACACTTTAGAAGGCATGACGTGAATTAGTACAATGCAAAGATGTTGGAATAGTATAAAGTGTACAATGTCAATATCCAGTTAGGCCTACAGTTTGTGGTGGGCCTTATGGGAATGTCGTACTCGGGTCATGTTGCACGTACCGGTGCTCGCTCAACAACGCGTCCAACTGAGCGTTTTCCTAGTATAGTCTAACTTGGAAAAACGGGTGGAACCGGGTGGCTATAGAACCGGTTTCCGGGTACCCGATGTCATCACTACTCCAAACCGCAGCTGTTCCGAGAACCCTCATTCACTGCTGGCCCCTACTTATTTTTTATGGCCCCTACCATTTTGGTTAGGGATGTGCGGGTAGTGGTTTTTGAACTCGGGTCGGGCTCGGGTCGGGTAATTGAAAGTACCCTCGGGCTCGGGTAATTGAAGTACGCTCGGGTCGGGCTCGGGTAGTGAAATTTTTTTTATTTGTGAATTCATTTTTAAAAAAAAATCCTACAAAACAGTTTTGCATTGGTTGCAGGTAGCCACTCTGGGCTGTGTTGACACGAAGTACTTCCAAATCGGCGTCTTATGAACTTTTGCTTGAGTAGGCCTAGGCCTAGTACAGTGAAACCCCGCTATTATCGTTTTCCTGCATCAATCGTTCGTTATTCTCGGAAATAATATCGTAACGATCGTTTTCTAATATTTCCGATACGAAAACCCCAAGAAAAACCGATGCGATCGCGTATTTTTCTCTTCCGGACGACGAAATCATGCGTTTGTACCAGCCATGCATCTGACGAAATCGCGCGTTTGCACCAGCCTTTCGGTCTGACTCCGCCCAACGCTCTGCTGCGCGCAACGATGCGCACTAGATCGGACTTTCTAGGCCTGCCGCCTAGGCATTGACGATGTTTATCAGCTTTGTTTCTTTTTCACCATTCGCCTACGTACGTAATATTCAACTTGATTTATGCCATTATTAGCGTTGAATAACCAGAAGACGAGTAATGACGGTCAGTAGGGCCTATTACTCCAGCGGGGACAGCGCCGGAAGAGCCAAGGACACAGCATCATAGCATAGCCGCGCCCACGGCGTAGCGATTGGTCCGCTCCGACGTCAGCTGTTCGTTTGGCGTGTGAGCGGGAGGTTTAAAAGGAGCAGATTGGCGTGTTTCTTCATTACTTCTACCCGACCCGACTTTTTCGGGTAGGAATTGACGGCCCGACCCGAGGTCGGGTAATTTTACCTACCCGAAAATTACCCGTTTTTCGGGTACCCGCACATCCCTAATTTTGATACATTTGTTCACCCCTGAAGTTGACATAAATTGACACTTCTGGTGAACCGGTGTCACCTGCAGGTGAATTGTGACCAACTGTCAGTCTACCATTGTGAATATTGATGAATGGTTATTGGTTGGCCATTATTGTCTCATAGTCAATGATGATGCCCCAGCCCCTACTTTCTTACTTTTATTGTTATTACTTACTGCTCATGGTGGGTAAATATAGGAGTTCTAGGCCTAGTATTTACTATGTAATACTAAATACTAATTAATAATTATGTACATACTTATTTTAACTGACTTGTGTTAAAATGGGGGTGTGGATAGGGAATCAAACAGCTTACCTGGTCGGTGACTGCGGGGATCTTGTAGATATGATAGATACAAATAAACATTGGCCCTATATTGAAACTGTTTCGGCCAAACAGGGCCTTGCTCACTCATTGAGAGCGGAGGTCTATACAGACAGACAGATATTTACAGTTATTTACAAAACACGCCAGTGGCGCTGTTGGGCGGATGTGGAGGGGAGGAGAACTAGAAGGGGAGATTGGTGGAGCAGTGGAGCAGGCTCTAACAAATGTTGAAGTTAGGGGGTAGCCTAGAGTTGGTAATCCACTGGGCCCCGATTCATGTACATTTTTATCCCGGTATAAGCCGAGTTAGGTGGTATAAGTGCGGTATAACATCTGAATCCAATTCATGAAGACTTATCCCGCCTCGACCGGGGATAAGAAAATACGTAAACAGATGGCGGACATTTTAAATTTTGCATCTATGTGTAAAACGAGAAAAGTTGTCATTACTCTCATAAAGCAAATAAGAAACCGTCCCGGGCCTAGGCCCAGATGTAGAAAATTATTCATAATACAACAGTGTAGGCCTAAAGTTCCATTAGGCTATAGGACTACATTCAATTAATGCTAACATAACACGTTTGACAAGCCCTTGGCCTCTCCTAGGCAACCCTAGACCTGCACGACCTTGTTCAGACACATCCCGCACAAATAACTAGTTTTGATTACTAAAAGCCTAATGCAGATAAAGAATGGTATGATAGTCCTAGGCTATTCCAAAATTTACGGCAATAATAAGCCTTTTCTTTTCTTTAAATGAATTCACGCAATCTCCTGTCACTAAATGAAAAAGTAAAACAAAAGATGGTGGAAATTTTCAGTGTTCTTTTGCTAATTTGCTGATTTACATGGCTGTGGAATGCAGTGGAAAATAACATTTGTTGTGTCTGTTGTTGCATTGGAAATTTTTGATTGGATGAGAGTTGCCCAGACTTAACCAGGCCTTATCCTGCCATGTCCTGCATTATACCGTCCTTATACCACCTATACCCGGGATAAATGTACATGAATCGGGGCCCTGGTGAGCCAGCTCCCTCCTTCGAATTCATGACGATATAAACTAGGAAATGCTCAGTTGGATGCGTTGTAAGCGAGCACGTGCTATTCGAGAAAACAAGGAACACTAGCGCAGCCAAGTGGTCGAACCGTGAACTATTATTTCGGGGGTACTGATCGCGGAACATCATGCAAGAAGTAGGGGTTTCTCACATATATCCCGACCTAACACAAAGAATTAATGTTCGGTGCCACAGTGCTCATCAAAGAAAACATATTATAATAATATATACTTTCATTTATTTCCGAATGATACAAAATGAGGAATGAGTGGAAAAGGGTGCTGTTAATTGCGAAACCAATCACTAAACACATGTGTGTGTGCAGTCTGTACTTTCGCGGTCTCGAACAACATTGTTCTGCTGAGTAATATGCTTATACTACCGGCGAGTTATTTTTCTGGCAATTTTATATTATGCACAAAACGTTTAAAGGTGTTGTGGTAAAATAAACTTTTTGGTAGACTAACTTGGTGAGTCTAGCCGGTGTCCTGAGTCCTGACACTCTCAAACTAGGAATATCCTACATAAATTCAAATACGCCAATATATAATCATTATAACAGTTCTAAATATTTAGCCCAATAGTCCTACTCGGTACCTACATTTATAATTTAGGCCTACACTTGTTATTGTCCTGGGACGGACACTTTAATGGGCCTACACGGCTACAAGTGTTGGTATTTAAATGTGAATTTAAATGGCTTTTCGCGGAGCTTTTACTGGCTGTGATTTTTTTATTACGGAGTGTAAAATCAATCGTAAGTTCAGCCTAACAAATAATTATGCACTGTTCGTCGTACGGTCATCGACGATATCACCTAACATAGGCTAATAGCGCTAAAGATCACTGTGCATTGTGGCAAAGTGGTAGCGCGTTTGAGTTCTATTCGAAAAGTCGGCAGTTCAAATCTACGTTCGGTCGTTTTTTTACCGTTCTATTTAGACATATGTTTTTCTGCAATTTATGATTTCATTACATTTTTATTGTATTTTCGCTTTTCTCGCATTGCAATACAGTCATATAATCAATCGTATTACCTAAAATAAAATCCATAGTAAATTGTAAATTTCAAAAAAAAGGCACCCCAGTTTTTATCTTGCATAGGCCTAAAGTGATTGCTCCTGCAGAAGGTAAAAAGTGGAATCACAATACTAGCACTATTTAATCAGAAGATTTTTTTTAAATATATATTTGCAAGTATTGTTTTCATTTTAGCTTGTTTTTATCGGCAAGTTTGTAGTGAAAAGTGACTAAGAAGTAAGAATAGAATTAACTGTGTTATTTTTAAAGCAAATAGCAGAATGTGGTTTTATTTAACCATTTGGCCGTGTTATTTTGATTTTATTAAATAAAACCAAAACACAAACCTCTCCGCATTCATACAACTGACCAGTCACATCACTGTAGGCCACACATTCATAGTTTTGCCATCATTGCCTGTGCAACCACAAAGATGATTTGGTTTGCATTAAAAACTACTTCTCCCTCAATAAATGTCCGCGACCCTTCTCCAATCCATAATGGCTCGAATACTAACTAAGTGTATTTACTACCATTTTAAAGCGTAGAACCGCTTTTAATATGCGTTCAAACAATGTTTTCAACGTTATTACATGTATTGCGCCTATGCCGTCAGCTAGACTACCCCCGAACGAGCGGCCATATTGACGAACACGCGCGCTATCTACATTCTCTTGTTTCCTCGAATAGCTAGACCCACATTGCACATTTTTTTAAAGTTTAATATTTGCGACGTTCGCTGTCCACGGGGCCATGTTTCCAATATTATTTATTATTGCCAAGGTATTTGGGTAAACCCGTGGGTAAACCTTTACTATGTGGATAAAATCCACTGCCATCTAGAGGACCTTGACATCATTTCCTTGGGAAAACTATTTTAACTCTTTGGTAACAAATAATACACTGCCGTCTCAATAGTATTTTGGTTACATCTAGGTGGCAGTGCATAGTGGCCAGAAACCTCGTGCGACTTTTCATTGCTATGGTAACGTTACTTTAGTTAAAATAATTTCCATGTACCCTACTTATCGGATCAAATAAAATTAACATATTCGTGACCGGACGGACATTCTAAATGATTTGGCCACCTCAGATTTTGTCGCCGTTTAGTTTGAAAAAAACTTTCGATTAACTTTAATGTAACTTTGTAACTTTTTGAACGATTTTGCCACAAAACTAATGGCATTCAATCCAGATCGAAGCTTGCGGATGGTCCAAATTTCAACTTGATCCAAACCTCCGTTCAAACGTTATGGCGAGACATAGGCCTACAAACAAAAACAAACAAAAACTGACTATTTTTTCCGGCAGACTCAAATGGAAACGCTCGCTTATTATAAACAGTAGGCCTACTTTATTTTGGCCTATCGATATTATTTATTACTGAGAAACCCAGTGCCATAGCAAGATCGTATTGTATTTCTGTGGCATGCAAAACTGCCTACTAAAGGGTACATCCATCCTAATCATTGCTAACTCTGGTTCGTTTCTAGCTGTAAACAGTCCAGCGCCAAACAAGGTGCGAACTCGCCAACGTGCCTTGTCATTTGTGGATGCAACTCCTGAAAACAAGTGTACGATTACTCACGATTCGGAGAAAACCCGACGCTCCTATAGGAAGACTCCATATAAGAAAGCTAACCGTCAAGGTAAGAAAAAGTAATATCGGCCTAGGCTTTAGCCTTTGACTAGGGGAGTAAAATTTATCAAGATTTCAATTTCTGAAATTTGCGGGAAATATCTAAATGTAACCATGCCAATGCTTTGTGTGAATGAAACATTCTATGCTATGCTGGATCAGCTGTTTCAAAGATCTGATTCAAATTGTCTACTTTTAAAATATTTAAAAGTAATTAATTAGTTAGTTTAATTAATTAATTAGTTAATTAGTTTAATATTGTTAACTTGTAAATAGAATAGTAGGCCTATATGAGAATTGAGAACATTCAGCTCCAACATATACTGGTATATATTTCTAGTACCTACATTGATTTTCATGGGTTTATTTTGTAGGTTTAGCAGTCGTATATAATTTTGAGTAGAAGGATACTATCTTTTTGAGTTTATATTTTACTTTTGTTTATAGTTGGCCTACCAATGTTTTTGGCAGTTCTCCTTGTTGCGTTTCTAGGTTCAATCTTATATTGTCTGTTTCGAACCTTAAACCCTACGGGCAAAGAGAACTCACCGAAGCGTTGGTGTTTTAAATATAATTATGTATGTCAAATCAAATAGGCCTACATGATGTTCCATACCCTTGGTTTGTGTTACAGCGTGTTAAGCTGTGTTGTCGTACCCAGCCCTTGAAGTTTAGTTTTAACTTTTAAGTTCTCTGATCTTTCTCAACTGGTAGCCTGTGAACTCTTATCCAATCCTAGTACGTACACAAACTACTAGGGCTGCCCAACAGTTTCGATCGTTTTCCTTTAATTTTTTTATAACATCGCCGATATGTAAGCCTCTTAAGCCAATAAAATAAATTTACAAAAAAACATGTTGAAAAGCATAAATGATATAGGCGTAAGTTTTACGTACAGTTCTAATCAAGAAATGCTTGGTGTGGCAGTGAGTTATGGTTCTGCAACGCTCTCCCCCCCTTCTTCCCACGCCACCAACTACATATTGCTAGTCAGTCTTGGCTTCGGGCCAAGACTTTTGCTGCTTTGTATAGTAATGTAGAAAGAGAGAGACAAACCGAGGAAGTTGGAGCGAGAGCTAGCGCGTGTGCGAGCGGCTGCTGGGAGAAATCAGTTCGCTTCTGTCCCTCAGCGCGGCGGCACTTATTGTGAGTATCTGCCGCTCTCGATTGGGACCGTCAGTGACATGTCTGCATTAGTACCAGCAGGTTGCCACGCCCAGAAAACTTAATAAAGCGTAAAAGTATCGACTCAACTTGAAAAGTTCAATATCGAATCACGATACATATCGAAATCGATATCCTCATCCCCTTTCGATAACGATATGATTTTTTTATCGTTGGGCAGCCCTACTAACTACTACAGTACGTAGTGCATGCTATATAATGATCTTTGTTGCAGCTAACAAACCAACCCAGGAGCTAGCCGAGTGCCTGTCCGATTCGCCGTCCACAGAAAACTTTGTGGATACTCCCACTCGGATCAAATCACGACGCTCGTACAAGAAAATGCCATTTGAAGCAATTGACAATCAAAGTAAATCCTGTTGACAATATCTGCATGTGACTGGTCCATGTTCCAGGTATACCTCACCTGCTTCCTCCATTCTTTTCTCATTCCTTATATATGGGTAGTAGAGATTCGTAAAAATGGTTTTATTTTTTGGAAAAAACAAATTTCTTTTTTTAGTGGTTTTATTTTAAATAGGCCTAGTAGTAGGGATGTGCGGGTAGTGGTTTTTGAACTCGGGTCGGGTAATTGAAAGTACCCTCGGGCTCGGGTCGGGCTCGGGTAGTGAAATTTTTTTTTTACTTGTGAATTCATTAAAAAAAAAAACTACAAAACAGTTATGCATTGGTTGCAGGTAGCCACTCTGGGCTGTATTGACACGAAGAGTACATCCAAATCGGCGTCTTATGAACTTTTGCTTGAGTATGCCTCAGTGAAACCCCGCTATTATCGTTTTCCTGCATCAATCGTTCGTTATTCTCGGAAATAATATCGTAACGATCGTTTTCTAATATTTCCGATACGAAAACCCCAAGAAAAACCGATGCGATCGCGTATTTTTCTCTTCCGGCCGACGAAATCATCATCATGCGTTTGTACCAGCCATGCATCTGACGAAATCGCGCGTTTGCACCAGCCTTTCGGTCTGACTCCGCCCAACGCTCTGCTGCGCGCAACGATGCGCACTAGATCGGACTTATTCTAGGCCTGCCGCCTAGGCATTAGACGATGTTTATTAGCGTTGTTTCTTTTTCACCATTCGCCTACGTACGTAATATTCAACTTGCTTTATGCCGTTATTAGCGTTGAATAACCAGAAGACGAGTAATGACGGTCAGTAGGGCCTATTACTCCAGCGGGAACAGCGCCGGAAGAGCCAAGGACACAGCATCATAGCATAGCCGCGCCCACGTCGTAGCGATTGGTCCGCTCCGACGTCAGCTGTTCGTTTGGCGTCTGAGCGGGAGGTTTAAAAGGAGCAGATTGGCGTGTTTCTTTATTACTTCTACCCGACCCGACTTTTTCGGGTAGGAATTGACGGCCCGACCCGAGGTCGGGTAATTTTACCTACCCGAAAATTACCCGTTTTTCGGGTACCCGCACATCCCTACCTAGTACATATTTTTATTATTTGTCAACTACATTTCATAAAAAAAGCCTCTGCCTACCTATGTTTTCCACATTTGTTATTTTATTGTTTTGCAGAGACACTGACAAATGCAATGCAGTTGTTTTAGTCAATACTGTACTTGTTACTAGAAATAGGCTAGTGTCAACAACAGCAAAGAACAATTAACACCAATGGCAGCATCCAACATGACTGATGCTGCTAAAAACACTTGCTGTATTCCTGCCTGAATCTTCCAATGTGTGGAACAAGATGTTAAATATGCAGGGCTCCCACTACCTACCTATTTTCTCCTACTTTTATGGCTGAAATTGACTAAAATTCTAGGGTTGTGCGAACCGTTCGAAAAGACGAACCGAACCGAACCTTAAATCCGGTTCGGTTCGAAAATTATTTTGAAAGTCGAACCTCGAACCGAACCTTTGAAATTCCCGCTTACGGAAAGCCACGCCTTCCGGAGCGACGCCTACAGCATCGACCGATCGATACAAGTCTACCGCGGTCGCCGCTCGATAATCGAAAGTCGAATTAGCGCTGTAAGCAGTGCATATGCAACTTGCAAAATCTTAAAATGGCGGATTTTTCTTGACGCGTAAATATTCTGGACACTTGAGATAGCAAGAAATAGTTATTTATTGTTGATGCTGGTGGATTTTCTTCAGGCGAAAAAGATTATAATGGCATCGACGCGTAATTTTATCGATCTACTAATGAGTTTTCATCGGAAAGTAACGGTCCAAATGTAAGCAGTCCGAGCTAGGCCTAGGCTAGGCCCTAGCCCTAGGCTCCGGTAATAATGTCGATTTTGTCTTCAGGTTTGGCTATGAAAGTGACATTGCCGCTTTATTTCATCGTTATTTCTCTATGATTTCATCGATCTTGTAATGATTTTTCATCGGGAAGTGATGACGGTCCGAGTGTAGTAGGCCTAGGGCCTATCCGTAAGCCTACCTAGGCCTACTAGGGCTAGGGCGACCTAACCAAGACGCGTGTTTTTTTAACAGTTTAAGATCATAAGAAACCATTATTAATGTTGATTTTGATGTGTTGTCTTCAGGTTTGGCTATAAAAGTTGCATTGCCGCTTAATTTGATCGATCTTATTATGATGTTTCGTCTGAAGATGGCTAGGCCTAGGCTACCCTACCCCTAAAACGTTTTCCCCACATGATTAAAAATACATCAGAAGAATCCCTTGACATTTATGACAAGAATGCGCTGTATTTGATACTTGTAATATTATTGTTGTGCGAGATAAGCCAGGGAACCTAGGCCCTAGGCCTAAGCTCCTCAGCCTAGATTTGGATCAATGATCAGTTTTTCTTCAGTGCCCATGTGATTCCCTTCCACTTTAAAAAAAAAGGTTCGGTTCGAGGTTTAAAAATCCAGGTTCGCACAACCCTATAAAATTCCACTTTTTCCTACTTTTCTAGACCATTGATTGTTGTTCATTAATTAATTAATAATTATAGATCATTCATGTTTAATTTGTTAGTTTCTTCAGTTTTTCTTTTTAATGCCTATAATTTTTTAACAAAATTTAAATTCAATTGCATTTAGTATTAAGAGGACTCCGGCAATGCCCCCATTGTTATCTGAGTAAATTATTCAAAACTGCCGCTCATGGCGGTTGGAGTGAAAGGCATCACTAACCACAGCCTGAGCCATGTGTGGCAACACTCATCAGATGACTTCGCTTAGTTAGTGGACTGTCCCAAAATCAATCTGCTCTTTTCCGCTGGGCCTATGGAATTTCGTGTAAGGAAAGTCAGCGGATATTTTGCCCCTGACTGCATGAAAGCATAAAGCATTAAAGCAATACTGTAATTACAAAGCTGCTGAATATTGGCACGCACCTTAGAAAACATTATGTTCAAACTTGAAAAAATTACAATTAGTGCCACATTTTCTGTAATTTCGTTGATAATTTTGCACAAAAGTGACAATTTGTTTGTTTTGTTGTTGATTGCGTTGTTATTTATTTATTTTGTTTTAAATAATGATCATCATTGATCATGATGATTATGAACTGCCAACAATTGCCCTTACTTAGGCCTATGTATGTCAGTATCTGTAATAGTTTCCGGGGAGTACATTTTGTTGCTACTGTTGTCAATTTCTCATCAACGAGGGCCGTATCAGACTGCATTACAGCTCGACAAAACGTTTCAATTAGGGGTGGACCGATACCACTTTATGCAGTAGGCCCTATTTGACTAGGCCTACTTTCTAAAAAGTAAAAACTACAACAAACAAACAATAAACTGAATAAAGAATAAAAAAATAACACAAATTAAAATGTTATCACTTTCCTGTTTTATTTAGATCTAGGCATACACTTTGCCTACATGCGTAGGGACTACACCACCCACACAACTTACAAAAGTAAAACAAAGGAATAAGGAACTAGGCCTAGCCTAGCCCTAATGAAGATCAATAGCATGATGCATTATTTAATTAAATTATTTGATTTTAGTCCTAGATGTAGGGTCTAGGCCTAGTCCCAGGGCCTTAGTCCTAGGCAAACTTAAGTTTTAATCTAGGCCTAGGCCTACCTAGGTCCACAACTTCACAATATAATTAAATAAATCTCTATGAAGGCTAGGCCTAGAATTTGTGTAGGCTATTTAACGTAATGCACAGGGCTAGGGCTTAGGCCCTACCTGTAAATCCAGAAGAAGCAGAAGTTGAAGGCTGAGGGCTTAGAGAACGCCTTTGCGTTTGTAGTAGGTCTATCCCAAGTGAATCTAGAGGCAAACAATCGTCTTCCCTTTCATTCTCGTTATCCGAGTCTGGTATAGCCGTACGCGATTTTTTTCTAGGCGTAGCTGGGCCAACCTCGTCAGATGGGCAAGGCGTGGGCTCAATTAGAATGCTTGAATGGTATCGAGCAATATGCTTTTGCATATTGCTAGTGGTGAAGCTCTTGGCGTTGTTACCGCCTCGCGAGACGTATTGCTTGCACAACATACAAAGAGAACGTTGCGGGTTGCTTGCATTTTCTTTAAAGTACTTCCAAACTTCGCTCCGCTTTTTTACCGACATTTTAAACTCTTTAATTTCTCGTTACGAATTCATCAAAAGTAAAACAAACAACAGTCACAAACACGTCATACGATGCGATGATGCGAGCGCGGAAACAGCGACTTTGATAGATCGAACTCGAAGTCGAAGGTGCAAGTCGATAGAATAGCAACGCACTCTATCGGAGACTCGGCGCACCGCGCTCGCGGCAAGTAGCTCAATCTAACGGTAGACTTCAACACTACGTACGTACGTACGTACGTAAATTGACGAGATAGTATCGGATTTGGTATCGGCAAAATGTTCCGATACCGATTCTACCGATACCACAGGTATCGGCCGATTCTCAATATCGGTATCGGTCCACCCCTAGTTTCAATACATCCCTGATTGAGATTGTCGTCGTTCAAAGGCAGCAATCTCGCTAAATGGTGTTTGTAAAGGAGTTCCAGTTAAATTTAATGTAAGAAAGCTGATAGCACACTTAAACGCGTTGTATTGAAATACCACAATGAGATTGTTTTGTCTTGGATAAAGAAACCGGACAGTTAATGTTGGGTAACAGAACAGTTAATGAAAAGCTGGAACCGTACCCACATGCACCAGACGGTTAACGGGTACCGGTTGTCATCCTTACTTAAAGGCAACATTATTTCAGCTGATAGGTATCTCAAGAATGAAAATTTCAAATCTTGTACTTGAACTCTAATCTAATGAACTCCTAGGTATATATTTTAGATAGAAGCATTTATTTGATCAATTGCTTGCTAAGACATACATTGCAACCTGTGCATATCCGTCGTCACTCACTAGACCCTTCTTGACTGATACAGTAGCAGGCCTACAGTTTTCTGGTGTTTCTGTTTCTAGGTAACGAAGACCAGCGTGTGAGTCTCCTGCCTGGCATGGGGGAAAGACCGTCGCTTGGCAAGGCCACTCGATTCTCAACCGGCGACCTGATCAGTTTCAACACTCCGCTACGACGCTCCACTAGGGCGGCTCGTAATAAATAACTTTTGTACGTATTGTAAGCGAGTATTTTATCTAAGTTTTAATAGAACCCTTAAACTATTGACAATAAGATAGTATTACGTTTAATTTTATAGTTAATTAAACAATGTCAATCCGTAATTAATTACTAATTATTAATTCAATATTTATCAATAGCGTCAATCAGATGTCTCTTCTGTGTTCTCCATCTCAAGTTTCAAGAAGACTAATATTAGGCCTACTATGCTGAAATCTCACACGTAGTACGTACCTGCCATATCAGGAATCTTACAGTGCCTTCTAAAACTTTACTAAGCTATTTTCATGTACATATGCTATTTTTGTATTTTGTAGTACTAGTATGTAGTGTTTAAGGTCTCGGGTAACACTGATTTGAATTCAAAACAAATGTCTTATACTATTGGCCTACATCTCCATTATGGCCACCAACTAATTAGGCCTACTAGAGGTAGTGAAAATCAAAATAGTGATAACAAAATTTGTGAATTTTTTAAATGTTTGTTTTATTCCCTAAAATTAAAATGTAATATTGTTGACAAATTACATCATTTAGAGATGGAAAAAACACATTTTGAAAATGCAAATTTTGCAAAATCCCTATTTTAGGGGGAATTTACAAACAAAATTGCATGAAACTGGTCAAAACGCGAATTAACTCACGAAATTGCACCTTTTAGTGCACAAAATCCGATAGAATGGTGGAGGTGCCGGTCCAGAATTGATGCGATTTTTTTGTGGAGGTGCCGGTCCAGACTGAACAGACGACAACGCAACATCATTCTTGAAGCGGGCTCCGTGGAAACAGACTACCAAAACAACAGCGCGTATCGAGGACTTTGCGGAAATAGTCCACCAAAATAACTGCGCGTACAATTTTTTTTTCTTTTCTTGGGAATCAATAGGGAATATTCCACTTAATATTTTATATTTTATTTTAATTCTTATTCATGTCTTAATAGTCACTGCACTTTTTTTTATTTAAAAATAATGTTTTTTGTGTAATTTAAACAAGAATTAAATGGGTCCCCCAGTTTGCGCGCCAAAAACGAGCGTGCGCCATCTTTGGACGGTACTACGTCATAACTGTGTTGAGTCAAGGCCAATTGGAAACTAAATGTACGTATATTTGTACATATTTACATACAGACGGCGGTGCTCGCCCATCCGCTCAACACAAACAACTCCACAGGGATGTACATTTTCACCGTCTTTTGTTTTTCTTTTTTCGTATGTGACAGGAGATTTCGCGAGATCATTGTGATAAAGAATAACGAGCATTTTGTCTTGAATTTTTGCATAGCCTAGGACTATCATGGTATTCTTTATCTACAATAGGCTTTAATTAGTCATCAAAGTAAGGTTTTTGTGCGGGATGTGTATCAGAACACGGAAGTGCAGGTTAGGGTTGGCAAGCTAAGCCAAGGGCTTGTCAAGTGAGTAATTTTAGTATTCACATACCAATGCCTATATCCTACAGGAACGATTGGCCTAGACTGTTGTATTATAAATAATTTTCTACGTCTAGGCCTAGACCTAGGACTGTTTCAGTTTTGTTTTTTGATTGCAATGTCAACTTTCCTCGTTTTCTGGCTAGGCGTTAAATGTAAAATGTCCGCCATCTGTTTACATTACTGTAGGCTACGCTAGGCGCTGCTTTGTTTAAAACACCGCCGTCTTGATGTATATATCGATCCTACTATAATACTATTCCAACATCTTTGGCCTGGATGTATGTTTATCCAGACGGCGTTGGATCAACACAGTTCTGACGTCACAGTCGTTTTTGCCGCTTTAAAAAAGTGCTGCTTTTAAAACGGCTATAAATCACTGGATTATTATTTCACGGAAAAACAAAGTACATATTTGTAATCGGGACGAAATACTTCTTCTAAAAAATATATTCGTACAGTATTTGGCGGAAGTGGAATATTCCCTATTCTGAGGTCACAATGATCGATTTTAACTTTTTGGAATCGATGTCTTTCACGTAGGTGGCTCTGTGTTTTTTTAATCTTTTTTTAATTTTTTGGTATCGTTTTTGACAATTTTTGTGAAATCGTGAAATTTGGGTTTTTACTTTGAATATCACCATTTCTCATTGTCATTAGTCATTACCTCTACCAATTACGTATACATAGGTCTAGCAAGTAGCAACCATTCAAATCTTGCAAAATATAAGAAAAACTCTAGAAATGTTATGAATATTAACTTGTTATTGTGTTGCCATGACTAAGCTCCTGTAAACCAAGTACAAGTCCTAGCTGGTGTTGTGTTTAACTTCCCTTGTTCTTGTTAGGTTAAGACTTACGACTTGGTCAAACAAGGTTCTGATTCTAAAGCAGATTGCATGGGTTTATGCATGAATAGCATTTACTTTACTGTAGGGTTGCCGTTCGATACGAATTTCAGTATCGATAATCGGACCAGTTAAATCGATTATCGCGATCGATAATCGAATCAAAATTAGGCCCAAACTTGCTCGTATACCGACGCGGACCGTGGACCTTTTGCGAGTGCATCCTTTTGTTCCTTCTATTTGCTCAGAACAGGGTTTTTCCACGCTATAATAGTCTTTCACGAGCTCCCCCCCCCCCACGCGTCTGGCCGGCGCGACGAGAGCGAGCTAAGTGGAGTAGACAGACCGCGCTACGCTACCCAGCTTGATTGAGTGTTGTCTTTGTGAAGGTCGTTCTTCTTGGAAATTGTGGTTCTGTGAAGTTTCATTTCAGCTTTTGTTGAGATTGACGTTCATTCATTAACGAGATATTATCAGTTAAGCTATTCAATGCTCCGATATTTATTTCGTGACGAGATGAATATTGTTAGACATTAGTATGGAAGACGACGTAATATTGGTATGAGAGAACTGATAAGATAATATTATCGTAGCACTACGGAAAGAAGAAAAGCGATTACGAGTTGGCGTGGAATGGGGAGGAATGCATCTCGATAAAATACTTGTTGACCTTGCTTGGCCGTGACGCGCCGAGGTTGTGCAATCGCGCGGCGGGAATGCAGCGCCCGCCGCCCGAGCCGAGCCGGCCCGTAACACACACGCGTCATGCTGGTGGCCTATACTGCACAGTGCAGGCGCTTCGTACTTCACGCCTTACGAGTGTTGTAGATCTCGCAGTGGACGCATTTTTCACGGAATAAAGCGATTAATGTCTTGACTGGTACTATTTTATGAAGTTCTGCAGAGCGGGCGGTAAATTACAAAATTTCGGGCGGGCGAGCTATTCGATTATCGTAATATCGATAATCGATTCTGGAAGACTGAATCGATTATCGACCGTTTCGGGAAATAATCGTATCGATCGATATATCGATTATCAAACGGCAACCCTACTTTACTGCCACATTTAACACGGCTACCATGTCAAAAGTTCTTGATCCCATGTTCTTAGCAATTGTGAATTGGTAGATGATCATTATGCCATTGCCTTTATCATATGCGTGTACTTATATATTAGCAATGTTTATACCTATAAAAGTAAAACAGAGTGAATAAGAATGTACTATTCTACACATTGCATCCGGAGCGTAGTATTGCAGTTTTGAATACTCTACCTCCTTGTGTCATAGAATTACTTTCTCTTCTAATGTTACTCTCCTTGGTCTGCTGCCATTTTCTTAGTAGAGCCAACCACTGGTGATCTGTTAATTTGTTTTTTATTTAGTCTGTTTTATCATGGACATTTTTACTCATTTTAACTACTGTACAACACATCATGACAAAGTAACCAAATTATTATTAAGTACACTTCGTACAGTATGGCCAAAGATAAAATTACCTGATAAACTTATTTCTTTTAGTTCTAGCATCAGCTAGAGAATAAAGCTAGTATTGAGTCTTAATCAGCAAAAGATGAAATCAAAAATGTAGATAGGCCCAATGACATTTAATTAATATGCTAGCCTTGGGGAGCGTGCCAAATTGAAGTTTTTTGAGGGATAAAACAGCCGTCTCAATGTATGGTACTAGATGTTACCAAGCGTTGGCAAACACTTCAAAGTTAAATTGGATTAGGATTATGTATAATTTTATAATTAAAGCAGATCTTATTTCATTTAACCGATGCGATTAAACACGCTCAAATAATCCACTGCATCTTAAGTTACCGTATTTCAAATTGCTGAAGTATAAATTTGTCAGTGAAATAATTTTTTCCCCTTCAAGCAGGCTTCTAATCGCCAGCGCTCGAAGTGAAGGAAGACGGAAGCGTCTGGCGCTTAGCTAGGCAAAGCTTATTTATGTCGTTGGATAGGCCTTGGCCTGCTAATGATTTAGTTGTTCTTAGCCGCTTTTAAGCTACACCATAAATAAGGTAAATCATATCCCAGTGCTAACTATAGTAACATCATCAAACCGATTTTTTTGTTTTGATTTGACATATATGTACCATAGTCCTACTATGTATATTTTTTTATCTCACTATTATTCTTACTGTGAGTTATATATTATATACAATTTATATTTTATCTTTATCTTTTTTATCTCACTAGTAGTATGCATACTAATTACTAAAGGTGGTCTCGGTTAAGCTGGCATGCGCTACGGCCTTACGATTGAAGTGCCTTCAGGCCTATACAATTTAAAGTTAAACTCAAAACAAAACACTATCAATTTACACCTGTATGTCGGTCAACTCAAATGCAAATGTTCCCGAGTACTTGACACATGGTCTGCTAAAGCTGCTCCATCGAAAGAATGCAGATGCTAGCGGGGCCGATCGAGCCAATGAGCGATCAGTATTTTAAATTAGGGTCCGCTGATTGGCTAGAACTAGCACGCCGGTGACGTCACCATCTGCATTCTTTCGATGGAGAAGCTATACTCGTCTAACAATGACTTTGTCGTTTTCCTAGTAGGGCCTACTTTTATATTATTATTTATTACCAACAAGGCTAAATTAAATTGGATTTCAATGTAGGCCTACTGTACATTATAATAATTCCATTTCTTAAAATCATTGTTTTGTTTAAATACCTACTACCAAGATGTTGGATTAACTACGGTTCGTTCGTTTATTAGCCTTCTTTGGTACACTTGTGCATCCACCCACCATTGTGGTGGACAAGGGCCTACTTCATTCATTCATTAATCATTTGTCACTCAATACTTATAAAATGTTATTAATACGTTGCGTCGTAGGCCTACTATGTACCTGAACAATAAAATATCACAATAACATGGCCAAAACGTTTAATGTCGGTTGTACGTGTGTAAATTATCAAGTTGGCGTGCATACTCTTGGTCTAGGCGAGTGCCCAGTTATCTTGGACCCCTCTATACAGTACGTGTTAGCTGTATTAATTCAATAGCCAATGGAATGGGCAACATATTATCAATAATTTTATTTTCAATCCCATTACATACCTGTATAATGTACATAAAATTTTGCATGTAGGTACCAGGTTACAATTATTCTTACTAAATGTTATATTAATCATTTACATACTTATTATTAATTATTATTAATTATTATTATTACTGTATTCAAGACAGCATGGGGATTTTTCCCTTACCAAATAAATAATAAAGTGTGGAAAAAGAAAAGGCCAACTGGCTAGTTAAGTTTAGATTGGATCTAAACCAAAAAAAAATTTAATGTACATGGCCAAACATTTATTGTGTACTTTGTATAATAAATCTTGCTGATTCATTTCATAATACTACAGTCTATCTAACGTTATTAGATGATTACCCAAATACTCCTGAATTCATGGGACGCCTGAATAACGCCGAATGGAATAACGCGGAATCGATCGTGTGTAGTGTACTTGCCAATTTTCCTCCTAACCTTTCTTTTCCAACACAAAAGAGTAGCGTGGCAAGTACACTACACACGATCGATTCGGCGTTGTTCCATTCGGCGTTATTCAGCGCCCCCGAATTCATGATGAATTCCTCATTGGCCTATAGTAGTTGTTCCGTAGTAAGTTTGCCGATGCTGACGTCATCGATGGACTGCCTGCTGATTTTCCCAAATGGCTAGCACCGGTGTCAAATGCCTACTGCACGCATAATATAACTAACTAACATTAAATCATCAATACACAAATTTACTTTTGGTATTTTCTTAGGATAATGTCCATATTATGTAGGTTTTTATTTTTATGTATTTTTACCTGTCCCATGATGGGCCATTTTTCAGTTAAAACTTAAAACATGACGAATTACTGTAGTATGGTAAAAAAAATTGCCTATAGTGAAAGTGCGTCCGGCGGCTGGGGCTTCACCCCATTCCCCAGCTACCTGCTGCTGCTTGCCCCCTCACTTTATTACCTTGCCCCTCCTCTGCCCCCCCCCCCATTCATTTTGTCTGGCACCGCCACTGTTACCAAATACTAAAGCCAACTCTCTAACTGTGATCAGCCAGGTGTTCTACTAGGAGTTTCTGCGCCTCGTACCGATGTGAAACAACTACAGAATATACTGTATATTCCTAATCAATACTGTTGGATGTTTATAGTATCGACGATACTGTATCGATCGTGCATCATCAAACATTGCTCTTATTGGCCATTCTTTTACCTGCAACTAATACTAGTCTGGTTGCTTAGCAGTTAGCGGTTTTAGTGAGGGGTTGAAACTAAACTTGCCATAAGTTATGGTAGATCTTGCTTGGTTAAGCGAGCGAAGCGAGCGTTTCCATTTGACTCTGCCGGAAAAATTAGTCACTGTTTTTTTTTTTTTTTTTTTTTTTTTGTTTGTTTGTATGTCTCGCGATAACGTTCGAACGGAGGCTCGGATCGAGTTGAAATTTTGACCATCCGCAAGCTTCGTTCTCGATTGAATGCCATTAGTTTTGTGGGAAAATCGTTTAAAAAGTTACATTAAAGTTAACCAGAAGTTTTTTTTTCAAACTAACCGGCGACAAAATCTGAGATGGCCAAATCATTTAGAATGTCCGTCCGGTCATGAATATGTTAATTTTATTTTGATCCGATAAGTAGTGTAGATGGAAATTACTTATAACAAAAGTAACGTTGCCATGGCAACGAAAAGACGCGCCAAGTTTCTAATGCACTGCCACCTAGAAGTAATCAAAATACTTTCGAGGAAGCAGTCTATTATTTGTCAACAAAGAGTTTAAATAGTTTTCCCAAGGAGTCAAGGTCCTCTAGATGGCGGTGGATTTTAAAGTAAAGATTTACACACGGGTTTACCCAAATACCTTGGCAATAATAAATAATATTGGAAACATTGCCCTGTGGACAGCGAACGTCGCAAATTTTAAAATTTAAAAAAATGTGCAATGTGGGTCTAGCTATAGCACGTGCTCGCTTATCAACGCGTCCAACTGAGCGTTTCCTAGTATAAATGTTAACGTCGCGCAGCAGCTCCACAAATTTGTTTTCGGATGTTGATTTAAAATTTCAGCACAATCAGTTCACTCGTTTGACGAATAGACTGACACATAAAAATTAAAAACTGATCGAGTCCCATATAAGAGTTCTGTTGTAAGACTCCGTTGCTTCGCTCCCTCGTCTAATAACATGGGTCCACCACTTTCTTGAGATTATTCTTGGCTTTGGAATGTGTAAACGGTAATTTTGGAGCCGTCTTAGCAACGGGGCACATAGTAAATTCTAAGGTTGTTCCTACCTAATTATTAATTATACTTGTTGATCCTGTCCGTGGGTGGAATTGCGTCCAGCGTGTTTGGCTGGTGTTTCCTATTAAAATATTGTTCTCAAATTGGTCAATTCATTCATTACTCTTTGTTAGTTTGTTGATAATATCGGCACCACCAGGATTGGCTTGGTCTGCTTTAATTAAATTTAATGTTCCCCATTGAAAAACAGTCATCATATCATTGAGTGGGTTGACTCAAAATACAAATTTTTGTTTTTATTTATTTATTTTGTATTTTTCTTTTCTTTAACTGATGACAAGAGAGGAATTTAGATTAACCAACCTTGTAATAAATCAAGGCTATCAGAGGATATTGAAGAAATAAATTAATCAGCAAATTCAGTGTAGTATTTGTTACGAGCTTTTTAATGTTTTACTTTTCGTTGAGTAGCTTTTCCTAAAGAAATTACTAAATAATTGTATGAACAATACAGCATTGAAAAGAATGAAGATCACCATCGTCTTGGGATAGTTGCATTCCGTGAAGAGAATCTGTATTTGGTGTACAAACACCACAGCAAACTGTACCTGGAAAGAATTAAAATTAAAGAATACAATTACATACTCATAAGCCTATTATTATTCCTGGGCTTGTTAGGTATTTCGGTATATTGGTTCTCTCATATCGATTTGTCTGTATGGCCGGTTATACCAGCGCACCGGCTTTTGTTGGTAGACGGTATACCGATTGACCTATATGAACCAGTCAGGAGTGTTACATGACCATCGAAATCTAGAAATCGCTTTTGTCTACTACAGTTGTCTTACTATTTGTATGATTGTCAGGTACTTCTTCCACCAGATGTATTTCTGGTAGTTCTGTCCCAACGCTGCCACCAAGTAGTAACTGTACATCAGCACGTGCACCGATGTGTTCAGTATTATACCGAATGTCCCGTGCCCACCTGAATTAGAAAATAAGAAGAAGAGTTGTTAAAACGTTGAAGCACATTTCTAGCATCAGTTACATTTTATCACTAATTTGTAATTTCATTAATTTGTTACAATTACGGTACAAACAATCATTTATCTTTAACATACTACCTATTTAATTTTATACCTCAAAAACACTTTCAGGCCAAATGTTGGTATAAAATATAAATAGATGGCTGTTGCACAGAAAATAAATATTATATTGTACATTCAAATTTAGAGTACCCGTTCAGTCATCGAAAATAGCCACAAAACATCATCGGGCCCGATTCACCCGTGGATGACGTCAGAATCTACAAGGCTACTTTTGAAGTACTATTATTCTTTGTAGGAATAACCTTTGTTTGTAGGGCACACATTGGTTTACCCGGTGTGACCAGCAACTATTGTTGTGTTTAAATAGTGGATGCAAAAACTCTTGCAGAATTGCCACTAGCTGGGATCTATCAGTTTTCCAGTATTCACAGCGTGGTAACTGGTGGATTTGAAGTGCATATAAATTGGAGATATTGCACAATCAGTTTTTTTCTGTGCTCACCAGACATCATCGTCTTATCTATGAATGAATGAACCTAGTATTAGCATGATGAGGTGATTTTAGGCGTTTAGGAGTCGTCCGCAGTGGCATCTGAGATTAGATTGTTAGGGAAGTGCATTGCTCTACGAGGACGTGGGTTTCAATTGAATCCTGTATATAAGGCATGTGTTTTTGTAATTGTCCCTCATCGTCATCTATCACCACTCATTGTCTCGAATAGTCTTGGTGCATTAATAGACGTAAAGCAACAACAATAATCTCTCTAAACTCTCTTTCAAGTAGGTGAAGAATAAGCTTTTTTTCTTACTTATTCTGTAACACTGAACACATCCTAGTATATTCTTCTTCGCTATTAATTCATGTCGTCATGTTTTGTCATGTGGACCCCTGTTCACTCCGATCCATACCATGTGGCATTTTGTACCGTTCAACCTTGATATGTACATTCAAAAATATGTTTCCTGTCCTGTTTGCCAGGTCCACACTTTCGACAGACACTAGATTCAAAAATTCCAAATCTATGGAGGTGCTTTCCAAGCAATACTGACTGCAAGTAGTTTTACCGTTGTAGCCGTGGTGATGTAGGCCTACGGCGTGACTAGATTTCTAACATTCTGCCCTTCCTACGTGCCTGGGTGATTTTGTTTATGATGCAGTGGTGGTGGAAATGTATTATCACAGTGGAGCCTACCTATAGGTTTAGTCTTACCGGGGATGAATCTCGCTTGGTACCAGCTTCCGAGCGGCATCAGGATGTGGTGATACAGGTGCAGGTTTGTCACCTGATTATCTTTTTTACGAAGAACGAAGAAAACCTAGGAGGAACGAAGATTTAAATAAAACTCTAGCTTAACAAATGTAATATGGTAATCCTTTTGTACTAAAAGGTTGGTAACAGTTTGTATTTCTCATAAATGTCCTTATTATAGTTATTGGTGTAATTTTGAATTGGAGTTGGCTATATTTTGGTGTTGCAAATTTTGTCTGGGTGGTATATGGCTCTTATCGTGTTTATGTAATTCAAAGTTAATGTTCTATCACTCCCACTACGGTATGTATTTTTCACCTTCACCATTGACATGGGCCACAATTTATTACCCGGCATTGGACTGGGTAATAAATTTTTTATATAATATTTATTATTATTTATTTCGTCTACCTATAGTTAACACTATTAAAGACATAATAACATCAATTATAGAGAGAAAGAAGCCATTTTATATTGTATTGTATTGTATTTATTAGCCTCGTTTAGTTCATATACATTAAAAATATATAAAATACTAATAAATAACTAATAATATACTGGCTAGCGAGAAAGAAGAATGGCTGAAGAAGCCCCTCTCTGCACAGGGAAAAAAATATAATGTCTTATCTTCCATGTATTATTAATATTTAATGATCCTATTTCCTAATGAAATGGTTTAACTTTAGTGAGTCAACAATGACTTTGTATTTTGTGTGAAATAATTTCAATGTTTATCTTTCAGCATACAATACTTACAGTGTCAGCAAGTTCTACGATTTTGAAAAAGAAATAGAACCACGTGGCTCGAGCCATCTGTAATCAAAACAATGATATTGAATACACAAGTATTAATATTGCAATCAGATGTTTTGCCCTAGAGTAGCTTATCTATCCATTTCTCGATTTGGGTAGTCGAGAAAACACTCCTGTAGGTGGAACTGTTAATATTTAATACAATCCAGAAATTAAAAATTCAACCCGATCGGGGTTCGAACCCGAGTCTCCCATTTCTGGATTGTATTAAATATTATCTATCCATGTTCGAATGGCAGTTACATGCGTGCTCAGCTCACGCATAATGCGCGGGTCTCTGATTCAGGAGGTTATCGGTTCTTAACCCATCACCGGCAATCCGGACTGAAAGTTTTTCAACTTTTCCTTCATCAATACGGTTAATGCCAAAATAGATTGTCCCTGGTGCATTACATTGAGCGTATATTCGTCGCACATTCAACGGAACTCGATCGCTTGGAGCGTGTTATTTAGATTTCCTCAGTTCACATAACAATTGCGAAAAATGTGAATGTGTGAATAACACGCACCAAGCGCTCGAGTTTCGTTGAATGTGTGACGAATACTCTTAATTAGGCCTTTGAAATTTCCATTCATTTAGAGCACGGCATACACCAAATTAATATGCTTGTTGGGTGTTAGTGTTGTTAGCTTATACATTGCCACCAAATTATGTTCACCATCACATGAGCACCAGTCATCATCTCTTTTTTAATTACTTTTTTAATCTATTAGTAGTAGTTGTATAATTTTTATAAGCTGGTTTTAAGAGGTAAACGTAGGCATAGTAAGTTAGACATTTTATGACTGGAGCCTCATGGGCCCATGGCCCTTTTCTAACTTTCTATAGAGTTACATCTTAATTTTGTCATATTTAGTGCAACTTCTAAAATAGTAATAATATTAATATACAAGGTTTTAAGCATAAGCCCGCTTTGAGGACATGGTTATTGAATGCTAGAAATTGTCGTAAAAGCTTGCCCCTGCTGGGGATTGAACCCAGAACCTACGGCTTTACGTACCGATGCTCTACCAACTGAGCAGTCGGGGCAACCTAACAACAATTGCTATCATTTAATAATAATAATAATAATAATAACAATAATAATAATAATAATTGGGCCTCACCCCGCCTTGTGTATACCAGGACAAAAATGTACCTGAGAATGTTTGAACAATAAAGAACCACTATAATAATAATACGTAGCAAATCAATCATATAGATAATGCTGAGCAATTGCAAGAAGGTGATATATACTTGTTTCGATGCATATTTAACTTATAAGTAGAAAGCATTTACTAATAGACCAGTTCTTACTCTGAGTGCCTCGGGACTGGTTGAGTGGTCCAGTGGTTGACACCTCATGCTGTAGGTGGTGAGCCAGCCTCCCTGTAGCGTCTGAAAGATGGATTCACAACACTCAATGCACCGTAGATTAGCGCGTGAAGCGGTTCATGCAGGAACCATAGTACCACAGATAACAGAGTACTCTATTATCTGTGATAGTATTGTACCAGCCTTCAATCGTCTTGGCTACAAGTTCCACAGAAGCCAGGTGTAATACTGCTTGTTCACTCCCGTTTGGCTCAATGTGTGCTTTTTATATAAATATCTTAACTTCAAACTTTCCAGGAAGATAAAAGACCTCGTCTTGTAATGTGGAATTTGTAATATTTTATTCCTTTGTTTGCGTGCAGAAAATTTCACCGCTAACATTTATTTATTAAAATGCATATTAGGCCTACAACAGAGTACAAAATTAATAGTCCACAAGTGCAAATCATAGCATGGACAGACAACATACTTACACACATTAAAATATACAGTAAACATTCACAAAATAATAAATCTGTCTAAACATTATTTGAAATTAGCAATTTAAATATGAAAATGGGTATCAACATTATTAACAATGAAAATTAGTAACAAGAGATTATTATTGAAAGAAAAATGGGTATGCTGGAAGAGATGAATGGAAATAAGCTAGTGAGTAAATTATGACATTAATATTCTAAAGCTTGAGTGATCAGATCACAGATTTAAATTTAACAATGTTTTGAGAGTGAGAGATCAATGTCTGTTCCTTCATGTAAGATATTGTTGTAAGATATTAAATGCAATCTGTTCATGCATGAATTTTTATGAAGGTCAAGACGGCTGGCTCAAGTAATCTTAATTTATCTGAAAGGCCTCGTTTAAAGAATAGAAATTATGTATAGTTAGGGTACCACAGTATTTTATTTTTCATCTTTGCTACTCGCAGTGTAATTAGTGTGAGACAACAGAAGAACTATATACTCAGCGTACACAGGAAAGGTGCAGAGTTGGTGAAAGTAATGTTACACTTTGTACAGTTGTTTTATTTCCTTTGTGTCACCAATAAGCAGAGGCCTTATGTCCAAGTTGTATATTATGTAAAGTACTCACTTCGTTAATAAGCCAGATACAACCCATCACGTTCACGAGATTATAACCGATCAAAATGTACTTGAGCTCGAAGGCCTTTCGCTTTTTCATCAACTTCGGTCCGATATTATTACAAAAAATGAAATATATGCTGAGTATTGTCAGGAGCGGCGTAATTCCGTCCAGTAGAAACCAGCTGCTTGTTCGTTTATCTAGTGTACAGGAGACACATTATTAAGCCATGTTGGAGTGAAGATTATTGACACAATATTGGTGATGATAAAATAATTTTAGTCAAATGAATTAACAGGGGCTAATGAACAAGGGGCCATAAACAAGCAAGTTGTTAAAAGTCTTAGAAAAGTATTTAGTTTTGTAAAAATGTGAAGGGTTCTGAATTTGAAATCTCGAGCGAAATATGTATTAGGATTCGGGAGGTAACGGTCCGAAGCTTCCGCCAACCATCCTGTCTGAGAGGTTTTCTGGGGTTTTCTTCAGTCTTTGATGCAAATGCAATGGATTAAGTCCTCTTAAACAGACCTCAGACTTTCCATTTACAGTTAGTTAAAAAAGAGGAGTTAACCAAAAACGAAGTAGATTTTTGGAGTATGCCGTACTCAACTCACATTTCGGTAGCCCCATCTACAAAAGGGAGTTTTGCATTTTTCGGAGTTATTTAACTCTTAAAATTCAACCTCGGATATTTATTAGGAGTTACATTTTTACTCCTACAATGGGTTAAGGCTATTCGACCGCGTTTTTCTATTTTCCAAAATATGCTACCAAGTGAAAATATAGTGAATGGCTTTGAAACCTGGCTATTTTAGAAAATCAAAAATATTTTTTTCAAATTTTTCTGATCTGGTACACGGCCAATATAGCCACCTCAAAATAATTTACAACTTCAATTCGCCAAGGCACACCATTCAACGTAGGGTGTTGTGTTTTTGTGACATTCATTTTCAACTGTTTTTCTATGGAAAGACTGAGAGAAAAAATATTTATTTTAACAACTGTCTTTCCTGCGAATTTTTCGTTTGGCGGTATTTTTTACCGATTTGTACCGCCAAACAAAAAATTCGCAGGAAAGACAGTTGTTTAAAAAAATATTTTTTCTCTTGTCTTTCCATAGAAAAACAGTTGAAAATGAATGTCACAAAAACACAACACCCTACGTTGAATGGTGTGCCTTGGCGAATTGAAGTTGTAAATTATTTTGAGGTGGCTATATTGGCCGTGTACCGGATCAGAAAAATTTGAAAAAAATATTTTTGATTTTCTAAAATAGCCAGGTTTCAAAGCCATTCACTATATTTTCACTTGGTAGCATATTTTGGAAAATAGAAAAACGCGGTCGAATAGCCTTAAGAATATAGCTTACTCCTAAAATTAAATAACTGGATCCGAACCCAGGTTAGCATTGCACCCTGGGCAGGTTTCCCACAATAAATGTATCTTTATTTTTCCTGGGGAGCAATCATTATTCATTATTATCATTTTTTTTTAATAGTACAAGTTATAAACAAAACTATACTTACCACCGTTCGCCATCCCTTCATTGAAGTTCTGGATGACGCCGCGAAGGTAGGGTACAACTGGTGCCCACATCTTGACTGCAGGAGAGGCTCAAGATTGAAAGACCAATACCAGAGCGTGGGTATTTTATACAGGATTCGGATTCAATGCAAATAACAGTAACTCCTACGTAAGAATAACCGACTAATTTAAAGCTCACACAGTGACACCATGTTAAAAAAATCATTGTAGATTCAACAACCTGTTTCTTTTATAGTATCACACCATGGGATTTATTACGCCCGCCCAAGGACAGATCGACGCACGTCAGCAGTTGCACAATAGTTTTAATTCTTTATCCTGCTAATGTAAATCACAGGTGTGAGTGACTCACTTCGACATCCAAGGAGATGTGTTTTCAGGTAGACAGCGTAGCTAATCTAGGTTCGAATCCAGTTTACATCGCGGATATTACGTGTTCTATTATCGATATCAATAAAAAAAATGTATTGGCGTTAATTTTTAATTGTGTTGATATTCTTGTCTTTATTTGAGTAGGTACCCTATGCTTCAATGAAAACTATTGGGGGGGGGGGGGTTGTAAGGTAAAGCTAACAGGACACCCCTCCCTCCCCCACGTCACGAGAACGTTCAGAGTGACATTATTTAGTGAGTGCGAATATACCAGAAATGATTACCATTTTTGAAACAGTTAAAGAAAGGCTTGTTGTGAAATCCTGGCGTTTATAGCAAGATGCAAATAGTCTGCAATTTAATTAATATATCCGCTTCGTATTATTAATTACATATTTGATTTTCACTTAATTGACTTCGAAGACATCGACAAAGAATTAGATGATTTTCAAAGACAAGACCTACATATTATTTTCCATGCATATAGGTCGCTACAAATTTACATAGGTTAATTTGTCTTGGATATCACGCCAGTTGTCGGCTACAACTCGGGGGGGGGGGGCATAGTCTTTACGCCCCCAAAATACGTCAATAGGTTTTATTTAAACAAGGCCAATGCCATAGACTTCTAACCCCAAATACATATTCATGACTCCATGACAGTTTTCTACATAATTATTAGTTTTTAAAGTAGATCGGGTGATCTCGTACTCTAAGCCCACAATGAGAGCATCACGTGTAACTGACGTGAGGATCATGTGGTTCTCACTCCGGGCATTGACACACGATGCTGCCTCCTAGTGTCCTTGCCAAGGTGGTGATTAGTTTGAACTAATCTTTTGTTCGTAATGTGGAGCACTTTCCAGGCGCTAGGAAGGGGGGGGGGGTTGTTTGGGGGAATTTCCCCCCTTTTTACCGTTGACCCCCCACTTCAGAATCTAGAAATCGTCTTGCACGTAAAATACGCACAGAAACAAATTCCAATAACGAATTTTAAGTGATAAGACTATTAAAAGTGATTTAATACATTATACTAACTGATAATGACTGTTTTGCACGTCTGCAGTGTATTCTCCATTCCCTTGCCTTACCATTATACTCCTTAAGAGTAAGGACACAACAATTTCGACAATCCTGTTATGGTTGTACGTGACAATGATAAGCCTATGCATATTCAATGGTTGTAGCATGCATGGATCTATATCTTAACTATTCCAATTTTATTTATAGTTTTATAGTTTTTACTGGCTACAAAGGAAATACATTAATTTGGTATTGCATTCAGCCCCGATTTTGTTCTGGAACGCACCAAACACACTCTAAAAACTAAATTTTCAAAATTTTCGCCTGCGCGCTGAAGTTGGGGGGCTCCCACCCACAAACCCCATGTTTGACAGACAGATTTTTGTTCCCCCCACTCGAAAAAGGAGTTCCTACGCGCCTGCACTTTCTGTCCGTACGCATGCGCGTGTGTCACGACTCACGATAAAAACCGAACTTTCGATAGAATGCGTGTTTGTTGACATTGCCCTTCAACAGGGCAGGGCAGGGATGATACAGAAGGGGGGGGGGGTTCTCGCAAGTCTTCGTGTTGGCTTGGTTTATGAGAACAGTCTTGCTATCCACAAAATATGGTAAGTAGCGTGTTGTAGTGTTATAATTGTGTTATGCCAATACTTTGTGTTTCGTTAGTGCTCATCAGTCACTAAAAAAATATAACTTTATATGGAGGGGGGGGGGGGGGGCTGGCAATAAGGTACCCCCTTTCCCACACACACGCTTTCGGTCTCTGGCAACGACTGAGCACTAACGATGGGGTATATAGAGCACTATCAAGCACAAACGATTGCCATTTTTCTAAAATCGTAACTTTTAATGGGGGGGGGGGGAAGGGCGCTAGCAATAAGTTAACCCCCCCTCCCCACTTTCGATCTCGAATATCTCTGGCCGCGACTGAGCACTAGTGATGGGGTAGAGCACTATCAAACACAAACGATTGGCATCCGTATAGGTATTTTAAAAATTGTAATTTTTAATATGGGTCGGGGTGTGGGGGGCGCTTGCAATAAGTTAGCCCCCCTCCCCACACACTTTCGATCTGGAATATCTCTGGCAGCGAGTATGAACAACGTGAAGCAAGCTGACGTCATAGTCTGGGCGTGGTCACGTGGTTGCTAATGCTACGTCACATGTCAGGGGCCTACGTGAACGAGCGACGTGACACCTCGCCCCCAGTTGCTCACCAGACCTTCACGAGAGAACATCCAACAAGGTAAGGCTGCTGCCTTTTTCTCTGCCACGCCTCGTGGCTGCATTACTCTCTTGTTTCATACAGAACTAATTGTCACATAAATCCATATTCCATGATCACTAAATCAATATCACGTAGCTGTGTAGGAATCGTTGGTTGGTTGGTGTATATTTTCTTGTTTCAAGTAGATCGACTTTAGCCGTTGGAAGAAATTTCAGATTGTACAGAGGTCGGCATTTGAATTACATTCAACCTTACCAGTGATATTATTACCCTAATAGCACGAATATAATAGTACATGAGCGAGTTCCCTTGCGAATTAATATCATTCAAAACTTATTTAGTTTTTTAGTATTTGTTTATTTTCGGCTAAGTAGTGTGCTCTACCGTGGCCCCACCTAGGCTAATTATTGGTTTGGTGGAGTAGTAAAAACCTCCTATGTCGTTTGTTGTGTAGTTTCCGTGACCCATTCCATCGCGGTGTGTGTACATTGTATGTAGATTGTCGGGGACACTGTAGTAGTTGTGGGGAAGGGTCATGCCAAGGTCGTGTTTGCGTGCGTCTCTTGGGGGTCAAGTCTGGGACGATACGGCGGTCTATTCTGATTCTCTAGGTTTATTTGATCAACTTTGATCTATTATATTTGCCGACCTCTGTGACACGAAAATGTAGAGAAATGTCTATCCCTGAAATGTTTTATCGTTCAGCCTCATTGTATGTTAAACGACCATACAGCAATAAAAGTTCTCTTAGTTACCTTGTTTTGTAATCATTACTGTAACAGTGTGTACGTTGAAACATCTAGTTGTAAAATAAAGTACTAATTGAAATCTGTCCTGAGCAATACGCAATTTGCTTCTGTAGTTATTAGTGGTGTCTCACTCAACACCACGCTTGAATTTGCCCGCGCTTTAACCACTGACCTCTAAACTTTGAGATCAGTGGATTAAAAAAATGTTAACAGCATAAAAGGCGGTGGGGCACCTCGCACAGCTGTTGCTCGTAGCACGTGTTGCTTGGCGTGGTTAGCAAGACAGGTAGGCCCAAAGATACTAGCCGGCTAGTATTAATGCCTAGCCTAGGTGTAGGCTTAGTCCAAAGTCCAATGACTTGATTGCACATTTTTCTCAATACCTTGTAGGGCCTACTTGACTCACTATGGGCCTTCATCAGTGAATTGAAAAGTTAAACCTTTGGCCTAGGGCACTTTGGGCAGTGTATCTGACGTTTTGCCCCATACATCATTGCCAAAGCTTTAATTCTTCGTAGGTTAATAGTCCAGGTTTCTAGGACCCATGACTGAAGTATTAATGCTACCAGAGCTTGACACATTTTTCTCATACTTGTAGGCATACTTGACTCACTATGACCTTTTGGCCTTTAAGGCTGCCTAGTTTTCGAAGTGGGCTGGTATAATCGAATGCGTTTTTAACCCAAATTACTTTCCAAGTTAATTCTTTGTAGTACTTGGTAGGTAGGCTTATCATGGCCATCCTGTATTGAACCATGCTTCTCTTAGCCCCAGGCCTAACTTTGTCTAGTGTTTTCCCTCACTTCTAGGTAGTGGAAAACTCCCAAAGCTCCGACATATTCC
Organism: Sweltsa coloradensis; assembly: GCA_024449915.1. NCBI lineage: Eukaryota > Metazoa > Arthropoda > Insecta > Plecoptera > Chloroperlidae > Sweltsa > Sweltsa coloradensis. The sequence continues at coordinate 913,621 of JAMZAV010000082.1, forward strand.
CCTTTCAAATTCCTCTAGTTACCCTTAATCCATGTTCCTTATTGCATCAATCCTCATCTTCACTACTTGATTAATGCTCTTCACATTAACTTTCTCCTTCTTCCATGTCTTGAGCCTTTCAAGTTGTCGTGACCCTTAGTTTTGCGACAAGCCCTTTAACTCTCATTTCTCCCACACCCTTCTTTGCCCGACCTTTCCACTCAACCAAGGCCCTTCTGGCTAGTAATAGTCCTTACTTGTCCTCTATTTTGCTTTCCCATACCGCTGCCCTATACTCCATAGTGGGCCTAACTAGAGTTTTATAGGCCTGCACCCTGACTTCTTTACCAGCCCCCTTAAGAGTCCTCATAACAAAATTTAGACACCGGAATCCTTTTTTATCCCTGACTTTACATGGTCATTCCATTTGAGCTGAATCCATTGGATCCAAATGCCCAGATATTTAATGAGTTCTCCTCTTTCCAATATTTTCCCTTGAGTACTCCTCTCCCTTCTCACCATTACCTAGTGAATCGGATCCACTTGCATTTACCTAGGTTTAGACTCGTGCAGTTCCTCATCACCCATATTCCCAGGAGTTCCATATCTTCCCTCAGTTTCCCTACATCATTGCTATTCCTTATTACCGGTACCCTGTAAATTACGCAGTCATCCATAAAGAGTCATACTCCAGCCTCATTCCTTCCGCTATGTCATGGTAGGCCTAGGCCTAGTTGGGCTAGGCAACACATTTTCATTTCAGTCGAGTCGAGATCTAGACAAAAAAAACAAACAAGGTGCATGGGTTCGAATCCCATAAATCATCTTCCTCATGCATTAGAACCTAGGCCTAGGGCCTATATACCCAGATATTCTTCAGAAACAGTGTAGCTAGGCTAGGGATGACTTTTGGTTCATTTAGTGAAAACCACCCTCCCTCCCCAAACCATGCACCCACTCTGCTCCTATGGGTAGCCTATATATAGCTTACGTTCTTCTATGTTTTTTCCATAGGAAACAGCACTGCTGACAACCGGACCAGCTGCTAGGGTTCATGAAGTCGACCCTTGTATCAGGCGTGGGCGACATGTCGGTGATCAGAGTTGACGGCCAGGCTACTCTTACCGGAGTCTTCAACTTTTCCTCGCTCAGCATCGGCATTGGAATCGTCGGTGAGTAACTGCTTTCCTATTAAAAACTATGGAGGGGGACTGCACTGGTGGATGAAGATCGGCCATCTACTGAAAACTCTTCTTGTGAGACAATTGTGAATAGGCCTACTATTGTTTCTGACGTTTGGTATAGTAGTCCACTTTCCCGCCGCCATGCTCAACCCACGTTGGCCTCTCATCTTATGATCATAATATCTCAATTATGTGCATTTGATTTCAAAAAACTTAATGGATTCCATAACATTAGACCGGGTCTAATTTGCAGTGTTATAAAATAAATAAATAATACATTTTATTTAGAGTCTACCCACTCAGTTAAATAACTGATTTTCAGTGGGGGACTTTAAATCAAAGCGACCAAGCCAACCCTGCAGGACCACACGTGAACCCCGCGATATTGATCGAGTGGTATGGAGTCGACACCCGATCAACGCAATCACAAGGCCGATTAGATCTAATATTTCTTAATTATTAGCTACAAAATTATTTTGATAGCAGACGGTAGCAGTTTAATGTAGTAAAGTAGAGAGTACAAGTAATACAGATTAGCGAAACACACCCTTTGCAAGGCCCAATCATGCACAAACCCCGATGAGGATAAAACTAATTAATTTCTAGAAAAATACATTAAGATAACAACGCAAAATCAGACAGAAAACTCTGAAAATTATTACTGTATAAATTTATTTAGCTTAACATGTTACTTTTTTGAGTAGCGAGGACGGTAGCGCGATACGTTTAAATGTAGTAAAGTAGAGAGTAGCAAGCTACTATTAACAGGTAGTTGTAGCGTAAAATCGATGCTACTCTCATTTTTGCAATAGCCCTAATGCAATTAAACTATTACTGTTGCAAAAATCAATCATAATTAGGCGGAGGCCTAATAATACATGTACCATACTCGTAAATTCTTTTCCCATACTGCCCAGTGCCCATACTTATCGCCGGCCAGCTGGAGTTCGATCGAACGCGCATCTTTAGATCTGGCGTTTACGAGATGTATTTTCTCATCCATGTCTAGGCTATCGCACGGGCGGCGGGCGCTTCTCGCTGAAGTACAGACAGACATAAGGCTGATACAAAAGTGCGTGCGTGGCTGGTAAAAACGCATCTTTCGTAGCAAAAGTTCATTTGTTAACCAATTTTTGTACGGAATAGACAGGGAAAACATATTACATAGGCTGCTGGGCTCGCCCTGCGAATACAGGCGTGTTCTTTGCTTGACCTTGAGAGTCGTGCGTTGAGTCACTTAGGCCTACATTGTGCAGAATGTTATCGTGAAGGGCACTCCATACGTAGATGTGATCTGATATGCATTCTTTTCTCATCACACCTGGACACACGGCATTAGGAAACAATGTTGCAGGCCAAGCATCTATGGCTGGTCATTCTTTCAACCTCCTACATTGGCCAGTGGCAGTTTTATTGAAGCATAAGTTGAATATTGTAATTGCTTTATTGCAACAGGCCAGGGCCGACGCCCTAATGAACATAATAGTGTGTGTACATTTTACCCAGTCTATCCTGTCTTCTCCTATCTTCAAGTTTCTCCCACCCCACCCTAAGTCTTTTACCAACCCTCCCACACTCTCATGTGTATTATCCTCCCCTTATTACTTAGGCTACCCTTTTCATCAACCACTTCCCTCCATGTCCTTCTTACTAGTAGGACCATAGATATCTTGACACCTATAGTAGGCTAGATACGCAGTCTCCAATACCTCCGCACAGGCGCAAGTGTACCAAATTGAAGCGTCAATCTCACCCATTCAAGATGGCGGTTTGGCGTTTTAATTTATGCTTTTTTAATGCAATAAAGTATTTTACTGGATTGTTTGATATGGTTTTAGCTTGTGCAGCATGGTATTGAACAAACAGAAACAATGCAAAGTTATTGCATAAGGGAATTTAGTAATCATTTGGTGTTAAAGTCTAATATGCTCACACGTCAAACTGGCGACCATCTTTAAAAATATTTTTCGATTAATCGCTCCCATCTAATTAACATGCAAACTCACCCATTCAAGATGGCTTCCCATTGTCCCGGAAGTGGACCGCTGACTACTGCTAGTCTAGCCAATTATATGGGATGTCTATGAGTAGGACTCTCTTGGCATAATTTGTGCTAGACCATAATTTGTGTGGCTCGTTGGTCTTGTGATTAGCGTATCTGCTTCCAATGTAGAAGGTCCAGGGTTCGATTCCCGCCAAAGTCAGAAGTTTTTTATGTTCTGATTTGGACTTAAATCTATCGCTATCAGTTCTTGTCTTAGGAGTTTGTAAACGGTGACTTTGGAGCCGTCCTAGCAACGAAGCACAATAAATTCATAGTTGTTCTGAATCGGCCTTGTTGATTCTGGCGTTGATCCGCGGGTGTTCGCACTGTCCATACCACTGATTGCTATATTTCCGATTAAAAATATCGATCTTTGGTTGCATGGTTATCGCTGTCGATTGCGTCAGGGCCTACAGGGTTTGGCTTGGTCGCTTTGATTTACTGTCCCCCACTGAAAATCAGTTATATAACTTGAGTGGGTAGACTCTACATTTATTTATTTTAAAACAAAATTTTACTCTAGTTTGTGGTAAAAAAAAACACGAAAGTAGCTGTAAAGTAGCGTCACTACTGTTGTAAAGTAGCTGCACAAGTAGCAAGCTACTTAAGAATGAAAGTAGCTTAAAAAGTAGCTAAGCTACTTTCAAAGGACATGTAGCTGTAGCTGTGGCAGTGCTATTTTTAAAAGCAGCTTTAACAACACTGCTAATTTCTCAACTTATTCTGGTGTTTTGTTTATTTTCAGATCCCTTGCGGTAGAAGCCCCGTCCACTGACCCTGGCTGGCCACCTGAGCTACGTTGTTGCGGTCTACTCAAGAATTAGCTTACCGGTACCTCAAGGTGTACGATTGGCACAAGCTGTTTTCAACCAAACCACTTCACATTTATCATGGTGAGTTTTAACTTAGCCCTACATTAATATATGTTTATTGCTTTGTGCAAAAATGTTCATTGATTAGTGATTACCTATTTTGAAAATGATAAAATGGGTAGGCCCACTTTTATTTCATTTTGTGTTCAATGTTTTCCTAAGTAAATCAGTTTTATAACTGAATGTAGGATAGACGTTCAGTTAATAAAAACTAGTAGGCCTAATCGTCAAGTCATCCAAACGTCACACGCTCTCATATTGGTGGGCACAGCTTCCAGATTAAACATTTGTTTTAAAGAAACCTTTTGCCTTCCATTGTTACATCTAACGTGTTACAAGATAAAAAGTTACTTATTCTCTCGTTCCGTTTATTTTCAGACCAGTTTGTGGTTGAAGCTCCGCCCACATGACGCTGACTTCTGTACACTCCTTGACTAAGCGATGTTGCTGCAGCCTACTCTAAAACCAGCTTACCTCAAGGTGTAGGCCTACTATTGGCACAAGCTGTCATCTCTTCCCATTAATTAACCATGGTGAGTTTTAATACCTAACTTCATTAATATTATTTTTTAATGATAGGCCTAAATTTTATTAAATTGTAGGCCTAATACTACTTGCAACTCGCATTTTAGAAAATAAATTTTACAAATGATTTCCAAGGAGATATTTGCCTTAATAAATACAGTTGCAACTCTTGGAGCTCCAAATAAAGTAAAAGTGCACTTGATTCAAATCAAATCAATAATTTGTATTTGAAAAATAATTTTACCTGTTTAGCTTGAGCTACAAATCTTATTTTCCTTGTCATTCTTTTTGTTTTCAGACCCAGTTCTACTTGCTGCCCTTGTACCGCCTGACCAACAAGTCTTCCCTGGGACCCTGCCCACCGGAGACGTCAACTCAACAACCAGTTCTGTTTGGTAGCTGCTCTGGTAAGTTTTATTTCATATCTTAATTTCAAGCTTGAGGTGGTTACTAGGGCTGTGCGAGTACTCGAAATGTTGAGTTTTCTTTTGTATTCGCAAGTCGTGCAAGTTTATTTGAGATTCGAGTTATATCGAGTCAAGTTTTAGGCCTAGACGTACGCATCGTGAATTCAAAATGTGCTACTCGCACACCCCTAGTCGTTACGTCGAGTCAATTGAATTGAAATTGATTTCAATGTAGCCCCATCTAGTATATTACAGGTTGGCTGGACTTGTCAGTTTTATCACAAAGATAGCTTTACTGGCAGATGTGAAAACACGCATTCACATAAACAACCCATTTGTTTGACATCTGCAGTGCCTTCAAGGTGGTCAGCAGTATACCTTACATTACATCACTAGGTCTATGTCATCTGCGCTTGTTAACTACAATTTGTAACCGTGTGGTCAACATGACCACATACTTAGATATGACATTTAACTTCCAAATTAGTGAAATTACATACCGGTATTCAATTTCAAAGCTCTTTTCAAGTGGACAATTTGGCAACGATTTCTATAAATTGTCCATATATTTCTAGAGTTAGCCTATTACTTTAAAATACAATACACAATTTAGGATTTTTGTTTGTTAGTGTCCAATCTTTTACAACATTTTCATCTGATACGGATGGTGGTAATGTAGGGACAAGCAGAATGTACTTTTTCATCGGTGACAGTAATTTGAGAGGAGTCGTTAAGGCTGGCGCGTAGACGAGTTTAGGCGCTTAGCTTTCTGTTTTTTTTCTGGGTAAACGGTTTATAACACCGTTATCAAATTCCACACTAACTTTGATAAAGAATAAATCGATGTTATCCAGTACACTGTACGCGTATTCGTAAATCAATTAATTGATTTTGAATTAGTGAAATCACAGAAATTTACTCAATTTTGGTCAACTTTGGGAATTTATTCCAAGTGTACAGATTTTTTTACTCAAATTAGCATATTTGATAGGTATCAACGTTTAAATCAATGTGAATGCGCACTCGCAGGCTCATTTGGTTTTATCGCAACATAAACAGTTTGGTGGGACATTCCAGAATCGAAATAGGTACCGGTACATATTTTGGATTTCACATTTTATCACATTTTGGGCTTATGTCTTGCAATGGATCTTCAAGGCTTATTTTTTGCAACCAAGTGCGGATATCAATATAAAAATACTTTATTAACATTCATGCTTAATTTGGTAATTACCAACCGTTCAGCAGAAATCAGCAACACCCGAGTGCATGGCATTTGAGTTGGGCCAAGCTCAGCGTCCCCTCTTAATTAATTCTTAACCATTTAACCATACCCGACACTCTCATAGGCCTACCCTCCTATACCTACCTAGCCATCTCCAGATGACTCCAAGCTCTCCCCACTCTTCGTGTTCCCTAGGGATCCTGTACAACTTCTCCAATCTGCTTGTTCTGCCCTCAGCTTATCTAAGCCTAGTTCCACTACCATTCCTAGTCATGGGCTCTTGCAATTGGGACGCAAGTCCAAAGCATATTGCACTAAAGGATGTGGGTTCGAGTCCTGCATATGGCATGGGTTTTGTAATGTCCTTCACCCTCATCTATCACCACTTGTCTCGAATAGCAGTATTGCAATGATAGAGATGTAATCAATCTCTACCATACCTAACACTCCCCTCCCCATTCTATATACGTAGCCATCTCCGGGTGACTCCAAGCTCTCCCCACCCTTCAGGTTCCCTAGGGATCCTGTAAAACTTCACCAATTTGTCCCTGTTCCTCCCATCCTCCAGCTTAGCCCAACTAACTACCTAGACACATTGTATTAGGAATGACTTCAGGTTCAAAAATTCGGAACCGGTTTGTGCAAAGCAGGATCCAGTTAGGAACCGGTTCTTCCATAGGCACTATTTTATTAATACTTCTAGAAAAACACCAAAGCGTCCGTTTAGACGAATGAGTCAGTCTATGTTGTTGAGTAACCCAGTGTGAAACATGCTGCCTGATCCTAAGCTGTACTAGACTGTATATGGGCCTTTCCTCCCTAGCCTATCATAGGCTAGAGTGGCACATTATGGCGTTACAGTTGACGCGCCCTTATAACAAATAAACTCGAAACCCTATCATTTATCCGAGGAAACAAGGAACACTATGACGCTCTGGTGCGAGAGTGAGAAACTAGAGAAAAGAGGTGGTGGCGTACCACCCACCTGTATAGGAAAATGCATGATGAATCGGTCGGTCTACGAAAATACTAGGGATGACATCGGGTACCCGACTCCTACCCAACTCCTGTCGGAGTCGACACATTTTCAAGGAGTCGGGGGAATTTTTTTTTTATGATAAATTGAATGAGATTGCACTTGTTGTCTCGTTAGTCGTTATCTTATCTCAAAACGTAAACATAACAAATCAGCGAGAGTCTTGGCCGAGCCAAGAGACAAGCAAGCTAGTGAACGTAGCGGGGGGACAGCGTTGTGCAACCCCACTGAAAATCAGTTATATAACTGAGTGGGTAGACTCCAAATACAATTTATTTATTTATTATTTATTTAACTAGAGTAGTGGGCTAAAAATAACTTTTGCATAAAAATATTCAAAAAATAAATAAAAAATTAATTGCGGATCGGGGAGTCGACTCCTGCCCGGTTCCCAAGGCTCCGGAGTCGACTCCAATATTTACTACCCGATGTCATCACTAGAAAATACAAAGACATAGGTATTATGATTGAATATTTAATTCACCAAATGGCAAAATTGCAATTTAGGAAGCAATAAAATACAGTAACCAAATAGATTCCATCCATTCAACCATTTACTCACACAAAACTACCTACCTGAAAGGTATTATCTAAACTTGACTTTTGGGTCTCGGCAGTGAATGTTGATCGGTCATTGAATGAAGTGTATATTTGGGACATTATTTTATCTAGCCGATTACACTACCGATTAATGTATGTGTTCGTTTGTAAGCAGATTACATCAGATGTTTGAAAAATGGAATCAACTTTATTGCCCTTCGTTTTGCACATTTAAATGCCTATATTCAATATTGTCAGCCATTCATGTGAGACTTTTAGACCTAGATTTGCTTTGGTGCGATGTCAAGATAGACCTACATGACGTGTTGATTATTTCGAGGAGGCTCTTAGAAGCTCGAATGGGTGTGATAACATTAATGCTACAATGATAAGTATAGCCTACCCGCCTACATACGAAATTAAGTCTGGCCAGAATATTATTATTTTAGCTAGAGTTTTGCACGTCAGGTAGGCACAACTTGGCCGTATAAGCGGGGTCAACATGCCTAGACACAATTATTGATCGTTTCGGGTTACAGACTGATTAACTATTTTTTTAAATATATTTAAGTAACAAAAAATTATTAGTTTTCTTCTAGCCCTTGCTTTTAATGAGTCATTTGACACCAAGGGATGGTTGAAACATGGTCATGTAGGCCCAAGCTAGGCGGCCGTCATTTTCCACGCTGTTATCTCAGATTATCAGTTATCACAGCACTAGGCCATTAACATATTGTCAAATTACTAGTGCACGCTCGCTTTAGCATACGGCACTGCAAGGTTATAAAAAAATAAAAATAAAAATTTCTGTAACAATACCACTGTTGTTTAATTAAATCCACACATTTGCAGCCTATTTTTCAATTTATTATTTCTTATAGATATAAATCGCAATGGATCTAGCCGATTTTGCTACCAGTTCTCAGTTAACTCGTACCGGATGTCTTTTCGGTGCAATCTATTCAGCGATTCCGCTGATTTTCATAGTACACACACACAGAATGACCGAACTGCCGTTTGATTTGAATTGTAGATTACGTTCGCTGCGCTCACTCGTCTAAATATTTTCATTATGCATGTTTTGAAATTCACGGTCCGAGCGTGAGTGTAGGCCTGGCATTTGAAATGCGCATATGTTGTTATCGAGAGGTCGAACTTGCTATTCCAAGCGATATATTTTCGGCTTGTTGATAGTACCAACCCAAACAGACTGTACAACGATGACTTCAAAATGGCGGACTACCTCATATTTGTTATTACGCACGTAAGATCACAAGAAAATTATAATGTTTATTTGTTATTATATTTATTTTGGAAACTTATCAAAGAAACAACAAAGCTTGGTTTCACTAATATAGTAATGCTTTTCAAGCGACTGTAATTATAATGAAATGGTAATATTTTGCATCAAGTAAAGTCACTTGACATCTAGGTTGGTTAGGCCTAGGCCTCGACGAGTATTTTTGCAGCGTTAAAGACAGCAGGAAGCTCATTAACATTTATTTTGATGCATTATATTCAGCTGCAAACGATAATAGTGACATCGAAGCCAAGTTTTCATGGATTCTTGGAAAACATGTTGTTTTGTGACGTCCAGTAGGGGTAGTCTAGTCGGCCTACAGGCGGTGCAAGCAATGATGTACAGACAAACAGCGTTATTAAAAAATGGAACCGAATTTATAAAAATTAGAACCGATCGGAAGAGAACCAGTTTCCGGGTATCCGAAGTCATCGCTACATTGTATAGGCCTACATTGTCTAGTAAGGTCTTGTAAGGGTTGTGCAAGACATGTCGAGTTTTTTCGTTTTTGTTTGTGTTGAAGAGCAAAAGCAATTTTCAAATTATTATTTCTTGTGAGTTTAAATCGCTACGATGACACAATTATAGAACATGATGAAAATGTAACAGCACCCACAAAACTATTCGAAGATTTTTTAAAAATTTCAGCGCAATCTGTTCAGTGGTTCTGCCATTTTTTATTTAACTATTAAGACTGTTTGCCAAGCTCGGGCCAACTTTTTTACAATGTTAAATGTCCATTTAAAAAAACGCTCTTTGTCAAATCCAGCTAATTTCATATACAGAATGTACCACTTTTTGACCTTTAATTTTCATCCAAAAATCTGTATTTTTGGGAGACTGTTCACAAAGGATGAGCGGGTGTCTCTATCAAAGCCGATTTTGGAATTTCAAATAATTGTCTCTTACACAAAATTGGGAAATTAGTCAAATTACTACAAATTAACTGTTTGGTGTCATATTTACGGTCAGTTAACCCATCCGCACCAGCGCCCCAAAACGCTAGCGCGCCCACGGAAACGCGCACTTTTGCCCTCTGCACATCGAAGTTGCAGCGTAGTACAGTAAGAACAACGTAATCAACATCATCACTGTCACTATCACTTATTATTACCGAAGCATTATTTCATGGCCTAGGTCTGTTCACAACTAACAATACAAGAATTTGTAGGGCTACGAGTACGACCCTCGCGATCGTGATCACGCCCATTCCTAACCTCAATGTTACTCCCACGCACACCAACGCACATTTCTTCTTTGCTGTCACTTTCACTTACTATATCTGCACCGCTTCTACGCATACGATTAAAATCACAACCTTCACCATCACTATCACTGAAATCTGATCCAAGAACATCCAAAAATTGACTATTTAGGATTGTTTTTGCCGAGAACGACACTTTGGTTGATCCGAATCTGCCATTATTGACAGTAGACAGACGCGTAAGTTTCACGTCGATAACAAAGTCGATTGTAGCTTCAAGTTTTTGCCGTAAGAGTACCAAAGAACACAACTAGAGGTCACTTCATGCTTGACGCGGGAAATACAACAAAAAGTACAATTTATTATTATTATTATTATTATTTATTTGCCTTTGAATATGTACAAAACAAAGACAGCAGCCAGAAGAGGGCTTGAAGCCAAAACACATGTGTGTGTCCGACTGCCTTACTACAAACATACCAACATAAATAAAAATAACTAACAATACATACAATGAAATATTTACAAAATAATGCAATTGACACGCACGCGCACACACTCACACGCACACACACACACACACACTCACATTCACACTCACACTAAACACTCACACTCACACTCACACACACTCACACTTGCACAAACAAGTTAATTTCAGTTGACACGTGGAGGAATATATGTTCGAATTTTGTTCAGTGAATTGGTTTGATGATAATGTTTTACTTTTAAGGGATGTTGGCAATCTGTTCCATTCATTGGCCGCTCTGCTGTAGAATGATTTCTGGTAAGCTGCAGTGCGTGCGAGGGGGTGGCTGTAAGTAGGTTACTTGGCTACGATGCTGGAGGCGTATGCGCAAGCGTTGTAGGGGGTCAAGGTCAACCGATCCATCACCGATCATCATCATCATTGGCCGATAGGAGCTGATACTACTGCAGTTTGAATGGAAGCGCGTGTAAATGCGGACCAGTCCGCTTATGGCTTCCGTGGCCAGGCTATGATTCGCGGACTAGTCCGCTTACGGGTGCAGATGGGTTAATAAGAAAAGTGATCAGTGTTTGGAAAATGTGCCTTGATACCAACTATTTCACATTCTTAGGTGGTCTTACATTTTGGTACAAACCACAACCCGATAAGACAAATGATACAGCTTACAAGTGATCCTGAATTTACCTTTGCGTTCTGCGTCAAAGCCTGGTTTTCTCGAGCTTAGTCGACGGTCTTAAGACCTGGTTTTTATTACGAGCATTTTACGCAGGTAGGACGAAAAGGCGGTTAATTTTTGCGATTAAAATGCACCTAGTTGCAAAACTATTAGAATTTCAACTCACATCACAACTCTTTGAGTTACTCAAGTAAGGTTGATACGCTCATTCATGTTGACGACAACAAGTCAAGTCCGCATGCCTTTTAGAATGCGTGTGCAGGTGTTTAGGTTAGAAAAGACTACCTTACGACGGTATTTGTATGCACATTAAAGCGCAAGTGAGTAACCCTCGTTCAACCCAAGTTGATTTAACTCCGGTAATAAAAACCCGGTATTACAGACGGTCATAATAACGAGGAAGATTGAGTGGTAAGACTTTTGTTGCACTTCCTCGTCTAATTAGTTCAAAAATACAAAATTTCATAAAGTCCCCCCTCCTCTCGGCCATGAAGTCAAGCTAACTCAATGGATTAGGCCTTATCATTTCTTTACCTGCTTCCTTTATCACAAAGTTGTTAAAAATTAAGTCTTTGACGAAGTTTCTTTATATCACATCGTGAAATGTGTAGTTTTGAACTTTCTACTCGGACAGTTGAATGTTATCTCACAAGCATAGATTTTCTCTTAAAGAGAACCTTGATTCCCCCTGTCCCCCCTCCCCATTTTCGTCCCTTCTCTATACCTTCCTGCGACAATTGGGAAATTCCCATATTTTAATTTTTTAAAGTTGGCAACCCTACTGCAAGGCAGCGCTAAAGTAGAGCACAGGCGGCCATGCTGAATACGATCAGTTGGTGGATATTAAAATTGTTTTCAACCTTATGCTACTACAACTGAAAATCAAATTGTGAAATACAATCGATTTTGAATACAGATCAATCGCTTCGCTCCCTCGTCTACAACGCAAGTCAAACGGCACAAGATCTGTTGTTTTGTGAGTGAGTGAGTGACTTGGCTGCAGAACGGCCGAACAGGCGCTGAAATTTCAAACAGACATCCGGTACAAGTATTTAGCATGCAGTTAACATTTTGAGCAAAATCCGTTACGATTTAAAGTTAAACTCACAATAAATAATAAATTGAAAATAGGCTGAGAATGTTGCATACAATTTAACGACTATGTTTCTTGTTTTCGAAAAAATTGTTTTTAACAAATTATGTTTGCATGCAGTGACCAAGGTGTATCGAATCTTGCAAGCTCAAGCTCAAGGTTACCTAAAATTCCGCTCCGAGATTGAGTAAACCTTGCAATCATTACTAGTATTTTGTACTGGCTATGTTGTCCATAGTATTGTATGCATATCAAAACGGGTTCTATAATAACTTTCCAGAAATAATAAAACCATCCAGAAATAAAAAATCTATCCCGACCGTTAGAACCCGCGGGTCTCCCAACATTCCGGGTATAAAGGCGCCTTAGCCAACTTGACTAGGTTCACGCAGAAGTCGTTGTTAGACAAGTGAGCGAGTCATGTGTTGAGTACCCGGGAACATTTGCATTTAAACGTACTATAATGTAAAAATGATGGGTTTTGAGTTTGTAAGGAATAAGTGCACATCAACTGTTAGGCCATAATGCACCACTCTAACCTAGCTAGGGAGGAAAGACCCGTGCATGAGCCAGCCAGGGGGGGGGGGGAATGGAATGTTACCGGGTACTGAACACATGACTTGCTCACTCGTCTAGAATGAGAATGGCGATTTCCTAGTTAAATTGTAACACTTATGATACAACTGAAAAATTGTGGGTAAACAGCAAATAATTATTAAAATTTCAAAATAAAAGTTACAGGCCTATGACTTTATCTATTTAAAAAAAATATCAATACTTGAGTAAGGCAGGAGTTGGGAACCTGCGGCTCGTGAGTGGGTCTAACCTGGCTCTTTAGTTTTGTTCATATGTCTCTAAAATCCAAAGTCAACTAAGTCAACCTTCAGCTGTCAACATGAGCGACGTAAAGAAACATGAAACATATGAGGAAAGTTGTTTGTATTACAGTGATAGGACTGAAAAATTTGGTGTTATTGTTGAATGTAGTGGTTTTCCACTTAGTTAGACAAGCGAACAAAGTCTTACAATTAGATAAACGGCGCTTATTCTGTGATGTGTGTGTGTGTGTGTTTGCCAAAAATCAGCCGAATCGCTGAACCTATTGTGCTGAAATTTTGAGCAGGCATCCAGTATGAGTTTACTCAGAACTGCTAACAAAATGAGCTAAATCGGTTGCGATTTAAACCTACAAGAAATATTAAATTGAAAAATAATATGCAAATGTGTAGGATTTAATTTAACGACAATGGTTTTGTTCTTGGAGAAATCTTTTTTTATTTTTTATTTGTCAGGCTGTGAAGGCATGCAGTGTCCAAGGTGTATCGAATCTTACATGCTCAAGGTTCCCCTAATTCTGCTGGGAGATTGAGTAAACCTTGCAATCTTTACTCGTATTTTGTGCTGGCTATGTTTTCCATAGTATTGTTTGCATTTTAAAACATGTTCTTTACTTTTTAAAATACAATACAGATATTAATCTCTTTCCCGACAAGGGGTTTGAACCCAGGTCTTCAACATTTCGGGTATAAAGGCGCCTTAGCCAACTAGACTAGGAAAATGACAGTCGTTGTTAGACGAGTGAGCGAGTCATGAATTGAGTACTAGGGAACATTTGATTTTAAGTTGATAGGCCTAGATATTATATATTATAGATATAAATTATGGGGTTTTGAGTTTAGTTGGTATAGGCCTAATCAGCCACCTTTACTATTCACAATAACCGCTCTCTGAAAGCCCCCCCTGCAAGCCACTTGGTCTCTTTGGGGGCTAATACTAAAATTTGTAATATGTATTTGAATTTCTTAAATAAAATACATAAACACTGTACTGAGAAGGGCACGTTACTGTAAGACCATAATGCACCACTCAAGCATATGATAGGCTAGGGAGGAAAGACTCATGCTAGATCCAGCCTTAGGTAGGGGGATGAAAGGGAATTTACCAGGTACTGAACACATGGCTCACTCACTCGTTTAACAATGACTTTGTGGTGTTTTCCTAGTGTGTGAAGTTTACTTCCAATAAAAAAGTAACTGAGTGACATTTTTTGAAGTCTTAAAACAGTTTTCCCATGGAATATGTACACGTGTTTTAAAGCATTAATTGAATTAACAATAATCAGGTATAAAGTTAAAACTATCCACATACAGACCACATTTTCTGATTATGTATCAAAAATTCAACCAGTTTAAAATTTAAAACTTGCATTGTCCTACTATGGCTTCAACTAGCAAGTTCACTTTCAAATTTTCTATAAAATTGGCTTCCAAGTCAAAAGGACTGACCCGACCCATGATCTAAGGTAATATTGGACTTTGTGCTAATCACACACCTCTAGTACAAAGCATCCCTGTTACCCCTAGTATATCCATTCTTCGCTCCCTTTTGGGGCATGCCCCACACTTGCGAACCACAGATGTATGGTATCAGTTTTCTATAAATAACTAGGGCATGTTTTTGTTACAATCAATTACAATTCTTCCACACTGTGAGATGTTTATGTCTATGAGAGGTCTATGTAACCAAGAGAAGAGGGAAGAAAAACATGAGCCGATAATCTACAAAGAAGAACTCACCGAAGATGAGGATAAAGCAGAGAGGCATTCTGTCAGTACGGTACTATATGTCATTACAAACAAGACCAATAAACAATACTTGTGTAAAAGTAGAGCAACCAAAGTATGTAGGCCTACATGATATCAAGGACCCTTATGCACAATTTAATATCCATGAATTGGGACAAACATTAAGAAAAAAAACAAAAAAAAAACAAGGAAGTCACCAGGAGTTGGCCTAATCTACCCCAAATTCGTGAAAAACCTAGAAAAAGGACACCTGGTATTACTGAGACTCTCAGGGGCGTATTGGAAAAAAAACGGCCCGGGCAACCTGTTGTGAGCGGCCCGAAATTATGAGCGGAAAACCGCGGAATCTGGGGCGGAGCCCCAACCGCCGGAGGCCTTTTTGGCAAAGGCGAATTTTTTTTTGGACATATTATTAGTTAGTTCCCGATTTCTAGGCTCAAAAAAGACATTTTGAGGGCCCTCCCTAATTATGCCACTGCACTACTAACATTAAATATATCACTTATTTTAGTACACAATTTTGCCTGTGTTTCCAATATGCGTCGCTTTTTAGCCCTTACCTTCTCAGCGCCACCGATTATTTTTACTGTCCGCTTTTTGTCTTGTGAACGTTTATCCATAATTAGCAATATGGTATAACGTTTTTATTTTAAAACCACATAATTCACACTATGAATATTTACGAGGTAATTTGTAGCCTATGGTCAAATTCGGTTTGTTTATATATTTAACAATTAAAATAGCGTAGTATTAGTATCATCATTGTCAATACATTATAACGTATATATAAAAAAAACATCAGTACGCAATGCTGTCAGTTCATAGACACACGCAACGGAAGGGGTCAACACTAAAATATACTCACAAAACAATCACTCACAAAGCACTTGCACACGTACAAACAAGACAGACACAGTGCAAATTCACGGCTCAAATTCTAAACACTTACTGAATCATGGAGCTTTGCCTTCAGTTGGCATCTAATTGATAACAGTACTGGGTGTTTCCACCCTTGCCCATTGTACTGACCAGAATTCTGTTCAATATTGGTATTTCATTAGTTCTAGCCTCCTGATTGGCGAAATTTTTAAGTGTTTGTTAAGTTGGTACACATTTAATTTACCCCTAATATCTTCAAACTACTTTATTCAACATTTAGGTCAACCTTTAAAAATTACCGATACGACGCCGCCTTTATACTGAGACTAAAATATTTCGGCCGACCGGCCCTACAAATAGACCGTTCCACCCGCCCGGGCGAATGCCCGGTTGCCCGGCGGCCCAATCCACCCTGGAGACTCTCTGATGCCATATGAGAGGAAACCATACCGGATGTATGGCGAAAAGCAGAAGTTATCCCGATAGTAAAGAAAGGAATGTACAGCAGTAAAGTAGAGAGCTATTATAACAGAACACCAGGCTGATTTCAGGAAAGATAGAAACACTCTTGACCAAGTGGCATACCTACAGCAGGAGGTGAAGGAACAACTAGCAACACTTGTGGTATATGTTGATTTCCAAACTGCATTTGATGTCAATAACGGAAAGATCTTACTTACAAAAATGGCAGATATGAACATATCAAATCAAGCAACATATTATACAGGTGGACTAAACATTTCCTGAGCCAGAGGTATATGAGAGTAAGGTATGGGAACAAAAGATCGAAATACAGAAAAACCAAGGCAGGGGTTCCCCAAGGAGCAGTCACAAGTCCTACCTTTTTCTTGATCTTCATAAATGACCTAGCCGACTATATTGAAGAGAGAAGTGAGGTCAAAGATGTTGTGCTGTGGTACAATGCAAAGTTTAAGACAAGATGGAAACTGAATGGAAAATTGGACAGAATAGAATGCAATGATAGTTAACTAAAAAAAGACCGTGTACGATTACCATACCACGGGACGAAGTGTACCAACATTTTTACTCAAGTTCCTACAGAACAAACCCGTTACAGAAAGAAGATAACCTCGTACACCTAGGTGTAACTATGGATTAAAAAAAATGACAATGACCAAGCATATCGAAAAAATGCAAGCAGCAGGAAGGAGAAGATCCAGGGTTCGATTCCCGCAAAAGTATTGATAAAAAAATGACAGTGACCAACAGGGGTCGAAATTAACTTTTTTTGCTACTAGCCCTTAGCATCAATTGTCTTCTAGCCCGAGGGCATTTATACTAGCCCGCAATCAAATAGGTTTATATTTATGTAAATCGATCATACGTGAATTTTTTAAGTCACAATATTTGCTGGGATGGCCGTGTGGGTGTGTTGGACTAGGGAGGAAGTGACCGGAAACGATTTTTCACCATAATAATAAGACGATCTTAAATTAAGAATATTTTATTTTTTATACATACCAAATGGATATTTATACAGCAACAAGTCAACAACAAGTTGGATAACATGGAATAAAACGCCACATTGAAATATCACAAACTTACGATGGTAACCGAATAATAGGCCTACTGATATCTGACATAAAGTAAACAAGCTAGGCCTAGGCACGGCTGCGTAGGCCTATGCTTTACGTTCCGGCAATGAACAGCTGGTCTGGTAGACGCAGCGCTTAGTTCATGGGATGTAAGAAGTTACAATTTTCGATGCTAGGTAGCGCACAACTACTGGAAACTCGTCAAGTTATCGGCGCGAAATATTATGATTTTTGAACGGCAATTGGGAACTCTGGAATAAGTACTCACCCATCGGGCTAGTGAAATGAGATTTTACAAGCCCGAGCAAAGTTTCACTAGCCTCGGGCGGAGCGTTAATTTCGACCCCTGGTGACCAAGCATATCGAAAAATGCAAGCAGCAGGAAGGAGAAGGTTCAGGGTTCGATTCCCGCAAAGGTCAGAACTTCTGATTTGGACTTAAGTCCATCAGTTCTTGTCTTAGGAATTTGTAAATGGTGACTTGACATCCCCAGGGGAAGGAAATGCAGGTGCAGGGATATACAGCCAAAATTTGAGGCTTCCTACCCAGCTGGTGCCAATGGAAGCAATTGTAATTGAGAAATCCGAGCAATAGTTCAAGCACTATTGAAACCAACAAAATCAGAAAACCGGAAAATTGAGGTCCTATCCGACTGCAAGACTGCCATTGCAAATAGGGAGGTAGCAGAACCCGAAATTAAACAATGTAACCTACAGATTCTGCGCCTCATGAACGATGGGAACAAGATTGTGCTACAATGGATACCAGCCCACTTTGGCATATATGGTAACGAGAAGGCCGACTACCTAGCCAAACAACGTAGCAAAAAGCAACAAGAAAGTAAAAAACTGTCACATAAATTGCCAACATCTCACCTGCATGCATCGACATGCAAAGTGGTTCATAAGGAATGGCAGGACAAGGGGCAGAATAACTTAGGGAAGAGTACACTAAAATGAGGACGACTGGTAAACGCAAGTGCCACAGTAGAAGAATAGAAACAGCTCAATTCCAGCTTCAAACAGGACATCGACTCTTGGAAAGCTCCTCCATAGATTTGCAATTTTGAATCTTGTTTCTGTCGGAACAGGACAGGAAACATCTTTTTGAATGTACATACATATCAAGGTTGAACAGGACAAAATGCCAAATGGTATGGATCGGAGTGAACAGGAGTCCTATCTCTACTGGATAACTGAAAACACATGACATGAATAAAGTCAATTGTGGGCATATGAAAAGAAGAAGAATGCCTAGCCCTACACATATTGTTCTGGATTATATACTAACAGTGATAAATTAGCTACCCTTGCTTCCTCAAAACTTACGTTAAGCCGCAGTAATTCATTTAATTTAAACTAGGTTCACGTAAATAATGTGGGACTCTGTTTAGATTGTGGAATAGTAGAGAAACTTCGCAACTGTGCGGGGGCGAGGGTCGAGGCAGGTTGGATATTATTGTTTGTAAGTGCATTGCAGCACAGTGTGGAAGAAGTAATTATGCATTTACATGACACTAACATACCTTCTACAGGATATCCATGCGCGAGTGCCTCTTCGAAGATGTTGTGGTTCACTTGCCGCACTTTAAAGTTTAAACTGTGAAACAATAACTCTAAATAGTAGGAATATAATAAAATATCGGAGCGAACTCCTCACCCCCGCACTTGCCGCCATCTTTGATAATAATAATATAATAATAATAATAATATAAATAGTAGCTCAAGCAACAAAAGAGTAGTTAGCATAGCCAGATGATCTGGGTTCGAGTCCCAGACGGACTGACTTTCAACACACACAACAGACATACACAAACACTTTTGAACAAACATTAGCAGAGTAGGAAAGTTAATAGTAGTTAACATAGCCAGATGATCTGGGTTCGAGTCCCAGACAGGCTGACTTTTAAGTGCACAATACACACACAACAGACGTACACAAATACATTAAAAACATAGAAATTAAAGAAGGAAAGTAATAACATTTCAATACTGTAGCTCGAGCAACATAGAGTAGTTAGCATAGCCAGATGATCTGAGTTCGAGTCCCAGGCAGGCTGACTTTCAAGTACACAACAGACGTACCCACAATCACTTTCCTAAAACTTAAGCAATTGGAGAAGAAAAGTAAAAACATTTGAATAAAGTAGCTCAAGCAACAATAGAGTAGTTAACATAGCCAGATGATCTGGGTTCGAGTCCCAGGCAGACAGACAGACTTTCTACTACACAATACAATAGGCCTACACACACAACAGACGTACACAAATACATTTGAACAAACATTAACAATTGAAGAAGGAAAGTAATAGCATTGGAATACAATAGTTTAAGCAACAATAGAGTAGTTGACATAGCCAGATGATCTGAGTTCGAGTCCCAGGCAGACAGACAGACTTTCAACTACACAATACAATTCACACACAACAGATGTACACAAATACATTTAAACAAACATTAACAATTGAAGAAGGAAAGTAATATCATTGGAATACAGTAGTTTAAGCAACAATAGAGTAGTTAACATAGTTAGATGATCTGGGTTCGAGTCCCAGACAGGCTGACTTTCAAGTACACAATACACACACAACAGATGTACACAAACACTTTTAAAAAATTAATTCAACAGAGTTTTCACACTGTATAGTATCTCAAGCAACAAAAGAGTAGTTGGCATAGCCAGATGATCTGGATTCACAGGTTGACTTTCTCAAGTACACAACACACACACAACTTACGTACACAAACACTTCTGAAAACACATTAACAACTAGGAAAACGCTTAAGTCCCGCCGCGTTGTTGGATGAGCGTAATTGGTGCATTGAGCTGCCATGTGTTATGCGGATTTTCTGTTGTTCTGTGAAAAAATTATTACTAAGTCGAAGAATTTTTTAAAATTAAATTAAATTAAATAAAAAATTAACTTAATTTTTTTTTTTATATAAATCGTAATTTAAAAAAAAAAGAAAAACAAATTGAGATTTTCATAAGAAATAATTATTCAATTGCGCTCAAATTTTACACGAATACATTAATTCATGAAATTAAGGTTCTGTGAAAAAATCATTACAATGGGATAAAGCATGTAGGTGTTATAAGCTGAAGAAATTTTTTAAAAATAGAAAAAAATCGTAAAATTGCGATTTTAATGAGAAATAATTTTTCGATTGCGCTCAAAAACGTGGCAGTTCTAAGTTCAGAGATTTCGAAGGCCTCCATAAAATTTCATCGTAATTGGAGTATTGGTTTAGCCGGAATCGTGTTAACAAACACACAATAATACAAACAGAAAAAAAAGAAAGAAAAACATTCCGGATTTTTTTCTCCAGTGTAGTGAAATGGAATCTTCGCTTCGATAAAATAACCATATTGGGAAATGTCACGTAAATGCAACCCTACTTGTGAGTGGAGTGTGAAAGAGAGTGCTTGTCAAATAGGGCCTAGACATTGTTTATTGTTTGCTATCAGCCCCCATATTATCATTGTGAGAGTCTAGCCACAGCCTTGTTTACCTACTAGGTAGCCCAGGATCCAACTGTGTAGGCCTACTAGCTTGCCGAATAGGGCCTAGACATTGTTTATTGTTTGCTATCAGCCTCCGTATATCATTCTGAGAAAGTCTATCCAAAGTCTTGGTTTATCTACGTAGGATAGCCCACGAAGTCACGAAGATGTCTATCAAAGATTCTTGTGAACTCGCAACTTGTTCCTGTCTAAATAATATGTTTATGGTTTAGAACCTGGCCTAGTCATGTTATCAAACTTGGAACAACAGACGTAAAACTGCGAACAATTTTGAGGTTATGTAGGTAGCTTGTTGACAACTAATTAAGTGTTTGACGCATGTACGTGGTTACTAAGGCTATTGCATCGCCATCTAACGATGTTTTAAAAGTCAAGGAAAATGACATAAACCTTAGTTAAATGAAAGTCTTGAATATGACATTTTTGTTATTTTTGGGATCCCCGTCAGCCATATGTAAATTTTGGGACAACAGTGTAGTAAACATTGGCTAGGTGCTACACTTTATTCAAGCGGTGATTGTTTAATAAAGTTTCTACACATTGTTGCCTTCCACCTCCTTATAAGGAAAAACGATTTTCTGAGATTGTTCGATGTAAGATTTTTTAGGACGTACAAAACTCTTTATTTGTAAGCTCAGACATAAACATTGTATATCGAACGGGGAAATAATCCTTATAAGGAGGTGGATGCTGCAATGACGTGTAGAAACAATATTTTAAAAATTGTCGTTCTAAACTGTAGCATCTAGCTCAGTGTTGACACTTTTGTACAAAAATTTGCATAATGGCCATAATGGCTAACGAGGATGTTATGACCCACCAAAAAAATATGAATACTATATGAATATAATATGAATATGTATTGAAAACCCTCACTCATTTAGCTAAGATTGGAGTCATCTTCCTTTTATTTTAGAAAATAGGGTGATACAAAATAGCCAAACGCAGATTGTGAGAAATTTATTTGTTAAAATAACTGCATTTTACCGTTGTTATAATGTTGGATTTAATTATTGGGGGTTTCTAAATAGTTCTTGCTCTTTACAATCGCTGAGACGAAACATACAAGGCATCAGAAGATGAGTTTAATAAATTAGCAGCTTTCTCGCTTGACAATATATTCCTGATGTATCGAATTCATCGTGCTTTATTGCGGGAAATGGGTAATTGAATATTATCAGCCTCACAATTGGAGAATTTTATTTAAGAATCTGCACGCAAGAATCTGAATCGGTACAGCTCGTTTTACATTATTACCGCTCTCGTATGGTTATCTGCAAGTCCGCAGATTGATCTTGTTTACTCTTCCCTGGAAAGCAACATTGCCTTGGTATGTCTTTGCTCAGCACTCGTAATGTTGCCAACTAATATACGAATGTTGGCAGCCTTGAGAGTGCGAAACGTAGTTGACAGCTGCGGTAATGTACAATTTCAAGAATTGCCAGCACCCCCTATATTGTGTCACACCATTATGGAAATGGGTAGTTCATATGCTTATGCTAGGGCGTGTGGCGGACTGTGTCTCTCACACACCCGAGCAGAAGGCAATGGCAATGGTTTGCGCCATAGATACTATAGTAGGCTAGATCCGCAGTCATTGGCCCACTCCCATGTCAATTAGAAGCCATCTTGAAATTACAGTTTGCATGTTAAGTAGATGGGAGTGATTTGTAGCCCAAGTATTTTTGAAGATGGCCGTCAGGTTGACAGGTGAGCATATTAGACATTAACACCAAATGATTACTAAATTCCCTTATGCAATAACTTCTTATTGTTTCTGTTTGTGCACTCCCATGCAGGACATGCTAAAACCATATCAAACAATCCAGAAAAATACTTTATTGCATTAAGAAAGCTTCAATTAAAACGTCAAATTGCCATCTTGAAATGGTTAGATTGACGCTTCAATTTGGTACGCTCACGCATGTGTGGACGTATTGAAGACTGCGGATCTAGCCTAATATAGGTGTTTAATAATATCTATGGTTTGCGCACGACATAAAGGGCGCTGGTGATACATGAAATCCATAGATATTAAACACCTATAGTAAGGTAGATCCGCAGTCTCCAATACGTCCGCACAGACGCGAGCGTAGCAAATTGAAGAGTCAATCTGCCATATTCAAGATGGCAATTTGGCGTTTTAATCTATGCTTTTTAAATGCAATTTAATGCATTTTACTGGATTGTTTGATATGGTTTTAGCTTGTGCAGCATGGGAATGTACAAAAAGAAACAATAAGAAGTTATTGCATTAGGGAATTTAGTAATCATTTTGGTGTTAATGGCTAGTATGCTCACCTGACGGCCATCTTGAAAAATATTTGGGCTACAAATCGCTCCCATTTCCTTTAACATGCAAACTGCCATATTCAAGATGGCTTCAAATTGTCATGGAAGTGGATTAATGCCTGCGGATGTAGCCTGCTATAGGTGGAGTGGCCAAACAGTGCTTCCGGCAGCCATGTTGTTCCCAAACCATGTTGTTGTTTTGTCAACTGCTGTTAAGTAAACAAATGTGGCTTAAAACACACACCTGTTAGTTGTAGCCCACATTTGCTTAATTTATGTAGGGAGACGCAGCTAATGAGTGGCTGGGCAAAAACATGGCGGCCTTTTATCTCTGTACGGCGGTCCTCTCTGGTAATTAACCAAGACTCGTTTGAAAAAACTGGCCCATCATCTTGTTTGTACTTGTTTTCAGGTTGTTTGGATGGTACACCTGCATTATCATAGTATTTGTACTTTCTTTCAGGTTGTTGGAATGGTACACCTGCATTGCACCCACCGACTTCCAGCTCTGCACTTCGTCATTCCCGATAATTCTCATGTCACTGCTGTCCGAAAAATAACGTGAGAGCTCTACAGTCTAATCCCTAACACTTGTCATTCTCAAGGCCATGGACATAGCCTATATTTTGAATCACATTCACTGTACTATCTGTTCAATATATATGTACTGTTCAACTCATGTTGTTGTCTGCTTTATGTACTTTGCACCTTAACTAATTCCCATGAACTTTCTTAGCAATGTGATGTTACAGCCAACTTCTGTGCAAGTCTTATGGTCCGACTGAAGTCGTCTCCCTCCAATGGATGGAGATGACTTCTTCTGTTGGTCCTTAGACTTGTACAAGAGTCAGCTGAGACCATCTCCATGAACTGCGTCTCGTCCGAAGTGGCCATTGGGAATGGATGGAATAGTCGGTGCATGTATTGGAGCTGGCTGCGGCATATGTCTATGGACCAACAGAAGGCATCTCTCATGGAGATGACTTCTGTTGGCTTGTAGACTTGTACAGCAGTCTGCTCTAATACATGCTCTTACTATTCCATTCTCTTTGAGCCATTTAGGACTTGACCTAGTTTATGGAGATAGTCTATTTTTTCAAGGCCATCTTGGCCTACTACACATGAATTAGGTCAGCTGCTAAATGCAGTTGACCTACTTTATGGACTTAGCCATTTTTTTCAAGGTTAACTATATGAATAATAATAATTGATAATATTATAAATAATAATAGTAAATAATAACAATTGCATTAGAAAAATATATAATTTATTAACAATATATATCAAATACAAAGAAAACATGCAAATTACATGAAAAACAAGTAAAAAATGGATAAAAAGCACAAAAAATGCGCCAAAAAAGCGCTTTTTATACTACCTAAGTCTTTTTTGCGCTTCAGAGCTACCACCCCCCACGTTGGAAATTTTCACTTAAACAGAGTGTTCTCCCCAATGCAGAGACAGGACTGATAATGAAACTCGAAAAGGTCCACTTCCCAAACATTTAGTTGTGATTGAACGTACAAGGGTTCAATTACAACTAAGATGATCAGAAAATGGCAACCTCTCGTGAGATTCCATCCATATCAGCCCTGTCGGTACATAGCACACTCTGTTTAAGTGTAGCAAGAGCAGCAAAAGAGTGACAATAGCCAGCCAACACCACTATGCAGGACGATGCAGCCATGAGAACAAATACACCAGGTCTCCTCCGGGGGTTAAGTGGCCATCATTGCTCCTAGTTTTATTAAGTATTGGCAACACTCAAGTACTTCTGTGCTTGCAAGATAAATAGTAAGTAGCCTACTCTTCCTTAGTGCTTTGGAAATTGCATTTATTTATTTCATGTCTATCTCAATCAATTGAGAACTGATTTAAAAATTAAACTAAGATTACATTCAAAAATCAATTTTAGAGTAGGGCCTACCCACTCAGTCACAACTGATTTTCAGTGGAGGGGGGTCAATTAAACGTCACTTTGCTTTACCCAAGGGCCAACGTGCATTATTTTCATAATAAGAGCAATTTAAACAAGTAACTGAAAATAGGTTTAATAGTTAACAAAACTTGCCCCAAATTTAAATAAATGTTTTCACAAACTTTCTGTAGCTAAATTTATTAAGTCCAAGAAAAAACTGCATAATTATGGAGGCCTTCAACTAGAAAAGAACCCAAGCCAAGGAGATTTCTACCGGCTATTGCGGACGGGCGTTTTCCTCATCCTCATGTAGGCCTAAGGCCCAAGATTGCAATTAACACACCAGAAAGGGAGTACCAACTGCTTATTGAATTTTGAATACACTAGGGATGCACATGATAAAATAAAAAAGATCAATCATAAAAAATGTGACTGCATTATTAATCCATAATACCAATGATAATGTTGGTAAAAACAGTTTGACTTCTACCAGAAGACGGGCGTGATTAAGACTGAATGTCTCAAAAAGGTAAACAAAAAATGTAATTATTTATAAAATAAATAAATTCAAATTTAGAGTCCAGTCTCATAAGTGATTGTGGGAGATTATGGCTAAGTATCAAATTATTATAATTAACCAAATTGAATAGCGATGATATGGCATGAGCACAGGGAATATGATGTGACAAAATTTTGATTAGTTTTTTTCAACAAAACTACAATTCTATTTTTTACCCTAACATTATTGATTATTATTGCATCCCTAGAACAAACACACGAGGTCAATAGAAAATACAAATTGTATCAAGTTATGTTTGTTGTTGTGAAAGCCGAGTTGATAAGAAATCTCCTAGCTTAGGGCTAATCCAAGTAGAAGCCTGGTATCCCCCCGCCCACCTGGGGTCAAGCAAGCACAGAAGAGTTTGAGGGATGCCAATGAGCACAATTATTGCTCTTGTTTTTAAGGTGGCAAACCCCTGCCAACATTATGTTATGTGGTTTTGTTAGAACACTATATAGTCTACAAGAAAAAAGATTGTAATGTTTATGGCAAGTAAGTGTGTAATTTTTTAATTATAATAATTAAATAAAACAAATAAATTCGTATAGAGTCTACCCACTCAGTCACAGAAATGATTTTCAGTGGCTGACATTAAATTTAAAGCCGACCAAGCCAACCCTGTAGGCGCCGACACCATCAACGAGCAAACAAAGACCAACTAGAGACTGGCATATTTATGTAGGAAACACCAATCAATCAAGCTGGGCACAATTCCACTCGCGGACAGCGTCAGAATCAAGAAGGCTGAATTGCAACAAACTTAGAATTTATTGTGTGCCCGTTGTTAGTACGGTTCCAAAGCCACCGTTCCCACACATTCCTAAGCCAAGAACTGATGAACTTAAGCCCACATCAGAAGTTAAAAAACTTCTGTCTATTGCGGGAATCGAACCCTGGACCTTCTCTTCTGCATTAGAAGCTAACCACAAGACCAACAAACCACACTAAATGCAAATTATGTGCATATTTGAAATACAAACCATACCGATTAGGCCTATTATATTTAAATATTTGTTCTTGCATTATATAGTTCTAACAAAACCACATTATTATCTGCAATCAGTTAAGATATTTTGAAATCGTTCTCGAGATATCACTAAAACTGTAACTGCAGGGGTCTACCACCCTAAGAAGCCTGCTTGGTTCTTCTGGGTCACTATGTATGAGTTCTCACAACTGTCGGCCTCAACAAGAGGTCTGTTCATTTCTAGTACGTAAGTTATAAAACAAACGAGGTTTTCCATAATTTGGTTGATGGCTACAACAATATGGCTAACAGATTAATTGAATTTATTGAATTGTTGCATAGGAATACAGTACTGGTACAGTAAACTTTAAAAGCAGTGTTGGGTGTAAGCAATGTATAATAATTGGCAACATTAATTATTGATGTCAACATTTTACTGATTACTGATTTGCCACTTTCCAACAAACCACTATTTAATTCTGAAGTTGGCAGTAGAAAACTACCCACTTCAAATGACTAACTAAGATTATGTAGGGTGAAGCCCAAGTCAACTTCTAAGTTTTATAAACTTGACAGAAACTGATCATTGATTTGTAAAAAAATAATTTAGTGTGGAATTAGTAGTAAGTTGGATTTAGTAAGGAACATTAAGATTACCAAACATTAAAATTACTGTGATAAGTTTAGACTTTTGCCAAAAGGAGAAAAAAGGGGGCTCAACTCTTATCACAGAGTCTACTTTATCTCAATTAAAAACAAGTCATACTTTTGTATTAATTCAAGTCTATCTTCTTCTGAAATGTCCACATTTGGCAACTATGCCATCATGGCCAGCTTGGGTAAAGCAATAAAAAATGTTCCTAGTTCTCACAGCAAATAATTAACTAGGTTCTGTGCTGAATTTATTACTGGAACCTCCCAGTATATTTAAGAGTAGTATATATCTAGTTTGTCATCTTAACATTTATCCTAGATTCAGTTTAAAAAAACTGCCAAACACTGCTTTGAAAGAATGTGTACCCTCCAGTTTTCAAATTAAAAATCTCTTTCTTGAAATTGGTTTGTTTTTGGCAAATCAGGGAAATAACTTTTCACAATAATAATACAAGTTACAACAATGGTTTAGTCAAGGTCAGTAAATAAATAAATAAACGAATATGATTGTACAAAGTCGACCCACTCAGATGCAAGTTAACTGATTTTCAGTGTGAATATAATCATTGTATAAGATTTCTCAATTGTGCTTTATTGTTGGCTCCAAAGCTACCTTTTACGTACTTATGTACCCAAATAGCTTAAAATTTAAATCAAATTAACTAAAATTATTAAAATGCTTAAAAGCCTAAGAAAGATAAAAAAACTTGCTGGAACCAGGATTTGATCCCAGGACCATCTGCATTGAAAAGAGGGATAAGCCCAAAGGAGCAACAAGCATTCAGGCGCAAAAGCAAGCATGAACCTACGCATGCATTCAGATTTTGTAAATTGACCTTTTTAACTAATTCACAGTGACAATTAATAATTACTTGTCAACAATATTTAAAAATACAGTTTTCTTTGTTTGATCTCTCTATTGAAAATTTTGATATTAATTTTATCTTTCAAAATTTTTATTATTGGTTAAGATGTTATTTATTACACATACATAGTTAGTAGCAACAATTGCAATGCAACAACTGCGTACTCGTATACTTAGGGTACCAGTGAATTGTATTTGTGTTGTTTATACTACTACAAGGTAGTACAACGTAGACACGTCATGTCAAACCTATTAAACTATTAACTTGACAGTCCCACTTTATATACTGTAATCCGGATTGCCAAAAACGAAACCTGTTTCAAGCAGTTTACCTGAGGTCACCTTGACTTTACCATAGTACCTACATTGAGTTGAGATTGTTGTAGCCAAATCGAACAGACCTATTGTTGATTGCAAGTATGTCAGTGGTACATGATACATAATCAAGAGAGCTGCCTTAGAGAACAACGCATACAACCAGAGCCACTTGCAAATCACGGTGTCAGCAAACGTAGGATTATTATACCGTGAAAATGCTTTAAGAGCCTGATTCTTGAAGAACAGAAACACACTTCAGACTGTGATTTGCAATTGACTGTGATTAGGGATTACAAAACCAACACCTTGGAATTACGTGAGAGATATAAACTATTGGCATAAACAGCAATCGAGTTAACTGGGCAACTAAAATGTCACCGCTTGGTATCGTGTTGCACAAGACTTGAAATCATGTGACACACCAAGGATCACGTAAATGCCAACTTTTGCTGAGCAGCAGGCCTATTTATTTACAAAACTATTTGAATTTAATTTTAAAACAAGTTTCTGAAATTTACTTCAATCCATCAATATGGATCATAGGCCTATTTGACAAGTTTGTTAAGTTTTATAAGAAGCTATATCAGATAGGAAAAATATCATAAATAGCAGTACCGGTATTTGCAGACTGTGGGAGAAGGAGTGAAGAAATTAAGTAGGGTAGCTGTCCTGAAGAAAAATTGATGCCCTTCCACCTGGCATAAACTGTGAGGAAAAGGAGGCCTCTTGTGGAAAACTAGATAATTTAGATAGTCTAGTCGTAAGACAAAAAAAAATTGCAATTAAAATAGTAGAACAAACAGTGATTGGCCATTTTACTTTATGGTGCGCTAACGCCGCTAATTAGGCCTCTACCTATACATAATGTATGGACTTACTTAATTTTATTTACCTAGTTGTCTTCCTTTGTAAATCAATTTTTATAACTGAATTGGATCTAGACAAAAAAAACTATCTTTGCATTCTGCTCTTATCACAAGAGTACAAGATTAGACTGATTGAACTGAATAGGATCGGATAGACGTTAAATAAATTAACTCATATTTAAAGATAGGCTACTGTACATCAGGAATTGCTGTTTATGTGAATAGCTTTCACGTTAAGTAGGCCTACCTCTCACAAATTTATGGATGGATTAGTAAATACTACTTAGTACACAAGCTTAGCCGCGTAGCTACGGTGCCAACAACAAAAGCGCCGAGTACGAGAGCCACATTCAGTCAGCCACACTTATCATTAGAGCAGATCTTTCAGTAGGGAAGGCCCCTAAGCTTAAAAACCAGAGTTAAGCTAGTGAAAAGAAAAATTAAATTATGCCACTTTAAAACATTGTAACAATTACAAAATTACATCGATGTTTTAGTGAGACGTTCAGTACAAAGTGTTATCGGCCGCTAAGCACAGAGTTCACTTTAATTAAAATACTTGGTACGTAATGTAATCTGTTGAAATGATTTAGTAATCCATCCAGTAACGGGAAGTAGAAGGATGTGGATGGCACCGAGGAAACAACGTGGAAACAAGTTACGCTCTCGAGTCACTCCTACCCCTAGTCTAGTGAGTTACGGTTACTCAACAGTCAACACCCCATCTATCTACAAGCTGATAATGTGTACATATTGAAGTTATGTTATGCAAAATGACGGAGACAATTCTGAAACAGCTTCATTAGTTTTTTTATGAATCCGTCCTTAGAAACCTTCCCTTGCGGTTCCTGTTGAGAGTTTGATTACATAAGATGTCAGAGGCAGACAGCAATTACAAAGTGCCTACGCTTAAAAATAGAAGCTAGTTTCCCTTATGAAATGGTTCCACTACAACACTTGGCTGCAGTTGGTTCTTGTCACATCTGCAAGACGCTACTCGAGCCTAGTCACGTACAATAAAATCATCACACGGTAATGGAACTACGTAAGATAAAATGATAAAATGGGCTAGGCGCTTGCTAAAAAAAAACATCCACAGATGTTGTTAAGCGAACGAAGCAAGCGTTTCCATTTGACTCTGCCGGAAAAAATAGTCACTGGTTTTTTTTTTTTTTTTTTGTTTGTATGTCTCGCCATAACGTTCGAACGGAGGCTCGGATCGAGTTGAAATTTGGACCATCCGCAAGCTTCGTTCTCGATTGAATGCCATTAGTTTTGTGGCAAAATTGTTCAAAAAGTTAAAAAGTTACATTAAAGTTAATCGAAAGTTTTTTTTTTCAAACTAAACGGCGACAAAATCTGAGGTGGCCAAATCATTTAGAATGTCCGTCCGGTCACGAATATGTTAATTTTATTTTGATCCGATAAGTAGTGTAGATGGAAATTACATTTTAACAAAAGTAACGTTACCATGGCAACGAAAAGTCGCACGAAGCAAGAGCATTTTTGGCATATGGTAGCGGTTGCACCAAGATACAGATCAGGTTGAAATTTGGACCATCAACAAATTATATAGCACGTGCTCGCTTATCAACGCGTCCAACTGAGCGTTTTATTTATTTATTTATTATTTGTCTCTGTAATTTGTACACATTATACAAAAATTACAGAATGAAACAGGAAAGCAGGCCTATTGTGGCCCATTCACCGCAGTGATCCTGTTCCATTCTACACATTAATAAAATAATAAAATAACATAAATTCTCTTATAAAAGGACGATAATGATAATGGTGAAATGGATGATACAGTTTATTAATATGATAGTTAAAAATGAAATGAACTAATGTTTAATGCCGGTATCAAAGATCCATTTGTCTTAGCGGTGGTCGTCAACTATAGGTCAATCAGGCAACCATTTGTCATCTTAAGTGATCTTGAATGGCCCTTTTAAACGCCTTATCAGAGATCCGTGACTCACGAATGTCCAAAGGCAGGGAGTTCCAAACACTGGCAGCTCTCTGGTAGAATGACCTTTGATAAGCCAGTGTTCGCGCAAAAGGAGGGCGCAGCAGCACTCCACTCTTGGCACCCCTACCCAAGAAAACATACCGGTTGTCCAGCTGAAGGCGCTTCAAAGGGTCAACATCAGCTTGTTTGCATAATCCCTTTGCCAGTAGTAGAATATCCATCTGTTTAATAACATTACTGATAAGAGGAAAATCCCATTTTCCGCGACGTTCTTCAGCATTGAGAGACTTATCAAAACCCAGTATCAATTTTGTAGCCCGGTTTTGAATACGTTCCAGAGTGCACATATTTATTTCCGTCGACGGATGCCATGCTGGAATTGCATATAGTAGTGTAGGACGAACTACAGTCAGGTATAATGTCCTTAGAACTTTTGGCTTGCATTCTTTAAGGTTACTGTACAGAAACCCAGTAATTTAGACGTTTTTGATCTTATGGTTTGCACATGGAAGTTCCATTTGAGATCAGCAGTGATGTTTAGTCCCAGAAGCTTCAGTCTGTCTGTGTTGTCAATTGGATTCCCCTGTACATGGTACCTAGAGTTCGCAGTTAAAGCGGATTTAGACATTCTAAAGCAAACGCTTTTCTTTACGTTCAAATTCATGCTGTTCTGGCGGCACCAAAGTGATATATTATCCAGGTCCTGTTGTAATATTTCCTAGTTTTAGAATACTATAATGTTTGGAAATTATTTACGATCACATGCACAATAAAGTTTCCACATTCAACTTCGACACCATATAACGCAAGCGTAACTCGGCCATCAGTTCTCAAAGAAGTTGCATTTGTGTTGTTCGAGCTTGGCGGGTGGTCTAGTAGTTAAAGTGCGAGGTACAGAGCGCGGCCTTCTCATGGCTCACTGGTCCTTCATCTACAGATGCCAGTCAGACTCACGTGTTGAGCTGTCTTATTTTTTATTTTTAAAAATTAATATTTGCATTGATTTGTACAACATTTGAACATGTTATACTTACATTAAAAATAAATGCGAGAGTGACAGAAAGAGCATCTGCCCTCTAGTACGTGAGTACCTGTCACCCTCTTCATTAAATCTTTTATTTGATTATTATCTTGGATTGTGTTTTATTTGTTGAATAAATGGAAACTATTCAAGACGATCTCACTGTAACAAGGCATTGAGAATTCTAAGTTTTAGTTTCTCTTGGATTAATTGGCGTGCATAGAAAGCATAGAAAGAAAGTAAAGGCATAGAAAGAATTTTTCCTCCAGTGCAATTTAGTGCTTAATAATGGACAGGCAAATATGGCATTTTTGAAGAAGTACCAACAATGGAAAACCCGAAATTCCGGGTAGGCCTAAATGTAAAATCTGATTTTGCAGACCTGTTTTTAAATTACTTAGGCCTATATGAAAGCTTTCATGAATCCGTACAAAAGTCCTTTTGTGTTTAAATCGATTTCTTATGGATTTACCGGGCATAGTTTGATGCTGGGCGTGAAAATGCAGAAATCAGCTGGTACTCCAATAAGCAAAATATTAACCATGATTTTGTGATATA
Organism: Sweltsa coloradensis; assembly: GCA_024449915.1. Lineage (NCBI taxonomy): Eukaryota > Metazoa > Arthropoda > Insecta > Plecoptera > Chloroperlidae > Sweltsa > Sweltsa coloradensis. The sequence goes on from JAMZAV010000082.1 coordinate 946,731, forward strand.
ACCGTTGTCTCTACCGAAAATATGGTAGACACTATTTTTGTAAGAAATTATAAGGGGAATATTTTTGCCACTGCAACATTTTGTCTAGATATTCGATAACAAACACTTTTTGGCCGCCACTTTCCAATATGGCGGCCGAAGCTCCAGTCCGATCATAGGGGAGTTTTAGTAGGCCTTTCTTGAGTAAGAAGGTGTTAGAAAGGTCTCTGCACAAATTCAGCTCATTGGTAATTATTTCCTCTGAAAATTCTAATTTGACTGGACTATATACTATACCATGGTTGTTGCCATACTATTTAGTGGGAACCGAGACATTGATTCATTTGATTGTATTATTAAACTGATCTTCAAATTAAGAAGAACCAACTGCAGTTCTATTCAAGACAAACTTAGTTATGAGAAAAAACCACTTCCAAACTGTAGGCTTACCTACCATGAATGTACTTAACTAACCACTAGAAAAGATTGATTTACTACTAGGTAAACATTGAAACCTGAAGCCCTGTTTTTCATCCTTTAACCTTTTTGTTTCCATGTTGTTGTACTCAGGGTATGGAGATTCAATAAGAGCAGCTGTGATTATGTATCATGTACCAAACTTACATACACCACACCACCTATGTACCAGGGGAGACCACAGTTCACTCCAGTGTATTATTGCCGGCCACATGTTATGTAACTCCTGCCATTTAGCCTGTATTGGCTGACCAGCCATGATGAATAATATTAGACAACCATTCAACACAATGTGTTCAATAGTCGTTGAGAATATTTCGTTAACCGTAGATGTGAACTGTGGTGTGAGCTAGTGTACAACAGCTTATTCAACTATATCATCATCACTCGGCTGACCCGACAGGTGTGTCGGACCACTTTAGAGACCACCAGAAGAAAGACCCTTATAAGTAGGTAATAAGTCTGTTCAGGGTTGAGGTAAGAAGCAATGATCCACAGGTAAAACAGCTAGGGCGCTCCTGTTTATTGTTTGCTTGCCACCAGCAATGCCAACTACCGACATCCAAGTAAATATACAAGAATAAAGCATCAGCTCGAATTCAAACTTTAATTTGACGAAAAAATCACTCAAGTAGTAATATTAGATTGTTTAAAATAAAAAATAAATAGTGTAATATATAAGCTGGGACATATAAATGAGAAATTACAAACTCAGTGTGTTGTTTTATGGAAAGCAATTAGGTAGCCTACATTTAGGATAATATTGTTATCTATCTTCTCCTTCTTTTCATAGGCCCGCATTTTTGGCTTACTGGGTCATCATGCATTTTCTGCTTTTCCAGTAGAGACAGGATTCTTTTTCCTCATAGTTCATGCCAAGTGGAAGGGTATGTGGCATGGCAACATGCATACAGGTGTATTGCTGTGCTTAGGCCTACTTGTTTTATAAATATATCTGTGAGTTCTATGTACCTTTGTATAACTTGTAGTCATGTAAAGTTTTTAGTTAACAATATAAATAAATTGACTACCTTATAGATCTACATTATATTTCTTTTTTTTTAATTTTGATGCCCAAATTTAGGGGGTCGGCCTATATTCGGAATAATACGATATTTCCTACGGTTTGCCGTTTCAACTTGTTTGAATTTGGACTACACTTAAACCATTCTCATGATCAAACAGTATCTTATGCAATTGTCACTAGACAGATAAATCCATCAAGGCCTCAAGAGTCAAGAGAAATCCTTTGACAGTTTACAAGTGTCACAATTTGAGATTTTATTGTAATGAAATGAAAATTTACAGGCCTAAGCAAGTACTAGTAGGCCTAAGTTTATTCTTAGGAAATAATCCTCAAGTGCAACAAGTATTTATATCTGTGCACTCAAGCCAATGCCAATGCAATCAGTGTTGTAGTAGCTTTCATGGTGGTGGCTTGACATCTTTGTAATGGACCCGGGGGCTAACTAACTAGGAACAACCCAGTGAGGTGGGAAATAAAGATTTACACACTTTGTTCTGTCAATCATCACATCATATCTCCGCCCTGAACAGACTTCAGGACATTATTGAACGCTGACGGATAATATGGTTAAATAAGCAGTGAGCACTGTACCAAACATGCGGGATAAACCCCGTAAGAGGAAGGATTAGATTAGGGTATTAGGAATTAATCAACTGTTCCATGAACTGACTTACACACAACCTATTCAATAGTTGTTTGATGCTAGTATGGCGGCTGAATACGACTACGCTCAGGACGATGTCTTGAATCACTCGTGAGCTCCTACATACGATGTAGCTGGAAGTTCTCGGGAAGCCGCCTGGACGATTGTTGGTTCCTCCCATTATTGAAATCTGCAACACAATGGGTAACAATTTAAACAAGATCTTGGCTGTACAATGTCTTTAACCTCTTCACTGTGGGGTTTTAAACCTGTGCTTACACCTGCCTGCTGTGTGGGGTATTTTTAGCAGAAAAACACCCTTATTTAAAAAAAAATCATAACTTCCACATTTCTCTTCCAAAAATTATAATTTTTTTGTGACGAGTACTTGACTACACTACAACCATGCCTAAACAAAAAAACAACCCCCCCCCCCCCCCCCCCGCAAATAGATAATTAGATAACTTTCACATTTTATATAAAAAAAATTAAAAATATATGTGACAAGTAGGGCTACTTGACTACACTATGAATATGCATAGAAAAAATTCTCCTCCCCCCCCGAGCCCCCCCCCCCCTCCCCAAAAAAAAGTAAACGATAATTAGTAATTACATAATTTCCACATATCACATCCAAAAATTATAGAATATTTGTGACAAGTACTTGAATACACTAGGCTATGAACATGCCAAGATAAAAATCACCCCCCCCCCGCCACGTCCCGCCACCTCCCCCCCCCCCCCAAAAAAAAAAGAACAAAACAATAATTACATAACTTCCACATTTCTCATCTAAAAATTATTTTTAAAAAAATGTGGCATGTACTTGAGTACTCTACAAACATGCCTTGAAATAATATCACCCCCCCCCCCCCCCACCCCCCCAAACAAATCGATAATTACAAAATTTGCACTTTTTCATCAAAAAATGCAAGAAATCCCTATTTCACTAGTTCTTACACAGTAAACATGTATGTAGGCCTAATACAAATTATAAAAATTAACAATATATTTATTTGGGGGTTTCATGGGAGTATATTGATGAATCTGCTTGCTTACCTTGGAATGATAGATGATAGATGAAGTTGATAAATGCTTTTATTTTGACGACGCGCCTGAACTAAACCTAGCCTAGGCCTACATCATTGTCGCTTGCACTGTCACCGTCAGTCACTGTCGTGATTATCACTCTTGTCCTCTTCACTATCACTAAAACTTTCATTGGTATTTACAATAAAGTCACAATCACTTTCCCAGTCACTATCGGTAGGCCTAATAATTTCACGGATTTCCCTTTCTAAAACACGCCGTAAACACGAATTCTCACCACTCGGGGACGCCATGACTGTTTACTACAGCTGATGCGAGAGCAGCTACAAGTGGTTCGCGTAGAAATAAACTTCTAAAAACAAGTTATCGGCCGGTTCCAGTAGTTGGCGAAATAGTTCTACGTATTGCCGATAGGTTGAAGCACATGCCACACGAAACTAGAGCGCGCTAACCCTATTGAGCACTGAATAAACTACACTTGAATTCAAACATTGTGGCGCGACATTGGCGCCACGAGTATACTCGGGCGTAACACGGGGGGCACAACTGCACATCACGAGTTAACTCGGGCGTAACTGAGAGGAGGTTAAGAACTAAATTATAGCCTAATGTACATAGCAAGATAACAAGACTATGTAAAATAGTTAATTTATCCACGAGTCAAATAGAATAATTTGTTAATGATATTAGTGCAAGACTAAGTTAAGCTGTATGATGACTGATGTATATTGCATCCAATCACCAGGAGTGATTAAACTTAACATTTCGTCATAAGTTTCCTCCTGCTATCCAGAGCTAAATCCTGATTGGAGCACAAGATCAAGTACAGTGTGTGAGCAGGGGCGGATCCAGGACCTCTGTAAGGGGTGGCGATCGAGCTGGCGTAACGCAACGCCAGGGGGGCTGGGGGAGCGCGGTCCCCCAGCTCAGACCCACAGGGATATTTTTAAGGAAGCTCTGTCAAAACCACGTTTTAAAAACTTTAGAGAGGGTATATTTCAATAAGTTTTATTAGATTTACCATACAGTTTTTTATTTGACGAGTGAGCGCAGCAAACAAAGTCTAACAACAGTCAACACAGGTCTAGCGGAACGGCACTCACTGTGAGAATGTCTGTTTGTTCGATGCCATACGGCCGAACGGCTAGACAGATTGAGCTGAAATTTTAAACATACCTCCGTGACCAGTGCAGGCCTACTTAGAACTGCTAGCAAAATGAGCAATATCCGTTGCAATTTAAACCTTGGTCTACCTACAAGAAATAATAAATTGAAAAATAGGCTGCAAATGTGTAAGATTTAATTTAGGCCTAACAACAATGCTTTTGTTTTAAAAAAAAATTATCAATTCATTTTTTGAATGTAAACGGAGACCTAGGTGTGTCGAATCTTGCACGCTCAAGGCTGCCCAAAATTCCGCTCAGGAGAAACCTTGCAATCTTTACTCGTATTTCGTACTGGCTCTAGGCCTATATTTTTTCCAGAGTACTATTTATATATATATATATATATATATATATATATATATATATATATTAATGTAATCGGTTTTTCGGTTTCAATGCCACGTATATTTTCATTGGGCCGACGTTTCGATGAGATTTCACCCATCATCCTCAGGGCCAATACATATATATATATATATATATATATATATATATGTGTATTTCAAAACATGTTCTATAATTTTCCAGATTTAATAAAATAATCTCGAAATAAAAAAATCTATCCCGACCGTTGTTTGAGCCTAGGTCTCACACGTTCCGGGTATAAAGGCGCCTTAGACATACCCTTTCCTCCCCATATATACCTAAGAAGGCTGGATCCAGCATAGGTCTTTCCTCCCCAGCCTATCATAGGCTAGAGTGGCGCATTATGGCCTTACAGTTGACGAGCCCTTATACCAACTAAACATAAAACTTATTTATATCTTATTGGATGAGCGAAGCGAAGACTTCAATTTCACCGACCCCCCAAAAAATTTAGCTCGGGTGTTTTTTTTTTTTTTTTTTTTTTTTTTTCCCCGTCTGTTTGTTCGCTCTCTACCGGGCAAACGGCATATCCGATCTTGATGAAAATTTGAGGGGACCTTCGAAATCTCTGAACTTAGAGGTGTATTGTTTTTGGGCACAATCGAAGAAATATTTCTCATGAATATCGTACTTTTACGATTTTTTTCGATTTTTAGTGCGATATTTTCGTGCTATTTGGGCCGATTCTGACCAAACGGGTGGGGCTACAACGGTCATATTATACATGGACATTAAGGTTATGGTAATGTAGTACCTTATGAAACAAAAAGTTGAAAAAGTTAAACAGAATCTATAGAAATAAAGCTTTTAATATAAGTTTTTTACGGTTTAGTGCGATATTTTCGTGCCATTTGGGCCGATTCTTACCAAACGGGTGGGGCTACAACGGTCATAGGCTATTATACATGGACATTAAGGTTATGGTGATGTAGTACCTTTTGAAAGAAAAAGTTGTAAAAGTTAGCCAGAATCCATAGAAATAAAGCTTTTAATATAAGTTTTTTTACGGTTTAGTGCGATATTTTCGTGCCATTTGGGCCGATTGTGACCAAACGGGTGGGGCTACAACGTTCATATTTAACATGGACATTAAGGTTATGGTGATGTAGTACCTTATGAAACAAAAAATTGAAAAAAATAGCCAGAATCCATAGAAATAAAGCTTTTAATATAAGTTTTTTACGGTTTAGTACGATATTTTCATGCCATTTGGGCCGATTATGACCAAACGGTGGGGCTACAACGTTCATATTAAACATGGACATTAAGGTTATGGTGATGTAGTACCTTTTGAAACAAAAAGTTGAAAAAGTTAGCCAGAATCTATAGAAATAAAGCTTTTAATATAAGTTTTTTACGGTAAATATAATACCAAGTGACAAGAAACAATAGAAACTTGACAACAATCACCTACAATGCATAGGCAGCAAAGCAAAGCACTTGCAAAAGTAAAGATATCCCACGCAAACCAAAAACTTAAAAAAGCTCATCCATCAACGCGGCGGGACTTTAGCGTTTTCCTAGTATCAATCAACTTATGCAAATGTTCCCGGGTACTCAACACATGACTTGCTCACTTGTCTAACAACGACTTTGGCGTTTTCCTAGTTTATTTAAGCCTATTTGTTAATGTCTATCCTATAGGCCTACAGTAGGCCTATGTAATTATCATCACGTTGCAGGATTGTTATAATCATAATAGAATAAAATGTAACTTTTGAAGAATAAAGTGGGGGGGGGACGATCGCCCCTACCGCCCCCCCCTTGATCCGTTAAGTTGAGAGTGTGGGATTCCTTGTTAGCCATGACCGTGAAGCACTGTACTAAATCTATAGTAGTAGGTACACTCATTAACCCGGGCTAATACAGCAAACCCTCATTAATTCAAATAAGCCTACTGTTTAATTCAGTTGGGAGACAAGTCTCTACAGATGCTTTGGGTTTAGGTACTTCAAAGCTCAATTTTTTAATTCAATTTTTTAGATTCAAACTTGGATTTAATTTTTGCATCACATAGGTTTTAATTTAAAAGGTAAAAACTAGTTTAAACAGACTGAGCTACTAAGTTCTAGCTTTAAAATTGCAGCTTAAGAAAGACGCAGTGCCCAGGCCTAAGAGAATTTACCGTACTTAGGCTACATGCATATTAGCCGCCTACGCAAATAAGCCGCGCGCTGTAGCTTTCAGGCTGCCATTTTTGTAAAACTCATTGTTTACGAATATAAGCTGAAGCGTAACATGATGGAATAGATTAATAAATACCTAAATAATAAAATATAAATAAAATATAAAATATCTTAATATCAGAAAACAAAGAAAAGAAGTAGGCCTAGGTAGTGATGGCATGTCGCGAAGTATTTCCCATTCCGGACTCTCCACCATACCCAAACGCATTTGGTTGTTACAATGGTCTGAGTGTGTCTTCCAGAAAGGCGACGATTCTCCGACAGCCAAAATTGCGCATACAGCCTAAGCCAGAGCCCAGAAGTGACCTAATGGTTGGTAAGATTGTAGGCCAAAGCAGTGTAGCCATTGATTTATTTTTGACAACACTGCGAGTCAAATTAAGTTAAAAATGCAGTGCGTTACGCAGTGTAACAAACAATTATGAGTACCCAAGATAACTCCACCCGCTTACATAAAAATGCAACCTCGTAGCTGAGTTACTGAAGGCGAGGCGAGAGTCTGGCTGAGCGAGAATCTGTGATCTGGAGGGAGTGGGGGGGGGGGGGGTAGTACTAGGTTCTTGCGCAAAGCCCGGCTTCACATCAATAGCTGTACGGGTTTCATTGTTGGATGAGCGTAACGAGCGAAGCGAAGATTCCATTCTACTACACTGCAGAAAAAAATCCGGAATGTTTTTTTTCTGTTTGTATTTTTCTGTGTCTGTTAACATGATTCCGGCTAAACCGATACTCCAATTGCGATGAAATTTTCTGGAGGCCTTCGAAATCTCTGAACTTAGAACTGCCACGTTTTTTAGCGCAATCGGAAAATTATTTCTCATTAAAATCGCAATTTTACGTTGTTTTTTTTTTTTTTTTTCATCGACTTATAGGCCTAACACTTATGCCTACATGCTTTATCCGATTGTAATGATTTTTGCACAGATCCTTTATTTTATGAATTAATATATTCGTGAGAAATTTGAGCGTAATCAAGAAATTCTTTCTCATGAAAATCGCAATTTTATGATTAGTATTTATTTTTTTAAATTTCTTTGGCTAATAACACACATGCTTTATCCGATTGTAATTAATTTTTCACAGAACCTTAATTTTATGAATTTATATATTTTTGTGAAATTTGAGCGCAATCAAAAAGTTATTTCTCGTGATAGTCGCAATTTTACGATTTTTTTATTTTTTAAAATTTCTTCACTATAACACCTACCCTAGGGGCCTACATGCTTTATCTGATTGCAATGATTTTTTCACAGAACTTTAATTTTATGAATTAATATATTCGTCTAAAATTTGAGCGTAATCGAAAAATTATTTCTCATGAAAATCGCAATTTTACGTTTTTTTGTTTTTAAAAAATTACGCTCATCTAACAACGCGCCAACAAAGCGTTTGCGAAGCTTCCTAGTGAAACAAAGCACATAGTGGACATAGGCATTGCGCAGCCTATGAGTTTAAATATAGTCTGTGTATATAATCTTATGTTCAAACGTAAAATTTACTCCAAATTAATCTTGTCCGTTGAGTGCTGTGATTGGTCGTTTTCATCTCGTGATAATCAAACGTAAGAATTGTGTTGTGGTGTTGTTACGTTTAGTATTCTGATAAGTCCCCTGTCACGCTGGCCTAGCTGACCCTAAAAATAGCAACTTCACCTTGTTGTTACGTTCAACCATTGATTAAAGAAGGCTGGTACAACACAAGTGTAATCCTTTAGAGGTAAGTTGGGTAAATAGGAACACTTTTTAAAACTTTCCATCTTTGACTTTCTGTAAAAAGCTGTACAATTGATATTTTTACATTTTTTTTGTTGAACATTATTCTTTGCACTATTGGTAATGTAGGGAATAATTTGTAGGCCTTTTTTCTAAAAACATAAGGAAGAAAATCAAATGTAAAAAGTGGTATTGTTCCTATTAGTGATGACATTTGGTACCCGGAAACCGGTTCCGACTTTTCAAACCGGTTCTCAATTTTTTTATATTTTTTTTTACAAAGTGATGTTCAAAATTTGTAATAAATAATTGATAATTTAAATTCGAATTTTTTATTTCTTTTTTTTTTACGTAACTACGTAACAGCACCTTCTTTTCTCACAGATTGTGAAGTTATTCAGCTATGCTAGGCCCATCCCACTTCAGATTGCACAATAAGCTATGGGTTGTTCAAGGACGCGGGCATTGTTTGAACTTTGAAGAATGCTTTTTAAGGGCACTTTTTGACCTGCTGATTGTAAATTGTAACTTTTTAAAAAAAATGATTTTTTATAAATTTCGTTTTTTCCATTTTTTTTTTTTTAGAACCGGTTCCGGGGCGGAGAAACCGGTTCGGACTTTTTCGACTCGATGTCATCACTAGTTCCTATTTACTGTAATGGGACAGGCAACACTGTAGCTTATTAGTGTGAGGTAAAAAAAAATAGGGCAGGCCTAAATAGGAACAGAAATAGGCTTATGTAGGCCTATGATTTTAAAAAATGTCAAAATGTTAAAAATTGTGGAACTTATGTAAGAAAACAATATCAGATTATATTAGAACCGGAGCGGAGTGCCACATTTGTGGCAAAAAAATCTTCACAGGCCTAGTTGTTTTTGTGACAATAGGATTAATTTAATGTTTATTATCAACCTTGCAAATAAGTAGGCCCTAAGTGGAAAAATTGGGAAGAGGGGGTGAATTTAACTTTTGTTGTTATCAAATTTTATCAACGGTAGGAATATGGGGTACCGTAGCCTCATTAGGAACGCACAAAGAAACGCATTATTTATTTATTTAATCAAACCTGTGGTAATTTTGTGAATATGATGCACTGAGCTGATATTTTCCCGTGTCAGAAGAAATTGAGGAAAAAGCAGTAGGCCTAAAAGGACAATTTTCACAACACCTGGCAGAATGGTCAATAATAGGGATGGCTGAGAAGATCAAGAAATGTTCCCATTTATCCCATAAATATTTTAAATAGGTTACTGTGTTTGTGTTGTTCCTTTTTACCCCAATTTAGAAGTGGTGTGGGGGTGGGGTAAAAAATGAGAACAGGGGCTTAATAGCATTGATGGACAAAGATAAGCAAATACAACTCAATTGTAAATCCATGTTCATAGTTCTGGGGAACTTTTTACATGTCAAATTATTTTTTTGGGGGTAGGCTAACTCTTTGGACACCGACATTTTTTCCTAAAGTTTTTTTGACTGAAACTTAGGCCTGCATCAATTAAAAATAAAAAAGTAGGCTAATTTAACTATTAAATTAACATCAGAATTAGGCTTAGCTGATTTTTTGATATGTTGTTGAGAAAATAAAAGGGTTGATGGAACATTTTTGATTTTTTTTACACAGGTCATATGGGGCAGATTTTAGGACTGTTCCCATTCACCCCACTTACCCCTAACGTTTCTATTTAAAATATAAAGGACTTTCACCCGAAAAGGAGTTCGTAGGGAGTTGTTTACATTTGTTGGGGCCTAAAATTATTTTAAAAATATTTTGTAATGCATTAGTTAGGCCTAGGCCTATAGTGGATGTTAAAAAAAATACAAAACCTCTGTTTCTATTTACGGTAAAATAAATAAAGGACTTTCACTTTGCACTTTCACTTTCAAAAGGAGTAGGCCTCTAGGGCCTAATTGTTTGTTATCAAAAACATAAAGAATAGAACGTAAAAAACACCTCAACGAGGATTTGAACCAACAAACCCTTGCACAGAGCTAGAAGTCAAACACGCTACCATCCTGCCACACCGTACTGAAGCCAATTGAAGCAGCCAACTGTGAAAAGTACAATTCCGGGACCAAAGTATGGCCAAGAAGGCACTATTCTTTGTGAATGTGCCCGAAGGGCTGCTAAAGGATTTTTCGCAAAAGGCGAATTTATTTTTTACATCTTATTCTAGCCTAGTTCCTGAGAGTGCTTTTTTGAACAATGATAAAGATCTAACAATTAAAGAGTCTGCAAATGTAGGAGGTGCTAAAGAGCAACAATCAAACAAGCAAAGGGAAAACACAAAAAGCAATAGGACTATTATTATAGTACAGTATATGTTTTGATCTATTAATACCTTTTTAAAAAAGAATTAAATTGGAGAAGGGTTGACGTTGACAGGTTGGGACATGTCAAAAGGATGAAAAGAGCAAGATTACCGAGAAGGATGATGAATTGGAAATTCCAGGTAGGAGACCAAGGGGCAGACCACGACAACAATGGCAGAAAAGTGCAAAAAAAGATGTGGAACAGCAAGGAGGTGACTGGAATGTGGTGGAAGGAGAGGAGTGGTGGCAGGACAGAAGATGTAGACTGTAGAGGCCTATCTTCAATGCCGGCCCAACGCAGAGTTGTTGTAATATTACTATTTCAAATATTTAGTTAAATGTAGTTCATTGTTGTGTCTGCATCTATGTAATTAGAATTATTTAGTTGTCCTCATTTGTAAATCAGTTTTTATAACTGAATAGGATAGACGTTAAATAAATAAACAAATAAATAAATAAATAAATTTATTTATTTATGTCTCTATTAGCAACAGGCAATGTAGCCCACTAGTGCAAATTTAATAGAGAAGGGAGGAGGGGAAACCCGGTACCGGCACATAGCCTACTCCTACCGAAAAGTACTAAGGGGACCAACGGCTTTACGTCCTATTCGAAAGGACGGTGTAACTTTTGAGTCATATAGGTTCCTCCACTAACCCGGACTGCCGAGCAGACGGCGCCAAGGAGAATGAAGCTGTCACACAAGCTTACGAACCCTAGTCTGCTCTAGCCAGCGATATACGTGTGTTTCAGGGCAGAGCGGCGACCCACTCAACCCCTGACCACGCCCGATGTTGCTTAACTTCAGTGTTCGAGTGGGAACTGGTTAAACGACCGCGGCTAAATCGCTGGCTACGACACTGGCTGGTTGGACGTGGCAACAGATAATGATGATGATGATGATAATAATAAAAATAATGATTGATAGCATCACATAGGCCCTATAACATCATGCACTTTTCTCAATCTTTGGGTTTAAATTAAATTAATTTAAAAAAATTTAAAAAATTACCCTTTCGTTTGACATAGAAAGCCGCTCTTCTTCCGAGAAATAAGAAGTGCAAACACGACACCGCACCAGTACAAACACTACTACCACTGTTTTCTTCACAGCGAAGCAGTCTGGACGAGTGAGGGCGGGGTGGCGTGGGGGTGAGGTGTGGGTTGAGGGAGGACATTCTATTCTCAAGCCTTGATATTGGCGGGAAGGAGCCAAAAAAAAAACAGCCACAGAGGGAAGGCGGTCAGGCGCTCTATTGAAATTACGAGACATTGACCGTCCCGGAATCAATTTTATTTCAACCAGGACCACGTCTTCTATTCCTGGTCTGTCCCGCAGAAACCGGGACGGTTGGGAACCCTACCGGCTATAAACATGTCAGGTTGTTATGTTGTTAACTGGTTGAACGTAAGAATAATTTCTTGTCATTCTTACTTTCGAATGTAAGAATATACACTCCGTTAGTGGAAGGGGAAGGCTCCGGGGAATGATGGACTCACTGTTGATTTTCTGCAACTGCTCTATACATGTGCAAGATAATTGAGGCCTCCTTGGAGCAGGGGGAGGTTCCGGATAGCTGGAGAGAGGCCATTGTGATACCAATACATAAGGGAGGGGAGAAGGGGGAATTAGAAAACTACAGACCAATGTCACTGACATCAGTGGGGTCAAAGATTACTGATTGTGATTAGGTATGGAAAGGGAAGTTGGGAATTATATCAAGGAGATAACTAGGGGAAAAAATTGGTTAAAGGAAAGACAACATGGGTTCCGGAAAGAATATTTATGTGAGACAGCTTTTGGGGCTGGTTAATGATCTTGGGAGCTCTTTGGACAAGGGGGAATAGTGGCTGCAGTCTTAATTGACTTTGAGAAAGCATTTGACAAGGTTCCCCATGATAAATTGATAGGGAAATTGGAAGGGGTAATAGAATACTAATGGGTAAACGTAAACTGCTCAAGGACAGAAGGCAGGGGGTCAAGATTGAGGAGGATCTATCTGGAGGTGGAAGTGACCTCAGGGGTGCCTCAGGAGAGTGTACTGGGACTAGGGGTGGGATAAATCGGTTAATTAGATAGTCGATTGATCGGCGATATTAACCGCGGTTAACCGAAATCCCTAATGGAAATGGGGTCCTTTTTATATTTATTACCGGTACAGTTGAGAACGCTGTGCTTATCAGTTGACCCGCTGCCAACTGCGGCGTCCCCCATTCCACTTCTTACGCAATGCAGCTGAGGGAGAACCGGCAACATGACCTTCATAAAAAATACTACCATTGACGTGGCCCAGTTTATTTCTCCATGAACAGCACGACGCAAAATTATGTGTTAAACTCACGACTGGATTAAATAAAGATCTTGTCTGGGACTGAAGCACGTAATCTCGTCTTGACAATGACAGAATAAAATTTGGCTACAGTACCATGGTCCATAGATAACCACAGCAGTAATCTCTAGCTAGAACAAAGACTTGGATAAATGTGAATCAGAGCTCGTAGAAATCCACTGGCACTGTCATATGACCTTGATAACAATACAGCACTTGACAGTGACACCACTCATACTCGCCCGACGCTCGTGACATCCCATATCTTGCCCCCCCCCCCCCCCAAGCTAGCGAGTATCTTAGACAGAACGGTCTTCCCTATCGTTGTGTTCTTATGAAATAAAACTTAATTTGTCATCAGTAGGCCTGCCATCAACATCATCAATAACATCTGGAACCTATTTTGAATTTATTCCATTCCAGTCAAGCTCACGATCAGTTGCTCTCTCTCTCTATCTCTCCCGCGCTCTTTCTCCCGGTGTCACGTGCTTGATTCACGACCTTGAGTGGGTGGCTACGAAACGATTACCTATTTATCCTTGCGCCATCCAAATGCACATGGAACCCTACGGAGATACACTCGAATACGGAGACCAGCTGATGGCTGCACTACACTACATTCGAAAAACATTGTTTTTTCACTTTTTTTTTGTTAGTTGTTAGTTCTTCTCCAACGGTCGGTGACCAAGGCTGCGTAGGCCGAAACATTCGACATTTGTGTTAATTGTTAATTGTAAATAAATGTATGTGCACCTCGTCTCGAGCAGCTACCTACATCCTTTAAGGTAACTGTTGGTCTCCTCTCGCCTTTCCCCAACCACAAACACTGTTTTTTCACTTTATGTGTTGTTTACATGGGCCATTGTTATTCTCACGGTCAACAGGCGCCGACAAATCACAGACCGGTTTTTCAGGCACGGGCGGTTAATCGGTTAACCGGTTAAAAAACCCACCCCTAACTGGGACCAGTGCTGTTTGCAATATATATATTAATGACATTACTGATATGGTATGGGAGCAAAGGTTAGGCTTTTTGCCCATGACTGTGTTATTTACAGAATACTGGTACCTAAACAGGAATTTGAAGGATGTCAACGACCTGAAACAGCACTTGGCAATAGGCCTACTTGGGGAATGGGTAGTGGGAAATAAGATCAGTCTGAACATTGATAAATGTAATGGGTAAGATTTACTAGGAAGAGGGTGGTACAAGGATTAGGGGAAAGGTTACTCAATCATGGGGAAGGAGAAGGTAACAATAATTATAGTTAAAACTTAAATATTTTGGAGTGTGGCTGCAGAGCAAACTTAACTGGGAGAATCATGTAGGTAAACTGTAAAGGCTGTCTCTAAAAAGGGTTTGCAAAAATTAAAAGAGGCAAGTAGGGACTTTAAGGGGCACACGTAGGCCTATAAAATGCCAGTGAGACCAGTAGTGGTGTATGCAGGGGCAATATGGGATCCTTATTATAGGAAATAAGAAATTGATGAAATGAGGCAGTGCAGAAAAGAGCTGCAAGAAGGGTCCTTAGAAAGGGGAATAGATGGAAGGGGGAAATGATTAATGTACAGTTAGTAAGGTCTTATGAAAGTGTTTCGAGCATGGTACAGGAATTGGGATGGGAGAAGCTTGAGGATAGGAGAAGGATGGACAGACTGGGAAAGATGTAGAGTGCAAGAAAGATGGGGGGAGATGAATAGTCATCTAAGGAGGGCGAACTATGTAGCTAGAGGTGACCATACATGGAAATATGAGATGGGAACATGGGCAACTACAATAGGCCTGACAGTTAACATTTTAAAACTTACGATATCATGGGCGACGATCCAGTTGGAATACTGCTACTCTTGCTGATTGTAGCCTGAGAATACTAGTCTAGACTGGTTGGCAAGTTGACCCTCTTGTAAGTTGTAACAAGGTAGGCCTAGGCCTAGAGAAGACAGACTTGATGAGAGGTGTATCCAGGCATACTGTCTACAGACACAACGGTGTGCCAGATCTAGAAACAAAACAACAGTGTATGAGACTCAACTCAATTCTAAAACTAAACTAAAAAAAAAAAACTTACAAAAAGCTCATCCATCAACGCAACTAAAAAGAGCGTTCGCGAAGCGGCCGGTGCTTAAAAACCTTATTCATCATTATTATTATTATTGTTAAAATAAACACCCTTCGCCCCCCCCCCCCCCACTCCCCCTAACATACTTTTCCCCTTGTTAAAAAGTTGGCCCTCTCCCAGTAGGTACCCGAACAAGTGGGGGCCTGGCCCACCTATTTCTCTAAGACTAAGCCTAGGCCAACAATCTCCCAGTAGGTACCCAAACAAGTAGGGGCCTGGCCCACCTATTTCTCTTGCTAAGGCTAAGTAGGGGCCTGGCCCACCTATTTCTCTGCTAAGGCTAAGCCTAGGCCAACAATCTCCACAGTTAAACTTGATTTGATATTTATTTAAAAAGAGGTGTAGGCTACCTAGCAATTTCTGAATGCAGGGTTGAACCGGTTGATTCGGAATCGGAAGCATTACGGTAAATCAAACATTCCAGGAAGCAATGCTAATTTGAAGGGTTAAAGCTGGGACCCTGTAAAAGCGGCTAGGGCCTACTAGCCTAGGCCTAGCCTTTGTTTTTGTATTGTATTGTGTCTTCTCCACTACTGTACTGACTAATAGTCGATGGCAGGTTCCTCCTTCATCTTCCACTCTTCCATTTATTCCCTATTAATCCCAGTCTTGGGCACGTTCCCCCAAAAAGGAACTTTGAAAAGTTAAGTTACTTCTGCCTAAAAAGAAACTGAAACGTTCCTCGTTCCTCAGTTCCTTTCACGTTCCTTAAACCATCACTGATTTAAACAATAATAAATGTGAAATGAGAATTGATCATTACTCTTATTTATTAAAGTGTGTCCCAGGCCATCTGACGAGGGTGGCGCCATTTTCGAAAACACAAGATGTCGCATTGATATTTTTCATACTGCAGTTTACGATATCAGGTACTGGAATTCAACGGGATTACGACGGCGAAAGGAACTTAATTCGTTTTCCAAGTTCCCACAAAATAGTAACTTTGACGTTACAAGTTCCTGATCTAAGAAAGGAACGCGTTCCCACAAAAGTTCCTGAAGGAATGCGTTCCCGGGAACGCGTTACTAGGAACGCGTTCCTCCCCAAGACTGGTTATTCCCTATTATTCCCTTCCGAGCAGGGCCTCTTCTTGCTCTCTCATTGCTCTCGTCTCCAAGTCGCTCAATTTTCTCAATTCTCTCAATCTCACAATCCCCCTCACCCCCTAGTCTGAATACACCTTCGGCAGCAGCTTCAGCAATTTTTTTAAACCAGTCAACTTCTTATCCCCCACTATCCCCTCAGAAAGACCATTCCACTCCACCACCGTTCTAGACTAGCCAGGAATGAGTTCTTACCATGTACCTCTCTCATACTTCCATGAATGGTCTCCTCTAGCTAAATAGGGAACCTAAGTGGGCGTTGTCCGGTTCTCTCCGGTCAGCGTGGTATAGGCGATTAACCCGTGCTAAATGTTTCGTAAGCGATAGCGCGAGAACCAGACCACGGACCGGAATTATATTCATACTGTAAGAAAATATAATCTTTCCTCTTTGCGTGGATATACATAACTCTGCTCTATCACAAATATTAATTACATTTGTTTTGAGTTGAAGTGAACTCTACATTTACACTGTTGCCAAACCTTCCAAACTGCTCATGAAAAAGCACGTAACAAACATTTTGTCCGTAGCATCAGCAAAACATTTGGTATCCGACTTGCTTTGTGGCTACTGTGAGGTCACTGGGTTGTACTAGATTATACATTACTAATAAAATATCCTTTAATGTGCCAACAAAATCTTGAATGCGAAGTACATTTAGCAACCATGGACAGGCGCGTGGTATGCGAGGATGCCACAGCTGCACACAACGTGGCTGCGTCTCGCTTAGGTTGCCGCTCAGACCGAGTTCATTTGCGACAGCGCGCAAACATGGGTCAATTTAACTCATAATAGTTTGAATTTAGGAAGCGTCATCGAGCAAAGTAGAATGCCATCATCTTCATCACAAAATCATGCATCTTGCGAATTGCGATGGTATTGGTTTAGATTTCTTTTGCGCGAGTCAAAAGATACGGCGAGTTACATTTTCGTACCATGCTAATTCTTATGGGCGCTGAGACCAGAGAGAACCAATTTCCTTCCCGCCTTCAAAACTTAGGTTCCCTATAGTTAGCCTTTCTTAGTAATAGTTGCCCATTCATCTCCCCCCATCCCTCATGTGCTCTGAACACCCTGTACATCTTACCCAGCCTGTCCATTCTTCTCCTATCCTCTAGCGACTCCCATCCAAGTTCCCTTACCATACTCGTAATACTATCATAGGTCCTTATTAACTGCCCATTAATCATTTCATCCATCCACCATTTCCTCTTGTTGAGTAGGCCTACCCTTCTCGCAGTTCTTTTCTGTACTGCCTGAATTTCACAAATTTCACCTTTCCTGCACTGCAATCAGTAACTCACTTTCGATAATTTTTTATCGAGAACGCAAGCGTTTTCGATCAAAATCGTTCGGAGCGATCATGTAGCTAGTTATCGATTGGAAATGGTCGTTCGCGTTATCACCCGCCTCGGACCTAGGTGAAAACGCGAACAATGTGAAAAATAGCTGTAAAAAGCCCTCAGAGGAATCTTTCAGCACACGTTTCCTTGCAAATATGCATACAATATTTATTTAATTTGTCTTTATTAATGAATTCCGTTCTTAAATGATTATATGCTATTGACTCATATTTCGTTCAAGGGCTTAAATAGAAACTTGATGGAAAGATTAGAACATTAAAGAGCATTTACATGGTTCAAATTGAATTGTTTAATGTTTTCAAGGGAAGTAAGAGCTAGCAAATAGTGTTGTCTAGAATAAAATAAATGTATTTTGTGTCCAAAAAAAACTCCATTTAAACTGAAACTCGCTCTGAATTATTTAAATTGAAGTAATATTCAAAATGCGAATCATGTGCCTTTCAAAACGTATAGCGTGAAACATTAACAAATTTTCAAGATAAAACAAAATCACCTCATTTTTGGATGAGCGTAGCGAAGATTCCATTTCACTACACTGGAGAAAAAAATCCGGAATGTTTTTTTTTCTTTTTGTATTTTTGTGTGTCTGTTAACACGATTCCGGCTAAACCGATATTCCAATTGCGATGAAATTTTATGGAGGCCTTCGAAATCTCTGAACTTAGAACTGCCACGTTTTTGAGCGCAATCGGAAAATTATTTCTCATGAAAATCACAATTTTACGATTTTTTTCGATTTTTAAAACATTTCATCGACTTATAACACCTACATGCTTTATCCGATTTAAATGATTTTTTCACAGAACCTTAATTTTATGAATTACCGGGTAAGATATTCGTGTGAAATTTGAGCGCAATCGAAAAATTATTTCTCATGAATATCGAAATTTTACGGGTTTTTTCTTTTTTTAAACAGTTCTTTGACTTATAACACCTAGGCCTACATGATTTATCCTATTGTAATGATTTTTTCACAGAACCTTAATTTTACGAATTAATATATTCGTGTCAAATTTGAGCACAATCGAATAAATATTTCTTATGAAAATTGCAATTTTACGATTTTTTTTTTCTTTTTTTAAATTACGATTAATTTAAAATTTAAAAAAATTTAAGTAAATTTTTTATTTCATTTAATTTTATTGAAAAAAAAAATTTGACTTAGTAATTGGATGAGCGTAGCGAGCGAAGCGAAGATTCCATTTCACTACACTGGAGAAAAAAATCCGGAATGTTTTCTTTTTTTTTCTTTTTGTATTTTTGTCTGTTTGTCCACACGATTCCGGCTAAACCGATAAGTACTCCAATTGAGATGAAATTTTCTGGAGGCCTTCGAAATCTCTGAACTTACAACTGCCACGTTTTTGAGCGCAATCGGAAAAATATTTCTCATGAAAATCGCAATTTTACAATTTTTTTCGATTTTTAAAAAATTTCTTCGACTTATAACACCTAGGCCTACATGCTTTATCCGATTTTAATGATTTTTGCTCAGAACCTTTATTTTATGAATTAAGATATTCGTGTGAAATTTGAGCGCAATTGAAAAAATATTTATCATAAAAATCGAAATTTTACGGGTTTTTTAAATTTTTTTAACAATTTTTTGAAATTTTTGACATGCTTTGTCCTATTGTAATGATTTTTTCACAGAACCCTTATTTTATGAATTAATAGATAGGCCTAAGTGTTAAATTTGAGCACAATTGAGAAATTATTTCTTATAAAAATCGCAATTTCACGATTTTTTTCTTTTTTTAACAATTACAATTAATTTTAAAAAATTACAAAATTTAAGTTAATTTTTTATTTAATTTAATTTAAAAAAAATTCAACTTAGTAATGATTTTTCCACAGAACAACAGAAAATCCGCATAACACATGGCAGCTCAATGCACCAATTACGCTCATCCAACAACGCGGCGGGACTTAAGCGTTTTCCTAGTTATTTCCCATTTAACACCCCTCAAAAATAATAGGGCTATAGGCGAGGCAATAGGCCTATGGGTGTGAAAATTAAAAAAGTTCAAACTAACGGGGATCGAACCCCAACCCTCCGTGCGGTAGGCTTTATGCTTACCAAGTTACCACTAGGCCATGCCGGCCGGGTGGATCTCGCCCCGCTAGGCCTAGCTGTCTACTTATAAGCAATGAGCTGAAGTAGATAAAACACAAGTTCAAGTTCAAGTTCAAGTTTTTATTAATCCTTAGATTCATACAGAGTACAAATATGGATATCGTCAAAATTAATACTAAAGATATAGATATAATAGCCTAGCCTAGTTAAGAATAGTAACAAAAAGTACAGTTGGCCTATATTATTATATAGGGCTACATATACACATATAGGCATATAGGTACCGTACCCTACATACATAGGCTACATTTTATAATATGTTTTGATCGTCAATATGGATGCGTGCTAGGCCTACAATAAAATAATTACTAAAACAGTCTTGGACTCCGCTTTTGTGTAAGAATCGTT
This sequence comes from Sweltsa coloradensis, assembly GCA_024449915.1. Lineage (NCBI taxonomy): Eukaryota > Metazoa > Arthropoda > Insecta > Plecoptera > Chloroperlidae > Sweltsa > Sweltsa coloradensis. Next base: position 967,050 of record JAMZAV010000082.1, read on the forward strand.
ATTTTGCGGACATTTACTTCTTGTAAAGAGTTTCGCCACGACCGAATGTGTGGTGCACTGCGAAAGTCTAACGATAATAGTGAACGATCGAGACCTCGAACGATCGCTTATAGGCCTAAATGATCACCCGTAAAGCTTTCGATCGTTCGGGCAAACGATCGTTCAGGCTAACGATCGATATCTAGGGGCTAGGCAAAGTTACATAATTGCAGTGCTGTAGGGATCCCATATCGCTCCTGCGTAGGGGGCCTATTCAATAACCGGCCTCACTAGGGTTTTATAGGCATGACATGTTGCCAGAGGGGATCACAAGTGGAAGTATGAGAGGGGAGCATGGGCAACAGACATAGGCAGATACTCCTTCCTGGCTAGAACGGTGGTCGAATGGAATGGCTTACCAGAGGGAGTTGTGGAGGAGAAAACCGTTTAAAGGCTTTAAGAAACAAATGAAGCTGCTGCCGAAGGTAAATCCTGAACAGGGTCTAGGGAACAGGCAAGACTAGATCATGCCCATGATGGATATGAAGAGAGAGAGAAAGGGGAAGCTAAGGGCAAGATGAAAGAAACTGGGCATGTAAAGTGCATAAGTGCAAAGGATTAGAGAAGAGTGAATAAGGCAAGCCTAGAAGAAGGGATAGGCCTACCCTATGTAGAAGGGGAATGACTAAGTATGAAGGAACAAGGAAATGGAATTACAATAAGAAGGAAGGAAGGAAGGAAGGAGAAAACAAACCTACCACCGACTTTAGTCATTTGTAGGGGAAGAAAACCAAATACCAAATACCAAATACCCCTTTTATGTAGGCATATAGGGATAGGGGCCTACAGAGAAATAACCGGGGGCATCAGGCCAGCCCAGCCTAGCCTAGGGCCTAGGCTAGGCTAGGCCTAGCTACCCCACGGTGGCGCAGGCCCCCTATCAAAATAAGTGCCTCAAAATATGCCAAGGCCTAGGGCCTAGGCTGGCAACTTTTGTCGCTTTTACAAGTAGACCTACCGTTTCGTGTCTGCCAAGAAGTATTTCAATATTGTTGGAAGAACTTAAAGCTATCCGATGTATTCACATTTTTTAATGAGTGTAGGCCTACAGCCTAGGGCTAGGCGATGAAAAATACCTCGGTTTTTCTTCCCCTATGTCTATCGTAGGGTCGCCATTTTGAACATGCTTACACCCACCGCCGTCTGGATAGGGTAAATATCTAATGATCCAGTTGGCGGTGCTTCCATCAGTCGACCAAAGTTAGTAGATACTGCGCCGCCAAAGCCTCTGATTGGCTGTCTCTCCGGGATATGCAGGTTGTGCAACATCACACATCATTCAGTTTTGCGTTTTGTGTACACAGAAGGCTTGTGCGTTGACAACTCATCCAAGTTCACGTAAAACGTTTTATTTAGCTCAAAAATGCTTGTTTCTAGTTTATTATATATTGACACCGACAAGCTATTTGAAGAGAAGAGTATTGAGGAAATTCAGGCTACTCAGAAACAAGTACAAGTAGAGATAGAAAGGAAACGAGAAGAGCTCAGAACTATGGTCGGGTAAGTAGGCCTACGCCTAGGCTAGGCCCTAGGTCTTGGCTAGCTTGGGCTAGGGCTAGCCTATAGCTTACCTTGTGTCTATCCTAGAAACACTGTCTATCATCCAAGTGAAAGGGAACCGGTGGTTTTGTGCACAATACAAATGTAAATAATCCCCATTTCCTGTAACAGGCTGTCCATCTTCCCCGTATTGACAGTTTCAAACCACATGGACCTCTTTGGAATCTGGTAGGCCTACTACCTAGGCCCTAGCCTAGCCTAGCCTGTATTTGAGAACGTCCCTTTTTATGTAAATGTGTGTCCACTAATTTGTTCGTACATTTTGGTATTGGTATTTCTTCTCCTGCTAATGACTAGGCCTAGTAGGCTAGTCGGTGGCAGGTTTTCTTCCTTCAGTTTCTTCCTTCCTTTGTATAGTTATCCTTCTTGACTAGTAGTTAGTTAGGCCTACCCCTTCCTTCGGGGTAGGCCCCCTTTGGAAAATTTCCCCTCGCCGCTCGCATTTTGCGAGTGACAATTTTGGCTCTTGCGAGTAACTTTTATGGACGTGCTTCAAAATATCGTTTTTGCGAGAATTTGAATCGAGCGCCCATTCATGCCGCGACTTGGGCAGTGTGCTGAGTATGCCCCCAACCCTCCTGCCTAACCACTTGTGCGATCTTCCAGAGATTATACCGCGTAAATAATTACCACAAACATCACTTTTGTTTTCAATCTGCTAGAAGGGCAAAACTTAAAAGCTATCACCATGGGTGATAAATCTTTCCTTATCTTGTTTACTCTCGTTCGGGCTCCCCGTCCCCCCCTTCCCGCGCCCCGAGCCAAAAGCATCGTGAGTCGTGACCTTGACTTGACTGTGACAAGTTATAAAGCAGATGCAAAACCGAACAGTGATGTTATCTTAAAGGCCCGCTGCTGTTCCTCTTTCGTGATTATGAAATACTACTTCATCGGCACGTCATTGTTTATAGAACAGCATTACGTCTGAGATATTACGATAATTGATGAGCGCGTTTCTTCACAGTTCATTAGACACCCACACGATTTTTTTGTTTTACTAACCTGGGTAACCGCGGGTAATGTGGACGGGTACCCGGGACGTAAAAACGTCGGGCTTCGTCATCCCCAGTAAACAGCCAGACACATTATGGAAAACGCGGGTCGCGAACATAAGTCATTTTGGGATTTTGTTGATGCGGCGCATATGATTTGTACCATCAGTGTTCTTATCTTATCTTATCTGCAAGTGGTTTACGAGTTTTCACGGTATAAATATTGAAGTTTTCAGTACTGAATTAAGCCCGCTATGTTTTCCTAAAACGCACCAAACGCTCTTTAATAAAACCTGACCTCAAAATTTTTCGCCTGCGGCGCTATTGTTGGGGGCTCCGCCCCCCAAACCCCCCTTGCCTTCCCGCCGAAAGTACCTTCCCGCTAGGAGCGAGTACTAAAAGACGGGTGCGAGTTGATTTGTTACACAATTTTCAAGGGTTGTTGATTTAGATTTAGAAGTGGTTGCGTTTCACATTCGTTTCAACAAAGAAGGCGGGAGGCCTCAATACAACTTGCGTCTTTTCAGTTTGATGATTGACAGAGTGTTACTTGGGTCGACCCAGAGTGTAGGGGCCCCATTCACTATCCAAACCCTAACCTCACTCACATTTACTACGTTTACATGCAGTTTTGAAAAAGTTTTGACTTGAGTCAAGTCAAAACGATGATGCGTTTACATGATACAGATCTGAAAACGATCTCAAACTATTATTTAGTTCACTTTTTTCCCGGTAGACAACACAATGTAATAAAAAATTCCACTGTTTTCTAAAGAAAAAATATATAATTTTATTGCGTATAACGTAAGTACAACTTCATAAGATGACCAAAAACATTTGCCGTAACGTTTAGAACAAAATTCGGAATACCAAGATCACGTTCTTAACTTGGTTTTAGCAAACATAACCTCAAATTGTAACGCAACGAGCGTTTTGGTTGAAGCCAGGTGTTTACATGACAGTTTTCAAACTAGTTTTCAAGCCACCTCTACTAGCAAACAGGATTGACTTGAACCGATCCAAACCCAGATTCGAAGCGTTTACATGCAGTTTTGAAAACTCAAAACGTTTTGAAATCGTTTTCAAACCTGCATGTAAACGTTGTAAGTGTAATAGGACTTAGGCCTATCGGAACTCTTTTGGTTGGTATGGACAGTTTTTGATCAGTAGACAGTAGGTAGGCCCTACTTTAGATTTTAAATACGTAGCGACGTATAAGGTTTTGTAGGTACTTTAGATTTAAAATAGCGACGAAAGGTTTTGTAGGTAGGCCTACACATAAAAAAACTGTCCATACCAACCGAAAGAGTACCGGCCTATCCTGGGCCGTGACCACTGAGGCCCTTTGGAACTTGTTCGGTTGGGAGGGGGGGGTGTCCAAAAGCTTTTTACCTGTTTTGTAGGGAATCGTACAAAGATGTAGGCCTAGTAGATAACTGTATTTACTGAATAAGGGAACTACGTATAGGCCTATGTGGTCTCAGTCAAGGTGGCACTCGACAAGTGATCGCAGCACTGTCGCCCACGCACCATGGCTACCGGAAATTACGGTCTCTAAAACTATTTATGAGAAGAATACTAACTGTTTTAAAACCAGCCTTGGCCAAATTAAGAAAATGGACTTACGCCTAAATCTTTCTTAGTAGGACTTGACTAGACTGCACTGTTTGCAGACAGCGCGAACATAATAGCCCTAGCTAAAGCCAATGACATACTATCAACTCTAAAACAAGAATCTGAAATCAAAATTGCTAATGCCACAGAATGGCTGAATGGTTCAACGATAATGAACTGCTATTAAATGAAATCAAATCTATAATGGTTGAATTTCTCAAAGACCCACAGGTAGAAATTAAAACAGTAGGCCTATAATAGTACAAACAAATAGGCTTATATCTCAATCAAAGTAGGGTCATCCTCATCAACAAATTTTGTGGGACTCCCAATAATAGGTAGGCCTAGATAATAAACTCAAGTGGTACAAACTCATCAATGTGCTAATTAACCCATCAGCTTACCTTTAAAAATTGCGGCGTGCTACCTTTAAAATCCATTTATTTTTGCAAAAGGGGGGTGCGGAGCACATTCCAGTTGAATTGAAATGTTTACTGCTCCTACAAAAATGAACCAATTTCTCTCAAATAAATTCTAAAATATAACCTAAATAAATGTCTTAAGAGGTTATGAACTCTCCTGCAAATTTTTCTTGATGCCAAAATATCACATCCCTCATAATCGTCATAACAAACAAAATATTGCACCTTGCCGTTGCCGCCATAGCCCGCGCGCCGCCATACCGCCCATGAATACAAACATATCTTTCCTTCAAGCATAGAAACGCTCAAACTTGACCTAGATACGAGCCAAACATATTGTTAGATGCAGCAAATTGCGTAGAGTAGCTACATAGAGCGCAATTTCTTGGTGATTGGGAAAATCATTCTCATCATAACGACCAATAATGTAGCGCGTCCAGCCCGTTGATCTGACGGCCAGGTAATTCGGCGGACATTATGAACAGCCCGGCTATTCGACCGGCGGGTAAGCCAGTGGGTTAAAAACTATGAAATTGATTTCTGAGGTTGCTCTCCCAGTAGGCCTAGGTAGGCTAGGCCTACCAAGAAAGTTTTTAAAATTCAAAAGAATGTAATTGGGTCAATTTGCTAAATAATTCTCAAAGATCACACTGTAAACCTCTCTTCATTGATCTAGGAAAACGCCAAAGTCGTTGTTAGACTAGTGAGTGATTCACGTGATGAGTAGGTACCCGGGAACATTCCCTTTCATCCCTCTACCTGAGGCATTGCGCATGGCTTTTTCCTCCCTAGCCTATCAAAGCATTATGGCCTTACTGTTGACGCGCCTTTATATACCAACTAAACTCAAAACCCTATATTTATACTAGGTATCAATCAACTTAAATGCAAATGTTCCCGGGTATTCACTTCTCACTCACTCGTCTAACAACAATGACTTTGGCGTTTTCCTAGTCTAGTTGGATAAAGGGCCATTATACATGGAATGTGGGAGACCTGGGTTCCCTGGTCGGGAAAGATTTTATAATTTCTGGATTGTATTTAAAAAATTATAAAACATGTTTTGAAATGCATATCATGCAGTGTAGTCTCATCTGTAACAACACTATGGAAAACATAGCCTAAGTACAAAATACATGTAAAGATTGCAAGGTTTACTCAATCTTCGAGCGGAATTTGGGAGTACCTTGAGCGTGCAAGATTTGATACACCTTGGTCACTGCATGCAATTTTCACAGCCTGACAAATAACAATTTTTTTTTTTTCAATAACAAAACCATTGCCGTTAAATTAAATCCACACATTTGCAGCCTATTGTTCAATTTATTATTTCTTGTAGATTTAAATCACAATGGATCTAGCTGATTTTTTTAGCAGTTCTTAGTTAACTCACGTACCGGGTATCTGTTTAAATTTCAGCGCATCTGTTCAGCGCTTCAGCTGATTTTATAGTTTTCTTTCTTCTTCTTTTCATATGCCCACAATTGACATTATTTGACCAAGTTGAATAATAACAGGCTCACCAAAAAGTAACCAAAACTGTTTGATTTGAATTGAGACTAGGCCTATTTTATGCGTACTGTTCTCTTAAACATTTACTTTTTCTCGATTTGGTTTGAGTCGGGTAAACAGTCTCCGTATGCGATGGGGTTATATTTACTACATCAGAAACTTAAAAACCCCAACGGGATGGCCACCGGATTCGCATTCCGACGTCTTACTAGACATAGTAAATTTTGATAACTCTGTGTGTTACATTATCCAGAATGGTTGCACAGTGACCGTGTACATTACGCCGATCGTTATTTGAACTGGATGTTTGTGTCCAGTATGATAATTGACGTCATCACCGTTTCTAGAAGTAAAAGTACTGGCTGTTTGTAAAAACTCGGGACGCGATCTTGATCAACCTACATGTCGAAGCTGCGCCATGCCTTGTTCGCCGATCGTAATGCAGCATGCGCCGCATGGGTGATGATATTTCGATGCATCAAGGGGCGGTCGGCTGGCAAAGTCGCGTTCTAACGCCGACGTTCTGTAGTAGTGAAAACTCTCTTCGAGAACTCAGTAAGTAATCGGCTGTATGAAACAAGCATTTTACAAGTGACGATGAAGTACTTCGTTACGTACACCAGGTCTGCCAATTGACTAATCGAACCCAATCAAAATCAAGAAAAGGCTATCATCAATGACGAAGGCCTATTGAGTAAGTAGATACCTAATTTTGGTTCTATGTCTCTAATCTTACTTTTTCTCGACTTCCTTATCGGAAACACTCCCTATTTAATCTATATTGCTTTAAAATTCAGAATTAAAAAGGTCCTCCCCAAAACGAACCCGATCTCCCGCCTCCAGCAGGCTGGGCTTACCACTAGACCATCACACGGGTACTGTAAACCGAATTTCAGTTTCACTAATGAACCAATCTGAATGGATGGAACAGTACTGCAACAAATATCTGCTGCCTTTGAACTGACCACCAAACATTAATTATAATGTCATTACCTTTACGCAGGTATGAGCGAGGGTTTATTTCTCGATTTGGTTAGTCGGGAAACACTCCCGTAGGTGTAATTGTTTTTATTTACTACAATTCAGATGGTCTAGTGGTTAAGATGCTTGTCTGGAATGGGTGAGATTCGTGGTTCGATTCCCGGTTGGGGCGGACTTTTTTAATTTCTGAATTGTAGTAAATAATATTCTATGGTCTGTTCATGCCTTCATTCTACAAGCAATTCTAAAAGTTAAAAAAAAATACGTGCTACCAAAAAATTTAATATCCACACTTACGACAGACGTCTAAAAAACAACATGGGCCTTCCCCTTCATCCAACAAACAAACAACAACAACAACAAATTATTATTCAAAATTTTCAACTTAAAACAAACTCTGATTATACACACAGAAAACTGTTCAACAAATTACCAACTTCAGGAACCAAATAGGCTCATTAGACAGTTTTAGATACCTACTCAGTAAAAAAGTTTTGATGAAGATTCATGAACTGTACTGAAACTAAACTTTATGACCATAATAATTATTGTCTATTTAAATATCATATTTTTTAAGTTTTACTGTTCTAGGCATCTGTAAATGCCTGATCTCTCGCAAAATGTAGATGGCCTACTAGGGTATGAGTGACAATAAACCATTTATTATTATTATTTTATAGGGGGCATGATCACGTTGTATTTCCGGTTTGCAATCGCGAGCCTACGTTGTTTTAATAAAATGGCGGAAGCCCATGGTTCGCCCTGTTACTAAGTAACTGAAGCTATATGCCTATATCATGTAGGCAGATCGAAGCACATCTGGCAAGGCTGGAATAATAATTAATAAGAGCAGGAATTTTAGACACATGGTGACCAACAAGACAAAAATACTTTTGAGAGACAGGAGACAGGATTATAAAGATAAGGATTAAAGTAAGAAATGAGGAATGGGAGATATGCCAAATTTATGCTCCACAAGTAGGGTGCGATCAGGAAGCGAAGGATGAGTTCGAAGAACATCTGGAAGGGCTGATTGGCAGACGTGATATTATCATACTAGGAGATTTCAATGCCCAGGTTGGTGACGAAAGGCGAGGGTACGAGGAAGTAATTGGAATGTATGGATACGGTAGGAGAAACACAGAGGGTGAAAGGCTGTTAGACCTGTGTGCCAGAAACGGCCTGGTAATTGGAAACACGTGGTTCCAAAAAAGGGACAGCCACAAAATTACCAGGTATAGTTGGAACGGGCAACAGAAGACACAGATCGACTATGTGGTTGTTAGTAAAGACAAGCATAGGAGTCTGAAGGATGTAAAGGTCATTCCAAGTGTAGGACTAGATGGAGACCATAGGCTGCTAGTAGCAGATATCCAAATAGAGGGAAGTGTTCGAAAGAGAAAAGAATTTGCGGAAAGAAAGCTCAAAGTATGGAAATTAAGTGAGACGGCAGTCAGAGAAGAATATCAACAGAGGATTAGGAAAGAGATCCCAAAGGGAGAGATCCAAGAGTGGAGAAAGAATGGGAGGCGTTTAAGAGAGCACTGGTGCAGGCAACAGAGGAGACGTGTGGAAGGACAAGTGGGGTAAGAAAAGAGATGGTAACAAGTGGTGGAACGACAAAGTAAAGGAGAAAGTACAACTGAAAAATAGAACATGGAGGGAGTTCATGAAGGACAGAACAGATGAAAGAGAGGAAGCTACAAAAGAAAACAAGGTTAAAGAAGAGAAAGCAGAAGATTGGAAGAAGTTTGCTAAGAAACTGGAGAAAGACTCAGAAGGAAACAAGAAGATGCTGTATGGCATAGTGAAGAGTAAGAGGAAGGAAAGAGGGGGACAAAGGTACCTAACGGATGAACTCGGAGAGACTCATTACAGATGCAGAGGAGATCAAGGAAACTTGGAAAGAGTATTTCAATCAATTGCTGAATGCAGGAGCAGATGCAGGAAGGCAGAGATGTAGAGTTGGAAGGGGTGGCGGAAGAAGAAGATGAGAATGGACCGACCTGGCAAGAAGTGGAGATGGCATTAAAAAGGATGAAGAATGGGAAGACTGCAGGAGTTGACGAACTGGTGGTGGAAATGATCAAAGCTGGGGGCCCAGTTGTTATGCATTGGCTGTACAGAGTGATTAGAGTGGTATGGAGGGAAAAGACGGTGCCAAGAGATTGGGAGAAAGGGGTGATTGTCCCTATATACAAGAAGGGTGATCGAAAAAAATGTAGTAACTACAGGGGGATCACTTTACTATGTCACACAGCAAAGATTTATGAAAGGATTGTTGACAGAAGAATAAGGGAAGAGGTTGATCACATGTTGAATGAGGAACAATACGGTTTTAGAGATGGGAGATCCACAATAGATCCTATATTCATACTTAGACAGGCCATGGAAAAGAGTTGGGAGCTGGGTAAAAAAATGAGTATGGTCTTCCTAGACATCGAGAAGGCTCATGATAGTGTGCCAAGGAATGTAGTTTGGGGAAAGCTTGGAAAGAAAAGGGGTGGACAAAGGACTGATAAGACAGGGTTAGAAGTATGTACATAGTATGTGAAAGCTGTATAAAAACACAGTTTGGGCTGTCAGGGTGGTTCCAAATAACACAAGGACTGAGGCAGGGAAGTGTGCTGTCACCACTGCTATTTATAATAGTGATGGATGACATCCACAACAAAGTAAAGATGGAGGGAACGGAAGAGGTAGAGGTTATGCTGTTTGCCGATGATTTCGTGGCATGGTCGGAGCATGAGGAGGTACTCCAGAGGTACACAGACCTGTGGAAGAGGCACATTGAAGAGGCCGGCATGAAGATAAGTGTGATCAAGAGCAAGGTTGTTACTATGCCAGGAGAAGGAGATGTAAGGAACTACCATGCAGAGATCAAGATTGGAGCAGAAACCCTGGAGGTGGTGGAGAGTTTTGGATACCTAGGAAGTGAAATAATGGCAAGCGGGAAGATCAAAAAGGAAATCACTAACAGAATCCAAAAGGCCAGCAACTTCTACCAGTGCGTAAAAGGCCTTGTGTGGGATAGGGAAATACCTATACAGTGCAAGATGACACTATACAAGACCTACTTCATACCGATCCTCACATATGCGGCAGAAACCTGGACTATGGGTGACAGAGAAGAAAGCCAAATTCAGGCGGCGGAGATGAGATTCCTGAGGAGCACAGTGGGCAAGACAAGAAGAGATAGAATTAGAAATACAAACATCAGAGAGATGCTTGGGGTGGAGAAGTTAGGTGACAGGATGGGAAGGACACGTCTGAGATGGTTTGGGCATATGAAACGAATGACGGAAGAGAGGATGCCCAGGAGAATGTATGAGAAAAGAATCGAAGGAAGAAGAAGACGGGGGAGACCACGGAAGAGATGGAAGGAGACCATAGCAAGAGACCTACATACTAGAGGAGAGAGCTGGAAGAATGTAGCAGAGACTCGATTGTGGGAGGATAGGAAGAAGTGGAAGAATTTGGTCGCGAAACCCAAGCTGACCCTGCCAGAAGCAGGAAACGGCGATGGATAATGATGATGATGACTTCTTAAAATCATTATTTTGACTAAGTACTTCCTCTGTGGGATAAGCTACTTTATTCGTATGGTAGCTTAAATAAAATATTGATTTACCGGTATGTGATTAAATAATACCAAAAATGGTAGGTCAGTTGTGTGTAAATTGTCTTGACGAATTTGGCATTCATGCTCTCGCTTGATTTTGACGAGTGCCAGTCTATCTGAGCACTGAGACCAATTATATATTTCATTTTATTGATATTCTAGTCCATAATTAGTCATTGAAATAGGAGTGGTTTTAAAAATATGAACCTTGGGCCTACAAAAGATTTAAAATTTAAATTTAAAACCAAACATTTTAACCTATTGTTTGCACTCAATAAACTGCATGGTTGTTTCCTCTTTTTCTCTTCTAGGTCTATGATCACAAACTGGTACTAGCCTACTGGTAGCCCTGCTATTCATTGTACCTAGGGCCTACCTAGCTCGGTTGGTGATATTTGCACGATTATGTCTTGAGATGTTATCATTTTTTAAAGTTAGTTTAAAATGTACATTATATTTCTATAGAGCGTCTAATTGTTATTAGCAGAACTATTAACAACCACGAATTATTTAAGAGTTATACTGGTAGATTACAAGTTGAGACTATTGTTATCTATGTTAGCCCTACCGTTACCATACCACTGTACCAGTATGCCTACCTATTTTATTAACTAAATCTGGACATCCTAACCTAGCAGACCTAGGCCTATATATAGTGACTCGTATTAAATGTATAAGTTTGCGTACGGTACCGGTACTGCTTACCAGTAGGCCTAGGGCTAGGCTATGTAGGCCTACTTCCAAGTTTTTGTTTGTTGTCGACTGGTTGTCAATCGGGAAAGAAATTAGTTTGATGATCAGCTGAGAAGAATGGCCGTGTCTCTTGGTTTATGGTATGTATGACATTTGTCAGTTTGAAATTAAATTATAGGCCTAAGATATGCCTACCTACCTACCTACCTAGCCTTCAAAAATTATATTTATAATGTATTAAACAATTTCATGGCCTATAGGCTGCATAAAATCTGTATGTAGACTATGAGTATGACACCTTTGGATTATTGCCCCAGAACTGAATTATTGCTTATGTCACTTTGCCTTAATTTCTGACAGGAGTGGATTATCCCATAGCAAGATTGGCTAGTTAGATTAAAGCAAAATTTTAAAAAAAAGTTTGTTTTGTTCTGTTGGTCTAAAACGGTTTTGTCTTTACGTTAGCAATCGCTGCACAACCTTTTAAATAATGGTGATTATTGATCCGTCAGACAAAGTTTAAGTCCGTGACTTCTAGGTCTAGGCCCTTTATTTTGTAATAGGCCTACATCTCCGACTTAGAATTTTTATTTTCATCGTTCTCATTATTAATTTTTAGTTAACTGTTTTCTCGGCATTGAGTTCCGAAAATTTACGCGTGTAGGCCTATGTAACTGAACTTACGTAGCATCTTAGACCGTGCAATCTGCAAGAAACTGATAGCTCTGACTTCATTAGTTACTTACAAAATGTTTATATACTTGGGCTAATAAATATGACAATAAACATGTTCAAAAGTTAATTTAATATGCAAAATAATTACACAATATCCTAGTGTAGAGGTAGGTGTGGGTCTCCGAGTAGTAAAAAGAAATAACTTGCCACTTTAAAATGTCTAGAAGTTGAGTTGCATGGCTGCAAGTGACTTTGGAAATAGCAGAGACCATGGAAAAAATGAATAATTCCCTAGTTGGCACCCTCGATCAAAAGTAAATCAAGGGCTGGGTATAGTAGGTATGCCTACAAGCTACAACTAGATTCATTGATTTACTTTTATTTTATTTTTTATTTATGTTTTTATTTGACGTCTATCCTTTTCAGTTAAAAAACCTGATTTACAAAGGAGGACAACTAAATACATAGATGCACACAACAATGAACTAGGTAGGCCTACAGTTAAGTAAATTTGAAGTACTAATATTACATCAACAATGTATTAAAGCAATAATTTTAGTAACAATGCAATTTATTAATGAACCAAAAATAAAAAGGGGGAAAAAGAAAAGTAAGAGAAAGAAAGAAAGAAAAGATTTATTAGACGATCCCACTCAAAACAGATATGAGGTTTGCCAAAAATAAAGAACAGCAAATCAAGGAGTAATCAAACTTTTGCGGAAGAAACCACCGAACTTATGGTTGATAGTGTACAACAGTAGGCCCTAGGGTACCCTCTGAGGCTATTGACGTTTTTGTCTCACCTAGCAATAATTGTAGTCGGGGATATTCGTTCGAGGATTTTTGTGGGAACTCCGAACTAAGATAACTTGGCATAGAGGCTGCTTATCAACACATTTTCTGGTCACTCCTACAAGAAATATTGGAATGAATTTTTTTCAAAACTATCAGACCATCACTGATAAATATCAGTTATAAATATAACTAGCTACATGTGTCGTTTACTTGAGGCTTAACGGGGTTTTGAGAGGACAGGCCTATTTAACTCATGAAATATTAATGAATGTGTGTTTAATTAATGTGTGCCTACTCGACTGTAGGTGGACAGTCCACCATGTGTAGGGCCTAGTGTTATTGTGAGTAGAGATTACCTAGTAGGTTATCTATGATATATTCAATGTTTATTTATGGTGATGTGTAGCCTATGTTAGCTTGGTATCAAATTTGACTTTTCACTCTTTTAATTTTGCTTTAACATTTTCTTTTACAGTATGAAGCAAATACCTCGCAACTGATGGTGAAACCGAAGGAACGTTCACATTAAAAAACAACACTGATTCATAACTTACAAACTGATTTTTGCATATTAAAAAGACTGAAAATGTCTAAACACTCAAAAATGCATTCGGGCAAGAAAGTGGCCCAACAAGAACTACGCCGTATCATGAACATGCAAAAACTCAAGTCCAGCGAAGCACCGAAAAAGATTGAGTCTCCGCTTGCGAGCTACACCCCCGCGGGCGTGCTGAAATGCAACGTGTGTCGAGTGGAAGTTGACGGGGAGGGGATGTGGCCACGGCACATAGCCTCGAAAGAACATCTAAAGCAAGTGAACTTGAGAAAGCCTGTTACGAAAAAACGTCTTGAGGTAGTAGAAAAAGAGGACATTAATAAATTCAGGGAACGGGTATCAAAGCGCAAAGGGCTGGAAATGTCTCATCAATCGGCAATGTCTAGTGCATTATCCCCTCCGAAAAAATTAAGGGGCATATTAAAAAATGCTCCAGTTTCAGTTCAGAACCAGGAAGAATCCGAGACACCTGTTGCAGACACTCCCACCCAAATATCGGACTCGGACATCATTGCTTTGAAAACGTCTTTGCACGACACGATGCCACTTCCTAAAGCCGTTGAACCAAACGACCCCACCGTCAAACTAGCGTCCAGAAACGGAGACGCGGGCAAGTCCGCCGCGCAACAGGGAGACATTCTTCCCAAGGGATTCTTCGACGACCCGGAACAAGACGCCAAGGCTCGAAACATCGAGTACAAGAACCCAGTCGAAGAGGAGTGGTCAAAGTTTCAGAAGGAGATCAAGGAACAGACGGACGTTTCCGCACAGATCATCGCCGACGATCAAGACGTCGCGACGGCCGAGAGACAGATCGACGAGATCGACGAACAGATGCGGAACTGGGGCCGAGTGATGGACCTGGAACAGAAGGTGGAAGAAGCGAGGAAACACGTTAAGATGGAGGAAGACGGCTCCTCCAGTCCGGACGAAATGGAGTTCGACGAATTTCCTGATTGGCGGCGTAAGAAAGCCTACCTGCATTAAGAGACTAGGTACTGAATGCAGTCTTGAGATTTCTATGCCGGTAACCTATGCCTAGGTATGTGTATTGTAATCAGTCTTAGATAATCCTGGAGATTTTAAAGTGAACACTACACAACGATTTAGCTACCGCCAAGTTTTAAATTTTTGTAGAAAAGAGTCTTACAAAAATGGATATAAAGTTATTGCAGAACATGTGTTATGAAATGATTCAATGTAAAATAATGTGCAACCTTAAATAATGAAGCTAAATTACCAGTAGCTTTGTAGGTCTGCCGTGTGACTACTATTTGCCTTGTTGTGTTGGAATCGTGTGTTTTCACTAAGTAGGACTTAGGGATGGGATAGTGTACACGTGTAAACGTGTACACGTTTTCATGCGATTACACGTTTACTGTTTTTACGAAAATAATAAACGTGGGTGCGTGTCCCTATGCTGTGTGCGGCCAGCCGCCAGCCGCCGGCCGGGCGGGCCGGCCTTGCCTCACGAGAGAGGAGCGAGCCTGTCTTGATAGCTCTGTCTTCCCCGACTGACAGCGGCGCACGCGCACTGCGCATAAGGCGTATAGTGAGACAAAGTGCTATCTCTACAGCTCTCCATGTAGGTCGGACTGACGCTTCGCGTCTTGCATCATCACAAGGAACTCGGGACCTGCGCAGAGACGTACTTACCAGACTCGATCGCTACCAGCTGACGCGTGAATAGGCGCTACACCAATAAAATAGATCGCGTACTGTAAAATCATCTTTTTTTTTTTTAGCAAGTGGCAAACAGAACAATGTGTACGTGTACACGTGTACACGCGCTGACAGCCAAGAGTGTGCACGTTTAGGAAAGTACACGCATTTGCCCATCCCTAGTAGGACTATTGGCAGACTATTATGGAAATGAAAATGCAATGTTTCTCAACTTTAATATCTTTGTGGCAAACAGTGACACTTTTTGTAAACTACAAACTATTTTTCATTATTTAAAAAGGAGTTAAATTGTGTCAAAAGAAATTTGCCTTAAGCGTGCATCTCAGTTGTTGAGTTGCAAGGAGGCTACACTTTTGGTTAACCAAGGTATTGACTTGAGTCCAACCTATCTTTAAGGGCCATTTTAACCTAATAATTTTTCTTGTTGAACAAAGTCAAATGTTGCTAAGATTGTGTTGCCTCATATTGTTTTTCTCTACTTTTATTGAATTGATTAATGTAAGACGTCGTCACATCCGCAGTGGGCGGCCATCTGTGGTTGTAATCTTGAGAAATTCCCCGCTGCAAGTTGAACGGACTGATGGCTGAGATCTTCCTCTGCCTCGCAGAGTATATCCACCTCTGAAATCCTTGCTTACAGGCACTTTACTTTGTTCTTCCTGTTTGTACAGTATTTAAGATGTGAAAATCAGCTGTTCAATTTCAAACTTTTGTTGTGTAATAGCAATAAGCAATCCTTTACTTTACATACTGGTAGTTGTGTAAACATTTGAATACAAGTAGGCCTATTTGTACATTACCATTTTCAGTTGAAAATTTGAGGAGGAATATTAATTATGGGTACGTAGCCTACTTGTATGTCATGTCAAATTCAAATACATCCATGGATGTTTCACTTCTTTAAGTAAAGGGTTCAAAATTTATTTATTATTGCAGTTTAGTTCATTTTTTTGTGTCATTGGTCATTAACTGCTTGAAAAAAATACCTTCATGGTATACCGGTAGTCAAGTCTGTGCCCAAGTTAGGGCAAACTAGAAAACTGTCAGCTTAACAGTGAGTCAGTTCAGTTACTGTGTGTAGAAAAACAATAGTAAATGTAATACTAACTGAAGAGTAGGCATGATTCTTCCCGATTGCCCTGAGTGGGCTACGTTTAAAGTTGAACTACCAACATATATTTTGCAAAGGAAACATAGGTATTGCTGTATTGATTCACTTGATTGTCCTTTACATTTCAAAATAAAATCCTTTTGGACTGTTACATAATATGATTTTAAATGAAAATGTATCTTGATTCTTGAAATATATAATTGCCAAATTGGTGGAAAACTAGATGCTCCTTTGTTACTTACAATTCTCCATGAAATTCTTTGTTGGGACCATGGTTGGGACCTAATAATATTGTTAGGGTACTACTGTATTGTGTTCTGCAGAAAATTGTAAATAAATCGCTACCAATTAAACATTATTTATTTATTTCAAATACTAGGGCCTATTCAAGCTGAAAATGTCATAATTTGTTTACGATATTGTTACATGGGATGACTAGTTTCAAGGGAAAACTCTCATAAATATCTGGTAGCTAACTGCTCTTTTTTGTAAACTTGAACTTTCAAAGGCTAGTTTCATGGGCAAGAACATTTTGGCAATCATACCCCCAACCTACATAGTTAGCTCATATATGTAAGTTATTCGGTGTGTCACGTAGTGGCTGCTACCGCCTCCAATAAATGATGGTCTAACGATCCCTACTCAGTTCTCAGTGGATAAGGTATTAATATTAAAAGTACTAAACCTAGAATAAAATATTCTTGACTGTATATGTAGATGAACGATATTGTTTTTGTTACTTTACTAAGCGCTGTGTCGTATTTCCTAATATATGTGGTACCTTTTTAGCTTGCACTTGCTAATTATTTTTTATTTTAATTTACCTTTTTCAGTTTTTTGATTCATATAATGGCTAATGTTGACTATTTACACACAACAAACACTAACATTTTTTACATTAGACATAAAAATAAGATATTTTGTTATTATGTCTACTGAAGTAGTTCATGAAACAGGTTTGAATAGGCTTAAATAAAAGCATGGGGCATGACCTAAGATTAATCTAACCCGGGATAATTAATTTAATGTTTCAACATCTGTTGCACTTCAAACATTCAAGGATTTTCTTCAAGAAACATGTATAAACCAAAATAATATTACATGTTACAATGTTAAATTCTTTCTTTTGGTTAAGTAGGCTACAGTGAACCATATTTCATAAATGATCATTTCATACTGCATTTTCTATGTACACAAGTATAAAAACAAATACTTTTTAGGCCTTTCAAAAAAATCTATCATTTTAATTTTTAATTTGTTTAATATCGGTGTTTGATTTTAATGCATTTGATAATAATGATTATAATATTATTAGCAGATATCAATTATTAATATAGGGAGGGGCTTGGACACTTATTCAACTAAACTATGTTGTATCCTACCCCACCCCTAGATGTAAAGAAACCAACGTAATTTTAAAAGTACAATTTTGACAAGCCCATCTTAGAACTAAATTACTATGATAGTCTCTGAAGGAAGCTGTCAATGAGTTTGGATCTGGGATCGATACAAGCCACGTACTTTTCCAGGAAAGTAAGAAATATTTAGGTTGATAACATTTTAGCAATTACTTTGATAGACATGAGAACCACGAGATTTTGAGAGAAGCAAGTAAGTATTGTCAAGTCCACATGAAGATATAGTGTTATCACGCTAGTTTTGGCAGTAGGTTACATGTAATCATTATGAAGTAGCAATCATGAACTTAAAGGGAAGTAGGGCTCATTTTACGTTTGTATATCCTATTCCTGAGGCCAAGAAGAGTTGGTTCCCATGTGGATCCCAGTAGTGAGATGTCAACAGTGCCCTGTTGTGAGAACACTGCCCCACCCTCGACAGCCTCTGGAGAAAAGACAAATAGTCCTTAGGAGGCCTTGGCTTGAGGAAGACTTGGGAGATGTGGTGTGGTGTGGTGTGGCAGAAAACTCACAATTTTGAGTGGATGCTTGAGTTGATAGTGCCTAGAGGCTGGTTTAGTGTTGGTTGGGGTAAGATTAATAGGAGGCTAGGAGCCAACAGCTTACCTTGAAAGAGTTTGACGGCTGTGTAGAGTTGAAGGCCACATAAATATATACACAACTAACATTACGAAGAAAAGTTTTGGCTTGAACAGCCTTGTTCACCCGTCGGAGTGACTAAATACATGGCTACTATTTACAATTATGTACAAGAGGCGCTGTTGGCGGTGGAGAGGGGAACTAGGGAAGGTCAGCCAGGTAAGGTAGTTTGCTGTTTCCCCTCTGGATTTCAAGGTTAGCGTAGGTTGAGGTTGGGAGGCTCACAGGAGCTGGTGACCATTTGGTGGGTTCCCAGTTCATCTGTTTTACATGTTTGTTTTCACCTTATCACTTTCTGAGTCAATAAGCTTTTCTATCACACTTTTCTCATGCATGTTTGTACGTAGTATCTGTTTTCACGATCATACACAAACTACTCAACTAGGAACTTACTTATACCATGATATTCAAGACATAACCGTACACAATGCGAAATATGTTTTGCATCACACCCATCTAACTAAATGTAAATCAACAGCAAGACATAAAACTTACTTACTGTACCAAACCTTGTATGCTTCATTTCTAGAAAAGTGGGAAACCCAGGTTCAAATCCCGGTCGGGTTGGATTGTTTAAAATATTGTATGCTATAACTTGTCATTTTCTGGTCTGCATCCAATTTAATTTAAATACTTTAAATTAGCACCAGTGGCAGGCATGTTATAACAAGCAAAGCTCAAAGGAAGGTTGCTGTCTGGTGACTGTGTGCGCACCTATCATCTTGAACGTTCGAACTTGTTCCAGAGAGAGATACCGAGACTTGATCGAAGCCGCCGACACAATCAGCGACATGAAGTCGACCGCTGAAAGTGTCATCGGTCACATTGAGAAGATGAGCTCTAAATGTCAACAACTACAGCAGACACATTTGCTCGGATTCAAACTAGACACGGATAACTCCAGGCCCGCCAGGAACATTGCCAACAAAACTAATCATTCCATTGCGATGCAAATCAAAATATTAATGGACGTACCGGAACAAATCTGGACGGCTGTGGAAGAAGAGGACTTTCTGTTAGGAACACAACTGTTTCTGTTCTCACGGCATATTAACACTGGTAAGTACTTTGTTATATTTACAAGGGGCCGCATGGATTCTTAATACAATAGAGAAAGATAGAAAGGCCAGCAGTTTACCAGGAGGGTGACAGTCTGTTACTTAGTTTTAATCATAGGCCAAAATACATTTTGTTTTTATGCACTGAAAATATGTGCCTGGTAAAATAAAAATGTACATGCACATGTTTGTATTTATTTCATAATGTTGACCCCTTGCACAATGTGTTTGGGATATATATTACATATTATTATATGTTCACGAGTCGGTAAGCTTCCCAATTTCAATTTTCCCTATCATCCACTTAACGATATGTGGACAAATTAATCTCGAGTCATAGCAGTAACATCTTGATCTGTAGAAGGGAAAAAACAAACCACCTTACAGCTGGCTATCGCGGGCGAGTGCACAACGTGTATCGTGCATTCATCATCTGTCACTGTCATCCTCATCAACAATTCTTAGTTACCATATTGTAAAACTTCTCAAGTTTAGGGGATAGTTGTACACAAATTGCATTAATCTTTAATTCACCAAATAAATATCATTTAACAAGCTTTTTTTTGCAAATTACCATACTTAACACAATTTTGTTGTTTAGTTTGAGAAAATGTCCATGTACTCACCCACAATCGTTAGGATAAGACAAGATGCCATGCAAGCAGTTGCTCTGAGCATATGTTTCTAAACCACAACGTATTGTGGTGCATTGAATGGTGGAACGGTTCCAGGTCTCCAGCTTCACTTGGGAGGTGAATCTCATGCAAACAACTTGTCGCAACGCTTCCCGGTCGTCTTGCGGCAGTGGAGCGCGATCAGTCATTTCCACGAGGCGATACTTGCCGGATGCCAGAAGAAGCTGCAGTCCCACAACTTGACTAACCAGGTAACGGAACGTAGCCACACAAGGCTACAATAACTTGCAATTTGCTTTACTTAGATGTTCTTTGGGCCCAGTGCCATTGAAGTTTGACTTTGCTGATCAAGTAGAGCCTACTACCCTGATTTCCATACACCCTGATTGCAGATAATACTATCTAAAGGGTCAAGAAACTATATGTTTTCTAAATGGAAATAAAGCAAGCATTCATTCATGCCATTCAGTGTGGTGTGGTTCTTGGTGATATTTGGGTCATATTTACTTACTGCAATTACTGTATACTGTAGGAGGCGTCAAGTTGCCTGAGCTCGCTAGTCCTGCTGGAGGGAGTTGGTTCCCTGCAGCTTCTGGACAAGTACCTGGAGCTACGCACCAAGGCGGTGGAACAAGTTCTCACCTCCAGTCAAGGCGGAGTTCGCTCTCGGATCTGCACCAGTCTTCAGCTCCTCACCCAGACCATCACGTTGCTGCACGCATGCTTCATTGGTGAGTCCGTTTCTCATCTCCAGCCACTTCCATTGTTTCAGTGTTTTCCTCATGATCCTCGTGGTAATACTGCTTGATCATGGGTCAAACATTATTTACTTAGTGTAAGTTTTCCTTACATATTCAGTCCATTACTTCCCATCTACTGAAAAGAAGAGATGATGTCTTCTTGCATTGTTCTTCTCTACTAAGCTATTAGAATTTATATCACAACCAATAAGAATTAAAGCTGCCAATACTTTCATTTCCAATCAGAAGACAATGTTTGGCCGCTAATGAATTAAGCAAATGGTGTAATAAAAAGAGCAAACACAAATATTAATCCTGTCAAATAAGATCGTATATTGACGCTTGGAGGAAAAAAATTGCGATGTCGATGAATTTTTGCAGAGACCTTCCTTATATAATACTAATCAACATACTAAAACTCCCCTACAATTGGACTGGAGCTTGGGCCGCCATATTGGAAAATGGCGGCCAAAAGGTGTTTGTTTATCGAATATCTCCAAATTGGTTTGAGATAGACAAAACATCTCAACGGCAAAAATATTCCCCATTTAATTCACTACAAAACAGGTATCCTCTATAGTTTTGGTAGGGGCAACGGTTACGTCACAAATTCGTGGTTTAAATGTTGCTCATTGGAGTACCAGCTTATTTCCAAATTTTCACGCCCAGCATCAAACAATGCCCGGTAAATCCGTAAGAAATCGATTTAAATACAAAAGGACTTTTGTACGGGGTTCATGAAAGGTTCTATTAGTATTTTAAAAAATCAGGTCTGCGAAATCGAATTTTGCATTTACCCGGAATTTGGGTTTTTCCATTGTTGGCATTTCCTCAAAATTGCCCTATTTGACTGTCCATTATTGAGCACTAAATAGCATTGGAGGAAAAATTCTTTCTACGCACATTGAAATGACTCAAATAATGATCCGATTACAATCAAAGTTTAAATCCAATATGGCTGCTAATTCCTAATATCCACAACATCAAAGTGAATTATGTAACAAAAAGAGTGTAAAAACAGCACGAAAACAGTATTCATATTGTGAATATTAGGAATTAGCAGCCATATTGGATTTAAACTTTGGTTGTAATCTGATCATTATTTAAGTCATTTCAATGTGCGTAAAAAGAATTTTTCCTCCAATGCTATTTAGTGCTTAATAATGGACAGTCAAATATGGCATTTTTGAAGAAATGCCAACAATGGAAAAACCCAAATTCCGGGTAAATGCAAAATACGATTTTGCAGACCTGATTTTTTAAAATACTAATGGAAGCTTTCAGTACAAAAGGCCTATTGTATATAAATCGATTCCTTACGGATTTACCGGGCATTGTTTGATGCTGGGCGTGAAAATTTGGAAATAAGCTGGTACTCCAATAAGCAACATATAAACCATGATTTTGTGACGTAACTGTTGCCCCTACCAAAACGATAGAAGACACCTGTTTTGTAAAGAATTAAATGGGGAATATTTCTCTTGTTGAGATATTTTGTCTATCTCAAACAAATTTGGAGATATTCGATAACAAACACTTTTTGGCCGCCATTTTCCAATATGGCGGCCGAAGCTCCAGTCCGATTGTAGGGGAGTTTTAGTATGTTGATAAGTATCATTTAAGGAAGGTCTCTGCAAAAATTCAGCGACATCGCAATTTTTTCCTCCAAAAATTCTTATTTGACAGGATTATATATTGCATACAAAACTAGATTAAAGTCGTAGTGTCACTGATTTACTAGTCGGTCTGCTGCACTTCATAAAGACTGGAATACAAACAGCAAGACACTTTTAAGTAATATCAATTACACCTACGGGAGTGTTTCCCGACTAAACAAATCGAGAAACTTTTAAGTAAATTGAATTATTAACAATTTTATTTTATAAGCAATTTGTAATTTAGAATTGTCTTCTAAAATAGTATATATAGGCCTAGGCCTAGGTCTTCTAGAATCTAGATCATAGTTTTTATATAGTCTAGATATATTGGTTAATTGGATGAGCGAAGCGAGTGAAGCGAAGACTTCAATTTCACTGACCCCCCAAAAAAATTAGCTCGGGTGTTTTTTTTTTTTTTTTTTGTTTTTTTGTCTGTTTGTTCGCTCTCTACCGGGCAAACGGCATATAATCCTGTCAAATAAGAATTTTTGGAGGAAAAAATTGCGATGTCGCTGAATTTTTGCAGAGACCTTCCTTAAATGATACTTATCAACATACTAAAACTCCCCTACAATCGGACTGGAGCTTCGGCCGCCATATTGGAAAATGGCGGCCAAAAAGTGTTTGTTATCGAATATCTCCAAATTTGTTTGAGATAGACAAAATATCTCAATGGCAGAAATATTCCCCATTTATTTCCCTACAAAACAGGGGTCTTCTATAATTTTGGTAGGGGCAACGGTTACGTCACAAAATCGTGGTTTATATGTTGCTTATTGGAGTACCAGCTTATTTCCAAATTTTCACGCCCAGCATCAAATAATGCCTGGTAAATCCGTAAGAAATCGATTTAAATACAGAAGGACTTTTGTACGGGGTTCATGAAAGCTTCCATTAGTATTTTAAAAAATCAGTTCTACGAAATCTGATTTTGCATTTACCCGGAATTTGGGTTTTTCCATTGTTGGCATTTCCTAAAAAATGCCATATTTTACTGTCCATTATTAAGCACTAAATAGCATTGGAGGAAAAATTCTTTCTACGCACATTGAAATGACTTAAATAATGATCCGATTACAACCAAAGTTTAAATCCAATATGGCTGCTAATTCCTAATATTCACAATATGAATACTGTTTTCGTGCTGTTTTTACACTCTTTTTGTTACATAATTTACTTTGATGTTGTGGATATTAGGAATTAGCAGCCATATTGGATTTAAACTTTGGTTGTAATCGGATCATTATTTGAGTCATTTCAATGTGCGTAGAAAGAATTTTTCCTCCAATGCTATTTAGTGCTTAATAATGGACAGTCAAAAAGGGCATTTTTTAGGAAATTCCAACAATGGAAAAACCCAAATTCCGGGTAAATGCAAAATTCTATTTCGCAGACCTGATTTTTTAAAATACTAATGGAAGCTTTCATGAACCCCGTACAAAAGTCTTTTTGTATTTAAATCGATTTCTTACGGATTTACTGGGCATTGTTTGATGCTGGGCGTGAAAATTTGTAAATAAGCTGGTACTCCAATGAGCAACATTTAAACCACGAATTTGTGACGTAACCGTTGCCCCTACCAAAACTTTAGAAGACATCTGTTTTGTAGGGAATTTAATGGAGATTATTTTTACCATTGAGATATTTTGTCTATCTCAAACCAATTTGGAGATATTCGATAACAAACACCTTTTGGCCGCCATTTTCCAACATGGCGGCCGAAGCTCCAGTCCGATTGTAGGGGAGTTTTAGTATGTTGTTTAGTATTATATAAGGAAGGTCTCTGCAAAAATTCAGCGACATCGCAATTTTTTCCTCCAAGCGTCAATATACGATCTTATTTGACAGGATTAATATGCGATCATGATGAAAATTTCAGGGGACCTTCGAAATCTCTGAACTTAGACTTGCTACGTTTTTGGGTACAATCGAAGAAATATTTCTCATGAATATCATACTTTTACGATTTTTTTCGATTTTTAGAGCGATATTTTCGTGACATTTGGGCCAATTCTGACCAAACAGGTGGGGTTACAACGTTCATATTTTACATGTACATTAAGGTAATGGTTATGTATTGCTTTTTGAACCGAGGCACCACAGACCAAGTCGCCTACTTTGCGCAGACAGTCAAAGAGGGTTTCAGCAAAGGTGAAAGCACACTGGCTGTCTCCATCGACCTTTCTGAAGCTTTCGACTCCACCGACCGGTCATGGGCAGTCAAGCAGATGATCAAAGATGAAGTAGTAGAACTTTGTAATTTAGAAGATCAAGACAGAGCGCATCTCTTCAGATGCGCCGCCCTCAAGAATGACATTGACTCCCCGCCCGATGACCTGAGCAGGATAGAAAAGGAGGCAGTCTTATATTGGATAGCAAGACAGAAGAATGGGTGAAGAGGCCAACTTTGCACAAGAAAAAAAAAAAAAAAAAAGTTGAAAAAGTTAGCCAGAATCAATAGAATAAAGGTTTTAATATCAGTTTTTTTTTAGGTTTATGATAACAATCAACAATTGACAATAGAAACTCGCAACCAATCACCTACAATGCGTTCAAAAAGCACTTGCAAAGGAAAAGTGGTTCCACGCCAACTAAAAACTTACAAAAAAGTTCATTTATCAACGCGGCGGGACTTAAGCGTTTTCTAGTATTTATAAGACCAGTGGCGCGCTGACCATGTAAGACCAGGAGCAATTGCTCCGGGTCCTAAAGGGGGTGGGTGGGTGGGTCCCCAGAGGGGACCTACCCACCCCATTTTATTTTGTATTTATTATTTTATTTCATACTTTATTTACCTCATCATATTTAGGACATTGTTAACAATTAATAATAAACTATATCTACATAGGCCTAGTTGTTTTCCAAAGGGTTTTCCAAAAACTTGTGAATGAGTTATAAGTTCTAGAAATCGTAAAATCGTAAAATTGCGATTTTCACGAGAAATAATTTTAAGATTGCGCTCAAAAACGTGGCAGTTCTAAGTTTAGAGATTTCGAAGGCCTCCAGAAAATTTCATCGCAATTGGAGTATCGGTTTAGCCGGAATCGTGCTGACAAACACACAAAAATACAGAAAAAAAAACATTCCGGATTTTTTCTCCAGTGTAGTGAAATGGAATCTTCGCTTCGCTCGCTACGCTCATCCAATCAATGAAACCCCTTTTTTTTGGTAAATAAACCTATATTTAAAAAATATATTATTGAGAACAAAAGTTTTACTTTTAGAGAGTTCACTTCGAAGTTCCTTCAGTGGGTGGATCCCGTTGATGTTGTGTCACCTCACATTTGTCGACGTGTCGTTACAAAGCAACAAGTCGTTCGCCTGTTTAAATGTGTTCTTTATTTTGTGTTTCATATTTTTATCGATGTATCTAAAATATTAAAAGATTGGGTGGTTTGATCTTGTAGTTAGAATTCAATTTGACTTGATATTGCACATGATTTATTCAATTAAAAAATATTTCATTCATCTATGTTGGAGAGTAACATTACTGAATTGTTATCTTTTACCATACCAATTTACCAATAATACCACAGGTCTGATAAAGTTTATTATTCATTATATAAACAGCTGTTAAAATAAATCACATAAAAACGACCATGGTTCAGCCAGTGGGTTCGTTGGCTCTTTAAATCTTTAAATGATGGTTTCTGTATTTTGTGTCATCATATAACCATCCAGTTACTATTATAAGTCCATGATATAACGATGTATCTTAAATGTAAGAGGTTGGATATGATTTGATTTTGCACAAGGAATTAAATTTGACTTGATATTTTACATACGTTTCTTCAATTAAAATATTTCATTTCTCTATGTTGGAGGGTAATGTTACTGAATTGTTATCTTCTAGACTTCTACCTTCCATATTAATAATCCTGGAATTCAGGCACCTGTCCTGCTGTCCCTAGAAAAAACACCCGGTACGGGTAATTGTCCCAGTTTTTCTTTTATGACGTTTTCATAATATTTAATCTGTTTAAACAAATCAAATGAAATCAAACCTATCTATCGATCAAATTTGTGTCAAAGTGCATCAAAGTGCAAAATGGGGACCAGACCAGCCAGGGGGAGTGAAAATTAAGAACAATGAAAACGTCTTGGAGGACTGATGAATTTTGTTTTTTTCTTGCATGTAATGGGTTTGTATTCTGTTACCAAAAAGGTATTTTCTCGTGCTAAAAACTCGTTAAAACGCACCAAACACACCCTAAGAATTGAAAATTTTTCCGGGGCTATGCGCCCCGGACCCGTATGTTGCATGGGCGTGAAAATTAAGATGAAAACGTCTTGGAGGACTGATGAATTTTGGTTTTTTCTTGCATGTAATGGGTTTGTATTCTGTTCCCAAAAAGGTATTTTCTAGTGCTTAAAACTCGTTAAAACGCACCAAACACACCCTAAGAATTAAAAAAATTTCCGGGCTATGCGCCCCGGAACCCGCATGTTACCTGGGGGCTACCCCCCCAGACCCCCCATTCATGTGTTTATTTGTGAGGGATGGGTGGGTCCTGTTAGAGGGGGCTTGCTCCTGTTCGATTCAAGGGTTCAGCGCGCCACTGTATAAGACTGATTTTAGTATGGTTCTGATTTGATTAAATCGGTCAGGTAGGCCTATATTAAAAAATATTAAGATCAAGAAAGGGGTGCAGTCATTATGACAATCCATTTGTCAATATAAAATTGTTAACATACTCTTTTTAAAATGTGTGTGGCCAAAGTAGGGGTG
The DNA here is from genome assembly GCA_024449915.1 of Sweltsa coloradensis. Lineage (NCBI taxonomy): Eukaryota > Metazoa > Arthropoda > Insecta > Plecoptera > Chloroperlidae > Sweltsa > Sweltsa coloradensis. The sequence goes on from JAMZAV010000082.1 coordinate 994,182, forward strand.
CGGCTTTTTGTTGATGGCAGCCTATAATCAAGTTAATATGGTCATTAGGGTTACTAATATTAGGATTTTAATGGATATTAATTAATTAATAAAACGGTAATCCATGCTTGACTAATGTGATTCTTCCTAATTCTCAGGCAGTTGCGAAGGAGACGAGTCAACTCCGGAAGGGATAGTCTGGAAACAACTGAAGACAATCACCGGACGAGACGCTCCACCTTCAATATCACTACTGGATCTCAAGCACGCAATCGCTGCCAAGTTTCTGCCGCCCATTATACAGGACTTCAGGTAGGTTGCATGGGCCAGCATGTTCATTCCATTCCTTATCTTGATTTCTTTGCAAATGATGATCCCTTGATATAGTATTCAAGGTAATGAAATATGCCTGAAATAAAAATATCCATCTCGGCCGGGTATCGAATCTGAGTCTCCCAATTGCCGTTCAAAAGCGAATAAGGAGACCCGGGTTTGATACCTGGCTGACACAGATTTTTCTCCATTTACTCAATTACAGGTATTTCCCAATTAATGAAACCTAGATTTATTCCCGACTTGCTTAAATTCATGGCATGAAAACTTGAGTGACATTCATCTCAAAGTTGTTACTTTGGCCAGTCCTAGTCTAGAGATGTTTGTAACTCACTGTTCGAGCTCTCTTTAACCCCTGCCGACTCAAGGTAATGTTCTAATCTTGCATACAAGGCTGCTTTAAACTTCAAAGGCTACCCTGTGCATTTTACAACAAGCAAGATTGCACTTCATGTAGTGGTGATTGTTGCTAGCCAATACTCTTTGAGACAACTCAAGTGATTGATAAAGATTAAACCTACACCGTAACCGTACAATCCACTGTCAATGGCTGTTTAATTTATTTAAATTACAAACAAACTTACAATAAAATTTGTGTTAAATCTCCCCTCCCTCCTTTTTAGTTTTCAGTTTCAGTTCTTTATTGTACATAGGTATTTATGTGTGATCACACTAATACATGTAGAGTAGAGTAGAGTAATTTTATTCGCTTGACCAATACATAGTATAAGTATACACACATTATCCTCTTATGAGAGAGATAGTAGATAGTAGATACATGGTCAGTAAATTATGAATTCCCAGGAAACATTTTCAGTAAAACATTAGCTTACAAAGTAGGTAATACAATTAAAATTAGATTGGAATTCACTTTTGTGCTATCACAGATTGCTATCACAGATACAGATGAACATATTAAAAAATTAAAACATTAACATGGTGATACAAGAAGAACTGACTGGCACAAGGTTAGTGTTCAAATAAATCATTAATGCTGTAAAAAGCCCTTGTGGTTAAAAAGTTTTTTGAAGTGTTCCTAAAATCACATGTCTTTTCATTTTTTTTTACTAGTATGGCTGGGCAAAAAATCAATACAACGATACGATATCGATAAGTGGGAACATTTTTGATATCGATATTTGGCTTCATATCAAAATTTACACAAAAAAATAAAAATGCTAAATTATGTTATTTTTTGTGGAGGTGCTGAGTAGTCGAAATTAAAATAATCGAGGCTGGTGCATAATATGGTGGAGGTGCCAGGTCATAAAACTTAATTGTGAGATCGTAAAAATTGTTACCGGTATGCGTTTTTGGTGATAGGCCTACCTTATCAACCCTATTTGGCTACAAATTATAAAAAATAGGCCCACTCTTTTAGTATTTTTTTTTACTGTTTTTTTTTTGCAAACAACATTTTGATATATCAACATCAAAATTTTTGTGTGATATTGATAATTGAATGATATGTCATAGCTAGAGATGTGCAAAAATGGTGACAACGAAATTCGCGAATTTTTTTAAAGTTGCAATAATCCCTTCAAATTCAGTTTGCACATGAATCTCATGAATTGTGATTGAATGGTACCAATTTCCAATTCGCAAAATTTCGCGAAATTTTAGTTGATACCGCGAACTAGTGGCGAAATTAGCAATTATGTCCTTAAATGCGAATTAGGTCGCGAAATTTTAAAAAATAAAAAAATTTCAAAGTTTTGGTGGAGGTGCCGGGTCGAAGTCGAAATTAAATTAATATTTGCTGGTAGATATGGTGGAGGCGCCGGGTCATACAACGCGATTGTGAGATCTTAATAATCGTTTGAACGAGAGTAAGCTCAAAATACTTCAAATCCATATCAAAAGACACATAAAAAATGCATAATTTCGTAAATTTGGTGGAGGTGCCGGGTAGACGAAATTAATTCTGGTAAAAACTGTCGGAAACTTTGAAAACTGAAGGCTGAAATTGAGCTTAAAATTAAAACTGATTCTGAACTTCACTCTCATGAGCTTGTTTTTCTTTTAAATCATTAAAATCAATCAATCAAATTTTTTTTTTTTTTTAAGTTGTGCATGAGAAAATTGTGTTTTTTTTGGTAAATCGCGACAAATCGCGAATTTTTAGTTTAAGGCGCGAATTTTCAAACTTTATAAAAACCATTTTTGCACATCTCTAGTCATAGCTTAAGCTTACTTACTAGACCACGATTCTTGCAGTACAGTACAGTACAGCGTTGAACATACTATGTACTAGGGATGACATCGGGCAGCAAAATTCGGAACCGGTTCCAGCACTCAAATTACCCAGGTACCCGGGTCCCGTTACGTCACGATGTGTGGAAACGCTGTTTCCTAGGCCTACTAGTTGGTTTGAAGGTCATACCGACTGACTACGTTTCCGTCTCTGGAAACTTTTGCAATAATCGTTCACAAATAAAGAACCGCTTTGATAACCAGGCAATGATCTTCATTCTTCATTACACCAAAGATTGTACACTGTACACTGTACAGGCAGTGAAACTCGTTGTAGGTAGGCCTAGGCCTACGCGCAGAAAGCAGGGGAAAACAAACACGCATCGAATGTGGGAAAATCTCTCACTAATTTATCCCGCGCTGAAGCTCTCGTCGCAAGATAAGCCTAGGAAAGAAATAAGATAAGCCCAGGAATAACAATCCTATGCGTCGTGATTACGAATTTCGTGAATCGGTTGAAAGATGATTGCATCGCGAATTCTTCTTTTTTACACCCAACCATCTTTAGGTTTGTTTGGTTTACCTAGTGTAGTGTAGACTTGTGTAGTGTAGGTGTAGGCCTTGAAATCAAATTACACTACACTTTACCCAGGATAACCAAACGTTTTTTAAGCTACACTCTACACTAGATTCGCTCACATCGAACTGTCAAACTAAAATCATAATAAAACAACAAACAGTACTGTTGAAGGCACTAAATGAGTCAAAATGATAGAAAATGTGTACTATCTGAACGATGAAAAGCTATTTGGAATATAAACTTCAATAGTATTTATCCTAATTGAGGTTAGAGTACCCTACGCTACGCATTTGCCCTCATCACAAAATATAGTGCCACATAAATAAAATACTTCGAATCAGTTTCTAATACGTAACTATAGACTATTAATTGATTTTAGGAGTTATATCGGATTGTCAATGAAAGAATGTGTCATTCATCATGTTTTAAGCTGTTTCTCTTCAAATGTTGCGCCTAAATTTCTACACCTATACTCTACAACCACCTCCTAGAGCTCGTGTAGAAATGCTACACTTTACACTACACGAAGTCAAACCAAACGGCTACACTTTACACTACACTTAATACGAAAACGCTTTTTAGACATTTTGAGCCTACACTAGTGTAAAGTGTAAGTTCGTGTAGCAAACCAAACAAACCTTTTGTCAGTCAGCTGTGAGTGTGAGTTGGTTGGATCGTACGCGCATCTCGTACTGCGCAGACGGCAGTGTCCAAGATTTATTGCCGCATCTTTCTCTCTTGCACTCACTCGTGGCATGGGCGCGACTCGCCAAGACGGACGGAAGCACGTGATAGCTTACAACGCGCTCTGTCGTCAACTCCAGTTACTCTTTAGACAGCGGGCACGCTCCGCGGGAAAGACCGCAACTACGTAGCGTGTAATTTAAACTTGTGAATTAGCCTAAAAACGGCCGCGAAATATACCCGGATCTTTAAATCGTCTCCCGGTAATTTCTAGAACCGGGTACCCGATGTCATCCCTAATATGTACTTGTGCATACACAGGCCGTCAACTTCGGAGCGGGTGAATCCTGTACCGCCGGGCTCGATGCGAGAGAGGGTCACTGATTGGCTGGGTCGGATGGAGAAACTAGCGCACGGTCAAGTGTCCAATCTTCTCCTTGCTGTGGCAACAGTTCGAGGACTGCAAACTATCCGGGAAGAGGCCACTAGTCTTCCGGGGTATGTATGTGCCTGTTTCTTGCCTTTATGTATTATTTTTGTATTATGGTCTGTCTATTTACATAGGCTTGCATTATAGGTACCTACTTCATAATCTACTTTCAAGTTTCAACATATTTTTTTTCTTTGGTTTTATAACATTGTAATTTGTAAATGATCCATAAAAATTTATCTTCTTGCTAAAAAGTGTGTTAAAACTTAAAACTGATAGGGCCTAAACATTTTCTCATTTTTCTCAATTTTTAATTTATTTACGTGTTTCCTTTATCACAAAGTTGTTGATAAAATTAAGTCTGTGGATGAAGTTTATTTTTATCCCATCTTGAAATATTTGGTTTCGAATTTTGATATACCGTAGGTATACTCAGACAGAGTCACAGAAATGTTACCTAAAGCATAGATTTGACCTTGATCAACATTTTCTTTTCCAAACCCCCCTGTTTTCATCCCGTATCCCACTTTATACCCTGTCATGTTTTGAGAATTGTAATTAATAACACCACAACATGAGCCTTATAATAGTACCTATTTATTATAAACACAGACACAGGTTCACTGCAATGTGTATGACAGCAGCAGCTCCCGCCAAGACTCTAGTTGGCTGTCCAGCAGTGGCGGATACAGGGGGGGGGGGGGGCGGGGGGGATCGCCCCCCCCCTATTATTCTTTAAAAATTAAAAAAAATGATTTTATTATTTTATTGTGCACGCACTAAATGCACTCTAAAAACCTGATTTTCAACATTTTCGCCTGCGGCGCTATTTATTTAAAACTCCAAATAAAAATCAACTTTCCTTTATGCTGTCAGAAATAATCAGTTTGCCTGTGAAATGTGTCTGCATCAGTGTACTTCGATTTATTAAGTTGTCCTCCTCTGTGAATCGTTTTTTAACGTTTAATAAATAAATAAAATGATGAATTGAAAATAAGATCAAACGTTTATAATAATGTTGCAATCTAGGCCAATGCTGTAAATTGTAAGCTCGACATGACGACAAAACAAATTGGTGCACACAAACTACATTGTTTCCGTATTACATTCCGCCCACCACTTTTTTCTAAAACACACCAAATGCACTCTAAAAACCTGATTTTCAAAATTTTCGTCTGCGGCGCAATTAATGGGGGGCTCTGCCCCCCATACCCCCGTGCGTCCGCGCTTAGTCCCTTTCCCACGACTGTACATGCACACGCAAATCGCCCCCCCCCCCATGATTATGTCCTAAATCCGCCACTGCTGTCCAGTGATGCCACATCTTGGCTAACATCACATACCCTCTTTGACAATTGAGGAATTGCCGTATCTTCACTTTTAAATGTTGGCAACCTTAGCTATTCCATTTTACTTTTGATAAATACCTGAACATAATGGGACCGTACTTTTTCACCTTTTAACCTGGGGATATTAAATGTTGTCTTCCTGTGCCCGCATTTAAATTATTATGTCATCATGCATCTAGCTGCCCATAGAGAAGACATTGCTCCTTTTCGTTACTGTCCATGCCTTCTGGCCTTTCTTTAGCCTGCACTACAGTGGCGGCTCTGGGGTAGTTTTACTGGTGAGGCGTAATTAATATCCCGGAGGTATTATAGGGGACCACACGGGGGGTTTGGGGGGAACAATAGCGCCGCAGGCTAAAAGTTTGAAAATCAGGTTTTTGGAGTGCGTTTGGTGCGTTAAATTATAGAAAAAAGTTGTGGGCTGAATGCAATACCAAAATAATGTAGTTTTTGTGCAGTAGATACTAGGGAAAAAAATTGTTTCAACTTTTATACGGGTTTTTTGATTATATGATTATCATGTGTAAACATTGAATTTTCATTGAATTACATTATTCATATACATTTCACTTGCATTTGCACTTGCATCTTGCACTCTAATACGTTCGAGCGCTTTCGCTTGGCTCGTCCATCACGGCGAAACGTCGCCTCAGTCCAGCTGTTTTAACCGGCACATCTCCGCTACAAGACATCGGCCGAGATCTTCGCCTCAGTCCAGCTGGTCTAGCCAGCGGCTGCAAGACATCGCGTATCGAGACAACATCGAGAACGCATGCGCGACTAGGGTGCATAGCGTATATACCCTCCGGCACTGTACCGACCAACGTGGTCGCCGCACACGGGCGAGGCCATCGTGAGGGCCTTGGTTCGGGTCGGGCAGCATTTTACCGCTCATGCAGTGGAGCGGTAGGGAGCCCACTGTTCATGGGGGTTTCGCAGCGCAGCGCTCAAGCTCACTAATACTCAACTCAAAACCAAATCTATCACAGTATAAACATTTGTGAATGCGTATTACGTTGGTTAAAAAGTGTAAAAATGGAAATCATAGGCCTACTTAAGTCAATTATTGAGTTGAAAAGCCAGGTTCTTTGGTGAGGCTCCGCCTCACTTGCCTCACCTTGCCAGCCGCCACTGCTGCACTATTAAAAATATTTAACTCTTCATGCTTGAAAGATTTCTATTGTCGAGGTATGGTTAGGCCTACTATAAAATGTGCGGTGTATTCTGACCAGCATCCCGAAGGAGAATGTTCCGTGGGACACAATCTGCCAACAGCTGATGATTCCACGAGGTTTGAACCTGTGGCAGAGCTACTACCAACCGCTCATCACGACCAGAGCTAAAAACATTGTCAAGCAGAACTGGATATCCATTCTTGACCAACTGTGCGCTACCATCGAGAAGAACCTGCAAGAGGGGTATGTAGCTGCTTGGGTAACCACTAGCAGATAGGAAACAGGACGTAAAGTTGGTGCAACAGCAATGTTGTACAGGGCACACACTTTTAACTGTTGATTATTAAGCAAGCGTTTCCATTTGACTCTGCCGGAAAAAATAGTCATTGTTTTTTTTGTTTTTTTGTTTTTTCTTTTTTGTATGTCTCGCCATAACATTCGAACGGAGGTTCGGATCGAGTTGAAATTTGGACCATCCGCTAGCTTCGTTCTGGATTGAATGCCATTAGTTTTGTGGCAAAATCGTTCAAAAAGTTACATTAAAGTTAGGGGTGTGCGAGTACTCGAAATGTCAAGTTTTTTTGAGGTTTTTTTTGTACTCGGCATCGAGTCGAGTTTTAAACATGAAATCCTATGAAAACTGAAAAAAACCATCATCACAGTAGGGCTAGGCCTACGTACAGAGACCTGGGCCTAGGCTTATTACAACCTAGGCCTACTACGTGTGTACTGTGACGGGGATAGGGAAGAGAGGGGGACCGGGAATAGGCCTAGGACTAGGACTAGGCCCTAGGCCTACACGGCGTCGAAAACAAATATCCTTTATTGGTTTCGTTGCGTCTTTATCACTAATATTTCAGATCAACTATTGAGAAGAAAGAATGCCAGTGAACATTTCATTAATGCACTTTTTACGTATTTTAAAATCGTAGTTGGCGTAGTTTGACATGTTTTATGTCTCTTCCTTCAATCTTCCATCTTTGCTTTGATGCCAGTGTTTGATGACGCGAGCGACGCGTGGCGCGCTCCGTCGGCCATCGCTAGAACTAGAGTCGATAAAGAAGGTTAGGTAACTTCTTTATCGACTCTGCCGGAACCATTCAAGGGCGCGGAATATTCAAATATGCTGAAATAGCATTGGAGATGCCTAGACCGCGAATATTATAATGCGAGTGCGAATTTGGAGGATTTTTTTTCGGATTAAAACATCGCAGCAGTATTGTTATGGGGCCAGGAACTATAGATAACATTCTGTATAATTATAATTTTATTGAAATTGACCAGCACAAAGGGCAGGAAGGCCTCAATAGCCTGATACAAGTACAATGATGTATTTTTTATATGTTTACAACAGAAAAATCGTTGTGTTCCAAGTGGACCGACTAAATAAAAAAAAAAAATTTGAAATGAATACTCGACTCGACTCGACTCGATACTCGAGTATTTAAAGGAATACTCGACTCGAATTTAAAATGTGCTACTCGCACACCCCTAATTAAAGTTAATCGAAAAAAAATCAAACTAAACGGCGACAAAATCTGAGGTGGCCAAATCATTTAGAATGTTCGTCCGGTCACGAAAAAGTTAATTTTATTTTGATCCGATAAGTAGTGTAGATAGAAATTACATTTTAACAAAAGTAACGTAACCATGGCAACGAAAAGTCGCATGAGGTTTCTGGCCACTATGCACTGTCACCTAGAAGTAATCAAAATACTATCGAGGAAGCAGTGTATTATTTGTTACCAAAGAGTTAAAATAGTTTTCCCAAGGAAATGATGTCAAGGTCTGCTGCTTGCTGGAAGGCTTCCAAATAAAGGTTTTAAATAAGCCTTAAACACTAGGCATACAATCAACAAGTAACCATAGTTACTTGACACTTGTTGACGGTATAAGCACAGTTAGGCGGGAAAGTGCGATACGTAAACAAATGGAGGACATTTTAAATTTTGCTTCTATGTGTGAAATGAGAAAAGTTGTCATTATACTCTCATAAAACAAATCAGAAACCGTCCCTGACCTAGGCCCAGATGTAGAAAATTATTTATAATACAACAGTGTAGGTCTAAAGTTCCATTAGGCTATAGGACTAGATAAAATTATTACTTACATTACATGTTTGACAAGCCTAGCCAACCCTAGGCCAGCACAACATTGTTCTGACACACTTCCCGCACAAATAACTTGTTTTGATTACTAAAAGCCTAATGCAGATAAACAATAGTATGATTGTCCACCTAGGCTATACAAAAATGATCGGAAATAATACACATATTCTTTTCTTTTTAGCCATGTTGAGCCATGATCAAAGTCAGCGTGCTACTACACACAATGTCGAAGCAAGGTGTCGAATATGAGCTTGCTCATCTGTTTGTTTACATAATTGCAACAATCAAATCATTTGATGCAACTCGTCTTTCGATTGGCCCGCGTTTATGAAGGCACTGCCATCTAGAATAAATAAAGAACGTTTTCGAGCTCTTTGCTATAAGGTCGGTGCACGTAACTTCCTAAGGTTTAAGCCTTAAGGTTTATGGTTTAACGAAGTTAAAACATGCCTAATGCGTTCTCGCGTTCACATGATTTCCCAAGGTTTAAGGTTTAGGGTCTAAGGTTTAACAAGATAAAAATATTTCAACTTCTTAGCTCTTAAACACTAAACACTAAACCCAGCCAATGAGAAGCGAGCTCTCATAAATCCGGCCAATGGTAGCGCGCGTACTAGAAACGTTATAGAAAAACATTTCTTAGACCATAAACCATAAACCTTAAACCTAAAACCTTCGGAAAGTATGTGCACCGAGCTTTACGCAAATCTTTTTAAAGCGTCTGGATTTCGTGAACCTCACCCCACGTGAATAACAGCAATACTCTTTCAACTCACAACCCATGACCATGACGTTTTCCACGATACCATTCTAGAATACCAATTCCTTCGAAAACGAAAACGACTTCGTTTTCAAATTGCGTTTTCAACTCATCTCCCACGAACTCAAGAATTGGGGTCCAGTCCTTATACCGTCGTTATACCATGGTTATACCACCTATACCCAGGATGTACATGAATCCGGGTCTAGATATTTTACATCCTATTGTTATTGCTAATACCATAGAAATTAAATCAACTTTGATAAAATTATTATATTTTAACAAATAATTTTACAATGGAACTTGAAAAAGTAATGAAATCACACACATAACAAAAACTTGTAGAAATACAGCCAAACCTTACACACTCAAAAGAAATGAGATCTAAAAAAAGGGCCAAGCTCATCTACCCTTCCACATTTGCGCATTCTTAATTCATAAACGTACAGTGTCCCATAACAGCATCCTCGAAAAGCTTGGTAAAATAAAATTTGCATGTTATTACGTTTAAATTAATTAGAAAAAAGAACTTGGTTGAACTATTACGTTTAAATAAATAATCGCAAATTCTATTTTGCCAAGCTTTTCGAGGATGCTGTTATGGGACACTGTACGTTTATGAATTAAGAATGCGCAAATGTGGAAGGGTAGATGAGCTTGGCCCTTTTTTTAGATCTCATTTCTTTTGAGTGTGTAAGGTTTGGCTGTATTTCTACAAGTTTTTGTTATGTGTGTTATTATTTAGCAGAAGACAAGGGAATGTTAAACTTTTTTGTGAAATAAATTAGCTCTAGATTAGAGGGAATTTATTTAAATTAGAGATCAGAGGTATGTGTGTTAATTTTTATTTTATGGTAGATTTACAGTTTCATATTTATTTACTGTGTTTCATTATTCATTCTGTAGCATTATTGTTTTTGGCTCACATTTAAAACTTGTGTAGTTTACTGCCTAGCTATGAAGTTTCATAACAATTTTATTTTAGAATTTTTCAAGGTTAATTTAAAATAAACTATAGTGAGATTTGGATGTAAAATAGAAGAATACATTGTCAAATAAAAAAAAATAAGAAATAAGAAAAGTTCAAGACAGAAAAATAACGCTTTGCAGCATTCATTGGATGAGCGAAGCGAAGACTTTAATTTCACCGACCCCCCAAAAAATTTAGCTCGGGTGTTTTTTTTTTTTTTTTTTTTTTTTTTTGTTTGTTTTTCCGTCTGTTTGTTCGCTCTCTACCGGGCAAACGGCATATGCGATCTTGATGAAAATTTGACACGACCTTCGTTTTCTCTGAACTTAGACTTGCCACGTTTTTGGGTACAATCGAAGAAATATTTCTCATGAATATCGTACTTTTACGATTTTTTTCGATTTTTAGTGCGATATTTTCGTGCCATTTGGGCCAATTCTGACCAAACGGGTGGGGCTACAACGTTCATATTTCACATGGACATTAAGGTAATGGTGATGTATTGCTTTCTAAAAGAAAAAGTTGAAAAAGTTAGCCAGAATCGAGAGAAATAAAGCTTTTAATATACGTTTTTTGACTTTTTGTGCGATATTTTCGTGCCATTTGGGCCAATTCTGACCAACGGTGGGGCTACAACGTTCATATTATACATGGACATTAAGGTTATGGTTATGTAGTACCTTTTGAAAGAAAAGTGGAAAAATTTAGCCAGAATCCATAGAAATAAAGCTTTTAATACAAGTTTTTTACGGTAAATAATACCAATTGACAAGAAACAAAAGAAACTTGACAACATTCACCTTCGATGCGTAGGCAGCAAAACAAAGCACTTGCAAAAGTAAAGATATCCCACGCAAACTAAAAACTTTAAAAAAGCTCATCCATCAACGCGGCGGGACTTTAGCGTTTTCCTAGTTATAATTTTTTATTAATTAACTATTGGCAATTTTGTAATTTATTCTGTTGGGCTATGTTTGTTGAATGGCTCGTGATGTGTTCTGTCTAGCGTGAACCAAGGTGAGTCTGAGAAGGACCTCGGCTGGTTTGTGTGGTCCGAGTGGGCGAGCGACCTGCCGCAGGGCGACACCCGACTGAGCCTCCCCAGGACCGGGGGGCTGTCCATGAAGGCCAAGGGCTACTCCCCCCGCGTCGAGCTCCTCTGCTGCGGCTTCGACAACCAGCTGGGCGCGTTGCTCACCGACCTGCAACACTACCTGGGCAAGGAGGAGCACGCGATACTCCAGCCGGCGACCACGGCCGACAAGTTTGTGGACAAGACCGAGATACAACAGCATCTGCAAGCATGCACCATGGAGAACTGTAGAAGGTTTGTTATACCGTTACATTATATTACCGTATTGTTCCGAATATAACACGACCCCCAATTTTTCAGAATCATTTCAAGAAAAAAGAAAAAAATCAAAGAAAATTAAAATGTACATGAAACACTTACAACAAAACATTTTGAACAATGTTAGGGCCTAGGCCTATGGTTTTTAACAGGGTAGAGCCAAGCACAAGCTCACATGTCAACCACAGTTCACCAGTCTGATTCCTGGTCTTCAATGTTTATGTTGTGGGCCTAGGCCTAGCTCCTACGCAATCCCTTGCTGATTTGTAAGGCAGAGGAACCTTTCTTTTCCACGCGATCAGCAGTCTCATTTGTTCATCTTGAGCCATTTCATCTTCTCCTTCATCACTCATTATTACGTTACGTAGACTCTTAGCAACGTAGATAGACAACCCCGACGAACAAAATCTATGTTGGTCAAGCTAGGTCACGATGTGATCACGGCCAAGGATTCTGACGACTAGCAGACAGTTTCGCCCAAGGTTCGGCCGAGTTCAGTGGCATCGAGTGGGTGGGCGGGGCGAAGCGCAGCAGACAATGCCCGGGAGTTGTATAGAGGCGTGGCCTATGTTCAGGCGCTATTTCAAATGCAAGCGCGCGGAAATAACGCGAGTGCTGTTTTTGAGATTGTATTTTCGGAAAAAAACATCGCGCTATATTCGGAACAATACGGTAGTAGGCCCTACATCAGAGAATGGTTGACAGCCTGAAGGCCTGGGGGCAACAAAACTTTTCACCTGCTGATGACAACTGCAGCGGTTTAAAGTTGTTTGTTACCTTAATCCACGACGCGTTTCGTCCTTCTGGGACTGGGCCTTCTGGGATATTACATCATATGGACGAAAGGCGTTGAGGATTAAGATTTCATTTCATTTTATTGTCTTGTTTTGTATACCTAATACTAGCATATATTGTTACAATGTTATGACAAGATAAACAAGTTCTAAACATTACATTATAAGCTAGCTAGCTATTAAACACGTCTTTTCAAAAGACTAAGACTTGAATATTAGGATGTATAGAAAATACTAAAACTAATTTACATTAATTACAAAATACACTTTTACAACAATACAATAATACACAATAAAAATATATACTTTTACACTAATATAAGATAGGCTACTAGATAATATAAGTCTAGGCATCTATAATATGCAAAATAAATTGTATTGTCAAGACATATTATTATTGTCCGCCAAGAACTCCTCAATATCGTAGTATTCTTTTTCAACAAGAAATGTCCTAAGATCCTTTTTAAATGTATCAGTTGGTTTGTTTTTGATAATGGCAGGTAGCTTATTAAAAAGGATTATTCCTGCATATGTGGGGCTTTTCTCATATACAGCCAGCCTATGGGATGTCACAAATATATCATTTTTCCTCCTAGTATTGTAATTATGAATATTGATGTTTTTTTTTATATCTTCCCTATGATTAATTAAAAATAATATTACTTTGTAAATATAGAGGCATGCAAGAGTAAGAATATTCAACGTTTTGAAATGTCCTCTACATGTATCCCCTTTCTTAATTTTATCTAGTATTCTTAAAGCTTTTTTTTGCATGACAAAGATCTTATGAAAATTGTTTTTTGATGTATTACCCCACGCTATTAATCCATAGCTCAAATGTGACTCAATCAGGGCATAGTACACTACTAACAGCAAACTTCTATCTGCATATATTTTCATTTTACGTAAGACATATATATTGGAGCTTATTTTATTTGCAACATAATCAGAGTGGATGTCCCACGATAAGCATTTGTCAATATACTAGGGCTGCCCAACGATAAAAAACATCATATCGATATCGTGAGGGGATATATCGATATCGTGATTCGATATCGAACTTTTCAAATCAAGTATCGATATCGTTTTTTTTTTTTTTTTTTTTAATTTTGTATTTTTTTTTTTTTTTTAAACGTGTTATTACGTTCTTCGGGCGTAACCAAGGTCCCGCCGGCAATACAGACATGCCACTGTCCGTCCCATGAAGAACAATCACAACAATACTTGCGGCGGCCCTGCGAAGAGATAGAAGCTAACTGACTTCTCTGTCTCTACCTCTCTCTCCCTGACTCTGTCTGGACACTACTCTAGTGTAACAACTTGAGCTGCCTCTTATGCTTTGCTGATATGAATGAGATTACACATGTGTACTTGTTATCTTATCTGATAGATAAACAAAACAAAGCAGCAAGAGTCTTGGCCCGAAGCCAAACTGACTTATCAATATGTAGTTGGTGGCGTGGGAGGGGGGGGGGGGGGAAGGAACAGCGCTGCAGAACCATAACTCACTGTCACACCAACCATTTCTTGATTTAAAAAAAAAAAAATTTTTTATTTTTTTTTAAATCAAACGATATACATTTTCATATCGATATCGAATTTTTTTCTTCATATCGATATCGTATCGAATTATCGATATTGTTGGGCAGCCCTACAATATACAGTCCTAAGAACTTTGCTGTGTCTATTTGTTCAATAGGAAGGTCTTCATCACACAACCTGATACAAATATTTTGATCTTCCATATTTTTCCTTGGGAATATCATACATTTAGTTTTTCTTATTATTCATTATTAGGTTATTTGGTTGCAGCCACTGCGCCACTTCGTTAAAACTGATAAAAGCGGTCTTTTCTAATGTTTCTATAAGTGCATGAGCAAGGGTGGTGGTTGCGTCATCTGCATACAGAAGCATATCCCCTTCACTTATTGCACATGGCATGTCATTTATTAGTATATTGAAAAACAAAGGCCCTAGTATTGATCCTTGTGGTACTCCCAGTTTAATATATTTCCTCTCAGATTTAGTTTTTTTGTTCAAATGGTCAGAAATTTCTACATATTGCGTCCTTCCATGTAGATACGAAAATATCCATTGCAGGGCATTTCCCTTAATTCCATATGAAAACAGTGAACTTATTAACGTATTATACTCCACACAGTCAAAAGCTTTTGAAAGATCCATATAAATGGCTACTGGTGTTTTTTTCTGATCAAGCCCTGTTACAACATTGTCAATGAAGGCAGCAAGAGCTGTTTCAGTTGATCTCTTTTCTCTGAATCCATGTTGTTCTTTTGCTATTATCTCATTTGCCTCTAAGTATTCGGACAATCTATTATACATTACTCTTTCAAACACCTTTGAAAAAGCATTAAGTATTGAAACTGGTCTTTAATTTAGCTGCAGTCATCACCAGCAGGTGAAAAGTTTTGTTGCCCCCAGCCCTTCAGGCTGGGTTTTATATTTTCTGTTCTATCCCAACCTCAACTCAACTCAACTCTTCTCTAATCTAAACTTAACTAGCCAGTAGGTCTTTTCCCACACTTTGTTAACATACAATTATGGTGATTTTGATGATTGTATTGCAAACAAAAATAGAGTGTAGGCTGTTTTACTGTAAAACATAAATCTTTGTAGTTTAATTTATAATCTAAAAATCAATTGGATCCCCCCAATAATTTTAGGAATTGTAACAGAATTGTCCAATTCAATTTGATTTATTTTAAAAAATGTTTCCAATAATTGGAAATATTTTTATTGGTCACATAACGACATAACTACATCACGCTACAAACCGCCACATAACGCCACATAACGCCACATAACGCCACATAACGCCACATAACGCCACATAACGCCACATAACGCCACATAACGACATAACCACATAACCCCAAAACGCCACATAACGCCACATAACCCATAACACATAACGCCACATAACGCCATAACCACATAACGCCACATAACGCACAAACAAAACCACATAACGCCACATAACGACATAACCACGTAACGCTACATAACGCCACATAACGAAATAAACGATTCAATAGAGGTGAAGTGTGGACCATCATTCTCTGATAATCCGATCTTATATTACCTTTTTTGAGGAAAAAAACATGCGGATTTTCGTAGCATTGTTTGTTTTAAAATTCAGAACCATACTTTACTACGAAGAATACATCATATTAGGTCATTTTTTTCTAAAAAACATTTCTCTAGGATCGTCAACGGTGAGAGTAAGAGCGAAAACGTTTGGTATTAAGGATCACCAGGGACCCTACAAGGTGCGCTTTTACTCTCACGGTTGTCGAGATAATTGCAATAAAAGAAACTAGCACCTGGGAAGGGTCTCGGTGATTCTTAATACCTAACGGTTTTGTTCTAAATCTCACGGTTGTCGAGACAATTGCAATAAAAGAAACTACCACAAAGTGGGTCCCAAGTGATTCTTAATACCTTACGGTTTCGCTCTAATGCTCACGGTTGTCGAGATAAATGCAATAAAAAAAACTAGCACCTGGGAGGGTCCCCGGTGATTCTAAATACCTAACGGTTTCGCTCTAACTCTCACGGTTGTCGTCGTCGTCGTTATGTTGTTATGTGGATATGTGGATATGTCGTTATGTCGTGATGTGGTTTTGTGGTTATGTGTTTATGTCGTTATGTTGTTCTGTGGTGAAGTGGTTATGTCGTTGTGTGGTTATGGGGTTGTGCCGCACTGGATTGCCGCACCTCGCTGCCGCACCTGGTTGCCGCACCTGGTTGCCGCACCTGGTCTGCCGTACATAATAATACGATTCGATAGAGGTGAAGTGTGGACCATCATTCTCTGATAATCCGATCTTATATTACCTTTTTTGAGGAAAAAAAAATGCGGAATTTGGGTGATTTGTTTGGAAATTCGGAAACATACTTTACAAGGTCGAATCATCATTCTTAAACTTTTCTCTATGCTTGGGTTCGTGCCCTGTAGGCGTTTTTTCGGAGAAAAAAAATAGCGGAATTTCGTAGCATTGTTTGTTTTAAAATTCAGAACCATACTTTACTAACGAAGGATACATCATATTAGGTCATTTCTTTCAAAAAACAATTCTCTTGGATCGTCAACGGTGAGAGTAAGAGCGAAAACGTTTGGTATTAAGGATCACCAGGGACCCTACATGTTGCGCTTTTACTCTCACGGTTGTCGAGATAATTGCAATAAAAGAAACTAGCACCTGAGGGGGTCTTGGTGATTCTTAATACCTAACGGTTTTTTTCTAAATCTCACGGTTGTCGTCGTCGTCGTTATGTTGTTATGTGGATATGTGGATATGTCGTTATGTCGTGATGTGGTTTTGTGTTTTTGTCGTTATGTTGTTATATGGTGAAGTGGTTATGTCGTTGTGTGTGTTATGGGGTTGTGCCGCACTGGATTTGCCGCACCGGGTTTGCCGCACCTGGTTGCCGCACCTGATAGCCGCACCCAGTTGCCGCACCTGTTTGCCGCACCTGGTTGCCGCACCTGTCTACCGCACCCGGCTGCCATACATAATAAAACGATTCGATAGAGGTGAAGTGTGGACCATCATTCTCTGATAATCCGATCTTATATTACCTTTTTTGAGGGAAAAAAAAAATGCGGAATTTGGGTGATTTGTTTAGAAATTCGGAAACATACTTTACAAGGTCGAATCATCATTCTTTAACTTTTCTCTATGCTTGGGTTCGTGCCCTGTAGGCGTTTTTTTCGGAGAAAAAAAATAGCGGAATTTCGTAGCATTGTTTGTTTTAAAATTCAGAACCATACTTTACTACGAAGAATACATCATATTAAGTCATTTCTTTCAAAAAAACAATTCTCTTGGATCGTCAACGGTGAGAGTAAGAGCGAAAACGTTTGGTATTAAGGATCACCAGGGACCCTACATGTTGCGCTTTTACTCTCACGGTTGTCGAGACAATTGCAATAAAAGAAACTACCACAAAGAGGGTCCCAAGTGATTCTTAATACCTAACGGTTTCGCTCTAACTCTCACGGTTGTCGTCGTCGTCGTTATGTTGTTATGTGGATATGTCGTTATGTCGTGATGTGGTTTTGTGGTTATGTGTTTATGTCGTTATGTTGTTCTGTGGTGAAGTGGTTATGTCGTTGTGTGGTTATGGGGTTGTGCCGCACTGGATTGCCGCACCTCGCTGCCGCACCGGGTTGCCGCACCTGGTTGCCGCACCCAGTTGCCGCACCTGGTTGCCGCACTTAGTTGCCGCACCTGTTTGCCGCACCTGGTTGCCGCACCTGTCTACCGCACCCGGCTGCCATACATAATAATACGATTCGATAGAGGTGAAGTGTGGACCATCATTCTCTGATAATCCGAATCTTATATTACCTTTTTTGAGGGAAAAAAAAATGCGGAATTTGGGTGATTTGTTTAGAAATTCGGAAACATACTTTACAAGGTCGAATCATCATTCTTTAACTTTTCTCTATGCTTGGGTTCGTGCCCTGTAGGCGTTTTTTCGGAGAAAAAAAATAGCGGAATCTTGTAGCATTGTTTGTTTTAAAATTCAGAACCATACTTTACTACGAAGAATACATCATATTAAGTCATTTCTTTAAAAAAAAACGTTTCTCTAGGATCGTCAACGGTGAGAGTAAGAGAGAAACGTTTGGTATTAAGGATCACCAGGGACCCTACAAGGTGCGCTTTTACTCTCACGGTTGTCGAGAAAATTGCAATAAAAGAAACTAGCACTTGGGAGGGTCTCGGTGATTCTTAATACCTAACGGTTTTGTTCTAAATCTCACGGTTGTCGAGAAATTGCAATAAAAGAAACTAGCACCTGGGAGGGTCCCCGGTGATTCTAAATACCT
The DNA here is from genome assembly GCA_024449915.1 of Sweltsa coloradensis. Taxonomy (NCBI): domain Eukaryota; kingdom Metazoa; phylum Arthropoda; class Insecta; order Plecoptera; family Chloroperlidae; genus Sweltsa; species Sweltsa coloradensis. The sequence continues at coordinate 1,012,748 of JAMZAV010000082.1, forward strand.
AACGGTATTCGCTCTAACTCTCACGGTTGTCGTCGTCGTCGTTATGTTGTTATGTGGATATGTCGTTATGTCGTGATGTTGGTTTTGTGGTTATGTGTTTATGTCGTTATGTTGTTCTGTGGTGAAGTGGTTATGTTGTTGTGTGGTTATGTGGTTGTGCCGCACCCAGTTGCCGCACCCAGTTGCCGCACCCAGTTGCCGCACCTGGTTGCCGCACTTAGTTGCCGCACCTGTTTGCCGCACCTGGTTTGCCGCACCTGTCTACTGAACCCGGCTGCCATACATAATAAAACGATTTGATAGAGGTGAAGTGTGGACCATCATTCTCTGATAATCCAATCTTATATTACCTTTTTTGAGGAAAAAAAAAATGCAGAATTTGGGTGATTTGTTTAGAAATTCGGAAACATACTTTACAAGGTCGAATCATCATTCTTTAACTTTTCTCTATGCTTGGGTTCGTGCCCTGTAGGCGTTTTTTTCGGAGAAAAAAAATAGCGGAATTTCGTAGCATTGTTTGTTTTAAAATTCAGAACCATACTTTACTACGAAGAATACATCATATTAAGTCATTTCTTTCAAAAAAACATTTCTCTAGGATCGTCAACGGTGGAGAGTAAGAGCGAAAACGGTTTCGCTCTAACTCTCACGGTTGTCGAGAAAAATGCAATCAAAAAAACTAGCACCTGGGATGGTCCCAGGTGATTCTTAATACCTAACGGTTTCGCTCTAACGCTCACGGTTGTCGTCGTCGTCGTTATGTGGATATGTGGATATGTCATTATGTCGTGATAAGGCTTTGTGGTTATGTGTTTATGTCGTTATGTTGTTCTGTGGTGAAGTGGTTATGTCGTTGTGTGGTTATGGGGTTGTGCCGCACTGGATTGCCGCACCTCGCTGCCGCACCGGGTTGCCGCACCTGGTTGCTGCACCTGGTTGACGCACTTAGTTGCCGCACCTGTTTGCCACACCTGTTTGCCGCACCTGGTTGCCGTACATAATAATATGATTCGATAGAGGTGAAGTGTGGACCATCATTCTCTGATAATCCGATCTTATATTACCTTTTTTAGGAAAAAAAATGCGGAATTTGGGTGATTTGTTTGGAAATTCGGAAACATACTTTACAAGGTCGAATCATCATTCTTAAACTTTTCTCTATGCTTGGGTTCGTGCCCTGTAGGCGGTTTTTCGGAGAAAAAAAAATAGCGGAATTTCGTAGCATTGTTTGTTTTAAAATTCAGAACCATACTTTACTACAGAGAATACATCATATTAAATCATTGCTTTCAAAAAAACATTTCCCTAGGATCGTCAACGGTGAGAGTAAGAGCGAATACGTTTGGTATTCAGGATCACCGGGGACCCTTCAAGGTGCGCTTTTCTCTCACGGTTGACGAGAAAATTGCAATAAAAGAAACTAGCACCTGGGAGGGTCTCGGTGATTCTTAATACCTAACGGTTTTGTTCTAAATCTCACGGTTGTCGAGACAATTGCAATAAAAGAAACTACCACAAAGAGGATCCCAAGTGATTCTTAATACCTAACGGTTTCGCTCAACCTCACGGTTGTCGAGATAAATGCAATAAAAGAAACTAGCACCTGGGAGGGTCCCCGGTGATTCTTAACCCGAGAGTAGTCGCGTGTGGTCTTTTAGACCGACTTTTTTTTTCAACAGTTGGTATTTGCACAGCGCGCATGCGTGGCTTGTCTAGTTCCGCCTACCTTCCCAAAATAGATTTGTGAAGCCAGTGTGCAATACGCGATTCAGTGTTCTGCAGAACTTCATCTAAGATAAGAGGTCCTGTTCGGTTGCTTGGTCATTTTGACCGCTGCGCAACTACTAAGGGAGGCAAAAATATGCATACTCATCACTATTATGAGACATGTATTTTGTTATTGTAGGTTGATTATTCTTCAACATACAGTGTTGGCATAATATTACTGTCTTGGTTTACTAATAATTCGAACTACAGGGTGTTTCAAAACATTTTTTATACCTTTTTGTAGGTTTGCAACATTCTGTGTTTGATTGAATATTGATTGATTATTGATTGATAATTGATTGAAAATTGATTAATATAACCGTGTATGCTGTCACATATATGATAAATTATCTTATATTCGTAATCAAAACGTCATCCTAACGTTATTAGCCCATAATAAATAATGCGGTCTAAAGGACCGGGCGCGACTACTAACGTTACAAACAGGGGCGGGACTACTCTCGGGTTAATACCTAACGGTTTCGCTCTAACTCTCACGGTTGTCGTCGTCGTCTTTATGTTGTTATGTGGATATGTGGATATGTCGTTATGTCGTGATGTGGTTTTGTGGTTATGTGTTTATGTTGTTATGTTGTTCTGTGGTGAAGTGGTTATGTCGTTGTGTGGTTATGGGGTTGTGCCGAACTGGATTGCCACACCTCGCTGCCGCAACGGTTTGCCGCACCTGGTTCCCCTGCCGCACCTGTCTACCGCACCCGGCTGCCATACATAATAATACGATTCGATAGAGGTGAAGTGTGGACCATCATTCTCTGATAATCCAATCTTATATTACCTTTTTTGAGGAAAAAAAAAATTGCGGAATTTGGGTGATTTGTTTGGAAATTCAGAACCATACTTTTCTACGAAGAATACATCATTATTAGTCATTTCTTTCAAAAAAACATTTCTCTAGGATCTTGAACGGTGAGAGTAAGAGCGAAAACGTTAGGTAGTATTAAGGATCACCGGGGACCCTACAAGGTGCGCTTTTACTCTCACGGTTGTCGAGATAATTGCAATAAAAGAAACTAGCACGAGGAGGGTCCCAGATGATTCTAAATACCTAACAGTTTCGCTCTTACTCTTACAGTTGTCGAGATAATTGCAAAAAAAAAGAAACTAGCACCTAGAAGAGTCCCCGGTGATCATAATACCTAAAGGTTTCGCTCTAACTCTCCCCTTGTGAAAATGTACTATTCAAAGTGAATAGTTTTTTCGTTTTACTATTGAAAGCGAATAGTATTTATAAATTAATTATTGCCGGCCAATAGTATTTTGTTTGAAGTATTAAAAATGAATAGTTGTTTTGATTTACTATTGAACAGTTTTTATAAGTTTACTTGCCTGCCAATAGTGTTTTGAGTTTTTTTCATTTTACTATTGAGAGTGAAAAGGATTATGGTTTTACTATTTGTGGTAGAATAGTATTTTTTATTTACTTCAGAACAAACGTAATTATTTATATTTCACATTGAGAGCAAGTAGTTGTAGAATGTACAGCCTCACTCTTCAGGATCAATAGTTGTAGTTTTCAAGAGTGAATAGTAGTTATAAGCTTACTCCTTTTAAATTGGTTTTCAAATTGTATGTATGAATTAACAATTTATTATAATATGTATTAATTTTTTCATGTCATCTTTTTGGATGAGCGAAGCGAAGACTTCAATTTCACTGACCCCTAAAAAATTTTGCTCGTTTTTTTTTCTGTCTGTTAACTCTCTACCAGGCAAACGGCATATGCGATCTTGATGAAAATTGGAGGTTCTCTTCTAAATCTCTGAACTTAGAGGTGTATTGTTTTTGGGTACAATCGAAGAAATATTTCTCAAAATATCGTACTTTTACGATTTTTTTCGATTTTTAGTGCGATATTTTCGTGACATTTGGGCCGATTCTGACCAAACGGGTGGGGCTACAACGTTCATATTATACATGGACATTAAGGTTATGGTGATGTAGTACCTTTTAAAAGAAAAAGTTGAAAAAATTAGCCAGAATCCATAGAAAATAAAGCTTTTAATATAAGTTTTTTACGGTAAATAATAACAATTGACAAGTAACAATAGAAACTTGACAACAATCACCTACAATGCATAGGCAGCAAAGCAAAGCACTTGCAAAAGTAAAGATATCCCACGCAAACTAAAAACTTAAAAAAAAGCTCATCCATCAACGCGGCGGGACTTTAGCGTTTTCCTAGTAAAAAATAACATCCGCCTTGAAAAAAAGAAAAAAGAACCAATTTCTGGTGAAAAAAAAATTAAAACTTTTGCTTCGTATTTTGAAAGAACATAAATTTTAATATTGAGAACAGCCTAAAGGTGGATTCATGACATTGCGTTGCGATGCGATGCGTTGCGTTGCGATTGTCTTGGACCAATCAGGCACCAGCTACGTGCGATATCGCAACTCAACGCAAAATTTGGTCAACTTTCTACGCTCGCAAGTCAAGGCTTCCTATTTCATATTTTGACATGATTATCTAATTCGCAGTGCAAGCCGGCTCCTGACATAAACACAAGCATATTATTAACTATCTCAAACTTATAATAATAGTATGGGTAAAAGAAACCTACCCATATTAAGAGCCTAGCTCTTAGAGACCTGAGCGTATCTATTGTGTATTAAATTTGACAATTATAAACCCATTCCTACTCGGTTGGGAATAACACACACTTACAACCCATCTCTAATAGCAGCTGTGTGTTATGTTAAAATACTTGAATATATCTCTTGGTTTTCAGGCTGGTGGAGTTTGTGAGAGGCGAGTGTGTGAAACAAAACACTGAAGTGTGTTCTATTCTAATGGCGCGGTTTCTCCAGTCAATGGCGGACCTGTGTTTGAACCTGAAGCAATGCCTCGTACAGAGCGGATCCAGCAAAGAGGGATTGCTCTGGCCCCAGTTGGTTGGTATTCTGCGTCAAGAGAGCCTGGCAAGTTGGCAGCTGTGGCAAGCCTCCATCTCACTCAGGCTGCAGAAGATGGTTGGGGAGAAGCTGTGTGCACGGCCACAGCTTACTGATATGCTCAACTTGTTGCCGGTGAGATTACATTGCTAACTATCTAGAACAAGCTTTTCTTTATCATTGGATACAAATATAATGTTTAAAATGATAAATAAAATAAATAAATTTATTTATTTAACATATTCTGTCTTATTCAGTTATGAAATTTGCCAAATCATTTTTTTTTAGAGGCTCGTGAAAATATTGTTTTGTGTATAGATGCTGCATAGCGCTATTTTAACACTTCAAACTAATGTTTTTTTATTCCTATTTAATTTAATTTAACAAAGTGTCTATTTGTTTATAAAAATGTTGATTCAGTTGATTGATATTAATTCAAACTTGATGACATAATTCCAAAATAAAAATATGAGAAAACTCCATACACCAGTACACAAGTTTTTGAAAGTGGCCAAGAAATAGATGCTACAGAATGCAATAAAATGGCACTTAAAAGTTAAAAATGATATGTAGACCTACACGTACCTCTAATTATTAATTAATAATTAATTAATTATTGATCATATCGCTTAGCAAATTAATACAAAATAAAATATATTTTCAATTCAATTTCGATTGATTTGGATGTTGCACAGGGATAATAAATCATTTTAGTTTTGACGTCCCTAATTAAAATGAGATAACAAACATTATCTTGAGCAATATCCCTGTGCCTGTAGCAATGGGACGTTGTTAGCATCGAGGAGGAGGGAGAGGAGGGTCGCAGCATCCGGTCTGAGATCCGGGTCCCCTCGCAGCCGAGCCTCCCCCTCCTGGAGTTGCTGAGCTGCGTGAGTCAGGAGCTGAACGCCGTCGCCCCCCACACCCTGCCCACCGTGATCCACCAGGAGCTGATGTCGGGCCTGGTCCGCTCGGTCTTCGCTCACTTCGAGACGCTGAGCGGGGCGGACGAGGTCACGCAGGCGCTGGCGCTGCAGATGCTGCTCGACGTCAAGTACATAACGCTGCTGCTCGTGCCCCGAGATAACAAGGTCAGAGGCTACTCAGACTGTTAGCTCTTGATTGATACAAGAAATGGGTGACTGCTAGGGCTGCCCAATGATATCGATAATTCGATACGACATGAAAAGTTTGATATCGAATCACAATATCGATATATCCCCTTTTGATATCAATATGATTTTTTTTATCGTTGGGCAGCCCTAGTGACTGCAATTTTCTAGCTGTGAGATAAATGTGGGAAATCTAATGACTAAGAATACTAAAGTGTGACCCACAGTGTTCAATAGGCACTCGTGCTGTCATCTGTGCTACCTCCTTCTTGCATGAACCCCCTCAACCTTCCGGGGCCACATGCGATTAGGGCGCTAGTCCGAAACGTATGGCTCTACGAGGACGTGGGTTTGTATCCTGCTTAAGGCATGTTTTTTGTAATCGTCCTTCATCGTCATATATTACCACTCATTGTCTCTAATAGCTTGGGTGCATTAATTAATAGAGATGTAAAGTAACAAAAAAGATCATCTTCATTGTCCAGGATTCAAAATTTGGACAAATACAGCAAATAATTTAATTCTAAGTTTAGGAAAGTCACTTCCAGGACTAAAACATTATGAAATGTAATTACTAATTTCAGTTGTTTGTTATTAGTTTTTTGTATTGTGGTGGCCTACTCCACTTCTAGTAAGCTGTTGGTATGGGGGACCGTATGACAGAAGTGCAGTTGAACAAGTTCACAGTCTGCCCCTTCATTCATGCATGAAATTATGTTGTGCAAATAAATAAACCACAGCCCCATGTGCAAAGCATGCACTGGACTGCCTACTGTCACCAAACATTCTTTTCTTTTTAGTTTTTAGTAAACTTTGCTGATTGTTCAAATTATAACACACAACACCAATGCACTGTTATTTTACTATAAAACATGTATTAAATTACTGTTACAATATTGAGTTGCAAGACAACAATACGGACACAAGCGTGGCTGTTCTAAGTAAATGTGTGGTAAGTGAACGTGATCGCTCACAGCGCTCTCTTTCTGTCATACAGTCTCCCACATAATCTCTTCACGCCACTCTTGTAAGTTAAAAAAGATTTGCTATTCATTTTACTACAATTAAGTGTCATATTTGCAGATTATGTGGTTGTTTTGTACTTGTCTGCTATGTTACCAAACAAAATGCTTCTCCATCATTCACACTTACGTAACAATGTTGTTTTCAGATCCTGATGGGAAAGTCTCAAGAGATCAACGATAAGGTCGAAGACAAGATCGATCCGTTTGATCTTGATGTGTTTACGCCTTACATACAGAACAATATTAAAAAGAGCGTCCAAAGAACTCAGGTAAGATACTGTTTTACATCGGTCTGCTATAGTAGCCTATGTCATGCATTGAGATTATGCTCAGTACGTCTACACATATTTTTATTAGGGCTGGGCGAGTACTCGAATTTTCGAGTGCGAGTCGAGTTCACGGCGAGTTCGAACAAATTCGAGTTTCATTTATTTTGAACACGAATACTATTTGAGTGTCGGTAAAAACAGTATTTTTATTTACCGACCCGTCAAAAGTTATGTATTTCCTCCGTTAAATAGCAGCACACGCGGCAAAGTTCGTAAAATACGATAGGTCGAACTTCTTCTGACGTGAAACTAGTTATGATTAGCCGGCTGAACTTGGTGAGATCCAATTGGAGCTAGCCATATGTCACATGCGAGCGTTGATTGTCTGTCAGTTTTTGTGAAATCATTCACCTCTATACTATTGTGTATCACCACTTTTGTGTCCGAGATGTTGTTTACACTGCTAGCTTTTGTTTGCTACGAAAGTAAAATGGTCACGACTCACGAGACGAGAGCAGTAGAGCCAGATGATTTGTAAAATTATGCAACGGACTAGGCTTAGGTGTAATTTCTTCTCTAAAGCATAGGCCTAGCATGGGATACAATTTCGAAATATTCATGAGATGAACACCTTGTCACAATGCAGATAAACAATCAAACAACACACAGCGTGACAGTGCCAGTGGCAACATGTAGTTGCCACCACTTTTGGTCAGAACAAAATAAGTTCTACCACAAAGATCTTTTATAAGGTCTTACACCCTAAATTTTCAAAAATATCAGGGGGGAGAGAAAAAGAGCTATTGTATTAACTAAATGTTGAATTATTTTCCCCACCAATTCACCGCTTTTGGGAATCATAAAAACGAAATTTGACTTTTATTTTCACCCCAAATACCTGCAAATCTGTACATAGGTCTACACTACATATTTCTCAATTGTACTACTACATGCAAGTTTTGTGGGCCTACTTGACTGGGCTTATTAAATGTGGCCATGCGCCACCAGCCTAGTCAATATGTTGTTGTTGCAGTGCCTGCTGGGCGTGCTCGTTGCATGGCCTGAGAAGCTAGCTGTGATTGGTCTACGCGGAGTGGCCAGCCAGTCAGGGGTGGAGGAGCCCAACGTGCTCCCGCTGGCCCCCACCTGCTCCTGGTTCCCCCTACTACCGACCCCCGGGACCCCAGGACAGAGGCAGACATCCAGGCTCCAGACGGACAAGACTCCGGTGAGAAACATGATTTATTACTACAGCCTAGATTCCACTCGACTACAACATGTTAAAATGTGTTTCTTGTGGCTTCTTTTCTCACAATCTTTACTAGGTATCCATGGGTTGTAGTGATGGAACGTTTTGAAACATTTTAATGCGGGAGGCACATTAATATTAACATTTTAAAATTTGTGCGGATAAAATAGACCCTAGATTTACATGAATGGTGGTGACATCTGCTGTCAAATTATTAACATTTTTAATTTAAATGCAAATAGTAAATTTATTTCAAATTCCAAACTAACCACCATATATGGTAAATATTCACTTAAAAAGGGTGTTTCCCAAAAAGCATGGGTTTTACTTTACTTTGGCGATGGGGATGGCATACGTATTTACTCGATTATAGGTCGCCATCGCATAATGACTGCACCCCTATATTCACAACTATAACTTGAGGAACAGGTTGTTACACTATTGATTAACAAAAGGCTGAACCCCACTTTTTGAACTTTATATATAAAAATATAGCCAAGGCGCATAAATACAGAATATATTTTTATGTTATTGCTGTAACGATCATGCCATGCCAATATTTGTGGTATACAGAACTTTTAAAATGAATTTGATTATCTTTTAGTTTTCACCTAATTTAATTCAAGGTTGGTGGTATGAGGTGAAACCATTGGTCACAGTAGAGTGACAGTCATATTTCTTTCAGTTGGTTGGATAGTTGCGTACCTCGACGGTGATCATCACTCCAGTATGTAAGGGTATTGCTACTACCATATTGTTGATGTTGATTAACTGTTATGGTGTGCAACAAGTCTGTACTCTGTACTAGTTCACGTAATGTGCATGCTTTTGATTTTAATTTAATACTATCAACCAGTTCATTGAGTCATTTTTGTGGGATTGCTCATTATTGGTTGTTTGTTCCTATTCCTGATTTTTTTTTTTTTTAATATTGTGGAATTATATTTAGTATTTACCCTAGTACTGCAACTAACTTGTGTGTTTTGTCTTGATCTAATCAATTTTAATCAATTCAATGATTTCATTATGTATAGAAACTTGAGAACTTCAAAATAATTAATAATGTGAATTACTGATGTCCGCTGTCACTAATATCACCAACCTGTTATAGAGGACTCAAATCACCTAGAGAATGCGTTAGTAGTATTTCCAACATGGCCGCCTATAAAGGATGATTGTTGTTGAGTAAGCACAAAAACTTTTTAAACCTAAATAAAATAATTGGTGACACCAACCTTATATTTTTTCCAGTCGAAGAAAGCGTCTGGTCCTAAACCGAAAGTGGAAGCTTCTCCAGGAGAAATAGTGCGTTCTGGGGCAGCGGCTTTCTTCGGTGCAATGAGCTCCGATTGGTTCGGCTCCTAACTCCCGGCAACGCCAAGCGACGCTACGGTAAGTTTGTCAACAATATTGCTGGTGGTAATATCCGATCAGTGAACATTGACTAAAACAGGGGTTGTATCTAGGGCTGCCCAACGATAAAAAACATCATATCGATATCGTAAGGGGATATATCGATATCGTGATTCGATATCAAACTTTTCAAATTGAGTATCGATATTGTTTTTTTTTTTTTTTTTAATTGTTTGGATTTTTTTTTTTTTTTTAACGTGTTATTACGTTCTTTGGGCGTAGCCAAGACCCCGCCGGCAATGAAGACATGCCACTGTCCGTCCCATGAAGAACGATCACAACAATACTTGGGGCGGCCCCGCGAAGAGATAGAAGCGAACTGACTTCTCTGTCTCTACCTCTCTCTCCCTGACTCTGTCTGGACACTACTCTAGTGTAACAACTTGAGCTGCCTCTTATGCTTTGCTGATATGAATGAGATTACACATGTGGTCTTGTTATCTTATCTCATAAGATAAACAAAATAAAGCAGCAAGAATCTTGGCCCGAAGCCAAACTGACTTATCAATATGCAGTTGGTGGCGTGGGAGGAGGGGGGGGGGGGGGAGAGGAACAGAGCTGCAGAACCATAACTCACTGCCACACCAACCATTTATTGATTAAAAAAAAAAAAACATCAAACGATATACATTTCCATATCGATATTGAATTTTTTTCTTCATATCGATATCGTATCGAATTATTGATATTGTTGGGCAGCCCTACTAGTATCTAATTTAATACAATTTACAATTTGTTATTTTGCACAATGATAATATTGTTTGTGAAAGTCAAGCAAGCAGAGGGTTGAGCATTATGACTTCAATGCTAACTGTCGACTTTTGTTTTTAGGGGCAGAGCTCAATGGATGCAACAAAGTGATGATCCCGGTCCAAAGCCTATTTCTAGAAGTATTATTGTTCACGTCTTTGTGCTTGTTATCTAAGTTACTACTTCACAGACACCTTAAACCCAAAGTTGAACCGCCGACATATGTTCCTCCCTACCAGTGAATGTGACAAACCGGCTTTGATTGTAAGTGGTAACCATGTTGCTTGCTTGATTTTATTACGAAGCCAAGCTCTATGATACCAATATCTAGCAATACTCTTATATTGCCCTGGTTCTCCACATATTGAAAGCAGCATTTTGCCAAATGGGAACATCCTGAAAGTATTGAGTTATGTGTTGGTACAAACTACAAATATTATATATTACGGTACTTTTGTCCAAGGTTAGTTAAGTTAATCTATATATATTGTAAATAAAATTGTAATGGAGAAATGGTCAAAGAATAATATGTGTATACTATATGGAGTTTCTGAGGTTTTTGTGGTTATTTGTATGTGTTAGTGTTACCATCTTTAAATAATTAAATTTATGTTTTTCAGGTTACCACGTGTAAGATTGTTTATTTTATCTGAAGGTACTACTACTATATTATGTAACTGGGATATGATATTTATTTGACACACCAAGGCCAAAGATATTACTATGGTATGGCATGCAGACCTATTTTACATTAGCATAGTCATACTAGATATTTTAATTGAAAAAAATTGTTTAGGCCTAAATCTTTCACTTGGCACATTATAGAAACTTATCGTAACTGGGAAAATGCCAAAGTCTTTGCTAGATGCAGTAGCATGATTCATTTGACTTGGTTGATGTTTAATGTGGGCCTCTAAACTATTAGCAGTGTAGTACGTAATTCTACAAGACACATGCTGAACAGATCCAGCCATAAGCAGGGAGACGACAGGGGGTGGGAAGAATCTCACGTGGTCAACGTTGCTTTGTCCACGGCGATTAAATAAGCGCACTTGAATTAATTATTGCATAAACATGTGCGGTCACTCACAGGCCCGTGCTGAACAGATAACCCTCTCATGCTGAGGGGAAATGGCCAGTGTTTGCCTTTAGCATAGAGATACTGCCTCTAGCATTGATAATGAAGCATGTAGCTGGACCGGAATTTTGTGGTACCAGAACACCACTAATAATAATATTTATGCGTCTTCACGAGGCAAACATGTACTCGGCACGCTTGTAAGCACTCAAGTTAAGATCTACAACGCTCTGGAGAAAAATTGAAACTACATTTGCAAATTCTAAAATGCACATGACACGGATATTTTTATGCAGAACTACGTATATCAAACAAATGCTAAACCCTACTGTTCACCATTGTTAAGCATAAAGTCAACGCGACGGGAGCAACCTCTTCTTGTTCCCGTTGCGTCGACTTTATGGTGTGTAGTAAGGTTTATTACATACTTCAATTCTGTTTGTTGCATGTTGTTCTCCATAAAAATATATGTGTCATGTACATTTTTTTTTTTCCTATGCCAAAAGCTTGATTTTTCAATCATTTTTCTTCCTGGCTATCCAGTAAATATGTGCTTCCTTCTCTGGCCCGCTCAGGTTATTTGGGCAAGGCGTCAATGTCAGATTTAAGTGCGGCGCAGCTGAAGAGGTGCGCTCTGTCCTGAAAACCTGATGTACATAGTTTGCAAGTTGCTGGTTCCTTTGTGATTTGAAATCGACTCAGGTGGTGCTGCAGGACGTCATGTCCTGTGGCCAGCCGGAACTGCGCTGTTGCCACCTTTCTTGTCTAGGATTTGTCTGGCTCTTTAAGGACCTCGTCCCGCCATGGTTTGTGATACATCTTGGCCTCTTGAAGTCTTCCATAGGATGTCTTTAGGCCCTCCTTGGCAAGGTTTTTGGCAGAGTTGTAGGAGATACTCGCCGTGTCAGGGGCAGACTTCTTTGAGCCCAACTTGGCTAGCGCGTCAGCCTTCTCATTGCCCAGGATGTTGCAGTGGCTGGGCACCCATTGAATTTTAAGCACTTTTCCATGCATCACATTTTTTATTAAACTCTTTTTAAGAGACAGGGAGGCTTCTCACATTTTTCCATCTGATAGATCTTCTTGATGGCGGCCTTGCTGTCAGAGATAATGACAAATTTTGTCTTTTTGAGTGGAAAGGTTGGTGTTTCTGGGCAAGGTTTTGGCAGAGTTGTAGGAGATACTCGCCGTGTCAGGGGCAGACTTCTTTGAGCCCAACTTGGCTAGCGCGTCAGCCTTCTCATTGCCCAGGATGTTGCAGTGGCTGGGCACCCATTGAATTTTAAGCATTTTTCCATGCATCACATTTTTTATTAAACTCTTTTTAAGAGACAGGGAGGCTTCTTCACATTTTTCCATCTGACAGATCTTCTTGATGGCGGCCTTGCTGTCAAGAGATAATGACAAATTTTGTCTTTTTGAGTGGAAAGGTTGGTGTTACTGCGATTTTCTCTGTTGCTCTGGAGATGGCATTTATTTCTGCATCAAAAATGCTCGAGCCTGGTGCCATCGGGTGCGCCTCTTCAAAAGATGCAATGAGGCCAAAGCCAGTATTCCTCCCCGAGCTGTTTGGGAGCCGTCCGTTAAAAACATGCACCCATTCGGATATTGGGTAGTGCTTCTTCAGATGCGCTTCAATAAGCACTTTCAGCTCGAGCTGGCTTTTTTCCTCCTTTTTCCTTCCATTTGAAGATTGAAGTCAATTTTAACCGTTGAGTTTGGAAGGCTGTTGACGTCTAGGCTAACAAGCTTTTGTCGAGGATGGTGTAGCAGGTCCGGACAGTGCTCCAGTTTTAGGAGTGTAGTCTTTTTGGGCAAAATTTGTGTGTCCTGCTGCGCTCGCCGTTGGAAAGGCTAGCCAAGATGTGTCAATTCTCGCCAGTTTTTCATGCAGTATGATGGCTTTCTGCTCTAGTCTCTGTATAGGGGCTCTACTTTACAGTAGGCTTCCATTGCCGCCACCGGTGTTGTCTTTACTGCACCGCGGGCTAGTCAAAGGGCTGTTTCTGGATTTTGCGAGTATATAAAGGTTATCTGCGCCGAGGGACAAAAAATTTCTGCTCCCTTTACTAAAGGGACCGGCCCACATAGGTCTTGTAGGTGAAAACCCGTGTGCAATCCTGGCTCCCCAGGACACCCGGGCCGCACTTTGCTCAGACGCAGCCTCTTTTAGTTTCAGCAGTTTTCTCAAAATGGGCCTTCCCGGTGACTTTTGTGGAGGATGGCTCCGAGGTAGGTGAGTGCTCCTCTTTTTTGACGCGCCCCCCCGATGTACAGCTCGAGGGGGGGGTCTTCGTTTTTAAAAGTGAAGACCGGAAACACGTTTTGTTAGGGTTACCATGAAGCGACGGGAAGCAAGCCACCCAAACCAACATACTTAATGGGGTTGGAGGGCATTACTGCAGGCCGCCGAGGTTCTTGCCTGTGCATAGACAAAAAACTAGCGTAGACCTTGACTAGATTCCTGGCAGGATTTTGCCCACAAATTCCCTCCGTTGCTGAAAATTTTTAAAATATTTTGGGGGCGGTGAGGTCCCTGTGCCACACCGGCAGAGTTACTTGTCCCGTTTTTTAAAACCCTTGTAGGCGATTTTTATTTTCTGTGTTTGATAAGTCATGCAGCCACTTTGAGGTTGTTTGGTTTTTTGCTCTTTGCATTTTTTTAGGCGTGGGTTCGATCAGGACGTCAAAGTGCAGACAAATAAATGGACACAGCCCCTGTGGTCCCTGTCTGGTGAAGCTTTCCTTTGGCATGTTGAGCGATGTATTCCCCCGGGTAGTCGATCTTTTTTTCCTGTAGCCACCCTGATCATGTGATGATTTGTTTTCTTGGCGGGTAAGTTTGCAGTCGGGGGGTTTTACCATACCCCCTGCTTTTTTTTGGGCAAGTGCACTCGTGAGGGCGATGGGCGAAAAACTGCCGTTGATTCGCGTCCTTGTCCTTTTTTCAGGAGGGGGGTTTTATGACTCCCATCTTCCCGCCTGAGGCACTTTTGGGTTTCCCAAGATTTGTTTACAAGGTAAAGAAACTGTTCCCTGAAGAATGGACCAGAGTCTGAAGAAGCTCGGGGTGTATTCGTCCTCTCCCCGGGCCCTTTTTCTTTTCGATAGATTTTCTAGATGCAAAACTCGCGCTGAAAAATTTTTGTAGGGGCGTTTAACTCTTTTATCTGGGGTTCCTACCCGAAACTTCTTTTTCCAGCAGGGGGCTGATAGAGTGAAAATGTCCGGCAGAAAAAAACCCGCCTTTGCTGATCGAGGTCGCTTCTTTGTTTTTTCAGCAGGAGTGGAGCATTCCGAGTCCGTCTGTGCCCCTTTCCCCAGAGTTGCGAGAAGAAGTGGTGAGCTTTAATCGCATCCTCTCTGTAGTCAAGGCTCGGGGGAGGTATTTTGTGTATTCTTTTTGGGTTTGGGCCCCAATCGTGCGTGAGTGCTTTTGGCCTCGTTGAGCTTTTTTCTTTTTTTTGTCTGATTTGTTGTGTTTTTGGCGTTTTGGGATGGTTTTTTGTTTGTCGCAGTGCCTCCGGCTCATTCCAAAAGACCTTTAAGTCTTTCACCCCCCGCTTTGGGGGGTTTTTTTTTGCGCCTTAGAAGGTTTTTTACCAGTTTTTGAGTCCTTTTTTGTGTTGCCGTTTTTTGGGTTTGTCCCATAGCAGTTCCAGCGTTTTTGAAGTTGTCCAAATTTGCCTTCTTGAAGTTCCCTTTGAAGAGGGGCGGGGGTCTCTGGTGCGCTGGGTTTATTGGGGGTAGCTTAAGAATCTTGGACGAGTCCAGAGGGGGAGTCAAGATTTTCCCGTGCGTACGGGGTCTACAAAGATTTTTTTTTTATGCAGGAAGGCCAGGTCTGGACGGACTTTTTTTCCATTTGTGGTCAGGGTTGGCCACGGGTCATCCTCAGGGTCAAACAAAAAGAGCGAGTTGGCGGGTGAACTCCTTTGACCAGTTGTCCCACTTTTGTTGTACTGGCGTATTCCAATCTTTTTTGGCGCATTTAAGTCCCCCAAGGGTGATTGTTTGTGGGTAATGAGCAGGGTCTCCGAGCGCCTCGGGTATATTATTGGGGGGATTGTAGATCATGTAGGTTGTGGTCTTCCTGCCTTCATCCAAACCTCGATGCATGCAATCTCGATCAGGTCTGTCTGCTCCCCCATCGTGTGGATCACCTTGAAATTGGACACAAAGGCTGCTTTTTACGCCAATGATCAGGCCGCAGGCAATTTTCTTTTTGGGGCGTTTCGCTTCCAGAACGTGGAGCGTGTACCCGGGATGCCTGCAGGTCTTTAAGCCCTTTTGGGTTCCTGTTGGGCATGTTGTCCTCCCTCTGAAATACATTAGATGTCAGTCTTTTCTTTGTCGATTGATAAGAGGAAACTCAGCAAATTTTGTCTTGGATATGCCTCCAGCATTCCAGTAAAGAATTTTGGGGCGGCTGTGGGCGCAGGGGTGCATCTCGAAGAGGGGGGTTTGCCTGCCTGGCCTGCAGCGGCCCGCATCTCGTTTGCCTCTGTGGGCGTCAGTCTGAGCGTTTCAAAGCACCATTTTGATAGCCAGTGTCGTTCGTGAGTTGTCTTTGCTCTGGGGCCTCCTGCCACCAGTCCAGGGGGTACGTGGCCCCCGATTTGTAGGTCGTTGTTGTAGTAGACCGGACGTGCAACTTCTTCACCCACAACGTGCCAAACTGTTGCATGAAAGCATGAGCGCTGCTTGTCGTTTGACGGGGTTTGTTCCGGGGTAAGCTCTCCGGGCCCAAAAAATTCAATTTTTTCTCCAGAGCGTTGTACATCTTAATTTGAGTGCTTACGAGCGTGCAGTGTACATGCCTGTCTCGGGAAGACTCTTAATTCGTACTTGTATCTGAAAATTCTAGGATACTTAAAAATAAACATAACTAGATGCCAGGTTTAAAAGGGATTTATTTTTAAAGGTATCTAGGTAATGGTATAGGCGATGGTGATGGATATACAAATACCTAGATACAAGTCAACACTGGCCGTGAGACCGCCTGGGCGTATACGTAATACGATGAATGATCCAGCAGCACAGGAGGGATGATTCAAGTTCAACCTTCCCAGCAGCGGCAGTGTAAGAGGGTTGCGCAGTTCAGTGCTCGAGCTTTAATCATGGCTATATGTAACGCAGAAAAAATATTGTCTTGGTTTGGTTTGGTTGCATAATTCTTACGCCTTACACACAAGGTGGTCAGGGCATATTACAAGTCAATCAATCCACAAATACATAGTAGGCTACACATTAATTGGACAATGTAAAATACATTGTATGGATTGGATGCTTAAATAATAATTATAGGTAGACAAGAGTTTCTTTGTTCCGACCACACTTTAGTTTGAAATTGTTATAGGAATACAATTTGTGGATCAAGTTTATCTAAGCACACGCTTATTGCGAGATTTGCACCCAAATGTCACACTTATTATAAATTTCAAAAATGGCTCATTGATTATAGTCGAAGGGTGTGCAGTTTTTATACGAATAGATACTACAGAAGATACGTATACCCAAAAATAAATATTTACCCCTCTGAATACCTTTAAATATCGGGGTATGCGCTGTATATCTCTTGGTTCAAAGAGAGAATCCAAAGTCAAGACACAAAACATAATATAATTAGGCAATCACAACGATTACACCAGTCACCACTTACATAAATCGGGGGGCTGTGCGCCCCGGACCCCCATTGTACAAAATCACGTAGTCCTACTTAACCTAGGAAAGTAAAAGAGCGTACACCCATAAATATATTTTGAATTGCAGTACACCATCAAGAAATAAAACCACTGGAAGGGTTTAATCCCAGTACCACCGCTAGAAAATACATCAACATGCTTAAAGGGGCTATTACCCCCAAAAATTATTTTTATACCAAATAATCAATAGCATAACTTAAAACTTAAATCTTGTAACTGTGATTTTACGTGAATTTTATTAAATTTTTATCCTGAAATTGGCATTTTGGGGAATTTCTTAAATCGGCTTTAACCTGCTTATTTTTTGTTTCGCATAAATACTGGAGCATCGTACCCATATCGTACCAATCTAAAATAGCCCTTTCTTTATAACATCGTGCCTTGAATCTGCACAAATATACACTCAAACATGCAAAAATATTTATTCCAAAATCACACCTCTTCTTGCTAATCAGCATATTTTGACCGGACCACTTGCCTAAATTACAAAATATATGTCGAGTTTGTCAATGATAGCCATTTTTTTAAATCAAAATCCTCCAAGGTCATGGGGCATAAAGATCGTCCCCATGTTTAAGGTGACCATATTTTGAAAGTTACCAACCGGGACAACCTAAAGTGTTAGAATATGTACTTTGTACTCCCGAACCATTTCGCGGTCTGGGCAGAGCCCCAGCCGCTGGAGGCAAATTTTATTTCGAGATATATTTGGCCAAATGCCCAGAAAACAGCTTTCTGACATGAAAATGTGAATTAAAAATGGTTTTAACAAGAATACAAGACGTTCCCGCCTTTTTGTTTGAAGGGTATGTTAGCCAGACGGACGTGGGACTGCGATTTCCTCAACACACCGCCGTTTATCTGTAATGTATTGTAATTCTATCCAGACGGCGGTGCCTTAAACATGCCGTGAACATAACCTCAATCTGAGAACCCCATCTTCTTTAGAAAAATACCGTGTTTTACTATTGTTATGGTAAGCTAATCTAGCGATATAAACTGCAATTGTTGAATTTCTTAATAACTGAATATATGGCTAATACTTATTTATGTGATTTTGTTTCAGGTTTGCTAGTAGGTGAGCCTCGACCACATTCTTCCGTCCCAGTGTCTGGGGCTGGGCGCTACTAGCCTATAGACCTTTGGGTTTATATGTTTCCCGTACCGCCTATGTTCTGGTTCGAGCTCAACTGATGAATTTCTTCTTGTACGTAAACCTACTGTTCTTTATTTTTCTTTATTCTTGGCCACAGCTGTAGAGTGTAGGCCTAGATTCGTTAAGAGAAATCTAAAGGCCGATGCACAATTGCCCGGGTAACGAGAACGGGAACAACAACGAGAACGGGAAGACGCTAACGTTAAGGGCTTCGATGCACAATAGCCCGTGAAGAAAACCGACGGGAACAAATCAAATAATAAGTGTGTCAATTATATTTTGTTATTTTGTTATTCCGCTCATGTTTATTTAATTTATTTCGCATATTACTCGCGTTTAAACCATCAATCAGCTGATAAAATAGTGTCAGGCAGTGGACATCTTGATTCTGATTGGTTCCGGTAAGGTACTGAACGGGAACGTTACGGAAAGTTAAAACTTGGTGATGTTCCCGTTGTCGTTGCCGGGATACGGGAACGACCGGCAACGGGAAGCTTTATTGTGCATCGTGTCGTAAGTAACAGTGTGATTCAACTTTCTTCCCGTTCTCGTTCTCGTTCCCGTTCTCGTTACCGGGCAATTGTGCATCGGCCTTTAGAGGAACCAGCCAGGGAGTTAAAGATCGGGCACATAGGCCCTAGGGTGGTGGACTGGTGGTTAGACCTGTCCTGGAGTATGGGGCGGCGGCATGGGATCCGTATAAGCTGGGGGAGGTTTTGGAGGTAGAAAAGGTTCAACATGGGGCGGCAAAAAGGGTTACGGGGAAGGTTAGGCGGTGGCGGTGGGAGGAGGATGAAAGGGGAACGTAGAGAGGGTATATGATGACAGTGTCACTGCAATGTTAGGAGAGTTGGGGTGGGAGTCATTAGAGGGAAGAAGAAGGGAGGTTTGGTTGTGCAATATGTACAGGGGGAAGTAGAGGGTGGGGAGATATCCGCAATAGGCTCCAGGAGGGGCTTTACAGGGGTGTAGGCGGAATCATTCGTGGAAGTTCCAGCGTCAAGTAGTAACAACGGACCTGGGTCGGTATGGTTTCTTGGAAAGGACTGTTAGGGAATGGAATGACTTGTCTGGGGATGTTGTAGCTAGTGAGTCTTTAAGGGAATTTAGATCATTTTTAGGGTAGGGCAGTGCTGAATTAGGTCTGTGGGGAGTGAGTGGTTGCCACCGGGCGGAAGGGCCCATTTGCAACCTTAAGAAATGTTATGCTAGCCTAGCTATGCCCTAAAAATAAGTGGATTTGGGTCTGTCCATCGTTACCCTTGTGACATTTGGAAGCACAATCAACATTAATACACAGCGTTTTACTATCAAAACATAAAAATCAGTGGTTATTCTTTTTGTTAGCACAAGTGCATGATGTGTGCTTTAAGAAATCATAATTTATTGGCCCTTAATAATCAACATTTTATAAATTTGTATAGTAAAAAGCTGCGTTACCCCTTGTGACAAGAAAACCAGGCTAAAAACTGTACCATACTTTACAC
This sequence comes from Sweltsa coloradensis, assembly GCA_024449915.1. Classification (NCBI taxonomy): domain Eukaryota; kingdom Metazoa; phylum Arthropoda; class Insecta; order Plecoptera; family Chloroperlidae; genus Sweltsa; species Sweltsa coloradensis. The sequence continues at coordinate 1,032,669 of JAMZAV010000082.1, forward strand.
CACATTTTTCTCCTCAAGTATTAACGTTTTATTTATGATTTTTTAATGTTTAGATTTATTATCTTTCTGTTAAAGAGTTTCAGTAATTAGATTTGGAATATGTTGAAAATTGATGATAAAAACTGCTTTAATTATAAAAGAAGTGTGTTACCCTTGTGACCGTTACCCTTGTGATTATGGATATTATACCAGTGTTCTCCCCAGAAAAAAATGTTCACTGGGTATTTCATAAACATTGCCGGGTACTCGCGGGTAGGGTCAAAAATAGTGGGGGTCCGGGGGCTTGCCCCCGGAAAAAATTTGAGATCCTAGATTCGATTTGGTGAGTTTTAGAGGTTTTCGAAGCCCTTTTAAAGTAGCTTACTTTTGTTGGTTTAGTGGTATGAAGTAGGCCTATAAACATTTCAAATTTGATTGAAATCATAGTCTAAGTCTATTTTCTCCTTTGTAATGTAGGCTATGTGAAAACTGAAGTCCTATTGCCATTGCTAATACAATAGGCCTGTATAAAGGTGATGATGTTTAAGTGGTTATTATCTAAGATTTGTAGGCTAGGTTTACAATTACTACAACTTGAAACATTGTTATATTTGATGACTTCATTTTTATTACTTTAAAATTTGTCCTAGCAATCAATAAACTTGGAAAATAAAAAATTGCTAAAATTGTTCACTTGTGTGTGCTCCTTGTGTGCAGTTAATGTTCAAGATCATAGCGATGATTGCCATTTTGCCAACTTATGAGTTTCGTTCAAATGCATTCCTTGTCGGGTTCTATAGCGATCAGCGAGATTAGCCTCCACGATGTTGTGTACAATCTGTGCTGCAGTTTAGGGATGGGACGTTTAAACGTTTAGTGGACGGTTAGTTTATTAAATTCGCAAATCGTTTAGCAAAAAAAAAAATTAAAAAAAAAAAAAAAAAATCAAATTTTTTTTTTTCAATTTTTTTTTTTTTTCAAAATTTTTATTGCCGGGCGGCAGGGAATTATCGCCGGGCGGCCCGCCCGGCGGTCCGGGCCTGGGGAGAACACTGTATACTGACGTCAGAAGGTAAAAATCACTTTAAAGTCGTTCCAAGTTTTTAAAATATAATTATAAAGTAGGCCTATCAATGTAAAAAATAATTAAAAACTAATAACACAAAGGGCCTATTTTGCTATGTGGGTAGGTCAATTAGTAACGTGTTATACAAAATTGCTTGTAAAATTAAACTTTCAGTTGAAGGATGAATAGGTTTAGAATGCACTGGAACTCTGTTGAAGACAGTTTTATAAATGCAGCATCCCGTGTGAGCAATTTGCAATTAGCAAGATCTCATGAAATTTTAGGGTAGGCCTATAACCAATGCCTTTGTGATGATATGATAATACATTCAATTCAATTCAAATGCGTTTTATTTCATTAGCAATTGCAAAAGCATTGCTCACTTAAAAATACATAGTTCATGTACAAGTCTTGAAATACGCTTTAACTAATTCTAAATCTACTTACAAAATACCTTAATTTTACACATTTAATTCTACATGCAAAATACAATATTACATGTTATTCATTTTACATTCAAAATAAAATTTACATATTTCATTACATATAATTAAAACAATAATATTTCCTCATCGTCCTCAATTTTTAGTTAGTTAGGCTTAGTTCTCCACATAACAAAGGCCCAGTCTATTTAAATGCAGCAGTGTTTTGTCAAACAGGGAACCAGTCTTAGGATGCCTCAAAGGCACTGAGTTACTTTTCTTGGTCAGGTTAGGTATTAATCTCAATGCAATCACCATTGTGTTCTACTCTACAAGTAGTTGGTTAAATGTTACCCTTGTGACATACGGTGCATGTTACCCCCACGTTACCCCTTGTGACCACATTTCATTTCCATTTGCAAGGCAGAGCATAAAGCACAGGATGCCCATTTTTTCAGAGATCATTCTTCTAGGCATGAGCAAGCTGTGTAGAAAATTCCAGGTAGATAGCACCACTGGTAGCCATATTATCGAAACTTTTAGTAGTTTTTGTTACCCTTGTGACATATTCTTACAATGCTCAGTTCTAGGGGTAGTTGTTATTATGTCAATATGTTCATGAGGTTTTGAGACTATGATTTCTTAAAAGTAGACACCTTAATTGACAAATTTAAGTTTTTGGTATAAAAATAAACCATCACTTACATTTTTAAATCAACTTCGAAAAATGGAAAAAATCTTCCGAGAAATAGCAATTTTCAAAATCTCAACTTTGAATGAAATTTGCCAAATAACTGGGAGAGATTTTTTTATGTTGGATATAAATAATGGCAATTTAGACTTTTACTAGATAGTAGAAAAAAAATCAGCTCAAAATAACAATATTTACAATTTCCTACTAATGGACACATTTGTATGGACAGACCCATTTCTTAGTTGTGAGCCACAGTGTGGTAGGCCTAGCCTAGCCTAAGCATGGGCATATAACCTGAACTGATGCCGTTTCGTTGTTTGATTATCCTGATCGTATAGCAGGCCTTACTTAGCTTCTTGACGAAGTGGTCGGCGGTTGAGTCAATTCTATGGTGAGTCCTGGGGAAGATGCGGAAGGGGGTGACCCTCAAAGCATAGGTTCAACTTACCGGCTTTCCTTTAGTGATGGCTAAAGAGAATATCATTGTCTTCCCTGCATTTATAGCAAGCTGATTTTCATAATATAGCCAAACAGCTTCCTGGTCCAACTCTACTTTCATTTCATTTCATTTCATTTTTATTAGCATCCAAAGACTTCACATTTAAGTACAAAAGTGGGCCTATAGGATTTGTGCAGCTATGATGAGTGATGACTAAGGGCCTCTCAACAATAGCCCGACAATTACTTCCCGTTACCGGGCAGCATCCTTAAGTGTCGATCTACAACAGCCGGGGAACAAGACCCGGCTACGATAACAGGAATATTTGCTTTGATTTAACATTGCCTGGTAACCTAGGCCTAACGGCAACGGAAAGATATTGCCGGACTATTGTACCGGTAGTGTCCTTTACTCTATGAAGTATTTGTAAACCCCAACATTTATGTAGGCCTAGGTAAAATAAAGGGAACTCTTGTCGCTAAGCGGGTCCAACTTTCAACCACACTTTTTTCCCAATAAAATCAATGGAAAACAACTACAAATTAGAAATAGGCCTAGGGCCTAAATGTGTAAAAATTCAATATCAACAATTTATTATCAATTACCACTTTGCAAAATTAACAATTACATAGGTGAACACAATATTACTCACAGACTAATTTCACTGTTATTAGTTGATCACGGCGGCCATTTTAGCAAAGCCTCTTCATTCTCCGACGTACCAAACAAAACACCAAACTTACGTTTAATTCGGTCCGTTTTTGTTTGTCCTGCGGTCCCTGTCGTGTTTATTTGTTTGTACCTCATTCTGTTCTGGGGGGCCAGGCCCCCCGACCCCTGCCGGGGCTCCGCCCCGTGCAATTCGACTATTTAATTGTTTACTTAACATAACAATAACATATTTATAAATTACTTATTACAATAACCACAATATTGCAAAAAGGTTGGTACACCTACTAAGTAAATGACAATGACATAGCCAAAATCCAAAATGGCGCGTTGATCAGAGTGAGACGACGTTCATGTTCAATAATGTAAACTAGGAAAAACGCTTAAGTCCCGCCGCGTTGTTGGATGAGCGTAATTGGTGCATTGAGCTGCCATTCAAAATAAAAAAAAAAATCATTACTAAGTTGAAGATTTTTAATAAATTAAATTAAAAAGAGCAAAAAATTTAAACATTGAAATTTTCATAAGAAATAATTATTCGATTGCGCACATATTTTACACGAATATATTAATTTATAAAATTAAGGTTCTGTGAAAAAATCATTAAAATCGGATAAAGCATGTAGGCCTAGGTGTTATAAGCCGAAGAAATTTTTTAAAAATCGAAAAAAATCGTAAAATTACGATTTTCATGAGAAATAATTTTTCGATTGCGCTCAAAAACGTGGCAGCTCTTCGTTCAGAGATTTCGAAGGCCTCCATAAAATTTCATCGCAATTGGAGTATCGGTTTAGCCGGAATCGTGTTAACAGACACACAAAAATACAGGGAAAAAAAAAAAAAAAACATTCCGGATTTTTTTCTCCAGTGTAGTGAAATGGAATCTTCGCTTCGCTCGCTACGCTCATCCAATTATTTGACATTATTCGTGTAATTCGAGAGTGTTTACTATTAATTACTTACTATAGGCCTACGTATTAATATTAACTTATTTCTAATTTGTAGTTGTTTTCCATTGATTTTATTGGGAAAAAAGTGTGGTTGAAAGTTGGTTGAAAGTTGGACCTGCTTAGCGACAAGAGTGCCAAATAAAGTACATTCACATAGGCCTATAGACTAGGCCTACCAGAATTAATTAAATAATAATATATTAAATAAAACGTTAATATTTTTGTTTAACAGAGCTGGCAGAGCCCTGAATATTTTCAATCATCACTCCTGCTACCAGAACCTTCGAGTCTTCCAGCATAGGCCTACTTCTTCCTGAAGACTCCCAGTCTCATTATAAAACATGCTGGGATAAATCTAAGGTACATACGGTAGGCTACCTAAACTTAAAACTAGACCCACCTGTTTGTGAGTGCCATGTGGTGTTCATGTTCAGTTCAGTTCATCATTAATTTTATTTGCATGCTTTTTGTATACAGGTTTTACATTACAATATGTTTTTTATTACCGTATGAAAATACAAGATGGCGAAGCCCACAAAGTTTACAGTTAAACTTGAGTGTGGGCAATTATCAATCAAAGATGCACAATGTAATAAGATGACTGAAAGCAACAACAATAATCTAGTAGAGTTATTTTAGGTAGGCCTACTTAAATGTGTGCACTCTATAGATATACTGATCCATTAAATAGGTAAGCTAAAACAAGTCTACTAATTGTACAGTTGTTGGCCATCCTATAATATAAATGCAGGCAGGACAACTCGAGGCATTTTATCTTATTTTAGTATTTCTTTTTTGTTTCAGAAATATCCGGTGAATCTATCAACATCTGCGCTCAAATTTTGCATTTAAACTTAAAAAGTGAAGTGATAATATGAACATTCACTCATTCAGTAATACTTGCAATGGCCTTTCAGTAGTCTATGGCTACCTCTAGGTTAAGTGAAAAGCCACTTGAATGTGTGCATTTGTTTTTCTCGAACGCACTTCCTTACATTACTTCAACTGACAGAAAGACTGATAATAATTTTCTAACCTATCCAAGCCAATAACTAACTTTTTAACTATATTTACCTCAAGAACATACAGAAAGACAATTTTCTGATTTAGGGCCTATCTGATGAATTCAAAGCATATTATTATTTTGTTTTGTTTTGAATGTCCTGCGTGGCATGATCGTTAGGGTTTCTTGACACACGGTGTAGGTTCGTATCTTCAGCTCCTCTCTCGCCCGACACCTCATTGCTACACTGCCTCTCATCACAGTGTTTCTCTTGGAGCTTGCTGTACATCATGTTGCTGCTGCCACATGATGATTTGGTAAGTCCACTCGAGTTTCTTTTGGAGGTTATTTCAGTAGGTACCAGTCTAGATATCATGTTAATCTTGGAGGTTGCTGTACATCATGTCGCTGCTGCCACATGATGATTTGGTAAGTCCACTCGAGTTTCTTTTGGAGGTTACTTCAGTAGGTACCAGTCTAGATATCATGTTAATCTTGGAGGTTGCCGTACATCATGTCGCTGCTGCCACATGATGATTTGGTAAGTCCACTCGAGTTTCTTTTGGAGGTTATTTCAGTAGGTACCAGTCTAGATATCATGTTAATCTTGGGAAAGTCTCTTGGGTAATAGAAGCCATAAAAAAATAGTAATATAATAATTTATGGCAAATATAGTATAATTTTTAAATTTTTATTTTATTTACATCGTCATCAATATATTATTAATTATATTTCGATGGAGGTAAGAAGGTTGTCCTACTACAGGTTAAGAATTACCTACCTATTCTATGTGTAGGCCAGTTTAAAAATGTGAATTGTAACTTAACATTTTATTACGTATTTCAGGAGCAGCAGGACCCCTTGGTCGTCGAGGCAGCCTGACAAGAACCTTCACTGTCGCCGTTCTCGTGTCTCTTCAAGTTCGGTGTCTTCGGACTACGCACCTCGCATCACCCTGAGTGAGTCAGTTCATGGTACACTTGATTTCCCAGGCTTGTACCATTCTCATTTACTCCCGTTTTCCTTTCCGGAAGAGGTTTGTCCTGCATGTTTGGTACGGTGCTCGACTGCTTACTTAACGATATCATTACCGTTTAATACTGATTCAGTCAAAGTGTTTGGATTTAGTTGGAATTGTGGCCTAAAATTTAGTTCTCAGGGGTAAACAAAGTAGGTTTTTAATTTGCATCCCTTTCACACTTCTTGAGTTTGCTATTGATGGAATATAAGGAGATGAGGAAACTTTTTTCATATGGATTATATGAATAAAAAAAAAAAATCATTACCGGTAAGCCTAGGCCTATACGTACCTGGAACGTTTTCTATGGTCCTGTCCAAATCCATATCATTAGGCCTATAATTTTTAAAGGGAGTCATTAGAATAAAATATATTTTAACCAACTAACTTTTCTCCATGATTAGGCCCTAGAGGCACAATAAAAAATTACAACAAAATTTCCCTTCCGATTGTAGATTTGATAGAATTCCCAGCCGTGCAATCAATATTTTTTACTAGCGGCTGCTCTGATTGTAGCAACAGCGCCAAGACAGCCACGTAACCGGTCTGATTGCGTCTATGTCAAGTTCATACAACTCGGAAGTCTTCACCATTCTAGCTCTTGTTCTAGGCCTAATAATTTAATTAATTGTTTTGAGCTTATCAAAACTCCGTTATTTAACATGATTGCCTACAGGAATTAATTTGGTTGCTTTTAAAAATATGTTGATACTTTAGAAGATGTCTGCTAATATGAGATACCGGTATAAGATAACGACGTAGTGAGCAAGAACTGCTCGTCGGTAACCGGGGTAGAGGTTAGCTGTGGCCTTGCGTGACGTACGGTATTGGCAGGGGAGCTGTCTAGCAGGCAGCTAGGCAGATTGAATGTGCAGTGCTCGTACAAAAAGAAACAGCTTTTGAGACAGTGAGGGCTCTGGATGTAGTTTAGCATTGCAAGAAGCAACTTACAACCAGGTGTAGTGTAAAAAAGGATTTTGCAATACCCTAGGCCTAGGGAGTGGAACCAAGAAGTAGGACATTTCTGAAATAGACAGGAGTATGGTATAAATTAAAATTGTATAACACAATTAACTGTAAATTATTCATTCCTTGTTTTAATTAATCTAGAAAGCTCATAAAGGATTTCCGCCGTTATTTACTAATGCTACCCCTCCGACTGGGTGATGATAGCTTTTGACCTATACGTAGAGATATGAAAAATGGTGATATTAAAAACCCCATTTTATTTTTAAAACCTAATTTTGCTTTTTTGCAATTTCACAAAAATTGTCAACATTAGGCCTACTGCTAAAAAAAGCCTACATCAATTCCAAAAAGCTAAAATCTTTATCTAAAATTAATAAACAACTAGTAATTTCGTTTATTATGATTCACAAAACTAAATCCAAGATCGTGGTAGGCCCCTATGCCCCATTCTGTTTCAACCTAGCAGCTGACGTTTGCAATGATGTTTGACGAGTTTCGCGATTTCATTTTTACCCCTAGGTATTTTTTAACGATATATAAAACACTTATTATGAGGAGGATGTGGCACAGGATCTAGGGTTGTCAGTGGATTCTTATATTTCTCTCCAATAACGTCAGATGAAGTTAAAAACATAATTAAGAACGGTTTCGTCGAGTGGTTGGTAACCGGCCATGGTTTGGGTGAAGATGAAGATGCACATCAGGTTATGCACGGTAGTTGTATTGCAGGCGCGGTGATTCAAAAGCTAGCTAGACCGTAAAAATAGCGCGGTCGCACGATGAGTTATTTGGAGTGTCAATTTCCCAACTTCCAATCTACAAATGTTTACTCCAAATTGCGAGCTTGTGAGTGGAATTGTTGAGGATTGACAATAGGGTTGACTGAGGATTGAATTTAAGAATTTTAAACTGGAAAAAATTACTGAACATTTTAATATTTAATGAACTAAGTCCCCTAGTGAAAATGACTTTTTGTCATATTCATTTTTGTAATGGCTCTGGGCCAATTCAACCTTTAGGCAGAGTTGTTTGCTTTTATCAAAAGAATCTAACCACCTGTTGTTGTCAGTCAGTGTTGATGGTATCGTTGAGTTAGTGGTCACTCATGACAAAGCACCAGCATGTTTTTGCCTACATATTTCACTAGCTCACACCACAGTTTACCTTACATTGCAATCGTAGTAGCTCTAATATTGTCTACCATTAAAAAAGCCATGCAATTTAGAACACTTAAATACACTTTCTGTGTTCAATCTTCTAAATCGGATGCTCTAGTTTCTAAATGGTTCATCCTTTACTGCTGGTCTTGTTTTGATTGACCTAAATAAGTATTAATTACTATTATTATATACTTAGATTGCCAGATACAACCTGCACATAAACTTCAGTGAGTTAATTGTGTTTGATGCTTGTCGGCAATACTTTAGACCTTAAAGTGAACTGTGGAGTGAACCCTAGTGCCACCTGGTAGTTAGTTGGTGTGGTGTACGTCAGTTTGGTACTTGACACTTAATTTAAGCTGCTCTTATAGAATTACCCTTACCTCTGGAAAGCAACATGGAAACAAATAGGATTGAGAATGGGACAGTAAGCTTATTGAGTCATCACTCATCAATAAATGCCACTAGGCTACGTAGTACCTAGCCTACAGATTTTGATTTAATTGTTTTAGTTTGCTATTATTATACGTATAGCCTAAGCCCTTTATAAATTTTCTCAAGTTATGGTTTTAAGAACTGCACAATAAAAATACATTTTGAAAATAAAGTGAAACAGTTTCTCAAAATCAACTTTAGAGCCATGAAGTATGTATTGCTCAAGTATGCAACATGGCACCGTCGGTAGGCTACAGCACAATGCAGTAGGCCCAACTAGGCCGTCAGGTCCTTTGATTTTAAAATGTAGGCATGCCTACCATAACCTATTTTTGACTAAAGTGCAACTTTTGAGGGGCACTGTACAGAACTCTAATATAGTGGATTACTCGCTAGAAGATTCCAAACTTCACTCATTATGACGATTTTACAAAATCCAAAAACACAATTTTTTATGTCTAAATTTGATAGAATCATGATTAGGCCTACATGACCATGCCATCTGTGCAAAGTCTTAGCATTTTTTGGTAAAATTACCTTCCTAGTGCAGTCCAGTCCCTAAATGCATTTGCAATATATGGTAAATTATTAAGTCAACTCATACCTAAACAGAGTAGGCCTACAAATTGACATAAAGTCATAAGGTTCGATGTGAAGGTAGGGGTTACTGAAGTTTGTTTGTTTCCATGTTGTTTTCTTGGTGCCTTTTGTTGTTGTTACCTATTGGATGGAATATAAAATAATTGTACGTAACAGCAGATAACGGCTATGATTTCAAGTAGGCCTACATACGGCTTACCTACTGTTTGTGGTTCTAAATCGTACCACTTTTCATTGAGATGTGTTTAGGATACATTCTCACATCACGCAGTGTAGCCTCTGTATTGTATTGCCATTCACTGTAGAATTCCAACAGATCTGATCTCCGGTATAAAGCCTGTTTGGCAAGATCTGCCCCAGTGGCTAGAATGTGGGTCAAACATGACTCCCACTAGTCCACCCACTGAACTATTGCAGGCACTCGGATGTTTACTTTCGTACTTTGTAATCCATCCACGAACTTGCGAGTTCTGTTGAAGTTCCTTGCGTGTGAAACCTTCTCACATTAACAGCATTTTGTTTCAATAGTCTCCTTCTATAGGTGACCTCCAGGGGAAACACAACAATCTTGTACTTGCGATAAGAACAGAACGTTAATTGTTATATATTGTAATAGGGTCCTGTAAATTTTGAATTCGACTATAAATTCATAAAGATAAGGAAGGTCCTAATGAATATTTAATAAACATAAATAAATTGGTATATTATGTGTACCCACCACTCACTCTGTTAGAAGAGTTGCCTGCCTAGGGGGGGGGGGGGGGGTCATTACACCAACTGTTATAGTTTACAGTTTATTTAAGTTATAAATTAAATTAATATCAATTCCAGAAACTTTTAAAGAAATACAGAGATTGTGTTTGCATCACATCACAATATATTCCCAGCTGTAATGCAAGATTTAATGTCAAATTGTCACAAAATGTGTTGCTACACTACTAGTTTAGGCCTACTGATATAGTCTATGCATGTACAAATTTGCAACATTTAGGTTAAAACTTCAAACGCACTACATAGGCCTATACAATATACGTCAAACTTCTCTTTAACGCTGTTATTGTTAGGAGTTTTTGCGTACATAATTCCAAGGTGATGGCTTTGTATTGTATTCCCTTGTCATAGTCAACTGCAAATCACTGTTGGATCCTTAGAATAAACATGTTGTTGAGTGTTGAGTTGTTGTGATTTTCTTCAAGAACCAGATTTACACTCATTTTTTAAATCTGAAGACATAAAGCTAGACCTACTAACCCCATGATTTGCAAGTGGCCTTGATTGTATGTGTTGTTCTATAAGGCAGCTCTCTTGATTATGTGTCATGTATCACTGACGTACTTTGTCAACAATAGGTCTGTTCATTTTTACTACATGTTGGCAAGAAAGTCAATAATACAGTATATTCAGTTAAACTGGTATCATACATTTAAAATGTATGATCCTGGTAGGTTTTACTGTAGCATATATTTAAATTTTAAATCAATTTATTTTCATCCAACTATTAACCAGATTATTTGGTTTTTTTTGCCAAAAACAAACCAATTTCAATTTTTAAGTCAGAAAGTTTTTCAAGTAGGGTTGATGCATAGTAATTCAAAGCAGTGTTTCACATTCTTTATTTTCCAGGAGAGACTGAGATTTCTAAACCCACTCATTCTTTAAATGCTTACATATTATAGGTCAGTATTTTTTACCCTTACTGCTAGACCCAAGACCAACCATGATATTGATGGCATAAATGGCCAAATATGGATATTTCAGAAGAAGATAAGACCTGATTTGAAACAGATGTATAGTTTTTTAGATTTTTTAACTTTAATTAGTACTCTAGGCCTAGTATGATGTACTGTATTTTACTTGGTTATAGAGTTAGGCCCACTTTAACTCTCCCGTTGGCAAAATTCTTAAGTTTATAACAGTAACTTTTATTTGTTAATCATAATGTTCCTTGTTTGTATTACACTAAATTACTTTTTTACAAAGCATAATTCAGTCCCTGTCAAGTTTATATAAAAGTTGAAAGTTGACTTGATCTTGGACTTCACCGTTTCCATTACCAACATTGATTCACAAATGAATAGTTAGCTTGGAAAAGCGTTAAATCAACTAATGGTAAAATTTTGATATCAAATGTTGTTAAATATTAAATACATTGCTTACTACAGCCAACACTGCTTATTAGAGAATATACTATGCAACAATTCAATAAATTAAATCAATCTGTAAGCCATATTGTTGTAGCCATCAACCAAATTATGGAGAACCTTGTTTGCTTTACAACTTATGTACTAGAAATGAACAGACGTATTGTTGTGGCCGACAGTTGTGAGAACTTATACATTGCGACCCAGAAGAACCAGGCTTCTTAGGGTGGTAGACCCCTGCAGTTACAGTTTTTTAGTGATATTTCGAGATCGGTGCAAAATACCAAAAAAACTGATTGCAAGTTGCAACAGTAATGTGGTTTTGTTAACTATAATATAATGCAAGAAAAATATTAAAATATAATAATCGGTACGGATCGTATTTTGTATAATATGCGTTTAATTTTAAAAATCAAATTAAAAACTTACTTACCATAACATTACAATTTTTTTCTTGCAGGCTATAGTTCTTACAAAACCACATAACATAATGTTGGCAGGGGTCTGCTGCTCTATACACAAGAGCAATAATTGTGCTCATTGGCAACCCTCAAACTCTTCTGTGCTTGCTTCACCATGGGGAGGGGAGGGGTCAGAGTCAGATACCAGGCTATAATAATTTGCAACTTGGATTACTACCCCAGGCTAGGAGATTTCTCATCAACTGTGCTTTCACAACAACAAACATACCGTAACTTGATCAAATTCGTATTTTCTTTTGACCTCATGTGTTTGTTCTAGGGATGCACATAATAATCAATAATGTTAGGCCATATTATAAAAAATAGAATTACTAGTATAATTTTTTTGAAAAAACTTGTTAAGAAATTTGGCGCATCATGTACCCTGTGCTTATGTCATATCATCTTTATTCAATTTGGTGAATGATAATAATTTGGTACTTCTCCGAGACTGAAAAGTCTCCCACTGAAAATCAGTTATGACACTTAGTGGGTTGACTCTAAATACAAATTTATTTACGTATTTATTTTATAAATATTAACATTTGTTGTTTACCTTTTTGAGGCATCCAGTCTTGATCACGCATGTCTGCCGGTCGAAGTCGAACCGTTCCTTTTTACTGACATCATCGTTCGATATTATGGATCAATAATGCAGTCACTCTTTCGATTATTGATCCTTTTATTTTATGGTCGTGCATCCCTAGTGTGTTCGCAATACAATGAGCAGAACTAGAACTCGCTTTCTGGTTTGTGAATTGCAATATCGGGCCTGACATATGAGGATGAAGAAAACACCAGTCTGCCATAGCCAGTAGAAATCTCCTAGGCTAGGGTTATTTTCTAGTTGAAGGCCTCCATAATTGGGCAGTTTTTGTGTTGCCCCAAAAAAACATTATGCATTTGTTTTGAATTTTGGCAAGTTTTGAAGCTTTTGAATTCTTAATCTCAGTTAGGTACTTGTTTACATTGCTCTTTTTATCAAATACATCATGGGTTAAGTTATGTTTAGTGTCCCCCCACCGATAATCCGTTATATATACGAGTTGGTGAGCTCTAAATACTAATGTACCTATTTTATTTGAATGCAATCTTAGTTTAATTTGTTTATCAGTTTTCATAACTGAATGGGATAGACATGGAATAAATAATAAATAAATGCAATTTCCAAAGTATTGAGGAAGGGTAATGTTTATTTTACAAGCACAGAAGTACTTGAGGGTTTTCAATACTTAATAAAAAACTAGGAGCAATGATGGCCACTTAACCCCAGGAGGAGACCTAGTGTATTTGTTCTCATGGCTGCATCGGCCTGCATAGTGGTGTTGGATATTTTCACTCATTTGCTGCTTTTGCTACACTTAAACCGAGTGTTCTCTCCAATGCACCGACAGGGCTGATATGGAATCTCACAAGAGGTTGCCATTTTCTGAACTTCTTAGTTGTGATTGAACCCTCGCACGTTCAATCACAACTAAATGTTTGGGAAATGGACCTTTTCGAGTTTCATCACCAGTCCTGTCTCTGCCTTGGGGAGAACACTCCGTTTAAGTGAAAAGTTCCGACGCTAGATATGGTAGCTCTGAAGTGCAAAAAAGACTTAGGTAGTATAAAAAGCGGTTTTTTGGCGTATTTTTTCTGGTTTTTGCTGGTTTTTTGTTAAATTTGTATTAATTTTCATATATTTTCCATAAATAATTTGATTATTTATAATGTTTTAATAAATTATATATTTTTCCAATGTAATTGTTATTATTTACTAGTAGTATGCCTTCAAAAAAATAGCTAAGTCCACTAATTGGGTCATGAAGGGTTAAAATTGTTGGCCTTGAAAAAAAAGACTAAGTCCATAAACTAGGTCAACTGCAAGGTTAGTAGCTGACCTAGAACAGGATGGATGATGGCCTTGAAAAAATAACTATCACCATAAACTAGGTCAAGTTCTAAATGGTACAAGGCGAATGGATGGAATAGGAAGTGCATTTATTAGAGCTGACTTTTATCTAAGTCTATGGTCCAACAGTAGTCATCTCCAGCTAACTTCTAGATAAGTCAGCTGGAGATGACTTCTGTTGGTCCATAGAATTGACAGAAGTCAACTTTAAAAAGTTGCATTGCTAAGAAAGTACATGGGAATTAATTATGGTGCTAAGTACAAAGAGTAAAACACAACAGCATGAGTTAAATCATTGCATATATTGAACAGGTAGTACACAGTAAATGGCATTCCAAATGTAGGCTATGTCCACGGCCTTGAAAAAGAAAAGTGTTAAGAGATTAGCGCATAGAACCTTCGCATGTAGCTCCATGAGGTATCTTCCAAGTGAAGTGCGGTGCAGCCAGTAGTCAACGGCTGCTGTTAGATGATAACCGGAGTTGATGCGAAGGGGAGAGCCGAGCGCAGTTCAGAGTGATGAGATCCCACGAGACTTAGAATGAGGCAGCAAGATTTAGAGCAGTCCAAGAGTCAAGTAGCAAGATGTGAACATCCCAGTTTCCTGCAACACAAATCATAACAATATCAGATATTGTAACAACAAAGCAACAAGTATCACAGAGAAGCCCTTGCTCAGCACTCCAAAGATAACATTCATACCGGTTATGCAAATTTATTGAAGAGAAAGGATTACCACCAATATTAAAACAACATTACCTGATATTAGCAATATTTCACAAAATGCTATGCAAAATCAAAAAATTGGTTGTAATAATTGAAGGTTGTAGTTTAGACTACATTGGACCTATAAATAACTTTTTTTGATTTTAAGTTGCAAATAAATGAGTACAATTAATTTTGCTTGGTCATTAATATTGGTTGCAGGACTTCTCCTAACTTGCATAATTTTAAGAAACAGTAGGTTCCAAGAGTTCTTAACAAAGGCAATCTGCAAGAGTAATTTTATACCCATAATAAATGCCTGAAAATTAATGAAAAATATAAAAAAGAGCTCTCAATAGCATATCCATAATGAATTTAAATTCAGTTTTGGCAAGTGCAATGTTGCTTTAAGCTCGGTGGTTGGTGGGATTTGTCTAAGAAATGAAAGAGAAAACATGTGTAGGATTTTCAGTGGCGGGAATCGAACCTGCTTTCTGTAAAGTCGGAGCTGTGTACAATGTAGGTGATCATTGATTAAAGATTTGTCTAAGAGCAGTAAAATAAAATACTATAAGGTGTAAAATTGTCAGTGGCAGGAATCGAATCAGCTACTTGTAAAGTCGGAACTGTGTAAAATGTAGGTGAATGATTAATGATTTGATTTGTCTAAAAGTCTTGTTACACTATCAACTTGTTGACGCAACTTGTTGACCAGATGTAGATAGCATGGAAATGTGATGCTACTGTCACACACTGAAATAAGTTGACTCAACATTGACGACCACGGCAATATGTGGGAAATGTTGACCAGATGTTGACAATGTTCAACCAATGACTGACCAACATTTTGTCACATGATCATTTTGTTGAGTTAATCCACGGTGTGGGCTATTATAAAGCAAATTTTGTGTAAAAAAAGCCTTATTTATGCGAGTAATTTACACTGAAAAGTTATAAAAATCGTACCCGTTACAGATAAGACATAAACAATAACAATAGGGTGAGTAAAAAATAAAAATGGTAAAAACGTTTTCCCAAACAAGACTCAAACCGGTAACCCTTTGCGTAGTAGCAGAGCGCGCTCACCGTTAGGCAGCAAACTGAAAATCAGCGCCGCTTAGAGCAAGATAAGCCCGTCAGATACGCACGCAGACTCATGAACATCAAAGCTTCAGGATGGCAATTACTACACTTTTAACTCTTTTATATCGATCTGCCAATACTTTCATAATGTTATTCACAGCTGTATACGGCATATGTACGACGTAATTACTATCTATTTTGTTATGAAACGGTTCCGAAGTGGGGGTTCTCTCGACGGAATGTTCCAAATGACCGTCAACAGTTGATGGTGGTGACACACACACAGAGTGTAGACTTGTCAACAAGTTGAGCCAACAAGTTGATAAGTGTAACAAGACTTGAAGAAGAGGAAAATAAAAAATAATGTGCAAATCGGTAACTCAGAGCTGTGTACAATGTAGGTGATCATTGATTTGTCTAAGAAGAGGAAGAGATAACGTAATGTGTAGGATTGTCAGTGGCAGGAATCGAACCAGCTACTTGTTAAGTCTGAGCTGTGTCAATGTAGGTGATCAGTGATTTGTCTAAGAAGAGAAAGAGAAAACAATGCGTAGGATTGTCAGTGGCAGGAATCAACCAGCTACTTGTTAAGTCAGAGGTGTACAATGTAGTGATCATTGATTTGTTAAGAAAGAAAGAGATAACGTAATGTGTAGGATTGTCAAAGGGCAGGAATCGAACCAGCTACTTGTTAGGTGTGAGCTGTGTTGTCTAAGAAGAGGAAGAGATAACGTAATGTGTAGGATTGTCAGTGGCAGGAATCGAACCAGCTACTTGTTAGGTGTGAGCTGTGTACAATGTAGGTGATCATTGATTTGTGTAAGAAAAGGAAAAGATAAATAATGTGTAGGATTGTCAGTGGCAGGAATCGAACCAGCTACCTGTAAAGTCAGAGCTGTTGTGTGGAGCTGGATGTAGGTGATCATTAGAAAAGGAAAATATTAAATAATGTGTAGGATTGTCAGTGGCGGGAATCGAACCCGCTACCTAAAGTCAGAGCTGTGCACAATGTTGGTGGGTTTTTTTTTGTCTAAGAAAAGAAAGAGTAAAGCAAGCCTCTCTTGGTGCATTGTTATCATCCTCCCAGCTACTAGCACAAATTGAGAAAGATTTATTAGGGACTAGGCTATCTGGCCTTTTTCTTAAGCTACCTCCCCACCAACTAACTTTTTTCCTTGTGTGGTAATGAACAACTTTTTGGAATACAGCTTCACCAGGGTACTCGGGTATTCAAGAGTTCTTACCTTCTAGGATAGGCAGTCTGGGCATGCTGATTGTGTATGGTGGTGTGGTACATGGCCCCAAGGTCCCTAGTCATCCTTGACGTCTCCTGGCATTGACTTAGTGAGAGGCAGACATCAACTGGTAGGCTGGAACAAGGAAATAAATACAATTAGTTCATACGTTATTGCATGGGTGATCTTGACTTTATTTTAGCTTGGCCATATACTACCCACCTACAATATACTGAGCTATGGAGACTGAAAGCATGGTGTACTACCACTACCAAGTAGTCTACTCCTATCAAAAGGGCAGATGAGTCCAGCTAATAGCGCAGATTGTAAAACATGACATCCAATACAAAGTTCTCAGTGACTAAATCTGAAATAAAATAAATATAAAACTACTTGAAAGCTAGAAAAGTGCTATAAGGCCGATACTCGTCATCTTATTATTAGTACACTATTATTTCCTAAGTAGTCAGGAGTCGAACCTTGAACCGATGTATTTGCAAGAAACTTACAAGATCAACTAGCTTCGGTAGAAATATCAAAGCAGTGACCATAGGGAATTCCCAAAACGACCAACTCTGACTTTTTAAAATTTACTTCGTACTGGGGGGGGGGGGGGGGGGGGCATCCAAGAGTACTTGCCTGGTCGTCAGCTGGTTGTGTACGGCGGTGTGGTAGTGGCCCCAGAGACACGAGTTGTGACCCCGCAGGTAGTGACGTGTTGAGTGGCAGCCATCAACCCCTGGTAGACTGGAACATAGAAAACAATTATTAGTACACGATTATTGTAAACGAATAATGATGACATGAGCTGACGATCTCTTTAGTGGTGTTGCCATAGCCAACTTTTCATTATGCTCGAGCTATAGAGACTGAGCATTTTATGAATTGTGACTAAAGAAAGAAGCTAGTAAGTAGTCTACTCCTATCCAAAGTGCGGTCAAGCCCAGCTACAAGTGCTGATTATGAGAGACGACATTCAGAAAGTATATTAGTAGCTATAAATAAATAAAATCCCTACTCATCATCACATTATTTGTGCACCATTATACTTTTAAACAGGTCAGGAGTTGAACCTAGATCCTGTTGTAATTGCACGAAACCAACTAGATCAGCTAGCTATTTGTTATAAATGTCAAGTTGTTTCAATAGCTCAGCTAGAGTACTTGCCTGCTAGAAGCTAGTCATCGAAGCGTTGCTGGTTGCGAGTCAGCGAGTCATGCTCGACCCCTCCAGGCATTGACGTGCATGTTGATAAGAGTGGCAGACATCCCCAACGGTGGACCGGAACAAGGAAAACAAACCAATTAAATATAATATCTTACAATCCACGACTTGATATGATATGGGCAACCACGACTTTGATTTATAATTATATCTACTTGGGACTGTCCCATCTTTTCATAATATTTCGATTAGATGATCTATGGATGGCTTATTAGCACGCAGCTTAACTCTTATCATTCATAGGGGCCTAAGTACATTCATGACCAACTGCTCAAGGGTTAAAACTCAAAAAAGGAAGTACCTAGATCAAAGTTTGATTGGTCGTTTTTGTGTTTATTGAAGTAATATATCCAGGCTTTGGAATCAGCTTTACAATATTTACTGATTAACAATGTTAGGATCGCGTAATGTTGAAAGTAGACACTGGCTATGTTACGTAAAGCCCCATATTTAAATCCATTTGGATTTGTGTCGCAACAGTTGACCCACCATGACAATGACACATTAGACTACGCGTTATCAATGTATCTCGGACGAGCGCGTAGTCACGAAACTGGGCTAGTGAACGAGTCATCATCAGGAGACAAAATAAATCTGAAAGTCAAACTGGATTGCGGCTGCTATGTTTGCTATCTTGGAAGATAATCGAGACGTGTTTTTGAAGACGCGTCGCGTGATTTATCAAACCCGCGCATCGTTCACCTGCACCTAACAGTAGAAGCCAGCGCAAAAGATCAAGGGCACACTCTCATTCTATTAATGCTATAAATAATACGAACACGAATTATGCAAAATGAACGAAGGAAAATCAGAGTAGAAGCAAATTAAAAGTATCTACATTCAAGTTATTCAAAACCTACGGTGGAAAAACGAAGTGTCGTATTTTCAAAATAGGTCGAGCCAAGTGGAACGATCCGTGACCTGCTACCTAGTTAAGAACTTTGAACTCCACGAGATGAAATCAGATTGGACAAGATCGCGTTCAAAATCTCGTGGCTTTACACTGAAGTCTACAAAGAAATCGTTTTACATGAATTTTAATTGAATTATTCGATACAAGACGATCCGTGATCCATAGTCCGTCCCAACAGCCATGGGCGCCCGCAGAACGACGTTCGGATTCTTAAATTCATCATCTGTTCTGATCATTGATTTAATTGTAAAATAAAATACATTCCTAAAGCGGTATGTGCATTACATGAGGACGTACAAGGTGTACAAACATCGCAAGGGCCACGGGTGGCATTCGGCCTTGACATGACCTCTAGCGGTCAAATTCCGTGATTTAAATAAACTAGTACTACGGCATGCCTGCGTTTTACAGGTTGTAAATATTACGCAATAAAGAATGCATAGGCGTATTATTTGTTATTGGAACGTATTAGTTTACTATGATATGCCCCATTTGACCAAACCATGCACGAGTGACCTCGACTACCAACAATGAATTGGTCTAAACGTCTCCAATTTCAGTTTATCACATCGTAATTAATCAAGAATAATGTACGTAACTATTAACATAAAAACCTATTGATAGCCTTAATAATTCAAGCACTTTTGAAAGGCCTTGCTCATAATATAGGCACTTGGGCTTAGGCATGCGCCATGCGGCACGCCAAGTCGTTGCCATAATAATTATTGCTAGTTTTACTACGCTGTGAAGCAAATGCTACAGCTAAAATATTGAATTAATAAAAAAGGTGAAATGAAATCAAGTTCTAACTAGAATAGCTAATAATGTGCATGCAATAGAATGATGTAAAACAATGTACTAATGAAACAAGTAGGTCGTTCTTACCTGTAGAGATATGAAGGGCGACTGTTCCCGAGGTCTCGAGCTGGTTGACTGAATGTGAATGATGAGTCGGGGACGACTTCAGCCACCTCACCTCGGTATCATGACGTAGCTGCCTCCACAGCACATGGGTTGCCAGGCGGTACCAGAGGCAACTACACTCATGAGGGGGGGGGGGGCTTACAGTCATCAAAACCATTTCTCAGAGAAATTATTGAAAACTTCCCGATCAGGGCTATAAAGAGGTCATCTTTTGATGACGAATGAATGACAAGTTTTCGACCTAGAAGTAGTTCTCAATATTTTCCCATATTCTTGTAGGTAAAAAAGTCAAAACACGCGAATCGCAAAACATTGGTCTGTTTGAGGTAGGGACGACGCTCAAAGTCAAGGATGGTGAGGGGGAAGTTCTGGAACGTTTCCACTATACAATACCCCCCCCCCCTCCCTCCCTCTGCTAATTAGCCAGACAATTTCTGGTGTATGTCATAAACCAAAGTCGCTCCAGACCCCATAACAAATAAATTACAAGGGATTCGATTGTACAAATTTGTTCCAAGTTACACATATTATTTCTCAACAATTTAGTTCATTTGGAAGAGGGAATGGGACACATTTGGCAGTTAGCACATAGCTATTCGCTCGGCCAAGAAGCATCCGACGTATATGAAACTTTTCAAAGTTGTCAATAAAGTATACATAAACAGCCCTGCGGTCATAGATTTTCAAAATTTTGTCTTTTAAAAATGTGTTAGGATACTGCAGAGCCCTTGCCTAAAACGCATGTCCTATACTCTCTTAAGGGCGCGTCAACCGTTAGGTCATAAGGCGTCACTCTAGCCTAGGGGATATGGGGAGGAAAACCCCATGCAGCTGGTAAGAAACAGCCATGGGTAGGGGGAGGAAAGGGGGGTTCTCAAGTCGCGGTCGTCATGGTCTTTGAACGTGTTGTCATTGTCGTCTAGGAAAGGGGGATATGTCCCCAACGACGACTGCCAGAGCTCGCCTCTTGTTTTGGAATAAAAATGTTTGGGACACCTCCAGATAGATTCTCAAAATAACTTTCAAACCTTCCTCCCCTCCCCCCCCCTGGGGGGGGGAAGGCTGAGGTAGCTCATGGACCCTTTTTTGATTTGGTTTACGTCTCAGCGTTTATTTTCATTACTGTTCTGAAACTAACTGCCAAGTGTAGGCTGAAGAATGTTAAAAGTTAAAACCAAACCAAAATTCTTTTCAACCAGTTTGGAACGTTTCCACTATCCAACATGGGAAGAGTCAGTTGGGTGCAAACTTACTGCGTGCCCCCCCCCCCCCTTGTTTCTCTGCACTTACGAGCATGTGATGATGAGCAAACACACGTATTCACCAGACTGCAAGCCTACCATCTTTAGCAAATTTCTGGCATTCAAAAATCTACCTAGGCTTAAAATTAATTACAATAATAATCAAACACCCGGTTCCAACATGTCAGGTCGGGGGGTGACGTATCACCAGTTTCTCGGGCTGTGGACTTTCAGTGTTTGCTAGCCAGGCTCAACACCTCCTCATCTACTTCGATGTCTTCTTCTTCTATGACAGGCATTTCTACCAGTTCTCTCCATTAAATAAATAAATTAAATAAATAAATCCGTATTTAGAGTCTACCCACTCAGTCACATAACTGATTTTCAGTGGGGGACAGTAAACCAAAGCAACCAAGCCAACCCTGCAGGCCCCGACGCAATCGACGAGTGAGCGATAACCAACGAAAGATAGTTTACAAAAAATATATATGTAATAGAAAATAAAGCAATCAGTGGTATGGACACTGCGAACACCTGCGGATCAACACCAGAATCAACAAGACCAATTCAGAACAACTTAAAATTTATTATGTGCCTCGTTGCTAGGACAGCACAAAAGTCACCGTTTACAAATTTCTAAGTCAATAACTGATGGACTTCAGTTCAAGTTCAAATCAGAAGTTAAAAAACTTCTGACCTTAGCGGGAATCGAACCTTGGACCTTCTGCATTGGAAGCAGGTAGGCTAACCACAAGACCAACAAGCCACAAAAAATTATAAAAAATATAAATATATATTTGTAAATCATTATCTTGAGAATGGGCAGGGAGATCTGCCAGAAACGTTGGTAATTAAACTTATTTTAACTCTGAAACTCAAAAGAATTTATTGTCATACATATAGTACTTTAGACAGAAATTAAAAAGTGAGTACACCGGGGTTTGATCCAGGGACCTTAGCTGTCCGGGCTATGCTCTTACCAACTGAGCTATGCAGCTGCATATGCTATGCAACTACACAGCTAAGGTCCCGGGTTCAAACCCCGGTGTAGTCACTTTTTTTATTTCTGTCTAAAGTACTAACATAACGTCATAGTCGCCTACTATTAATAATTATTAGCTTTCATTTTAAATTATCTTGAATTTGGTATCTACCTTCAAATTGAGAAAATTTGGTAACCCCCCTACGACTTAGTGGGAAGACGGACAGTGAATCAACAACATCAATATTTAGAACAACATCAATGCCATATTTTATTTTATACATTCTGAACGATTTAATTATAACAGAGTTTGCATTTAGTATTATAGTCTCTTGTTAATACACGTACCACACCAGTGACGACGATAACAACACGCGGACAAGCTAGCTGTCCTCCATATTTCATATGTTTATCCCATCTTACACACTATCAGCCACTCTCACATGTAGAATCACAACAACTCAGGCGAGTAGATATAACACACAGGAAACAAACCAATATTAATATTTCTATAGGTCACCTTTTTTGTTTGTTTTTTGTTTCTTATATTATGTAGTAGTATTACAGTTAATTATTGAGTAGGCTACAGTATAATGAAATGAAGATTATCATATTCACGTAGATTAGTATACAGGGGCTATAGGAAGTTACTGCTTCATATTTATAAAGGTATCCTCATTGCATTACTGTAAATCACATGTATGACTTTGATGCCAGTATTTTATTAGTAGTACTTATATTTTTTAGAATGACTGGCAAATTTTGAAACACGTGATGTATAATAATTTATTATGGTATGTTGGGGTTATTATACTGTTAGTATTATGCGACGATTATGAACTGTGTTGCACGATGTAAAGGTGAAATCTTTATCTAGTAAAGCTGTGTTAAGAATAGCGCAACGTATCTTGGGTTAGCCTCCAATCGGAAAGAGCACACATGGCACTGCATTGGTATTTGTGTACATACAATGATTTATACTGATATTTTCATTTCTACCATCTTGGCATCACTTTCCGTCAGCAAAGCAACATATAAGGGGTCAACTCGCTGTTACAGCCAAGATATGGTGAGAATATACAAAGCCTATTATTTACATAACATCCAAGCAGTGGAACATTCTAGTACATCCCACATAGAGGTAAAGGAAATCACAGTAAGAGAAAAGAACACAAAGTTAGTGCACTTAATGATGCGCTAACCCGGTACCAACGTGTCGATATTGTCAAACGATTATCAGTTTTATTAGCTTGCCATTATAAAACATCCAATAGCAATGAAGAGTTATTAGTTTAGTTTAACTTTACATTCTACTACAGACTAGATTTAATTAGGTAATGGTTTAAGTTCAATATAATATTATTCTATCCCATTCATAACGGTAGGTCAACACCAATCTGTTGATTCTATGAAAATGGCCAATGAAAACAATATTTTCAATTTGAGATCATTGCATGTACGTGGATAACTAACGAATTTTGTACTAGCTGCTAATAACAATTGAACAATGCTGTATCTAGCAAAAAAGTTTTAGATGAAGCTTGTAGATATTATGTAATATGAATTACCTACTGTATTTTATTTTCAAGAAAAAGCAGATCCAATCCACATTAAGCTATTAGTTATGTATATACCTTGCAAACAAGGTCATTCTGGCTAGCAAATCTCACTTCTATTTAATCACCAGTAAGTACATAACGTACCTAATGTTAAACATAAAAATGTGTTAGTAACAATTCAAACATAAAGGACATTATTACGCAAGTGTGTACACTGTAAAAAAATATCAGCACTGGTGCTAGAGTGCCTTATGATAGGCCACAACATTCAACAACAACTCCCAAGTTGTTTACATTCTGAGCTAGTTATTATACGAGTCTATACATAACAGATTTCGTTCACATTTCACAATGTTCGCTACTTTTCTCTTATCAGATTTTTTAAGGAAACCATACGACCTATATTTTATATCAAAACTTGGGACGTTTTGAGTACACAACGACTTACATCTTCCTCGGTTCAAGTACACTTTACTTTTCAATCAACAACTCCTCCTAGTTTTACCAAGTTGCGTGCTGTGGCAAAACAAAATCCATTATTATTTTATAGCTTGTATTTTGTCCAAGCTCTGGCAATGATTATGAGCCAAGGGTAACACCGGAATTTTTACTGACTTACTAAAATCTTGTAGTTTCTTTACAATCTATGATGGATAAAAAATTAAAATTAAAAATACTAGCCCCGCACTAAACGTTCTAAAGCAGGCAACAAAGCTAGATTGCTCATTCGTCATTCCCAAGATGAGTAGCGCATTACTCGTGCATTCATCAAACCCATCTTGTGCGGGCGGATACATAATCAACTAATAAAACTTTTGTTTCCACTGTCCTCTCTGGTTAGGTCAGAGTGCTATCCACAATACCAGCACATACGTTATTCACTACTATGCGTAGATGTTTGGGCAATGAAAACCGAGTCCTGATAATGATAATGATTTTTGTTGCTTAATGTCTCTATTGCTCTAAGGCTATTGAGACAATGAGTGGTGATAGTCTTATCAATATTACTGATAGATGACAATGAAGGACCATTACGAAATGAAAAAAACACATGCCTTAAGCAGGATTCGAACTCACGTCCTCGAAGAGCCACACACTTTGGACCAATGCCCAATCGTATGTGCCACCGCGGACGGCAAACCGAGCCGTTATTCTAGGAACAAGACAATCAGCTATGCTACCAGTTAGCGTGGGGCTAATATATATTACAGTAAGGCCGTAGTGCACATCACGGCACGTCCGCTCGAAAGCAGCGCAAGGAGTTTAACCCGTAGTTTGACGGACGGAATCGTAGGCACTAGAGCAGCTTTAGGTAAACACGTCGGCCAAGCCATAGCAACCCTCGCCTTCTATGCACTCGAGTAGTCGACCTATGGTTGCAACAGGTGCAAGCAGAGCAAGGGGAAGAATGAGAAAATGCAAATGATCAAAATACTAACAGAAAAATTGGAACAAAATTCATTACCATTTGATCATAGTATGGGTGAAGGATGAAAGACTTTCCAGCCCTGCCGGAACTAGAATATTGGGGCAAAGCAGTCAATAACTGCAACATTCTATGAAGACATCATGTCAGTGTTCATAGTAAACTATAATCTTTTTGATTACATTTTATTTAAATTAATTAGACCTAATGCTTTAACATTGGGCTTCCACTCAACACAATAATATAAACTTGCCGGCAAATTCTTTCTGTACATAATTTGTTTTTAAGGTGAAACGTGGAATGTCTAGAAATGAAGATGTTTGATGAGCTGCAAGTATGTGCTTGTAATATTAATGTCCAGCGTCAACACATACAAGGCAGTGAACAGTGGTTAATTTCTAAAATAATAAGTGGGTGGACGATCACCTCCCTCGGGGGGGGGGGGAGCCCCCCCCAACCACAGCGCCGCAGGTGACATTTTTTAAATCAGGGTTTTTAGAGTGATTTCTGAGCGTTTCAGGAAAAAAAAAAAACGGGACTAAATGCAATATCGAAATACTATCGTTGTGTACCGGTAGTGCAAAAACCAGAAAACCTTTTTCCAACACGAAAAAAGAGTGGGTGGACGAGTCCGCCTGCGTCTGCCCTGAAATTAACCACTGGCAGTGAAATGATAAGATGGCTCAGAGTGCACACAGGAGAAATATAGCTAACACTGCATGCATTATAATATACTATAGAGACATGAGTAGGCCTAGTACTGGTTGACGATCAAAATCCACATATAATATCAAACGCTTTAATGTAACTGGAACTGCCTAATTACTGTTATATGGTCATTACTAGAAAACAAAAGAAAAACAAAGATATGTAATTAAAGCTACTGTGCATTAGTTATATGCTGTGGTAGATAGGTAAATACTGCTTACTACAGAAGATTATTCTACATTGGTATATGGATAATTTAAAAAACTAAGCAGGCATTTCCCTTCAGCAAAACAGGCATCCAAAATACAATACCGTACATGAATGATTATTCCTTCAACAACAAATCAAATGCATGCTTGAGAATCTTTCCATGCACTCCACGTCAAAGCTACAGACTATTCTCCACAATATCCGAGCACGTTCTTACCAACGTCGCATGTACAGGGTCTGCTGCATTATCCTCAATGTAACCCTTTACTATATCACTTCCTGCCTTCACATAATATGTGGCTATCATGGTGATGAAAGTGCATTCCAGTCTACATCACATCCATAATCTAGGTCTAGGATGATTCATTTTCAACATAAAGTAATAGGTGCATCTTAACATAATGTTTAAACATACTGTAGTTGACAATAAAGTTTCAACCTGTAGTTTAGGCACTTCTTAAGAAAACATAACCTCCCCCCATTCCATTAAGTCAAATACATACATAGCTGGATGGGCAATTGTTGCGTGTATAGTAGGCTGGTGAAGTAAATAGAGGGATTTACACTTGGAGGGTACTATACAACTTGTCAGACAAACTACTAACATATCGTGCAGGTGTCAAGTTGCATTCATCTTAGGATTAACAACAGATATGGTATTACCGATTCATTCACGTAACATTCCACTATTTACTAGGGAAGTGCAACCGTGGATGGTGGAGGTGCCGGTTCAGACTTATCCACTATTTTAGTTTTACCTATTATAACTGTTTGATGTCCCTTTAAGTTCGGTTGGTTTGAAATTATCGTGAAGTTCAAAGTTTGATTTTCAAAACTATAAAAGTTTGAGTTTGAGGTAAAAGAAGTGGGTTTGCACTACCCTACTATTTACTGAATTAGTTCAGTGAACAACGGCAAAGAACAGATCGGATCTCAGTTCAGTACCAGTTTGAAATATGCACAAAACCACTACAAACGTACTGAAAAGAATTGTGAAATTATCCTAGGCTATGATGAAAGCAGGATAGATTTAATCTAGTTTTAGAGATTTAGACCCTCTATTACCAGTTGTGTAATTTTGGCTATTACTATATCAAAGGCCCAAGTCCCGGGGCTGTGAAGCGCGTGAGGCTACACAGTACAACTCGAGTGTTTCCTTAGATAATTTAACATACGTAGCAAAGTCGACATCCCAAATCTTTCACTCCTCACTTTTTTTCTTTGTTTCACCCTTGACTGTTTTTATTTTGGAGCTTCAAATTTAAACCCAACGCCAGAAAACAAATACAAATCAATCTGCACTTATTGTCTGCTCACTCAGCGTGGGGCGCTACGTATACAACAAATTACGGGATTGTTCCCATTACTATTCCAAAGTCATCGTTAACACGATACAATTACCGATGTTAACTATGTACTTTAATGTTTTAGTTAGTTTTAGCTACGAGTGAACATTGCTGGCCACACATTCATAGCGTTACTGCAAATTACTGGAACTGGGCTTGAATCATCTCCACAAATCCGTAAGAGTAAATCGGCGATGGAGCAGCAAGTTTGGACCCGTAACCAACCAAAGAGATGATTCTAGAAGCTTTGCGTTTTTAACCAACCAAGGATTCTGATTCGAGAAGCTTTGCGTTTGCCGGACAGCAGATCTAGCAACATTCTCCGCACTACCCCGTCAGCCTACAGCAAGTCTGAGAGTCTAACATTAAGAATGGGTTTCTAACGAATCTTTTAACAATCTAGTTTAGGTTGCCTTTTATGTGATACGAGCTACTAATTTTATCAGGGCAAGCAATAAAGTGAGCTACCAACAAATTATTGAAATTGTATTATAATTATTATATTACAATAGAATATTTATAAGAATATTTCACCCCACCCAGTTTATTGTTCGGCCCAAGCTAAATAGTCTATCTTCAGAGGACATACTTTTTTTTGTATACAAAGTACAAACATTAAAATTTAACAAAAAGAAGAGAACAAGAATTGACCAGCCACCATACAAACAATGTCTGCTATAATTTTAATGTAACAACTACGGATCGCAACAGCCTAAAATGAGAAGTTTCCAATTATTATGAATTATTATAATTTATATCTAAAGAGTGTTTAGGGTAATCAAGTTTGTGTATGGGACAACAGAGACTAAAATGCTACACTTGCTATTCCAACTTAAAACTTAGCTCAAACTTCTTTTCCTTGTAAAGTGTGTACTTGTCATCTGAACTGAACTGATGAATTGTTGCAGTGTGTGAACAACCAAGAGCAAGCCTTAAAGTAAGTACTACTACTACAGTACATACATACCTATATTATGTTGAAGGATGTAGAATGAGGAATTTACTAAGTACTGTTCCGAGAACATTGTGCACTGGACAGAGGAAGTAAAATTAAAACAAATAATTGAGTAACATAAATATAATAGAATATAGATCAACATGTAATAATATTTTTAAATAGCATGCTCATAAACAATACATACAGGTTCAAAATAAATACATAATAATGTGAAGACGGTTTGATTCCGTGAAGCAAGAAAGTCGTCAGGAAAGCAAATGTTTTTAGTTTAATTTTTACCTACCTAGACCAAATTACACATTCAATATGTAAAATCATGCCTACAGTTGTACGTTCCCCATAAGTATTTACAATATGTAATGTAATAAACTACAGTAATGGAAATACACCAACATTCAAAGACAAGTGCCTTACGAGCCAAATAGTATTCATTTTATTTGTGAACACTGGAATCTACTGACGAGTTGCTTCATCGTGTAAATATTGTGTAACAACCACCTTAAAAACTATCACAACTAAATTTTGCTCGTCGTGCAATACTGTAATGGGCATTGCATAATTATATTTATGTATCAGACAATGGCTCTTGAGAACGTGATGCATGTTGCCTTAATTAAGTATTTCCTATCAATAAGTGGTCTAGTATTGTTGCTACAACTTTATCAAGCATACAATATAGATTATTAAGAAGCATCCCTTTCATTTTGATTAATATTTTTTTTCATTTTGAAGAGCTACAGGACGTGTTGCTACATGCTAAATAGTTAACAGTGGACGCTACTTGAAGATGCTCAACTCCGCATGCAGCAATGGGTAACAAAAATAAATTAAACCAGCTTGTCACAAATTAAAATTTTAAGCACTTTAAAGCAGGGGTCAAAGTTCAGCCAATGCATGGGAATTACTTTCAAAAGATGATTATGTATATAAATATTAAATACGTAATACTATTTACAAGTTCACATACCACATCACCTCAAACCTTTTATAAATACTGTAAAAATATTAAAAAATAAAACACCAAAGTTATTGCCATTGATTGAACATACTGCGCAGATTTACTGGAATCTAAAGATCAAGTTGTAAAATCCCATCGAGCTCTAGTTCGTCCTCGTGCCCGAACTTAAGTCCGTAGCAGCGTTACACCTCGTTTTATTGCGATGTGAATGTACAACATATTGGTCAATGAAACAAGGAAATGTTACTGACAAAAGTTTTATCAAAATAATAAAGATTGAGTCAGTGAGGTTTGGTGTTTTTGCCTGGTACATTGGTAACCTTGCTTAGATAAACGTATATGTGCCTATCTGAATACATAGCGAATATAAAACTAAGGAAAGCAGTTCAGTAGATAAAACCTTCTATGAGCTTTATGTACGGCAGGCAGGACAGAATGGCGTTCCCTTGACGCCAGTACCACAGACCAGTATATGCGCACTCACACACAACACAAGACATGGGAATGTTATCGTGCTTCATTTCAATACACGGTAAAAAAACTACACTATTAAGGGTATTCTTCTAGACTTACAACAAGTGTGTGGGCAGTAGGGGGTTATTCTTTACACAAAATAAGGTTTGCTAGGGTGTGTAAAATACTCTAAGCAAAGTATGCAGCCTAATGATTATCAGTCACTAAATAGATAATAGTGTTCGTCACAAACATCAAACTATAGGTAGGCCTTGTGTTTGCGTTGATAAATCATTTAACAACACACCAGAAGCCAGAAGAATTATATGGCAGACTATCTAACAGGCATGCAACTAGAATTCAATCCTGTCTCCCGTTTTGCTCAAGGAGCGTACATATTGAATCTACTGAATAACAACAAATATAGGCCCAACAGCAATGAACTGAACATCGTCAACCAGGCCGGTTACGAGACGTAGTATCTTACACAGAAATAAATGAGTATTAGCTTTATATTTAGCTTGTGACAAGTCCTTCAACATTTACATACCCCAAAAACCTTACTTTTACACAGGTTTCATAATATGACATCTGAACTTTGACTCACGGTGATTATGTACATTGACCATAGTGAAGCTGTTTAGCGGTTAACATCCAAATGGTTATAGAATATATCATTATTATTAATATCAAGAAGTTGTGTAACAGCATTGCCACAACACGTGCAGCGTAGAACTATATTCCTTTCTTCCGAAGACATAGCCCACTATAGGAGGAGAGTAGACTAGACCTTTCTTAACAACTACAATTAAAATAAGTAACGCTGTTAGACTATACACAAAACAAAATATATTACACTAGTTTTGTATATACGTACAGCGGTTATATGTATGAAGATTCACAGCACATTGAAAGGTAATTTAATTTATTTAAGTTTGTAACCTCCCAACTGATTTTATTTCAGTCTGCACATCGTTGCAAGGCCAAATTGGAGACACAGTTTTCAATGTGACTAATGGCACCATATTGTCGTCGCCTAGCCATACGTCCACTCAGCTCCGAACCCTCGCAGTACTTGACTAGGCACCCTACCGAGATCTCCAACAGCTAGCTTATTGTTGTAGATATTATCATTATGCCTCGTTCAATAGGATATTATTTTCTTGTATAATATAATATAATATAATATAGTACATCTTATAGCTATCGCTATCTAACTACTACACAATACAGTTTCTCAAAAATGTTTTCAAAATAAGACACTGTATAGTATTTTGTTATAATAACACTCAATATTCCGTCCTGGGTAACAACGTTTGAATACGGTTTTCTTCTTACACTAATCCTTCCTAAATTATCTTATTGTTCTTAACACCCTTTCTGTTGCCAGCAGAGCAAACTTTGCAATGCAGTATATTTTATTACTGTGTATATATAATATATAATGTACCGTATATCATGATAACCCTCAGGTCGCATTACTCTACTTGCTTATAGCCTCACAGTTCTGCCACTTGAAACACCCAGCATACTTTTCTCTTTATGTAGCTATATTATTATGCAAGTGAAGTTTACAGTAGTTTAACCGTTGTGGGTTTAATGGTTACCTTGAACCTTAACTTAAATTAACATATAGTAGTTCATTGTGATCCAGCACTCATCTTAATAATTAGTTAAATCTCAAGATTATTAAGTTTTGTAACAAATATTTTATGCATTTCTATTTTCTATTGTACTAGATCTTCAATTTTATTGAAAATGTATTGCCGTTAGATTGAACCTTAAGTATACATGTTCAATTTGAATTTAAACCACTTAAACTTTGACATTCAAATCAACAAGTAGTAGCACTACTACTTGATGCTTTCTCAAGTTCTTTGTAAAATAACTTGAAAGCATTCTCACTAGACAGTGACGCGTAACTCAACAACTCTACTGTACAGCCACGCGATATTCACATGTACATAACACAGTATATAATGAGATGAGGACCATTTATAACATAAAGAACATAGTGAAGCTGAGCCAAGTGTAATGAACCTCAATGTTACAGTTATCCGGCACTCGAGACTACCCGGTCTCAGAGAGAAAAGACTCGACGCAGCTCAGTGATATCGGGGACTGGCGAGCAGCGTGTACGAGTTACATTAGCTTAGCGTTCTCTCAACTCATTTGAAACAAACTCACCCACAGCGAGATCTGTACGGCATGTCGTACTAATGTTTCTAATTACATCAGTCTAGACTCGTTACTCAAATTCCAAACTGCAATCAAGAAATACAACTCTTGCCCGGTCAGCGTTACGTTGCAACCTTAGTCAATCTTTGGGAAACTACATTTGAGAACCTACAAGTCCTCAAATAGCAACAAATATTTGGTTGAATGGGTTTTACTATCCAGGTATTTCGGCATTAATGAATCAGATCACAATTACTTAGGTACGATACGGACTTTGTGATTAGCTACAGTATCTCGTATAGGTAGTTCCCACAGATTGCATATTATAACGCCGACCGTCAGTATTTGTTCAAAGAGTTTGATTGCAGATTGTTTACCAAAGACGCAGCCAAACGCAACGAGAAGGGTGAAGTGTACCTGTACTCAGTAAAGCGTGTGGACGGCCAGCTCGCGATCCGGCAGCTGACGAACCTTCATGGAGCCGTCAGCACCGCAAGAGTAGAGCCTCGAGCCTCCGTCGACGTGAAGTTGCGTAACGCCTTGTCCGATGTTCTTGAAGAAGCTGGAGCGCGCGTGTTCACCGGGGAACGAGTAGAGAAGGCTGTGCACCGACAACGCCCAGATCTGACAAAATACAGACATTGAAACAGACTTCAAAACAAAATCAACTCTTGGATGTATAAACCTAATGAGGTGCCCAAGAGATAACAAGGAAGATTGCAAGAGATGTTGAGGAGCAAGTAAAGGGAGTACATCAGAACATGGCATGAGTGAAGCTGTGGGTCAAGAGTGAAAAAACTTGTACACTAGAAGAACAGGAGAAAGATGACAAACTGCTAAGCCTTACAAATAAACAATTACATTTGCATCAAAAGTATATATCAATTAATTGATTGATTAGCAATAATTTTTAGTTAGAGAATTGACATTTCCATGCCCTAGATAGCAGTGGACAGCCACCACTCAACCAGACATAGGTGGAACTGAGTTAAGATTATTATTTAAAAGTAATAACATTCAAGAGGGATGCTTTTGGATGTTACGTATGATAATCACTCAGCAATCAATTGACTGTAATCAGTTTTCAGATCAGATTTCCTAGTTCGGTCCAAAAATGTTAAGCATCAATGAATCACCAAAATCACTAGACATTAGTTCTACAAAACTTGCAGTCTTTAACTATCAAACTATATTTTTCAATATTTTGAAAAGAATAGTAAAATGAACACATTCAATTACAAATCTTGATTGATTGGTAACCGCCGTCAAGCGCGTCTTACCTTGATGTCCCCGTCAGCCGAGCCGGTGACAAAGTACTCCTCGGCCGGGTCAAGCGCCAGGCACTTGATAGGCACGTCGTGCGCCTGGAAGCGGTGCCTGATCTGTCTCTGCCGGACGTCGATGATGCAGACGTCTCCCTTCTTCCCGGCAGAGATGAGCAGCTGGTGTTGTCTGGCGAACACAACTCCCACCGCACCACCGCCCTCGTGACATGTCCACGCTGGAACACGGACAACTTAGAGTCAACACTAAGTTCGATAAATTGTAAAACTTAACAATTGTTTAAAAGAAAAAAATGGGGGGAAAATGTTGAAGAACACTCCTAGCAAAGTTTGTCCAGCAGGTGTATTTTTAATCGGACTTCTTTATAGAATCTGTAACTGTGCATTGACCTTGGGCCAGCTAGTTAAATCATCTTTAAAATAAAATTATTCTTCATGTGCATCCATGCGTTACAGAGTGTCTTGTTGGTCATCTCACCTCCTTGGCATCGCCAGGTACGTCAGCAAGTACAGTCGTTACCAGGTGAACAATGTTGGCTTTAACCTTAAAATTTAACCCAATAAGGTTAAACTTACTTTCAATGATGATCATCTAACTAGTAAACTAAAAACATTTACTTGAGCCCCTCCTCTAACCGCGGTGGCTGGCACGATTTTTACCGGCCCAACATCCTGTCTGCAAGTGTGTGGTACAGACATCGCAACAACAACAACACCGATGAAAGCAATAGTACCTGAGATGAGGGCCTTCTTCTGGGGCAGCAGCGAGTCCCACATGGCCACACTCTTGCTTTCCGACCCATGGCCCGCGGTGGCCACCATACTGCACGATCCCAGGAACACAAAGTCCGCCGTCACCTTGTTATGACATTGATGGGTCTGAAAGATAACAGCATCAACTGTACAACTAGCTTCACGTGACAAGAAATAAGAAGCTCAGAACCACCACACCACACAAAAATACTGGTGGCATATTTACTAACGCATTTCCTGAAGCCAGTCAGAATCTGATTTGAAACTGTGAATGGCTGTCGTTCTAAGGACATGAACACTGTCTTATCATCATACATTTATCAAATATATATTTTGTATTGAATAAAATGTTACTTGAATCAAAATGGTTGCTATATTATTTGTAAAAAATCTACATACTGTTTTGGACAATTCTTCTTAAAACAAAAAAACATAAATAAATCAAACCTAATTCATGACGTCTATAAAGCTTCAGACATGTGTGATGTTGGCCGGCGGTGGGATCTACTAGAAGGAAACGAGGCGGACACTTACGAAGAAAGGCCTGGTGACGGTGGAGGCGAGTCCGACCTGCCACAGGCTGAGGTTTCCGTCTCCGTCCGGCCACTCCGAACTTGTTGCCGTGTTCGGAGAACCTCACTCGAGTGACCTTGGCGAAGGTTCCCGGAGGTCGAGGCACGGCCACTGACTGGACGTAGCCCCACTCCCACATCTGTACGGAGCCATCCTGCGAGCCAGTCAGGTCTACAAGAGGCGACAGAGAATTAGCAAACTTTATAACATTTTTTATGTATGCCTAAGTATATACAGTAAGATCTCTTATCCGAGTTGGATGAGACCGGGGGCACCTCGGATTTGCGAAAAACTCGGATGGCGCGGATCAATTGTTTATTTGCTCTCGTAGCATAGCCTGATGTGGTAAAATGATATATGACACATGTAATGGATAAAGGAACATAAAATACACACGATACACTTCATACAGGGTATACTAAATGATTTAATAGCTTGTAATTCAAGCTCACGAACACACGTACACAATTAGGCCTACATGTCGTAATAAAAACGTATGTCTAGGCCCAGGCCTAGGCCTAAACTCGACGCAGTAGGCCTAGGCCTACAATGCAAACATAGGCCTAGGCCTAGCTCTCTTTCTCATGTGGGAAAACCTCTCACTACTATGCCCGCGCTGAAGCTCACGACGCAAGATAAGTCTGGGAAAGAAATAAGATAAGCCCAGGAATAACAATTCAATGCGTCGTGATTACGAATTTCGTGAATCGGTTGAAACATGATTGCATCTAGTTCCACAACGACCATCTTTGAACAGCTGTGTGTGAGATGGCTGGATCGTATGCGCACGCGCAGGCGCGCGACGCACACTGACCTCTATATGCTCAGTGGGTGGCACTGACGCTTACCGGCGATGCGCCCGACGCACACTGACCACTGAACTCTATACGCTCAGTACACTGATGCACACTGCTCGAAAGTCGAGATATATCGCCGATCTATCTTCTTTGCACTCACTCGTAAGGCATGCCTACAAATGTATGCGAGTACATTTAAAAAAGTGCGGCGCGACATCTGTAATTATTTTTGGATGAGCGTAGCGAGCGTAGCGAGCGAAGCGAAGATTCCATTTCACTACACTGGAGAAAAAATCCGGAATGTTTTTTTTTTTTTCTTTTTTTTTTTGTATTTTTGTCTGTTTGTTAGCACGATTCCGGCTAAACCGAAACTCCGATTGCGATGAAATTTTATTGAGACCTTCGAAATCTCTGAACTTAGAACTGCCACGTTTTTGAGCGCAATCGAAAAAAAATTTCTCATAAAAATCGCAATTTTACGATTTTTTTCGATTTTGAAAAAATTTCTTCGATTTATAATACCTACACGCTTTGTCCGATTGTAATGATTTTTTCACAGGACCTTTATTTTATGAATTTATATATTCGTGGAAAATTTAAGCGCAAACGAAAAATTATTTCTCATGAAAATCGCAATTTTACGTGGTTTTACTTTTTTAAAACAATTCTTTGACTTATAACACCTACATGCTTTATCCGATTGTAATGATTTTTTAACAGAACCTTAATTTTATGAATCGATATATTCGTGTGAAATTTGAGCACAATCAAATAATTATTTCTTATGAAAATCGAAATTTTACGATTTTTTTTCTTTTTTAAAATTACGATTAATTAAAAAATTAAAAATTAAAGTTTATTTTTAATTTATTTTTAAATAATTAAAAAAAATCTTCAACTTAGTAATGATTTTTTCCACAGAACAGAAAATCCGCGTAACACATGGCATCTCAATGCACCAATTACGCTCATCCACAACGCGGCGGGACTTAAGCGTTTTCCTAGTTATGTTTTATTTACGTATTTAAAACTTTAATTTTTTTTTTTGTTTTTTTTTTTTTGGCGGCTCGGTTAACACGGAACATCGGATAAGAGAGATCGGATAAGAGAGATCTTACTGTATCTATGAATTGTACAAAAAAAAATTCACACAAGGAAAACCTTAGATGAGAAATGAAATTTTAAAAATATAAAAATTAAAAATCAATTACTTGGATGTCAAAGTTGTCAGGGGCAACATTGGAATTGTTTGTATTGTTTCTCACACATATTTATTTTACTTATTTATTATTTATTTTCCCACTATTAGGCTAAGTAAGAAGGTTCATAGAAAAGGGCGGTATGCCCCAAGCGCAAGGTGTCTGCCAGCCGCTACACAACAAATTGTGAGAATAAACAAGCATCTTATACAAAACATAGAGAATACAAATTAACAATTCAATTCATAATAATAATAATCAAACACCCGGTTCCAAATAATTAATAATAATAATAATAATAATAATCAAACACCCGGTTCCAACATAAGTCAGGTCGGGGGGTGACGTATCACCAATTTCTCGGGCTGTGGACTTTCAGCGTTTGCTAGCCAGGCTATAATAATATCAAATTAAAATTTATTCCATCTAGTTAAAAACTATTTTGATTTCAGTTCAGTTTCCAGGTACTTACATAGCGGTAACAGCGGGTGTGCGCTCAGTCTTTTGATTCCATCCACACGATGCTTCAGAACCTAACAGGAGAAACAAAACAAAGTATAAGTTTCGTGCAAGGTAGCAATCCTTCTAATGACACTGAAGCGAGCATGCACTAATCTGCAAGCATTCAGACAAACTAGAAGATTTTAGGGAAATATAGTACGAACAGCAAGAGACAGAAAATGTAGTACTAGCGTATGCTAAACACTAAACAGTAAACTAACATCTAGTGCTATAATATTCTAGTTAAACTTACAAATACAAAAAATAAACAGCACTTACACATGAACTACAGCTACATAGCGGACAAATTGGATATTGGATACTTTATAGAGGTTTACTAGTAACTAGAGACAAACACAATAAGCTTACAGAATAGCATGGATTCTGTTAAGGAGAGCTGCACTACAAAAGATGGTCTCAATCAAGCCTTATACTTAGGGGTCCAGGAAAGATATTTTTGGATTGACAAATTATGCTCTTTGAAATTCAAATTATGCTTTATTTTGCGTTTTTATTTTTTGCAGTTTTTCACCAAAATATGCATATTTGATACATTTTGATTAGCAATGTAAAATGCTTTTTTTAAAAAAAAATAGGCCTAGGGCCGGTGTCTAGCAACACCGAAAAAACTGTCAAAATGTCCGTATTTTGGGAAAATCGTAATTCCATGTATTTTTGGCGTGTTTTTATCGGAAATAATACCGATGAAACGGTAAATTTTGCTGATTGGGCAGTAAAAACAGTAAAAAGCATTATTTTGTGTTTTCATCAATAAATGGAATATTTTGCGTTTTGGTGCTTTAAATTGCATTTGTTTGGTGTCGTAGGCAATGGAATCTAATGAAAAACACGTTTCAGGTATTTTTAAGCTTTTTCATTTTTTTGCCGATTGCGAAATCCCTGGATCCCTACTTATACTCTATGAATCACCCTAAATAAAATTAATAGAGTTCTGTTCTATTACTTAATTTGCTTGGTTGTTCACTGATATATAGTAGGTCAAGCTACGTACTATAGTCCAGAGTTTTTGTAAAAATGCAAGGTTGTTATTTTGTCATCATTATTAAATTAAAAATTAAAATATGCAGCATCACACAAGCAAGTTGCCAATAGCAAAGAACTTAATTGATAAGTTTTTGTACAAATAAAGATTTCTTTTGATATAGAATGCCTATGTACTGTGCTACTACATAGGCCTACTGATGAAGTAATACAATACAGTACTAATGTAGCGCTACATTATTATCTATTTACTTCTCAAATGTTCACATTTTGCTTACTAAGCCAATCATGTTAGATCTAGTTCTTTAGTTTAGTAGATTTAGTTAGTATTATTATCATCCTTAGAGTTAATTAACAATGACAATATGTCCAATCTACTTTATTAAGCTGACAAATCTCACACAGTGTATGAGTAGTAAGTAGAAGCCTAAAGGTTGGGACACGTCATACGAATACTGTGCGGGAGAGGTAGGGACTGTCCGGTCGGCTCGACAGGTAACTACAGGACGAGGTACAACACAAGCAAGCACACATGTATCTCACCGGTTTCAACAAGTGCCGGCTACGTTCGATTACAAACTGACAGAATCTTGAATCGTGCGAGCCAGGAAAGTTGAGCCCTTTCATCTGATTGCATGTGAAATGAGCAGAAAAGAAGAGATAGACACATACACATACAGACACAACGGGGATACATTGTTAGCGATCCAAGCAGACACA
This sequence comes from Sweltsa coloradensis, assembly GCA_024449915.1. Classification (NCBI taxonomy): domain Eukaryota; kingdom Metazoa; phylum Arthropoda; class Insecta; order Plecoptera; family Chloroperlidae; genus Sweltsa; species Sweltsa coloradensis. Next base: position 1,071,500 of record JAMZAV010000082.1, read on the forward strand.
AACACAGCGATAGAAATCCACGCCACCTTGTGTGTTTTGATGCAACTATTGTGAGCGCGACGATTTTTAAGTCTCAATGCAAAACAATTAATTTTAAATTATTTACTCTTAAACATTTTTTATTCACTCATCAGTCTAAATAAACAACATAAAAATGTTCACTTACTACAATTCACGTGTATCAAATATATTATCACCCAGACTGCCAATTATATTTATATTAGGGATGCACACAATAATCGATATTATCGATCGATAATCAATAATGGATATAATTTCAATAATCGATAACAAAAATTCACCATGCACTGTCTGGGCTGATGGTGTCACACTCGAGATTTGTTTGGAAATGAGCGGTCAGTCGATAACGGAAGCCAAACACATGACATCGAAAACAGCTATGGCAGTAAACGGAACGTGATTTTTTTTTTTACATACACTTGCCACACTTGAGGTTCCACTTATAGGTCAGAACAGGCTTTATTGGTGATATCGATATTATCGATAATATCGATTCGATAATGACATAACCATTTTGATAATCGATAATGAAAAAAATATCGATGTGCACCCCTAATTTATATGAAGCTAATGTTGTTGACATTTATGGAATTTTAAAAAAAAATTACACTTTGTTATTTAATGGTTTGTATTATTGTGGTATAGGAAGTAACTGTGGGTTAAACTAGGGGTTAAACTCAACTATTCGTAACACGAACGAAGCAGCCAAAGGCTACGTCACATCCAGAGGACAACGAAGATTAATCAGGTTTAACCACCTATTCTATTAGAATAATTGATGGAAAGCTACATATGCCTTGAACCTTTAAATAAGTTACTTGACCACTAAGGTGAAAATGTATGTGTACCATGTTAGCAGGAAAGCAAGTAAAAATAAAATTGTTTCTATGTTTTAGAGCAGTGACGTCACACAGGAATTGGTATTGTGATTCAAAGACTAGTATTAAGTTATGCCCTGGTATTTATTTTTTATTTTTATAGAAATTCTTGGTTAGGTTAATAGTTATTGCACTGTTGGAAGTCTAATGCCTGGTGTTTTAGTCAAGCCACACATAAACATATTATCACATCAGGCCCCTCACTGAAAATCAGTAACGATCATTGAGTGTATGAGTAAGCAGACAATAAAACAAACGTAAATATGTATCAAGTATTGGCAGAGAGATGCATGACGATGTGACAAGTGACAACGGTGACGTTAACGAACTAACTCCATGCCTAGTGTCCGTTATGTGAATTGAACTCCTCACAATCACAAAGCCAAACTACGTACAAACATGTGGCAACAGAAAGCAAGTTCAGAAACAATCAATGTGTTAGCACGTACGTTGACGGTTAGTAGCGTACAGTCAGGAGGCAGTCTGCACATTTTTAAGATGGCAATGTAAATGATGATGTAGGAGAGTAACATATTACTTGAATGCTAAGTGCGTAAATAAGTTTGTAAAATGTGCACACTGCCTTTGTGTTGTTTGTGCGTAATATTGAATTGTAAGTGAAGCACTAACCACTCGCTGGTTATCCCACTTTTTCGTTACATTCTGCAATGAAAGATGAAATACTTGTTATTACACCAATGTCAGGGATTAGGCGATGATTTCCATTCCATAATGCGTTTCATTAATGGATGCTAAGTGAATGAGGTTGGACAAGCATTAGTAGTTATTAATACTTCATGTATACTTTGATATTAGAAATAGTACAATACAATATAAATAATAGTCTAGTAGGCCTATTTAAGTTTTGCTATTTACATTTGTATGCAGCAGTGGCATATAGTACGGGGAAGCAAGACAAGTACGACTGTATTTATGCAAATATAGGTAAGCTAAAGGAATAATTTAAAATAGTATCAAGTTTCAAAAGCGGGATACGACAATTATGTGCAAGAACCTGCCATTAGTATTTACAATATACTTTTTATTATTTTGAGTGTTCAAAATATGGGTGTGGCCATTACATGCTGGCAGCCTACATTCACGTGAATACAGTAATGCTGCTTCCTGTAATTAATCATAAACAATTGCATTGTTGTTGATTATTTTAAAATCTATTACAAATGCACTTTAGTACAAACTATAACAATAACATATTATTATCCATCCAAACTAGAGGCAGCCTACAGTATGAATAACTTACGGGTAATAGTACTATTTATTCAATAGCCTAGTTCTTCAATAGACTACCTGAAGGCTAGACAATTACTAGACTATATTTGGAGGAAACCAACAATGGAGTAATGTAGTTTTTAAGCTATTTCTATGACTGATGTAAATAGGTCCTACAACAACATATTTTACAAGTTCCACTTAAATAATAACACATAAAATGATGAACAATAAAATACTACTTAGTTACTAGGTAGTAAGTACAAACACAGAGTTACAAATAGTTTAAATGAGCTGAAATCCTGGATATAATAATATGCGTATTGGATAGGGTTGCCGTTTGATACGAATTTCAGTATCGATAATCGGACCAGTCAAATCGATTATCGATCGCGATAATCGTTTAAAAAAAATATCGATCGATAATCGATAATCGAATCAAAATTAGGCCTAAACTTGCTGGTATACCGACGCGGACCGTGGACCTTTTGCGAGTGCATCCTTTTGTTCCTTCTATTTGCTCAGAACAGGGTTTTTCCACGCTATCATAGCAACGTCTTTCACGAGCTCCCCCTCCCCCACGCGTCTGGCCGGCGCGACGAGAGCGAGCTAAGTGGAGTAGACAGACCGCGCTATGCTACCCGGCTTGAGTGTTGTCTTTGTGAAGGTCGTTCTTCTTGGAAATCGTGGTTCTGTGAAGTTTCATTTCAGCTTTTGTTGAGACTGTCGTTCATTCATTTACGAGATAGGGCCTATTATCAGTATTCAATGCTCCGATATTTATTACGTGACGAGATGAATATTGTTAGACATTAGTTTGAAAGACGACGTAATATTGGTGTGAGAGAACTGATAAGATAATATTATCGTAGCACTACGGAAAGAAGAAAAGCAATTACAAGTTGGCGTGGACTGGGGAGGAATGCATCTCGATAAAATACTTGTTGACCTTGCTTGGCCGTGACGCGCCGAGGTTGTGCAATCAGCGCCTGATCGGCGCGGGAATGCAGCAGCCTAGTGTAGTGCCTGCCGCCCGAGCCGAGCCGGCCCGTAACACACACGCGTCATGCTGGTGGCCTATACTGCACAGTGCAGGCGCTTCGTACTTCACGTCTTACGAGTGTTGTAGATCTCGCAGTGGACGCATTTTTCACGGAATAAAGCGATTAATGTCTTGACTGGTACTATTTTATGAAGTTCTGCAGAGCGGGCAGTAAATTACAAAATTTCGGGCGGGCGAGCTATTCGATTATCGAAATATCGATAATCGATTCTGGAAGACTGAATCGATTATCGATCGTTTCGGGAAATAATCGTATCGATCGATATATCGATTATCAAACGGCAACCCTAGTATTGGATTGGGGTATTTCTCGATTTGGTTAGTTGAAGAAACATGCCTGCCTCAGGTGGAATTGATAATTACTAGGAAGCTTCACAAACGCTTTTTCAGGCGCGTTGTTGGATGAGTGTAATTTAAAAAAAAAAAAAAAGCGTAAAATTCCATGAGAAATAATTTTTCGATTACGCTCAAATTTCACACGAATATATAAATTCATAAAATAAAGGTTCTGTGAAAAAATCATTACCATCTAATAAAGCATGTAGGTGTTAAAAGTCAAAGATTTTTTTTAAATAAAAAAAATCGTAAAATTGCGATTTTCATGAGAAATAATTTTTTGATTGCGCTCAAAAACGTTGTAGTTCTAAGTTCAGAGATTTCGAAGGTCCCCAGAAAATTTCATTGCGATTGAAGTATCGGTTTAGCCGGAATTGTGTTAACAGACACACAAAAATACAAACAGAAAAAGAAATGAAAAAACATTCCGGATTTTTTTTACCAGTGTAGTAGTAGAATGGAATTTTCGCTTCGCACGCTACACTCATCTAAAAATTATTTGATCTAATCCAGAAATTACAAAGCTTGATGCTTGATAACTCTTGCAAAAATGCTGTGAAATTTAAAAAAGGCGGGAGACCCTGGTTCAATCTCTGTTTGCCAGCTGGATTTTGTAATTTCTGGCTTGTATTTAATATATGTTGGAGTATGTTATGAGGGAGTGACTATAGGTTTGTTTATTTGTCCGGTCTGAAACTGATTTGAGACAGTTCTCAAGAAACGTGTCATAGTACATGAGGTTCAGGATTTGGAGTAGATAGAAACATATGTTCTTACCTTCATAAGTGAATGCCAAACAGCAGAATGGACGGTTCAAGATGTTATCAAATTTAAATTTAAAGCTATGTTCAACATTTAAAAAAGTCATTGAAATACGAGTTATGGCTGATTATGGTTTAATTACCAAAATAGTTTAGTGAATCTTCAGTATACATTTAGACCATCAAACACATCACATAACCTCATTTTCATCCACGGTAATGTGAATTCCACTCTCTTTTTAGTTTTGATCTACTTCTCCTTTCTTGTCCGAACCATACAAACATGTTCAGTCTGTTCTAGAACAGGTGTCTGAAAAGAGATGAACGCCATCCGTACACATGTTTTATTACAGCTGAACAACCATTTTCATGTTTTGAAAGTTCCAAGCAGTTCTGGACGGACAAATAAACAAACCATATGATGAGCTGTGGAGATAACATAAGTAACATTGTAAAAGTAGTGATGACATCGGGTAGTAAATATTGGAGTCGACTCCGGAGCCTTTGGAACCGGGTAGGAGTCGACTCCCCGATCCGCAATCAAAAAAAAAAAAAAGAAAAATTTTTTTTTTTTTTTTTTTGATTTTTTTTTTTGCAAAGTTATTTTTAGCCCACTACTCTAGTTGCCAACGCTGTCCGCCGTTCCCCCCCCCCACCCCACCCTCGATGGGCAACTGTTAACTTTAATGTTTTTGTGCCCTAAAATCTCATATAACTAACTCCACCGCTAGCTTGCTTGTCTCTTGGCCCGGCCAAGACTCTCGCTGATGTTTTTATGGTTTACGTTTTGAGAAAAGTACAGCGACTAGACGAGACAACAAGTGCAATCTCATTCAATATTATCATTAAAAAAATTTAAAAAAAAAAAAAAAAAATTTTTTTTTTTTTTTTTTTTTTTTTGTCGACTCCTTGAAATGGAGTCGACTCCGATAGGAGTCGGGTAGGAGTCGGGTACCCGAGTACCCGTGTCATCCCTAGAAAACAGTGTATTAAATTAGGGATGGCACCTCATACCTGGCCTACCAGATCATCATTATTAATCAAGTTTATTGATTCTAAATTATAGTGCTTAGTCAGGTTTCTTTTCTGCTCTTTTACCATACGAAGCACAGTCATCATTCGATCATTTTAAGAGATATCTTTTTCAGGGCAATTGTGTGGTTCAATTGTATACTTGTTTCATAAGAACTAAGAAGAAGCCAACAAGCAGTGTTGCAGGCCAAACTAGGGTTAAGGATGTGTGAAAGACTGATGTGCACACAATACAGAGAAATACATTACACGAGTAAGAAGAAGTGAAATTTATAATTCATAGAGGGCAGGCTCGTAGTAGGAAAACAGACGATTGTGACCCATGACGTCACATGGCTAAAAGAAGTCGATGTGTGGATACCAAGAACAGGCTGAGGATGTAGAAGAGGACATGAATGCAACAGAGATGCAGTTTGCAGACTATCTAGTAACATGGGTTGAAGATGGGGATGTATCGGTACTGCATAGATGTGTAAACCCGGTACAGTAGATGATGCTGGGAAAAATACTTAAATAAATTATAATACTGTGGTAATGAAGAATGAATACAGTAGGAATAAGCAAATTGTAATAGTAATTAAAATAGTCTAGTCAATATATGAATAGTTACCTAGAACCTGGAAATTGTGATAGTGATAGTAGATGGAAAGGAGGTTAACGACAGGGTTGCGATGGCCACTACTTTCTGACAACACGTCAAGGGGACGGTACAACAACAACGTACACGTACAGTCCAGTGTACGACCTACTGGATACAATGACTGCCCAATATGCAGCAGAAACATGGCCGACAACCCTCAAGAAGAACACACACTTTCGTCAAGTGCTAAACATGTTAATAAAAATAAAACAATCATCAGGTGCAATGTAGCTTTGTCTTATCAGTTATCACACGTACATACGTAATTAAATTAAATGGGCAATAATGATAACGAGAGCAGAGCACCCTTAGGGCAAACCAGCCGTCTCTATCCTGCACGAACAAAGTAGGTTTCAGGCTACGGAGTTGTCTGTTGGCTGCTCCAGTGCACACTAGATCTCCTTCTGTTCTTTTATTTGCCCCGTTGTGTAGTGTTATTCAAGTGCGGGCCATGTCATGAGAGCCAGCAACTGGTGTTGTCTCGCGACAAGTACAGTACGCTAAGTGCAGGTAGTCACTCACCACAGACGCCCCCCTCCCCGTCTGGCCGCTCATCCCCGCCGGACTCGCTTGGTTGTGGTTGAAGTTCTGTACGTTGGGCGACACTTGCGCCAGCATCGGACGGTCGGCCGAGGTCTGGATCACTAGGAAGCTGGACGCGGGCAGGGTCTCCGGCTCTCTGTTCAAACAACATTATTCTATTAGGTTTAATATGGCCCTAGGTCCCGAGACATTAGCAATTTACATTGAGTTTGCCTTATACATTTAATGTCTATCCCAGGGTTATTTCAGTGTTTGTGGTTGGGGAAAGGCAAGAGGAGACCAACAGCTTACCTTAAAGTAAAGGTTGTAGGTAGCTGCTCGAGACGAGGTGCACATATATTTACAATTAACAATTAACACAAATGTCGAACTCTTGTCGAATGTCGAACGTTCGACATTTGTGTTAATTGTTAATTGTAAATATATGTCACCTCGTCTCGAGCAGCTACCTACAACCTTTAAGGTAAGCTGTTGGTCTCCTCTCGCCTTTCCCCAACCACAAACACCAACCTAGCCGATAGGCTCTATCTAAACCAACCAGGGTTATCCCAGCCCTTCACGTTCTCTAGTCTTCCCCTATCTCAACTAGTTAGCCTACCTCGTGAGGTTGACGATGTCGAACTCGCACTCGTCCTCCAGCCAGCAGGGCAGCTCGAGCAGCAGCGAGATGTCCATCTCTTGGACCTCTCGCGGAGTGGCCAGCGCCAGTAGCCCGGGGTTCACTTGGTTCAGACAGAACGCAGAGATCGACTCCTGTTCCTTGTGGATGATTCGCACGGGCTCCGGAAGAATCGGGCCGTTCTCTTTGCCGTCGTCGGAGTTCTGCAAGACACGTTGGATAGGTTAGCGAGAGAGATAACGAAACTTCATGCTTCACCTTAATCAAGTGCACAAGATGTACAGAACACGAGAAGAACTCAGGCTTGCAAGCTACAAAAAAGAGCATTTCATCTGGAATAGAAGAACCAGACACCCGTTACTCGTTCTATTTCATTCCCATTTAACTCATTTTCATTATTAAAGGTCCAACTTGCTGCAAAGATTTGTTGGACAAACAGTTTATAAAGTTATTGGTTTAGAATTTATAAAATATTTAAATAACATGTCTCATCTCCAGTCAAGTTAAAAAGTATTTGAATTAAATGCAGAGTAGAGTATTACAGTAAGATCCCTCTTATCCGATCTCCTCTTATCCGATGTTCCGTGTTAACCGAGCCGCCCCCAAAAAAAAAAAAAAAAAAAAAAAAAATTAAAAAAATAAAGTTTTAAATACGTAAATAAAACATAAACATAATTACAGACGCCGCGCCGCACTTTTTTAAATGTACTCGCATACATTTGTAGGCATGCCTTACGAGTAGGGATGACATCGGGTACCCGGTTCCAGAAATTACCCGGAGACGATTTTAAGATAATTCACCAGTTTAAATTAACGCGCTACGTGGTTGCGGTCTTTCCCGCGGAGCGTGCCCGCTGTCTAAAGAGTAACTGGAGTTGACGACAGAGCGCGTTTGTAAGCTACCACGTGCTTCCGTCCGTCTCGACGAGTCGCGCCCATGCCACGAGTGAGTGCAAGAGAGAAAGATGCGGCAATAAATCTTGGACACTGCCGTGTGCGCAGTACGAGATGCGCGTACGATCCAACCAACTCACACTCACAGCTGACTGACAAAGATGGTTGGGTGAAGAAGAAGAATTCGCAATGCAATCATCTTTCAAACCGATTCACGAAATTCGTTATCACGACGCATAGGATTGTTATTCCTGGGCTTATGTTCTTTCTTTCCCAGGCTTATCTTGCGACGAGAGCTTCAGCGCGGGATATAGTAGTGAGAGGTTTTCCCACATGAGAAAGAGAGCTAGGCCTAGCCTAGGCCTACTGCGTCGAGTTTAGGCCTAGACTTACGTTTTTATTACGACATGTAGGCCTAATTGTTTACGTGTGTTTGTGAGCTTGATTTACAAGCTATTAAATCATTTAGTATACCCTCCACGAAGTGTATCGTGTGTATTTTATGTTCCTTTATCCATTACATGTGTCATATATCATTTTACCACATCAGGCTATGCTACGAGAGCAAATAAACAAATGAAACGCGCCATCCGAGTTTTTCGCAAATCCGAGGTGCCCCCGGTCTCATCCAACTCGGATAAGAGAGATCTTACTGTATTAACTGTTAGATCCGTATTCAACCTTCAATCTAATTTGTAAGAACTCCCTTCCACTTAGCCCAACACAGTTGAACAGCTGTACTCTTGTATTATTGTTTGTAAGTAAAGCAAATGAAAAGTGGTGTTTACCCTGGTGCCGTCTACGATGGAGCCCGCTGGTTCTGAGATGGACGGCACGGACCTGCGCTTGCCGAACACGGCCCGGATGAAGATGTCTTGCACCGCTTCTTGGCGCACGAGGAAGCTCCACAGCCGCCGGACCGGCGCAGCGCTAGCGTGCCGAGGACTACACCACCAGACAGGACAATTAGTAACCTGGCACTGACTCTCCATACTTGCAATCTAACTTTTCAAGTGAACTTGGATGAACCAAACTTTTCTATGAAGATTAAAATTAAAACTAAAGAACTACTAATGGTTATGACTTATTTTGAATTTAGAGATGGTTGCATTTTCAAACAAACTAGTCCTAGAACATTTTAATTATCAAATTTAATATTTTGAAAGATTTTGACTTTTGACGTTTCAAAGTAAACACTTTGCAGTGAACTGATAAATTCTTGTTCCCCTTTAAATTGGTGACCAAGAGTTATTTAAATTCTAATTCACACATAATAAGTTGAAAAACAAGGTAAGAGTAACAGTCGTAAGTCATTCATAAACCATCATTAATTCAAATTGTTTCAAGGTAGTGATGACATTACGTCCCTTCAGAAGCATTTGTTAATAATTTAAAATCTTTGAATTCAAACTAGAATTTTTAGAGTCCCTTGCAATTTGAATGAAAGGTGGACTACTAATACCAAGGGCCGTGAAAGTTGCGCTGTGTGTATGTACTCACTGGAAGGGCGTGTTTGACTTCTCCATGAGCGAGCGGTACTTGTGAATGGCGGGACCGGTCGCGGTGGTTTCCACGCAGCAGCCAGGAATGTAGTCGGCCGGGGGAGGCCTCTTCAGGTCTAGTTCGTCCTTGAGCAGGTCTTGCCACTGGCTGACCACTCGTAGCACCCCGTGAATCAGCGGGCTGCTCACCTGGAAACATATCGACGTTCATCAGGGCACATTATACTAAGTGGACACACAAATACAGAAACGGTATTGACTGGTTGCTTATGCTGAGGTGGTACGTGTAGGTCTACCCTGTTCTGACTGATGATTAGTAGAACGAAACAGAACTTCCCCAAAGTGAAAACACACAACAAAACCTAGGTACTTGGAAGGTAACGGCCTGATATGATATCACACACAATAATTCTTGTTTAAGGGCTATGCTAGTTGTGATATTTCTTCCGTATGTTCAGTACAAGTGTACCTACCGGTAGCTCCTGTAGCTCGATACCCGCCATGCTGAGGAAGTCTTGTAGCTGAACTTGAATCAGCTTCATCAGAGACAGACGCATCACGCACCACGAAAACGAGTTGGGGTTCGAGTGCTCCGTGTTCTCTTTGTCTTTCATGTCGGCAGCCGCTGAAAACAACCAACGCACGTCGGTCAGAACTCACCAAGGTCACTCGCTGGGTTGAGAAGGTTGTGAACACATGTAAATGCCAAGTGAAAGACATGAAAATCCCCTCTGATGTCAACGATTAGTCTTAACCTGATGGATGATAAATAATGAATAAATGCATGGATAGAAGTTGTAAAACCGATCAATGACACCGGTACTACTAGTAACTTTGGTTTTGGTTTTGTATGTAACCTATTTCCAACTACATACGATACGAGTGCATGTGCATTATTAATAAACCTAACCTTTTACTTTCTTATAGCTTTTAGAATAAGTATTTTGGCAACAAAGTAGTTTCTAGTTCTACAATACATGGATCAACAGATCCCGCTTGCATATTAGTATTAATCCAAGCTACAGGGATATTTCCCAACTAATAAATTCAATAAATAAGTTAAGTGTGTATAATAAAGTAACTTCCTCATTATACTATCCTACTGGATTCTAAAGTCAACCACACACACGTCGACACATACCTGGGGTGGTGGTGTCGAACACGTCTTCTTCAACCTCCTCCTCGACGTCCAGATCGCTGACGGCGGAGTCAGCAGAGTCGTAGTCGACCTCCTCCACTTCCTCCTTCAGCTCAGGCTGATCACATGGCAAACAAACAGTTAGAGAACATCCATGTGAGCTACAAGCTTCACGTCACCTAGCTCTATGGTTATCTTCACATGTTATTTGCCTTGATTAATTTACCTTATTGTTAATGAAAGGTACCTTGCCAATTGTCTCTTTCAGTAAGTTTTTGCTAATAATACTTTTGCCATTTCATAACCTGAAGAAGAAAGCTATTTATTTCCAGAATCATTGTTTAATATTTATTAACTGAACTTTTATTTGAACATTCTTAAAAAATAAATATATTTATTTATTTATGTCTACCCACTGTCAGAAGAGATTATTTTTTTGTAGGGAACATTATTATACTGTTTTTGGTGCATCATTTATCTTCAAGTTCACTTTAAGATAAATACCATAGTGTCATTGTGATGGATTTGAGTGCAGCTAAAAACCCTGATGAAGGATTTGAACCCTGCAGATTCTGCATTCGAAACAGGAATACACCAGTGTGAGCAATAAAACATGCAAAATTCAGCTGAATTTTGTTCCTAGTGACGAGGAAAGCTCACCTTCATGAGGAAATACGAGACCATGGACATCTCCGGCGGCACAAACTGCTCCCGGTACGTAGGCTTGTCTTCCTTCATGTTGGGCGTTCCGGCCTGGGAGCCAAACTGCCCCAGCAGCTTCATGTTGAGACGCACGCGCTGCTTGGTCAGACTGGTCACGGTCGTCCAGACGCCCCCCTCGGTGGTCGGTGTCTCATCGATACTCAGACTGACGGGCTGCAACAGAACACGGGTTCAGCGCTGGCCGAGCACAACAATACTGGTAGGTTAGCTACAAGGAATCAAGGTAGCACGACTTTTAAAAAAATATCAAGAATATTCAGGTTGGAACTACCGTATTGTTCCGAATATAGCGCGATGTTTTTTTCCGAAAATACAATCTCAAAACAGCACTCGCGTTATTTCCGCGCGCTTGCATTTGAAATAGCGCCTGAACATAGGCCACGCCTCTATACAACTCCCGCGCATAGTCTGCTGCGCTTCGCCCCCCCACCCACTCGAAGTCACTGAACTCGGCCGAACCTTGGGCGAAACTGTCTGCTAGTCGTCAGAATCCTTAGCCGTGATCACATCGTGACCTAGCTTGACCTACATAGATTTTGTTTGTCGGGGTTGTCTATCTACGTTGCTAAGAGTCTACGTAACGTAATAATGAGTGATGAAGGAGAAGATGAAATGGCTCAAGATGAACAAATGAAGACTGCTGATCGCGTGGAAAAGAAAGGTTCCTCTGCCTTACAAATCAGCAAGGGATTGCGAAGGAGCTAGGCCTAGGCCTACGACCATAGATACTAGGGCCTAGTATAACCCCCACCCCCCACCCCCCCCCACGACGTAAACATTGAAGACCAGGAATCAGACTGGTGAACTGTGGTTGACATGTGAGCTTGTGCTTGGCCCTACCCTGTAAAAAACCATAGGCCTAGGCCCTAACATTGTTCAAAATGTTTTGTTGTAAGTGTTTCATGTACATTTTAATTTTCTTTGATTTTTTTCTTTTTTCTTGAAATGATTCTGAAAAATTGGGGGTCGTGTTTATTCGAGGTCGTGCTTTATTCGGAACAATACGCTATTAAATATAACCAGAGCAAAGTAATTTTGGGTAAAAACAAAATCTGAACTATTTTCACCACTAACTCAACGTGAAAGAAACAAAGGCAATGATGCAATTTATTTTAATTATCAACACAAACCTGCCTCGCAATGTAACACTTTATGCACAATCACAACACACTTGCATTATGTTTTTTTCTTCTGCAATAGTTTGGATTGTCACTTAAATTTAGTGCGGTAAATTATTACTCAAGGGTAATTACTAATTTTATAACATAGCCGACAAGTTATAAGAATAACTTTAAAAAGGTAACGTAACTCGGGGGGAGGAGTTACCTGACTATTCCCACTGGTGGCGACCTTGAGAAGCTTCTTGACTCCGCCCCCAAAGAGCAGCGCCCAGGTCTGCGCAGAGAACTGCTGTCCGCCCAGACGGTACAGTATGAGCGCGTCGCACGTCGCAAGCGCGTACACCAGCAGGCTCATGTACGTAGACACGAACGCCTCGCAGAGCAACACGTTGAGACGCGGAGTGTCTTCGTCCTTCTCTCGGGCCAGAAGCGCGCGGAGGTTCGTCACGCCCGGCCACTTACCTACGCATAGAGCATTCAAGCAGTTAGCAATAAACCTATGCACATAGCAGTATGCAACTCCAAAGTAATTTTTTTATTAATTAATGATGGCTTCTTTTATTTTCCATTTTAAATATAGGTAGGCCTAGGCTAACAGTACATATTATATAGGTTCCTATCGAGATAGATTTATGTTCACACCTAGATTGATCTTACTTTACTTTTAAGATAATAATACCAAAGTTTATGCAAGTATAAAATACTAATAGTAAAGTAACTCTTGTTGTTGAGTGAAAGTACTGTACTGTATTTTATTTTTAGAGGATATGGTATTCAAATAAAATGTTATGTAAAGGAATGTGACAATTTTGTTTACATTTCTGTCACTTCTAAAATTGGATATAAGAAGAGATGGATTTTGTTTCATCTTAGTTAGGTACTTGCCACCATATTTATTTATTATTACATATTTTTTAAGGTAAACAAATATAATGTAAATAACCAAGAGTTTACCATACTCAATTACTTGTTGAATATAACATTGGAATGGCAAGCATTGCACAAATAGAATGGCTCTCTAACCTGGATGCGTGGTGACAGTAAGAGGCTCGTCAGTACTATATCGACGACGTCTAACTTGATTTGCTATTAGGTGACTGCTGAGTGGAACTGTGTTCATACGAGCGAGAGACTCGAGGCCGGAACTTTGAAACCTGGAAGTGAAATCATAATTACAGGAAAATACAAACGGTAGGCTACATTGGAGTTAAAACTTATACATTCATCATTTAGTAAGTTAACACTTAGAATTTAGTTTAAGTATAAAATTCTGGACTTTACAAATTATTTTTTATACTCTATGATCAACATACAAGAAAACTGCTTAAATTTTAACAACATTATATTGTAACAAACAAAGTAATAGTCAGTTCCCGGCAAGTTTTTTTTAAAGTGGGCTTAGTATTATTAAAACAGTCCGACCGACAACCCCAAATTCAAGTAAGACCCTAAACTTATTGAAATCAGTCTATCCTTCAGTGTGAAATGTGTTAAACGCTTACCCTTCTATCTGATGTTTGCCGCTAAACGTGTCAGAGTCGCAGAGTGACTGGTAGATGCAAGCAGACAGAGCGACCGCCAGATCTCGTAGGACGAACACTTCCGTGTACTGAGTGCGACCAGGTACAGGGGGGGAGTGGAGGTCAACGATTGTCTGGAGCATGTCATGTGTGAGCGCCTGGCCAACACAACAAACATACAGTTGCATGTACATAGAAAGAGGGACAGAAGTAAAACAAGGGTAGCAAGGAAACCTATATACTTTTTGTATGTAATATTAATAATATGTGCCTGCCAATTGTTACCACTAATCTACAAAATGCAATCTATTGATTAAGACAACAAAAACTATGGCAACAAGTTAGGATATAATGTTATATACTTTATGTATACTATTATTTATATTTATTATATACTATATATGTTATATAATGTAAGTTATATGTCCAGCTCTTGATTTACTTGTCTGTGGGTGAACAAGAACTTGTCCGGAGTAATGATATTGTCGTTCTCGGAAAATCAGAAAACTATTTGTGTTACTATGTTCAGAAATGAGGCACCCACCTGTAAATGTCGGACGGGATCGGCGACAACAGTCTTGTTACAGGCGACGCTGGCGGAGAGGAGCGGGAGGGTGGTGGGGAAGGGGAGGGGGGAGAGCAGCTGTTGCTGGGTCTTCTCTTGCTGCAGCTCTTGCAGCAGCAACACCAGCTCCATGCGGACCGAGGCCAGGCCGCCGCCGCTCGCTCCGTGCAGGGAACAATAGCTGAGCAGGGTGCGCAGCAGCGTCTCGTTGGCTGGAACACAGAGCACAGTGACAGCGACGCTCGATGCAGGAGCTACTTACTTACTGGAAACTCAAGTTAATACCTTGATTCTTAATCTTGGATAAGTTGTATAATCCTACATAGTAGTTCACGTAGGTATAGATAGATGAGGTCTTAATGGTTAGGATACTTAAACTGGGAACATGTCCAGTAGGGGGGGGGGGGGGGGGAGGGTTCAGAAGGAGGACAGCTTACCTTTTAAAAAAACGTTGGGTAGGTTGTACAGACACAAATAGATGAACAGACAAGGTAGGCTAGGCTAGATCAGCACCTTATATTCTTTTTTTTTATCATGGAAATCTTAAAATAATGTAGTAGAGTAGGTATTAAAAATTGTAGCCTAGAGTAAATTACTGCATTATTATAATACTAAAATGCTGAATTTAATTGTTTAAAGATGTTCACATTGTAACCAAACAAAAATATATTACCCCAAATCTTCAACTTCAGACAACGTAGGCCTAGAGTACCTACTAAGACTAACAATACCTTGCAAAAACAATTAAGCTTAATTGCCTTGAAGCTTGAGAACCAATACACAAACCTTCCAATGTAGGTAATACCATTATTTTTAATGGATCAAGAATTCAAGAAAATAAGCATTGTTCAGTTAAATTAGGATTTTAATCAATATTTTTATCCACAAATTTTAATTTGTTTACATACTACGTATTTAAATTATTTGATTTACAGGTAATTCAGAATCTTTCTTGATCTCGCTTTAAACACAAAAAGAGAGGTCGTAAAACCTCTCTCAACTTGAAATAGCCTGCTTAAAACAATAAAAGTAAAAAGCCCACATTGAGTCACGTCAAGCAGCAGAAGCCACCGATAAACCCGAGCAATATAATCCAACGAGTGCGACGTACCTTTGAGCCACTTCTTCCTCTTGGCTGCTCGCTGGACCTTGGCCTCAAAGTCCAGTTTCTCGGCCATGAGAACCTCGTGCAGCGTGGGCTTCTCGCCGGCCTTCGCCACGGTGGGCGGTGCGTTGGTGTCGCGCGAGTCTATGCCGTCTGCGATCCCCTCGTCTACACACGCACGCATGCAACACACAACGAGCTTGGCATACGCACGCATCACAGCACACGCAATGGGGATTAGTACTCCCTGGGACAGGTTTCTTAACTCTGACTAGACTCGGGGGTAAGATCAACTACTGTAATTCCATTGTAGAAAATAAAATAAAATACTGATTTGCATTAGATTTGTGCAATAATGATGTATAGGTCAGTTTGATTCTTACACTACATTCACACATCATTCTTTGTATAGCCATGCTTAGCAACTGTAGAGTAGTAACTAGTAGCAGTACTAGTCACAAGCACAATCTTACATCGATTAACATTTTATTTTATTTTTACGTGTTTTTAAATGCAAAGCATACACTTCATAGTTCATAGGTATTTAAAGAGGTTCACATCTGATTCTTAGTATTAATTGTATTTAGGTCTGTAGCACTTGTGGTTAATGTTAGTTATACTAAGTACTAACAACAAACATTAAACAGTAAAACATTTATACAGTAAGAACCCTCTTATTCCGATCTCCGCTTATCCGATGTACCGTGTTAACCGAGCCGCCAAAAAAAATTTAAAAAAAAAAAATAAAAAAAAAAAAATAAAAAAAAAAAAGTTTTAAATACGTAAATAAAACATAAAAATAATTACAGACGCCGCGCCGCACTTTTTTAAATGTACTCGCATACATTTGAAGGCATGCCTTACGAGTGAGTGCAAAGAAGATAGATCGGCGATATATCTCGACTTTCGAGCAGTCTGCATCAGTTCACTGAGCATATAGAGTTCAGTGGTCAGTGTGCGTCGGGCGCATCGCCGGTAAGCGTCAGTGTTACTGAGCATATAGAGATCAGTGTGCGTCGCGCGCCTGCGCGTGCGCATACGATCCAACCATCTCATCTCACACACAGCTGTTCAAGATGGTCGTTGTGGAACTAGATGCAATCATGTTTCAACCGATTCACGAAATTCGTAATCACGACGCATTGAATTGTTATTCTGGGCTTATCTTATTTCTTTCCCAGACTTATCTTGCGTCGAGAGCTTCAGCGCGGGCATAGTAGTGAGAGGTTTTCCCACATGAGAAAGAGAGCTAGGCCTAGGCCAAGGTCTAGGCCTATGTTTGCATTCTAGGCCTAGGCCTACTGCGTCGAGTTTAGGCCTAGACATACGTTTTTATTACGACATGTAGGCCTAATTGTGTACGTGTGTTTGTGAGCTTGATTTACAAGCTATTAAATCATTTAGAATACCCTGTATGAAGTGTATCGTGTGTATTTTATGTTCCTTTATCCATTACATGTGTCATAGCTATATCATATCAGGCTATGCTACGAGAGCAAATAAACCAATGAACCGCGCCATCCGAGTTTTTCGCAAATCCGAGGTGCCCCCGGTCTCATCCAACTCGGATAAGAGAGTTCTTACTGTAATTTGAAAGCCGTAACATACCAGATAAATTCATAAACACCAAGAAGATTTATTCTATCTTACCGAAAAATTATTTCTTGTAGTTCTTATCTTTTTTAAATTACAAAATCCTATTTAGAGCCTACCCACTCAGTCACAGAACTGATTTTCAGTGGGAGACAGGTCTTTTTCATAAAAGGAAGGTGAAGTGGCATATCAAATTCGAGTGATAAAATTATAAACCCTCTTCAAAATAATATTACATCAATAACAAAATGTTATATGTGGCTTTGTGCACCTTTGTTGGCAACCATTATTACGTGCCTGGACCAAGTGCACATGAATTGTCAAATCTTGTACGTTATTTATAGCATCTAGCAAGTCATGCATCTGCTATAATCTCTTTTGTGACAGTAGGCCAAGTCAAATTTATTTTGTATTTTACCACTTTCATGTTGTCATTTATTTTATTCGTTGCTCAACTTAACACAATCAACATTCCTACATTTGTGCAAAGACTAATACTTTCA
The DNA here is from genome assembly GCA_024449915.1 of Sweltsa coloradensis. Taxonomy (NCBI): domain Eukaryota; kingdom Metazoa; phylum Arthropoda; class Insecta; order Plecoptera; family Chloroperlidae; genus Sweltsa; species Sweltsa coloradensis. Next base: position 1,089,287 of record JAMZAV010000082.1, read on the forward strand.
ATCAACAGGGCATGAGAATAGCAATCACAGATCAAGAGTGGTTAGTATTACGTACTACTAATAGAGCAAGTCATTTGCCATATTTTCTTTCATATTCTCAAGCAGGTCATGGGAGAACTCTTGTTCTAGTCAATACAAGGTACCTCACGATTTCACTTCTATAAGATGCCCAGCAAAGAGATGGTCAACTGGGCTTTGCACTGTCACTTTCTCACACTCGAAGCGCCACCGTAGTACCAGCCCAGTCTAGAGGATCCACAGTGCCGTGGAGAGTGATGCGGAGCGAATCATTCAGTCACGGCCTACTATGTTGATGATTCCTAGCATTAAGGGCCGGTACTACGGTGGTGCGACCTGTGAAAAGCTTCGTATGCAAAGCCACTCCCTGGCCTAGTTGCTCGCACTCGACGCCCAGTTACCTGTACTGATGGAGTCGATCTCCCCCACACTGTAGTTGCACAGCTGTCGGAGCGCCTCCACCTCGCGCTCCAGCCAGACGTACAGCTGGTATCTCAGCTGGCCGCCATCCACCTCGAACCCGGTCGCCAGCGTCGACAACTCCTCCATTAGAATCTTCAGGCAAGCGACGAACTTGAGTTGTTGAGCCATGATGTCTAGTTTACCACCGCCCGAAGCGTCTTCGCCTAGGAACAAACATGAACAGGTGGTGAATTCCACGCAACGTTGAACTACATACATTTATGAGAGTATACGCTTCAGGTATATTTAAAATTGTTATGTTCAAGAAAATGGGAGCGTCATTATGTGAAACCATTTGTCACTAGTATTTATTACCTAGTCTTCAAAATTTGAGTACAAAATAAAATAGGGGTGCAGCTGTTATTCGATGGCGGCCTCTATAATCGAGTATAATATACAGTACTAACAATACGTAATAGTCTCCTGAAAACCAAAAGCATAACATACACTCTGTATCAACCAACATAACCATTTTCCATCTTGGGGTTAGATGGAAGAAAATGAATGAACATAACACTTAGATTTCAAAATGAAATTTAGTTTTCAAAGCTCCACTTTTTAATATCTCTATATTGGCCAATTATTTGCATGTTTTGAACTCTATTTCCAGTTATTGCCATTTTCTTATTAGAGTATTAGAGTGAATCTGGTGACTAGTGTGCCTACCTTCAGTGCCCTGATCGATGGAATCTGCCGGTTTGATCTTCAACTCCAGAGGTTTCTGACTGTCATCGCTCTCGACTCCCTCATCGTCATCCCACTTCAGCTGCAAACCATCATCTTCTCGGGTGACGGGCGCCGACCAGTCAAAGCTGCCCGCGGAATCAAGCGTGCCTACGATCACAATGTGTTAATCAGATAGATGCAAATTCTACGACAAAACATCAATGTTATCAGAAATTGATTAATCTCAATTCCAATTTGCCATTGCAAAATCCAAGTCATTTAACTTGTTTGATATTTTCCACTATTTTGCAGAGTGAGTAAGTTTATGGCCGTAATATAAGCAGGACCTAAATTAACATGCTTCAATACACAAAAAATTTGTATTTAGTCTACCTAATTAGAACTTAATTCAGTGGTGAACTTTAGGGAATTAAAGCTCCAATGTAAAATCCCCACTCACCTTTAAAAGTTATATTTAATTACTACAATCCAGAGATAAAAAAATAATCCAACTTTGCCGGGGATTGAACCCGGGTCCCCGATCGAGTTAATTTTTTTTATTTCTGGATTTTATTAAATATAATCAAATCCACCTAGGGCAGTGTTTCTTGACAAAACTAATCAAGCTATACCTCTGGAGGTGTTGCTGCTGTCCCCCCAGCCGAGGATGCCCGTGTCGATCTGGAAGTCTTGTATCCGAGCCTTGCTGGGACTGCTGAGGATACTGGGCGTGTCCTCTCCGTTGCCCTCCATCACCTTGCTGGGCAGCTTGGACAGGACTTCTAGCGCCAGCGCCGGGCAGCCGGCCTTGAAGTGGGCGTGCGCCGTTGTGAAGTACAGCTGGCGTTCCAGCGGGGTGATCGAGTCCTCCAGCATCAGCTGAACACCAGACAGAACGTACGTCAATACCAGACAAGACACCAGACAGAACGCACGTCAATAACAGACAGAACGTGCGTCAATACCAGACAAGACTAGGGTTCGAAATTTTCCGGAAAAATTGAAGTCGAGGAAAAAAACGGATATTTTCCCGTTTTTTTCCGGAAAAATTGGAAAAATTGGGAAAAATTGAATTTTCTTTACTTTTCATAAAGTTTATACTTCCTCGTAGTTCATTTTAGAATAATGGCATCTTTATGGTAAATTATAAATTAAGATTGTTACCTATTGTTAGTTTATTTTCATGTGTTTACGTACGCGTGTTTACTATTGATGTTTATAAATGACAGCAAAATGGCAGCAATACTACATCTAGCATTTTCCAAAATCCCTTGCAATTATTACTATTTATAGCCAGGGGTCGAAATTAACTTTTTTTTGCAACTAGCACTTCGGGCTAATGGCAACAATAGTCCTCTAGCTCAAGAGCATTTTTACAGTCGGCAATCAATAGGTTATATTGATGTAAAACAATAATAGGGTATATGTGAATGTTTTAAGTCACAATATTTGCCGGGTTTGACTTATGTGTAGGGGGACTAGGGAGCGACCGGAAACGAATTTTAACCGTAATATTAATAATCCTAAATTAAGCGATTTTTTATTTTGTTTGCATATTTACAACGATTTTCCATACTCGGTAGTGCACTACTACTGGAAACTCGTTAAGTTATTGTTGCGAAATATTGAGATTTTTTGAACGGCAATTGGGAACTCTGGAAAAAGTACTCGCCTGTCGGACTAGAGTAATTAGATTTTTACTAGCGCGAGCAAAGTTTCACTAGCCTCGGGCGAGCATTAATTTGACTCCTGTTTATAGATATACTATGTTAATTTAGTCTAACCTAACCTAACAAGAACAACTAAGGCATTTACCTTTCATTTTACTATTAAAATAATGAATTAAAAACTGTGAGATATGTAATTGGGCTACCTTATTGATAAAAATAATCATTACGTACTACATTCATATCAATTTTATTTATCCTATGCACCTTAAAACCAATTTTTTCATTTTTTCCTATTTTTCCTATTTTTCCGACGTGCCCGGAAAAAAACGGAAAAAAACACGGTTTTTTTCCAAAATTTCCGGAAAAATTGGTACCTTTTAAATCCCTAGACAAGACACCAGACAGAACGCACATCAATACCAGACAAGACACCAGACAGAACGTACGTCAATACCAGACAAGACACCAGACAGAACGCACGTCAATAACAGACAAGACAACAGATAGAATGCACGTCAATACCAGACAAGGTAGTTTGACGGCACTGAAGATAATGTGTATCTCTTACAAGCCAAGTTATCATTGCACTTTGATATTTTAAAAATTGATTTTATTCATGCTCCGACAAATATTAGCAAACCTATTTAAAAATGCCTTTGTTAGTTCACAGTATTGAACTGTATGTTTATTGTAAACTTCTGAACAAACAATGGATGTTCAAAGGTGAATACTTTAAAACATTAGTGTCAAGTAGGGTTGCCGTTTGATAATCGATATATCGATCGATACGATTACTTCCCGAAACGATCGATAATCGATTCAGTCTTCCATCGCTCGCCCGAAATTTTGTAATTTACCGCCCGCTCTGCAGAACTTCATAAAATAGAACCAGTCAAGACATTAATCGCTTTATTCCGTGAAAAATGCGTCCACTGCGAGATCTACAACACTTGTAAGGCGTGAAGTACTAAGCGCCTGCACTGTGCAGTATAAACCACCAGCATGATGCGTGCGTGTTACGGGCCGGCTCGGCTCGGGCGGCAGGCGGCTGCATTCCCGCGCCGATCGGGCGCTGATTGCACAACCTCGGCGCGTCACGGCCAAGCAAGGTCAACAAGTATTTTATCGAGATGCATTCCTCCCCATTCCACGCCAACTCGTAATCGCTTTTCTTCTTTCCGTAGTGCTACGATAATATTATCTTATCAGTTCTCTCACACCAATATTACGTCGTCTTCCAAACTAATGTCTAACAATATTCATCTCGCCACGTAATAAATATCGGAGCACTGAATAGTTAAACTGATAATATCTTGTAAATGAATGAACGACAATCTCAACAAAAGCTGAAATGAAACTTCACAGAACCACGATTTCCAAGAAGAACGACCTTCACTAAGACAATACTCGAGCCGGGTAGCATAGCGCGGTCTGTCTACTCCACTTAGCTCGCTCTCGTGGCGCCGGCCAGAAGCGTGGGGGGGAGCTCGTGAAAGACGTTGCTATTATAGCGTGGAAAAACCCTGTTCTGAGCAAATAGAAGGAACAAAAGGATGCACTCGCAAAAGGTCCACGGTCCGCGTCGGTATACGAGCAAGTTTAGGCCTAATTTTGATTCGATTATCGATTATCGATCGATATTTTTTAAAATCGATTATCGCGATCGATAATCGATTTAACTGGTCCGATTATCGATACTGAAATTCGTATCGAACAGCAACCCTAGTGTAAAGTATATTCATTTCAGATTTCAAATAAACCTGTGAACTTTTCTGCAATCCACAACTTTATATAAAAATAGCTGGACTAAAATATATCCTATATACGTTTGTAAAAACCTACAGGATGACAATAAACATACACATAGGCCTACATTAAAATATAAATGCCCGTGCTACGGCTCGAACTTTTTAAAACTGTGAATATGCAAAGTTAACTTACCGAGCAACAAAGGCAGATAGTGAAACTTGGATATTTCATCATGCAAGTGGGGTGTATGTCACTCGTTCTGTTCAGGATCAGGTAGACCTAATCAGTATTAGGGATGACATCGGGTACCCGGGTACCCGGTTTCAGAAATTACCCGGAGCCAATTTTAAGATCCGGGTATATTTCGCGGCCGTTTTTAGGCTAATTCACCAGTTTAAATTACGCGCTACGTGGTTGCGGTCTTTCCCGCGGAGCGTGCCCGCTGCCTAAAGAGTAACTGGAGTTGACGACAGAGCGCGTTGTAAGCTATCACGTGCTTCCGTCCGTCTCGGCGAGTCGCGCCCATGCCACGAGTGAGTGCAAGAGAGAAAGATGCGGCAATAAATCTTGGACACTGCCGTCTGCGCAGTACAAGATGCGCGTACGATCCAATCCACCACTCACACTCACAGCTGACTGACAAAGATGGTTGGGGTAGAGAAGAAGAATTCGCGATGCAATCATCTTCAACGATTCAACGAAATCGTTATCACGACCATAGGAATTGTTATTCCTGGGCTTATGTTCTTTCTTTCCCAGGCTTTATCTTGTGACAAGAGCTTCAGCGCGGGATATAGTAGTTAGAGATTTTCCCACATTCGATCGTGTTTGGTTTTCCGCCCTGTTTCTGCGCGTAAGGCCGCTAGGCTACCTACAAACGAGTTTCACTGCCTGTACAGGTAATTGTTAAACTAATCTTTGGTGTACTGAAGAATGAAGATCATTGCCTGTTTATCAAAGCGGTTCTTTCTTTGTGAACGATTATTGCAAAAGTATTCCCAGAGACGGAAACCTAGTCAGGTCGTATGACCTTCAAACCACTAGTAGGCCTAGGAAAAAGCGTTTCCACACATCGTGACGTAACGGACCCCGGGTACCCGGGTAATTTTTGAGTGCTGGAACCGGTTCCGCATTTTACTCCCCGATGTCATCCCTAATCAGTATTACTATTAGAGTGGCCAACCATGTTACCTGCTTGTCTGGGTTGGCCGCCTTGGTGTCGGAGCCGTAGCTGAACCCTGACAGTACGACCGCGTGCGTCTTCTTCTTGTCCTGAGCTGTGGACGCCATGTACTGTCGTATCAGCAGGGGATGCGTGCGCAGGTACACGTAGAAGTTGAACACGTTGGGGTTGGCGGTCGAACCCTCGGGTCTGTCGTCGTCTGAGAACAGCGGGTGCATCGAGCCGATGTTGGTCTGCAGGAGAGTGTTCAGGCTCCCGGTGTGGTCCTTGAGGATCCACAGCGCCATTGACCTGTGGCAGATGCAACTCAAATTTATATGTCGATTAAGTGTAACTGTAAATATAGGTTGATTCAATTCTTTGTGTATAATGTACTTCTTGAAACCTTACTGTGACATTAACATGTGAAATTACATATAGTATGAGCTAGATAGCTAAAGTAATATTGATGTGGAAAGGTAGAATGCAGCTTGGGAAAAGTGCTGGGAAGAAAGAGAATGTGTCGGGGATTGGTTGACAGACCTGAGGAATAAGAAATTGAACTTGAGAAGACAGAGAAGCAAATGCAAGGAGAAACACAGAAGGGGTGAGCATCAGGCATAGGTACCCGTAACTAGATGGCTTGGACAGACCCAGGGCCCCTATTCAGTAACTTCACCGGGTTCAACTCTGTCACGGGACCCGACTCCGTCGGGTCGAAAAGGTAATGATTTTACATGGCAGTGGAACGGTCAACGTGAACAATGATTCACAGTCAGTTGCAATATTCGAAATGACATAGATGTGTGTATTTATTTCCAATCGGGTGAGAAATTGGATTTAAATGGTATAATTTTATGAAAAAAGGGAACGCACGGGAACCTCAGAGGGTAGCCCTTACTAGAGGGTAGGGTTTCTTTGAGCATAACTATTGTTATTCGTTTGAGAAAGTTAATAAATCTGGTTGTGTTTACGTGTAGGCAGGCTTATCATCCACCATTTTTATACAAATTATAACCGAGTCGGGACTCGGTTTCCCGATTATATTCGCAACGTATGCGACTCAATCTGGGTACGATCACTTACAACAGAGACGATTACCTTGGAAACGTCCGGGGGTCCAACTCCCGTCAGAGTTATAGAAAATCGCAAATCCAGGCAGTTTGCAATAGATTCTTTTTTTAAATAAGATAAACAAAATTTCTTCTAGACTTTCAACTCTATAAGGCTAGCCTATCTTATATAATAATGTCTATAAGATAATCAACAGAACAAGAAATGAACCATAGAATACAAAAAAAAGCAGCTAAAGCAGACAAAGACAAGCAGAGAAGCCTTCTGTGAATATTTGGCTAAGCCGAGTAACCATACAAACCAGAAACATTTAGCGTAAAAAGCAAAAATACAGGACGACAGACTGGAACCCATTAACGGCCCCTTTCTTCTGTGGGAACTTCAGTCAGCACTAAATAAACTAAATGTAAAAAAATCCCCTGGACAATTGATCTACTCATTCCAGAATTTCTGAAGACTTTGGGTAGGGAGGGACAAGCACTCTTCTTAACCTATGCAATAAAAACCTGGGAAGGAAATTTACCCGACAGCTGGAGAAAAGCAGAATTCATCCCTATACTGAAGAGGGGAAAAGACAGCACAAATAGAAAGTTACAGACCCAATATCTCTAACTACAATGACAGCAAAAGTAATGGCAGCACACATGGTGAACTTCAGACTGAGGAATTTCCTAGAATCAACCGGCTATTAACACCACATCAGGCCTGGTTTCCGTAATAATCGCAGTACTGTCACCAGATAGCATATCTCATGCCGGATGTAAAGGAAGGGGTTTAACACAAAAAACTTTCAACCTTGGTAGTATTGGTCGACTTTAAGAGCGGCATTTGACAAGTTTGGAGAGGCAAACTGCTACAGAAAATGCACAAATGAAAGTACCCGAAAACATATATAGGTGGTTAAAAACCCTTTTTAAGTCAACGGTTTATACGAGTCAGAGACAACAAACAAGAGATCACGGTACAGACAAACAAAGCAGGGGTGCCTCACTGGAGGGCAGTAATGAGCCAATCCTTTTTATTATATTTTAATCAATGACCCTGGCAGAAATACATACAAGCAAGGGAGTGAAAGTGAAACTGAAGCTATTTGCAGATGATGTAAGTTATGTGGTACTGTGGAGGGAATGCAGAAGAAATGGGGAAGAGATGAATAAAGCACTGCAGGCGCTAGAAGAATGGTCAACACTGAACGGAATGATGGTGAACAAATAAAAAAACTGTAAACTTATCACACAACCAGCAGCTCATCCCGATTTCCAACTGAAGTTTGCAGGGACAAGTACTGAACAAGGAAAATAACCCCGCTTGTATCTTGGTATGATCATGATCAAAAAATGACAGGAAAAGAACACTCGAAAAGATGTGTGCAGCAGGGAAGAGACGACTGGGTTGATGAAGAGAGTTTGCTGTGTACAATGGGGTGGCGAAACGATGATACCCTAAAAACTACATATAAAACATTATGTGCGACCTCTCCTAGAGTATGGCAGTTCTCTACTTATAACGTCACCAAGTAGCCACAGATGCACTGACAGGATACAAATCAAGCTCTCAGAATAATCACGGGAGGTGTTAAATCAACCCCAATTTGTTTGCCATGGAGCCAAAACTACCATACCACCCTGGAGGCCAAGAACAGTTCAGCATTTTGCCTGCATGAAAGCTGAGTAAGACTAGACCCGGCTTGAATGGGACAGAGAACCCTATGAAACATCTCAAGACACAAAAAACATTCATTACAGCAGTAAAAGAGTTGAGGAGGTCTCATCGCGCAATTGAAAAAACCACAGAGAGAGAAAACATCCCCCTACCAAATATAACATTGCCATAACTAAGAAGATGACGTACTCCATCAATTGACAGTGGATGGACTGGGCAAGACAAAGCATCCTACATAGACGAGGAGTTTGAGAAAACTAACAATAATCACATACACAGAACTACCCGGAAAAGGGATGGCTACAACATTTACACGGATGGATCGGCTACCCCAGGTGAGGGACAAGCTGGGCAGCATATATTTGCAGAGAGTTTTGATGAATCTCACCCTGCAGGGGAAAATGGTAGCTGCTTTGACGGAGAATTGCTGCTATTCTCTTAAAGCCCTGTAACAAAGTTTAAAGACTGCCGCAGTGATAAAATTTGTAATTTTTAACAGACTCAAAAGCACAATACAAGCCTATCAACAAGGGAAGTGGGCAGATTCCTGGCGGTAGAGGCAGTGCAAATTACAAATCCTAAGACTGCACATGCCAAAACCGATAATTAAGCTACATATACCATCACACTGCAATGTATATGGCAATGATAAAGCCGGACTTCTTAGCTAAGAAAGGGAGCAAAATGCTACAACCGAGCAAACCGATAACTTACAGAGCTCAATAAAGCCATGTAAAGCTGCAGTTTCTAAGAAAATTAGACAAGAATTGGGTTCGAAAAAGGGAACAAGACAACATTGGCAGGTGTACACCACGCATCCAAGTAAACCCAAAAGAATATATGATGACGAACAGAAACAGCACAGTTCAGGTTGAGACTCAACATGACCTTCTAGGGAAGCAAATCTGCACCGAATAGGCGTGTTTTGAACCGTACCTGCAGATTAATGCGGAAATGGTGAACATACAGACGACATCTATATACCTGTGGCCAGTCTGGCAATGAGCCGTGCGCATGCCCAACGGCATGGAAGAAGGAGGAAAGGGAGGCTCGTCTTCTATTGGTTGACTAGATCAAGCATGATGGCATCAATAGGCCAAATGTGGGCATATGAGAAGAAAAGAAGAAGATATTTAATTATTAGGGATGTGGCGGGTAGGTGGTTTTTTTGAAACTTCGGGGGTCGGGGCTCAGGGTCGGGTTAATGGAAGTACCCTCAGGGCTCGGATAATTGAAGTACCCTCGGCTCGGGTCGGGCTCGGTAGTGAAATTTTTTTTATTTGCGAATTCATTTTTTTTTTTTTATTCCTACAAAACAGTTTTTGCATTGGTTGCAGGTATCCACTCTGGGCTGTTTGACACGAAGTACTTAAATCAGCGTCTTATGAACTTTGCTTGGTAGGCCTAGGCCTAGAGTACAGTGAAACCCGCATTATCGTTTTCTGGCATCAATCGTTCGTTATTCTCGAAATAATATCGTAACATCGTTTTCTAATATTTCCGATACGAAAACCCCGAAGTAGAAAAACCGATGCGATCGCGTATTTTTTCTCTCCGTCCGACGAAATCATGCGTTTGTACCAGCCCATGCATCTGACAAAATCGCGCGTCTTGCACCAGCCATGCATCTGACGAAATCGCGCGTTTGCACCAGCCTTTCGGTCTGACTCCGCCCAACGCTCTGCTGCATGCACCGATGCGCACTAGATCGGACTTCTAGATGAATTGCAACTTTGTTCTAGGCCTGCCGCCTAGGCATTAGACGATGTTTATTAGCGTTGTTTCTTTTTCACTGTTCGCCTACGTACGTAATATTCAACTTGCTTTATGCCGTTATTAGCGTTGAATAACCAGAAGACGAGTAATGACGGTCAGTAGGGCCTATTACTCCAGCGGGAACAGCGCCGGAAGAGCCAAGGAAGGACACAGCATCATAGCATAGCCGTGCCCACGTCGTAGCGTAGGTCCGCTTCGACGTCAGCTGTTCGTTTGGCGTGTGAGCGGGAGGTTTAAAAGGAGCAGATTGGCGTGTTTCTTTATTACTTCTACCCGACCCGACTTTTTCGGGTAGGAATTTACGGCCCGACCCGAGGTCGGGTAATTTTACCTACCCGAAAATTACCCGTTTTTCGGTACCCGCACATCCCTAATATATATATATATATATATAAAAGTACGGATTGTTACCTGCCACCATTACTGTTAATTGGTAGGCCTACAGGAACCAAATTGCTTACTATTCTGTGGCCGTGTTGTCTTGTGCATTTCAGATCGAGTTGAACATCGTAGCTTAAGTATGGATCTAGCAATATTTTAACGTACCTGAGGAAAGGATCTGGATGAGCCCGAGACAGATCTTGGTTCCCACCGACTGCATCGCAGCCAAGAATCTCTTCGTACAGCAGCCTCTTCAGGTTGGGCGGAGTCGAGTCTAGCTCTCCCTCGTAGAGACGAGCGATCACCATCGCTAGTTGGAAGTCTTCTAGTTTGTTCAAGCAAACCTACGCAGCACAAGCATTATGTGAAATCAGAGGGCAAACATTTGATTTATATTATTTAGCATCTATCAATTAAGTTATAAAACATAAGTTGTTATTAACATGATTTTTTATATTGTCGGCTTTCATGGCCCGTAGATGACTTCTGGATAACCTTGGGCTGTTGCCTCATAATCGACACCACACAAAAGCCCAAGATTCAGCAAGAACTCGTTAATTTTGTAATTTGAGTTTTATTAAGGTGGTATTTTATAGGGGGAATAAACGGTATTTATTTTATAAAATATATTTACTAATTACAAACTTATGAGTGGGCACACTTTGCACCAAAACTGAAAATGTAACTAAGCAATTATAAATAACTAGGAAGATTTGAATCCCAGTACTGATATCCATTAGGTTGAGCAGTCTCTTAGGCAGTGATACCTCTTGTGTGTAGTAAACAAGTTAACAAGTGACAAACCTCGATGGCATCTCGTACCGCGCCAGCGAGGATGAAGAAAGCAGCAGCGTGCTCGAACCTCTGTTTCCCGAGCAGAGCGAATGCGTTCTTCAACGCGGCCTTGCGCCAGCGGTCTTCCTTGAAGTTGTTGGAGAAGAAGGCCGTCATCCGCTCGTCTCTCTTGCTACGGAACAAGCCCCAGACGAGGCTCTTCTTCTTCATCGCTAGGTAGAAGATGGCGGCGTCCAGTGGGTCTTGCTTCAGTTGGTACGAGGCTTTAGCCAGCTGGAGACAACACACACCTGTTGCAATCATCTCGAGCAAGTACATTCCAGAGCATTTCAATATTAGCCTTTGTTAACATTGCCATTGCCCATGGATACAATAACCTTAAGTATATTTATGACTAAATTTATTATCACATTAATATCACTCAAGTGTGGGATGGGGTCTAGCAGCTGACCTTGAAAATTCAATGGAAGTTGACAAATTTAAGAGATAATTAGGTAAATAACATTTTTATTAGGGTTGCCGTTCGATGTGAAAATCGTGATCGATAATCGGAGGCATCGAATCGATTATCATATCGAAATATATCGATATCATAGACCCAAATCGATTATCATATCAAATTCCAAATTGAGCCTAGGAAGCAGAAAAAACGCAAAATTGTAACACTAATACAAGAGATCATTAAGGATTAGAATGTTTAAAATAAAATTGAGGGCTGAATTTCAATTACACAGCCTTATATTTAATACGTCTTGACTTGCATCGGGTGTCACTGTTTACGTGTTCCAACAGTACGCGCATCTAGCGAGCGAGAGATAGTGGCGAGATCTCATCGACATTCGAGCTCACAGCCTTATCTCCTCCCAACCTCCTCGTCGTCGTTCTTTGAATAATAAAAAACTGCCACACTTGACTCATCTTGTTAGGCAGCGTCAGAAGTAATGGCAAATATCTTCTTTGGGTTTGGGACGGAAGAAACATCACGAATTCAATATAATTGGGCAGACTGACGCTAGAGAAGTTCACGCCACAACACGTCGAGCCGTACTGAATACATCGCAAATCGCAATCGGGCCGGGCGATGTTTTCGTATCGCCTTGTATCGCGCTGCGAGCGCATGCGCACTGGCGGCGGTGGGCGTGGCATTATACTTGAGCAGCGATTGGCTACTCCGACAACCAATCGGCGCGTTGATACGACAGCGCGGCATTTTTAAGCATGGTAAACCGCGAAAACATCGATGTCACTATTTAAATCGATAATCATATCATATCATATCAAAATACTTGAATCGATTATCATATCATATTACTGATATCGATAATCGATCGATATTTCGATTATCGACGGCAACCCTAATTTTTATGGAGTTGAGCGCAAGAATAAGGTCCTTTTTAAAACAAACTATGTTTGTTTGTTGGTTGGAGGATAGGTGGAAACTATTAATAAATTATTAAATATCATAGTTATCTACCGAGTCCCAGAAGTGAGAGTCCCAGAAGGACGAAACGCATCGTGGATTAAGGTAGGTAACAAACAACTTTAAATTAGCTGCAGTTGTCATCAGCAGGTGAAAAGTTTTGTCGTCCCAAGCCCTTCAGGCTGGTCTTTATGTTATGCTTTCCCAACCTGTCAACCCTTCTCCAATCTATACTGAAAGTGTACGTTAGGCGAGACTGTATCGCTCACCTTCTCTATGCAGGTCTTGAGCAGTGTGTGGTTGCGCAGCCACCAGCCCACCCCTAGTTCCTTCAGGATGGACCACTTAGGGGTGCACTTGGCGTAGGAAGGGATGAGGTTGAGCAGTTCCTCCTCGCTCTCGGAGTGGAACGCCCACACCAGGTTGTTGGTGCCCACGCCCTGACGCTGGAACTGGGCGCGCTGGGCGAAGGGCAGGCAGCGCAGCAGGTAGTTGTAGTGTTTCATGGCCAGCAGGAAGCGCAGGCCACAGTCGTCAAGCGAGTCTGTAACGTCAAGAACACGAGTTTCAAGAGGGGCTTCTTAAGATGGGGTTAGGTAGTTACTTGGCATTTTATGCTGAGAAAGTCCAAGTGCTCGAATATAAATGTGCAGACAACAGCCAAAGTTTTAGCCACCAAAATTAAGTTTGATTTGAAATTTCACGTGACTCCATGATTGAAGTAATAATAAAATTGCATAACTATTTTTTAGTTGGTATTGCAAACGCCTAAATATCTATTGTGATTTGTGAGATTTCAGCTGACTTAAAACTCAAATAAACTTCACTTTGGTCTATTAGATGTAGCAAAATTACAATCATGTTTGAATCTTCCTCGGCTATACATTTATACAGGACTACTTTTCTTGGATCGACGGAGTAAAACAAGAACCATGACTCACCCGTGGAGACTTCTTCTCCCTCCGGAATGCCAGAGAGGTTCTCCTTGGCTATGGCTGTCTTGGCAGCGTCTATGGCAAACCTCTCGGCGAAGTCCGTGTTACACGTTGATACGGTGTCGGCCAGGGCCAGGAGATGCATCTGGTCCAGACTGGACAAGCCTGGTAGGTGGGTGTGGGTGAGCAGGCGAGACAGCAGCCGGCCTTGCCGCGGACCAAAGTGGGACAGACCTGGGACACAAAGTAGAACTGTGAGGTTGGCCCACCAGACCGGGGCACAAAAACTATAAGTAACCCTACACACAAACAACCACAAGAAACTATTACTAGGCCAGCTAATCACTCCCTCGACAAATGGTATATCCATGCAATCCAAGGATCATGTTAAGAAGGACGAAACGCGTCGTGGATTAAGGTAACAAACAACTTTATATTAGCTGCAGTTGTCATCAGCAGGTGAAAAGTTTTGTTGCCCCCAGCCCTTCAGGCTGGGTTTTATGTTCTTTATGTTCTCTTTGCTTTCCCAACCTATCAACCCTTCTCCAATCATACTAAACTAGCCAATTGGCCTTTTCCTAATTGTAACTTTAATCAAGATTAAGTTCAAATAAATCTTCTGTATTTATTGCATTATTGTTATTACTGCACTACATGCAATGCACCCTAAACCAATCAAGTCTATCTGGAGATAAAAAGCAGTTTTACCACACGAGTTGTCCTGAATAATACATAACGGAGTGCAAGACAAACCTTGTCGCTCCTGCGAAGTGGACGGCCTCCGGTCGTTTCTCCGCGGTGACTCCGGCTCTTCTTCCAAGATGTCGTCCAACGATTTGTCGTTCATCCCCACACCGCCGTCGAACAAGTCGATGTAGCTCTGCAAGGAGAACACAAAGGTTGTATTAATGAACGCAACGAAGGTAGACTGATAAACAGTTTACGTTGCGGATGTTGTATCCTTTGATAAAACTAGTTCCGCTGTAGCTTGAAACATTATCCACATGCTTTCATCTGAAGGTATCTATATTCTAGACTTTATTTCCATGCAACCATTTAAAAAAGTATTCGTATAAGAAAGCATGATGCAATGGAACAAGTCAAGGCATAAAAAATACAAATCATTAATCAATTAAATTCATTCGACCTCTCGGGTAATAATTCCGTAAAGGCAAATAATTTTGCTTTCTAATTTTAGCATCCTTGAGATGATGAACCATGATTGAAATGCGTCTGTGTTGAACTAGCATAAAACTATAAACAAAACGCATGTCTATCGTACATACCTGCTGGTCGTTTGCGCTCTGTGTCGCGGCCCCGGCAGTTTCCTTGTCCGCGGCTAGGAGGGTCCACAGAGGCAGCGGAGGAATAGAGGTGATCTCGGCGTAATCCAGCATGAGTTCCTCCGGTAAGACGGTGGTGGAGCCTCTCTGCTCCAACGGACTGGTGGTGCCAGGGCCCATGTAACTAGGTAGTGGAAACACAGCAAGTGCTGGTACTTTATTTTATTGGGTATTTTGTTTTATCATTGATGTTCATTAGGGTTGTGCGAACCGTTCGAAAAGACGAACCGAACCGAACCGAACCTTAAATCCGGTTCGGTTCGGTTCGAAAATTATTTTGAAAGTCGAACCTCGAACCGAACCTTTGAAATTCCCGCTTACGGAAAGCCACGCCTTCCGGAGCGACGCCTACAGCATCAACCGATCGATACAAGTCTACCGCGGTCGCCGCTCGATAATCGAAGGTCGAATTAGCGCTGTAAGCAGTGCATATGCAACTTGCAAAATCTTAAAATGGCGGATTTTTGTTGACGCGTAAATATTCTGGACACTTGAGATAGCAAGAAATAGTTATTTATTGTTGATGCTGGTGGATTTTCTTCAGGCGAAAAAGATTATAATGGCATCGACGCGTAATTTTATCTATCTACTAATGAGTTTTCAACAGAAAGTAACGGTCCAAATGTAAGCAGTCCGAGCTAGGCCTAGGCTAGCCCTAGGCTCCGGTAATGTCAATTTTGTCTTCAGGTTTGGCTATGAAAGTGACATTGCCGCTTTATTTCATCGTTATTTCTCTATGATTTCATCGATCTTGTAATGATTTTTCATCGGGAAGTGATGACGGTCCGAGTGTAGTAGGCCTAGTATCCCGTAAGCCTACCTAGGGCTAGGGCGACCTAACCAAGACGCGTGTTTTTTTAACAGTTTAATATCATAAGAAACCATTAATATTAATGTTGATTTTGATGTGTTGTCTTCAGGTTTGGCTATGAAAGTTGCATTGCCGCTTAATTTGATCAATCTTATTATGATTTTTCGTCTGAAGATGGTTAGGCTAGGCCTAGGCTACCCTACCCCTAAAACGTTTTCCCCACATGATTAAAAATACATCAGAAGAATCCCTTGACATTTATGACAAGAATGCGCTGTATTTGATACTTGTAATATTATTATTGTGCGAGATAAGCCAGGGAACCTAGGCCCTAGGCCTAAGCTCCTCAGCCTAGATTTGGATCAATGATCAGTTTTTCTTCAGTGCCCATGTGATTCCCTTCCACTTTAAAAAAAAAGGTTCGGTTCGAGGTTCGTGAACCTTGTAAATGCAGGTTCGAGGTTCGGTTCGAAATTTAAAAATCCAGGTTCGCACAACCCTAATGTTCATGAAGCAGGTACAAATTTCTTGACTAAGCAACAGGTTACTGTGTAGGAAATTTAAACCTGTCCATATTGTTACTTGACAACCAAGATATTTGGTAGGGCTGTGCGAGACTCGAAATTTCGAGCCGAGATCGAGCACGTCAACATTCTCGCTCGCTCGCTCGTGTGATTTTTTTGATGCTCGAAAATTCGAGTCTCGAAATGACTCTAGAATTGTTCGAGAACGAACGAAAATACGGCCTCGGCGGCGTAATATTCCATATTATGACGCGCTCTGCAACATTCTTCACGTCGACAGCGAACAGCTGACTGGTAATGGGCATTGCGCAGGCGCAGGCCACTCGATGCTCTCGCTTTGACGCCGTGCCCGTGCCCGTGCGCACCGACACTGCGCATGTCTCCAAAGAACTCGGATAAAGACATGCCAACCTCTTCTTTGGTCTAATATCGATATGTCGCAGACATGCGTTCGACTTTAAATCGACTATCGACTTTTACGAATTACGACGTACGTCACAAGGCTGCAAGTTATTTACGTCTGAATCAATTTGAAATGTATATATTATGCGACGGACCTATGTTTTTTTTACTTTCCGTATTATTTGAAGAAATTAGTGTTCCCAATATGTGTTTTAATACAATTTGCAGGTAAAGCGCAATTGAAATACGAGGTGAAATGAACATAGTTATGACTGCCTTAACCCTACTTATTGTGTAATGGCCCACAGCAACTTAGAGCATTAATTCAATGCACAAGGATGTGAGCTGAACTACTGCTGGCCTAGGCCTAGCTAGCCCTACAAGGCTAGGCCTAGAGGCCCCCTGCAACTTACCTTAAAGGCTTCTAGGGCCTAGCTAGGCCCACCCTAGGCCTTGCCTAGGGCCAAAAATAATATTGTTCTTTGAACTTCAAATAGAAAGAACACAATTGTTAATAGTAGAGGCAATTTAGAAATGAGCCTAGGCCTAAGCTAGCTTAGCCTAAGCAGTAAGCCTATGATTAAAATGATTTTAGATTAATGTTTTATCAATTGGCAGGCCCAACACTGTAATAACATATTGAAAATTTTGTATTTATAACATCGTGACAAAATGTATATCAGCATTTGTGGTAAATTAAATTTTGGTCTGCTCGCTCGAATCTCGCTCGAAAATCAAGCAAAAGACCAAATACTCGCTCGATCTCGCTCGACTAAAAAAATCCCTGCTCGCACAGCCCTAATATTTGGCATTCTCTACGAGTGAACAAAGTTTGCATTCACATACAAATGGGCACGAGAATACCACCAATCAATCAAGCCAAAAATGTTTGTTTCTACTTTCAAACTTTATCCCCACTTCTATTTGGTGACGGCAAATGTGTATACCGGCAAAAACTAACATTTTATGGAGTTTGACTTGCAGTAAAAAGGCGTTGGTCCATTGGAAATTCAAAAATCAGAATTAAATTCAACTTAATGTTTGAAATGCACCAAACCATTTTCAATAAGTAATACAAACTCTTTGCCCATGTACGCAGTATTCCCATCAAGCCTACCTGACGGACAGAGTCCTGGAGCGTGACCAACCACGCTGTCTAACAAGGCTCTCCTCGTCTGTGGACGACTGGAACATAGTTCCCTGGCGGAGGCTACAGGTGCCGGAGATGCAGCGAACAAGATGAGCCAGGATGGCCTTCACCCAGCGAATCTTCCCGGAGTTGAGCAGCTCCATCAGCTGTTTGGGGTGGTACTGAGGCAGCACCGGGCACGCGATGCGACTAGCCTCGAACAAGCCGTAGTCCGGCATGTAGTCCAGGCTGTTCAGTTGGTCAGACTGCACGATCGCACCTACAAAGACAGACATACATGCGTCAAATGCGTACACCTACCTCGATGATACATGATGAGGTAGGGGGATAAAATCTTTTTTTTCCTGTGCAGAGAGGGGCTTCTTCAGTCATTTCTTTCTCACTATCAATTTATCAAATATAAAATGGTTTCTTTCTCTGGCTAAGTGTTTTTCTATAATCTGTACATTGATTGATATAGCCATGTATACTTGGCACCAGTGGGCGGTTTAATCTATATTGATTGTTAATGAATGCATAATAATTGTAAGTTGGTGTCTCAAGCCTAGAGTTTTAAGTGTTGAAGATTGTGCGCAAGCTCTGCTAAAGACTCACCTCTCTTCTTCATGCTGTCCAGCATGGTGAGGTTGAGCGAGCTGACCCGAGACAGGTGCGGCATCGAGCTGACATTAGCCAGCCGTCGCTGCGAGGTCTCGTGCGCGAGGTTCCGCAGGTCCTCGTCGCGTAGGTTCCTCGTGTCGGGCAGTTCGTCGGACTCCTGGTGCGCCAGGCCACCTCTGTCCCGCTCTATCGCCGAGCTGGGCTTCCACTGGGAGTAGACGTGCATCTCACTGTCCATGCCGACCACTAGGATCCCGTCGCGTACCCACGAGATCTGCATGGGGAGCGGGGGGAGGCCGTCGGCGGTGAACAGGTCTATCTTACGCAGCTTCATCCATCTGCGCAAACACACAGTACACGCTCATTAATGTATTGATTCAGCTGGAGCTTAAACCAAGGACAGTCCCATTTGATTCTACTTTGGACAACCTCAATGTTGATCAATAGATGCCATAGTATGCGGTTGTTTGGGCAAATTGAAAAAAAAAACTAATGGTTAAACTAAACACACTATAAACCACATTCCAGTAATCAATTACCTGATTAATAAAGAGAAAAGGGCAGTGGTCCATCTCAATTCAATTAAATATAATCTGTGTTATATGCATGTGACGTTGATGGTTGAAGCTACTCTTCCCTACACACCTGATTTCATCGACAAACTGCGGTTGTGCAAGCGACGAAGCCTTCCTGAGTATCGGCCTGTTGACGGACTGTGACTCCTTCATGGCCTTCATGTTAGCCTGGGCGAGATCGCTGGACACGGGCGTGAAGAGCATTATCTTGCTTCCGACGCCCACCGTGAGGATGTGCGAGCCGTCCTCCTTGGACACCCAGTCCAGCTGTACGAGGTGTTTCTGGGTGAGCGGACACGTGTTGCCGCACTCGGTGATGGACTTGCGCAGGGACTGTAGCGTGCTGAAGCTGGGCACCGCAAGCAAGCCTGCGGGGAACAAGGGAATACAATCAATATCCAGTAGAGGAAATCTGGAGTTTTAAGACTGCAGACAACTGGGCAAAGTACCACACCAGTTTAAGAGCACTTACTGTGCATGCTAGCTGAATGATTAACACATCATATTTCGTAGGAACGTTAAAGAAGAAACGTTGCAAACATATCTGCACATGTCACTCTGCCTCCAACAACAATGAGGAATCAGCCCAAAAAGTAAAAAAAAATTAAAACCCAAAACATGAGTTTCAATTTACAAATGTCTATCTAATTAAAACGATTCAACCGAGTTAACTATTTTAATTCAAACAGTGCAAAAGCTAGCCTCTACAAGTCCTCTTGAGGCTTTTGGGAGCAATGCAAAAATTACCTCGTATCTTAGATACAAAAAAATAAAAATACAAAATCCAGGCTGGTCTGCCTTTAGCTTCTAGCAACAAACCAACAAGCTTACCTCCAGTGGTTTTATGCAGACTAGTGTGAAGATCGTGCCCGTTATGTTCCCCGTTCTTCAATGGTATTCTGATGTCTTCATTGGACAGGGTCTGAAGTATTGTATTTATCCTATGTTTCTTCTGAAGAAATTTACTGCAACAATGAAACAAGTAACTTGGTGTAATCCTTGAATGCAAACCCAAAATTGTGTTTCTTAATAAAATCGTCGAGTGAATGACATAGCTTTCATGACAAAATGTTCAAAGATGATCCTCAAAGTGTGGACCAACATTTAAATAAAAAGCAACCACATCAGTATTAAAGGGTTATAAATTTTCTCTAGAAATGTTAAGGAAAAAATCCTCATAACAACACAACAAGGTGTTAATTAACAGGCCTACATAAACAAGGTCCACTATCAGCAGGGTAGAATGAGTGGCCATCACCAGCAGTGAATACTTCAATGACATTTTCCAATTTGTTTTCATAGTAGGGTCTGCCTACTCAGATTTCTTTTAAATAAATAAATAAATAAATTTTATTTAGAGTCTGCCCACTCAGTTATATAACTGATTTTCAGTGGGGGACTTTAAATCAAAGCGACCAAGCCAACCCTGCAGGCCCCGACGCAATCGACGAGTGAGCGATAACTAACCAAAGATCGATATTTTTAATAGGAAATATAGCAATCATTGGTATGGACAGTGCGAACACCCGCGAATCAACGCCAGAATCAACAAGGCCGATTCAGAACAACTCTGAAATTTATTATGTGCTTCGTTGCTAGGACGGCTCCAAAGTCACCGTTTACAAACTCCTAAGACCTTTGGACTTAAGTCCAAATCAGAAGTAAAAAAACTTCTGACTTTAGCGGGAATCGAACCCTGGACCTTCTGCATTGGAAGCAGATACCCTAACAACAAGACCAACGAGCCACTTATAACTTATAGATAATTTATAGCTTATGCTTTCCATTATTTACACTTCCAACATACATTTTATTATACACCATCAATCTAATCTCCTAGCATGTTGAAATCCATGACGCTCCTGCCTCACCTGTCGTTGAGATAGCTCAGATCTAGATGCGGGTCGACCTGTATCCTGGGCAGGTGGATGTTCTTGAGATGTATCGTATCTTCCAGGATCCACTCGGAGCCCCCCGTACTCTCGCACTCGTAGATCGCGACGCACAGGTTGACGTAGCGCGAGTCCGGGTCGTTCTTGGACGGCCGAGTGAACGACCGGCCGTACTTGTAGGCGCACGCGATGCGACCACTGTACGCGGCGCTGATGTTTAGCGGCTGACCTATGAGAGAGCCAGGCAATCAGTATCTGCACGAGGGTCTAGGGAACAATAAACTTCGGGGCGACCCACGATAAGGTTCCAGCATTTGGGTAGTTAATGTAGCACAAAATATACAGCCGATTTAATTAGTAAAACTTGAAAAACAAATACAATACAAGAATATGAAACCAGATAAGCAGAAGAACTAATAAAGAGAGACCATTAAATTATTAGCAACTTGAAATATGAATAAATACCGTATTGTTCCGAATAAAGCACGACCTCGAATATAACACGACCCCCAATTTTTCAGAATCATTTCAAGAAAAAAGAAAAAATCAAAGAAAATTAAAATGTACATGAAACACTTACAACAAAACATTTTGAACAATGTTAGGGCCTAGGCCTATGGTTTTTTACAGGGTAGGGCCAAGCACAAGCTCACATGTCAACCACAGTTCACCAGTCTGATTCCTGGTCTTCAATGTTTACGTCGTGGGTGGGGGTGGGGGGTGGGGGTTATACTAGGCCCTAGTATCTATGGTCGTAGGCCTAGGCTAGCTCCTTCGCAATCCCTTGCTGATTTGTAAGGCAGAGGAACCTTTCTTTTCCACGCGATCAGCAGTCTTCATTTGTTCATCTTGAGCCATTTCATCTTCTCCTTCATCACTCATTATTACGTTACGTAGACTCTTAGCTCTTAGCAACGTAGATAGACAACCCCGACAAACAAAATCTATGTAGGTCAAGCTAGGTCACGATGTGATCACGGCTAAGGATTCTGACGACTAGCAGACAGTTTCGCCCAAGGTTCGGCCGAGTTCAGTGGCTTCGAGTGGGTGGGCGGGGCGAAGCGCAGCAGACTATGCGCGGGAGTTGTATAGAGGCGTGGCCTATGTTCAGGCGCTATTTCAAATGCAAGCGCGCGGAAATAACGCGAGTGCTGTTTTTGAGATTGTATTTTCGGAAAAAAACATCGCGCTATATTCGGAACAATACGGTAAGTAATTAGTTACTAATTTGTATTTAGAGTCTACCCACTCGGTTACAGAACCCACTTTCAGTGGGAGTAAGAGTAAGAATCACAGTTAGATTTTTTAAATTACAATTTTAGAACCGAAACAGATACTGAAGAAAAATTCATCGAAAGAGAAAAAATCATGGATATAGACCACGAGCAAGATGGAATAGTAGAAATATTGCAAGAGGCTGCAAAACGTAGCATACCTAGAGGCACGGTTCCCAACTACAAGCCATACTGGAATGAACTCAAGACGATGAAGCGAGAGAGAGAGAGATAAAATCAGAAAGATATAGAAAAAAACGTGGATCCTGAAGCAAGAAAACAACTAAATCAGGCAACTAAATAGATTACAAAAGGGATTTGCACAATGCATCACTGAAAGCAAAAATAAAGCCTTCCACTAATTTGCTGAAAATATCGACTACAGAAAAGATGGGAGTAAGGCATATTCCTTCTTCTCAAAAATGAACAATAAAACTAAGAAGGAAACAGAAAATAACCCATTACAATACAAGAATGAGCTTTTGGTAGAAGATAAAACAAAGGCAGAAGCACTAGGGGTGGGGAAGAGCTAGTAGTCCTGCCCGAAGAAGTGCTGGTCTTTGGAACTTTAGCACTGCAACAACCAAAGGTGATGTAGTGCGGGGCCAGAATTATACACATCAAACTTTAATAGCTGGGTAAATCAAAAGACAGGTCTACCTTCTTCCAAGGATGGTCGAAATAGACGGTGTTTGTATGTGACGTGGAGATTACTTGTTTTATCCGATATGATTATCGATCACTGTATTTGTAGGAGAATCAACACTCTTTGACTTTCTTCCTCACTAAACACAGTACTTTTTTTAAAGTCTTGGTCTGCTCCTTATTGTAGGAATGACCGGCTCTATCAACAGGACCTGTCCGCGTCGTCTGCTCGCTACCACTGTGGTGAATGTATCTACCTTCCTTCTCGTCTGCTCCTTATCAGTTTGATTCATAACTAGTTATGTACAGTCTAGGTCACATAATTTTATGTAAGCTTCGTGGCGCAAAACCTGGCATCACAGTATGGGAGCTTTTAAGAGTGTAGTGTACTGCTACTGGTAGGTATCATCAAGGTCAGCTTGGGTTTTTAATCAATTCTTTTAATTCCTTCTATCCTCCCTGCCGCATCACATCTCTTCCACAGTACTTTAATCCGAGGAAATAAACAACATCAAACACAAGAGGAAAACCATCAGTCTGAAACTTACCTGGGATGTCTACGGTCGACTCCTGATCTTTCCTGATCATCTCCCACTGGCACCACTGATATTCCTTCTTCTTGTCGCTGGACTGCGTAACGTCGCACTTCCAGAAGCGCACCGTGCTGTCGGAGCACGCGGTCACGATGATGTAGGGCGCAAAGCATGCTGGGTAGATGGAGGAGGAGCTGAGGTGGCCGGCCGCAGGGGCGGCGTGGACCACATCAACACCCTCGGGCAGCGGCAGCTCTTGAGTGCAAACCTGGGGACAAACGTAGAGTTACACCAGTGTTGTAAATCCCGAGATATTAAATCACATGTCTGAGTTTAAGGACAAAACCACAGAAACTCATTCCTATAAAGGATTAAGGCAACAAACAACATTAAATTAGCCGTAGTTGTCACCAGCAGGTGAAAAGTGTTGTAGCCCCCAGACCTTCAAGCTGGGCTTTAAGTTCTCTGATCTTTCCCAACATGTCAATGCTTCTCCAATCTAAACCAGAGAACCAGAAAAGCTACAAATGAATTCAATAACTGTACAAAGATGATCAGCATCACCCAGCGCAAGCCCATGGAAGTGACTTACTTTGGTAGTGGCTATGATCACGTGGGAGGTCTGCATGGGTGGGTTGGCTTCGTTGGGCAGGAAATGATCTTGTGCAGCCCCGGTACTGGCAGAGCGACCTGCACCGACACCCTCCGTGTCGTCGTCATCCTGGATCAGCTGGCTGTCTGGCACGTACATCATGCTGCCAGTCAGTTCTAAGACAAGACCAGGCGTATTACACACAGGACTGTTGGATGAGCTCGAGCAAACCAGGTTCAGTCTGAAGAACTTGGAAGATCCATAGTTTGTCCTATCAGGTTGTGGTTTGCACCAAAATTTCAAGTAAGAATGTGTATTGCGCAATCAGATAACACATTTCTCAAATAGTGCTTAGTTTTTTTAAGTAACTGACCGTAAATATGCCACCAAAGAGGTAACCACGCTTGTGTAGATGAAAAAAAATTAAATGTTAAAATTTGCTCTGATAGCGACAATGCGCTCATTCTCTTGTTAACATCGCTCCAAACATTCAAACTTTTTGGGTGAAAATTGGATGTTGAAAAGTGATGCAGACTGAATGTGAAATTAGTTGGATTTGCCGATGAGTTATTTCTCGATATAATTATCCAGGAAACACCACTTTTGTAGGAGAACTGATGACGTTAACAGATAATACGCTACCTGTGCTGTCTGGCTGCGAGGCGATGACCAGCCTCCACATGTGCACCACGGTCCCCTTGAACGTGCGCTCCAACACAACGATGTAGAACGGCTCCTCGAACGACGCCGACTGCTGCAGGTCGACCATCGCGCCCAGCTGAGACTCCATTAGGCCGAGGTCGTCTCGAGTCAGGTCGATGCCGGCGGTGGACTTCTCGTCCGAGCGTTCGCCGGTGATGAGCTGCTCTTGGAACACGTGCAGGAACTGCGTGTTCTGCCAGTCCTGCGGGAGAACGACAACACGACGTTGTACAAGTCTAGTTTCAGAACCACTAGAGCGCCATGGTATCGCGCGCAGAGCCTTACGGGTGAAGAGATCTTAACCGCACAAGTGCCATAATATACTGGGGTATGTGTGTAGCGTACCGCCTAACCACGCTCTAGTCATGTACCTAGTTTCAATGAATGTACAGGCTCCTGTAGTTGGCTTACGTGTGTGGCATCCGAGATTGCGTCTAGTTGGATGACGCAGCCGGGTCGGGCGGTCGACTGCTGAGACACAATCTTGATTTTGTCGTGGAGCGAGGAGTGTTTCACACCGTCTTCGGATGACGTGTCCGTCGATAGGCTGATCATAGAGTCCTAGGAGGTAACAACAATCATCATTAGTACACAAGACAAACTACAGAGTTCTATTTTAATGCAAAGGGTAGTGAAATGTAACAAAGAATAGTTGACTTTATTTTAGGGAGCCGTTTAAACTATAACATGAAAATACGAGATCAGTATTCTATGTGAATGGACAAATAAAGCGGTTGAACAATGAACACTTGTAAAACAGATTGAGGAAGTGGAAAGTCAAGAAGAAAAATGAGAAAATTTTAATTACAACAACTCTTTACAAGCAATAATGAGACGATATCCATGGAAGAACTACATAGAGCTACTGGGAGTTTGAAGGGTGAATCTATGATCGACCAGTTTTGTTGTAGCAGTTTGGTTATAAATAATGTCAACCTATAAATATATACTTCATGTTTTATACTTATTTACCTAAGTAAAATATGTTCTAAATTATATAAATGTGCTTTGGTTTGTTTCGCAGAGCTATAAAAACACAGCTAGGAGATAGATCTACATCATCCGCACCTTGATTCTCTACGAACTGAGTTAAATATGATAACAATGCATGCATGTTCAACGTGATAACGTTATCAACACGTTCAAAGCGGACCTGAGAGGGCCGGCCACCTACCATCATCCTGCTCCTCCTCTCGGAGCTCGCCACCTCGGCTAGCAGCGTCCGGGCGTCGATCACAGCCTGATAGACTCGCAGACTCTTCCCGTCGCTCGCGACAAAGCAGGCGCTCGGGGAGTTGGACAGGTTCCCCAGGGTTGTGCTCGGGAGCAGGGTCGGGATCCAGGCCACGTTCGAGAAAGCCGAGATCTCGGGAGAGTTGATCCGAGCCAGCTCAGACACTCCGCCAGACTTGGACAGCGGGCCCACAGCGTCCACCCTCCAGAGAATCAGCTCGCTGCAGAAGCCCTGCACACACAAGCACAACATGGTTGTAACGATACTTACTAAAGAACTTGCTACGGCTACTTGCTGGAAAAGAAGCACGCTACTGTTAACACTATGTAATTTTTTAAAATTGCACGCTACTGTTCATACTACTTTTGCAACCATACAAATCAACAACATATAAAGCATAAATAACAACGTTGGCTCCAAAATAATATTTCGAAAAACTATTGCTAGTCTAGCACACCACACAAACATTGCCACCATAGAGAGAATGATGAAACGTTATGAAAATCAAAGACACCACGTATTTCTAGGACCTAAACTATTTATTACTACAATTCAGAAATTAAAAAAGTCCGCCCCAACCGGGATTCAAACCACGGGTCTCCCGCATTCCAGGCAGGCGTCTTAACCACTAGACCATCAGGACGAGGTACATTTTAATCTCTGAATTGTAGTTGCATTATACATCTGAGAAACTAAACTATTTATTCCCCTCCCATCAATAAGAACCTCCGCACTCGGGAGCGTAGAGAAGTCAGGTAGTCGTGATGTACTTACGGTGGGCGCTGCAACGTCCTTGTGCTTACTGCCGAACGTGTGGCTCCCGGCCGGCGAGGGTACGTTGCCCGGAGTCGTAGGGAAGTCCGACAGGTTGTGATGGGACGTCGTCAACAGGAGCGGCAGAACGGGATGACAGGTGATGTCGTTGACTCGGAACCGGTGCCCGGAAGCGCGAGAAGAGTGGCCGATACTCAACACCTGCAGGTGAAACAAGCGTTTTATATTAGTGAGTGATAACTGTTTGGTGTGGGCAAATACATAGCCCTAAGTGGGGAGACAACCAAATCCCAATAAGGTAATTGGCTGAAGGGCTATAAGCATGGATAAATTTCCTCAACAATATGGACAACTGACTCTTAAAAACAGCCAACACTTTGAGCAAGCAAGCAAAAATCATTTACTTTAACATATCATAAATTCATTATACTACATTAAATACCAGTTTTAATTAAAATTATATTAACCACAAATCTTCAGCAAGGAACGCATCACTAGATACCTAGGTAATTGGGAGTCATACATTTAACTAACAAATTTGAGTTATTTGGCAATATGTAATTAAAAAGGATGTCCATGAGAATACACGAAAGGATTGAAGGGGAAGCCAAGGAACAGATAACAGGAGACCTACAGGCAAGAGGAGGGAGCTGGGAAGACATAGGCCTGGATGTTTGTATTCACCTGCGAGAACTTTGTGCGGTCGGCAAACGTCAGCTGCCAAAGATTTAGGGTTCCGTTGGAATGTTTCGACACCATAGATATCGCAGGTGGTGGGTCTGTAGAGACGATGTCCGATAGATTCCCCCCGTTCCCCGAGTCCGCTGCTGTGGAACCGGAGGATCCCGGGTTGGGGGTGCCCGAAGCTTTCCGACCGTGCGCTTGAGGATTATCTGCAGAGAATGGCACATTTTAAAGTTTAAGTTGCCACTTATAAAATTATATTTTGCGTAAAATATTAACTATAAACAAAAGAATAGACAAAAAAGACAAAATAGTATGTCCGAATGTAATTTGCCACATGGGGTGTGCGTGCGGTCTCTCACAGCTTGTTCCCTAGTCAGAGGGTCCCAGGCAATGAAACGTTTACTGAACTAAGCTTAGGACTAAATCTTAATGTCATTACAAATGATACGCATGGATGGGTTTCCCGAGTCCGAGTAGAGTTAAATGTTTACGTGTTTAGTAGGGTTTGTAAAATGGTCAGTCTAGTAAACTAATATTCAGTCCTAACGTCGGTTCCAAGTCTTAAATTATACATGTCACTTATTGACTCAAGACTGTTTATGATCGTAACTAAACAACATACCCTATTAAAACTACCTGAATGCAGCAATGAGCAACATAACGTAACACAAAATGTAGGCAGAGGCCTGTAAGATTTAACTTTCTCTTACCCTCTGTGGGATGAAGGTCTGGCTCCTCCTCTATGACACTAGGAAGTGGCGTCGGGAGCGGAGTAGGGTTCTCTTCTGTCACCCCCGATACTGGACCTGTACCGAGCAGAACATGTCAACCAGACAAACAGATACCTAGCTGGGCATTAACTCAAGTACACTTACATAGGTACAGAGTGATATAGCTCTACATAAACTCAAGTACACAACACAAACCAAATAGCTAGTACCTATGTATATAAACTAAAGAAGTAGTCCTCCTTGTTACATTGGCTCATGCTTTAAAATTAAGAATGTACAACACAAACAAACAAAATTACATCACATCAAAAATAGTTTTACAACTCCAGATAAGAAAAGACATTATAGAGGCTAAGTATGGAGATGTTAACACAGGGTGAAACTGTCTTAGATGTTTACAGCATAAAGTGTATTTTACTGTAATGTTAATGATTTTGAAAGGTTGATGGCATAATTTTTTTAATTCAGAAGTGGCATTTCTTAAAAACAGTTTGGAAAATACTTGTTTTTAACATAAACTAATGAATTACCTTTATACATTTCATGTCTAGTAGGCGGGCCTAGGCCTACTTTGCTTGCTTTGTATTAGGCCTACAAAATTTAAGTAGATAATCAGAACAATGTTTTTTCTGTGTTGGTTTTTAACTTCATCAACTGTACTGATTATGCTGCCAGTTTCAATGAGATTATGTGCTCAAAACAGTGCCAGCGGCCTTGCCATGTTGAATACACCGGTTCTCGATAGATCACCGAAGTTAAGCAACATCGGGCGTGGTCAGTACTTGAGTGGGTGACCACTTGGGAACACCTCGTGCTGTTGGCAAAAGGGGGTGAAGCAAGATTGCCAAAGTGTGCCCCTGATAGGAAACGATCTTGCTCTTACACCCTTAGCCGCTCTGCGGAGAACAATGTACAATGTACAAGTTTCTGGTATTGGAATTTAAAAAAAAAAAAAAGTTCAAGTTTTTAAGTTGAGATGACACAAGAAAAATTGTAACCTTTGCGTTTGGGATAGTAGTTATAAAAACTAACCTAGTCGACAATTCATTAGATTATGTTATGCACCTTTGTTAGTGGCGGGTGGTTTGAGGACGTCACGGTAGTTAAGATGGCATCCGTAAGCGTTGTAGAGACACACGTGTGTGGACATGGTCATAGCATCGCCCATCGGGAAAGCGTTGGGTATACGAGTCGAGAACGAGACTTGAGCTTGGCGGAACGAGCCAGGGTGGTATTCGTCCAGCCACTCGACGACCCTGGCAAACATGCAACTATTAGTAACGCTCTACTCACCATTACAGCACTCATGTGGGTGGTCGGCGTGGGGATTCTACAAGGACTGCGTGATTGTCGTTACTGGGATAACCTGGGCTTGTAAAAACCTAGTTACCCATCCCACGATGTTTCGCACGACAACGATAGATATCTCGATAGCAACATTTGCATTATTCTTAAAGAATTGCAGGGCTGCAGGGTAAAACTAAGTGATCATTGTTCATTGTTTTATTTTTTATGATTGATGAAAAGATAAAATAGAATATCTGCTCTCAATTTTTATTTTTACTTTAACATAAGCTGAAACTTATCTGTTTGTACCAATAACAGTGGGCAGGCCTTGAATCTGATACAATATTACATAGGGGTGTGCGAGTAGCACATTTTGAATTCGAGTCGAGTATTCCTTTAAATACTCAAGTATCGAGTCGAGTCGAGTAGAGTATTCTTTTCAAAATTTAATTTTTTTATTTAGTCGGTCCACTTGGAACACAACGATTTTTCTGTTGTAAACATATAAAAAATACATCATTGTACTTGTATCAGGCTATTGAGGCCTTCCTGCCCTTTGTGCTGGTCAATTTCAATAAAATTATAATTATACAGTACGTTATCTTTTGTTCCTGGCCCCATAATAATACTGCTGCGATGTTTTAATCCGAAAAAAAATCCTCCAAATTCGCACTCGCATTATAATATTCGCGATCTAGGCATCTCTAATGCCATTTTTAGCATATTTGAATATTCCGCGCCTAGAATGGTTCCAGCAGAGTCGATAAAGAAGTTACCTAACCTTCTTTATCGACTCTAGTTCTAGCGATGGCCGACAGAGCGCGCCACGAGTCGCTCGCGTCATCAAACACTGGCATCAAAGCCATCAAAGCAAAGATGGAAGTTTGAAGGTAGACATAAAACATGTCAAACTACATCGCCAACTACGATTTTAAAATACGTAAAAAGTGCATTAATGGAATGTTCACTGGCATTCTTTCTTCACGATAGTTGATCTGAAATATTAGTGATAAAGACGCAACGAAACCAATAAAGGATATTTGTTTTCGACGCCGTGTAGGCCTAGGCCTATTCCCGGTTCCCGCATCCAAGTCTCCATTGTTGGTTATCAAAATAATTTTGAAGCATGCAGTCTCTAGGGCCAAGGCCTACTTTTTGCCTTCACAGTACACACATAGTAGGCCTAAGTGGTTATAAGCCTAGGCCTTTATATGTAAGCCTCGCCCTACTGTGATGATGGTTCTTTTCAGTTTTCATAGGATTTCATATGTTTAAAACTCGACTCGAAAACTTCGAGCCTAAAACCAAACTCGACTCGATGTCGAGTATAAAAAAAAACTCGAAAAAACTCAACATTTCGAGTACTCGCACACCCCTAATATTACATATTCCAAAGGTATTTTTGAACTAAGTCAGTCCCCAACTTTAGGCCACTTGTAATTGTCAAGAAACCATTTATACTTGTATTTTACTGTATAAAACGGTGTTGACCTAGGCTCTACCCTTGTCAAGAACAAAAATACAACATATATCCTAGAGACATGCAAATCTAATTTTTTTGGTTTTGAATCCAAATCTTCATATATTCGATCGTGTTGACTTCTTATTGTTACCAACAGCAAGTTTAGGTAAGACACTGCTAGCATTTAAGACCCTCTGTGCTGGTACTACTGGCAAGTAGTGCTAAACAAGAGAACCCTCTGCAAAGCAACAGCAACATTAGTAACAGCGAGGAGTGTTAGACACGAGTTAGTGGTGTTAGAGGGTGGGTGATGTAGTCAAGAACCAAGACTATTACAACGCTGCAGCGTCCTGCAGTAAAGTAAAACATAGTTTATTTTCACATGCTGGAGTTTTCTGGCGACGTAATATTGCAGTAGGCGCTACATTCCTTGTAATAAGATGGCAATTGTTCATCAAATGCTATTAATACTAGCATTTTTTAACCAAAATTAGTAATTACACTTATAAAGCAATAGCAAAATAAATCATTCACAAATTTCATGTCAATCTGAAAAAAATGCTCAAACACAGACGAAAACAAACACTCACAAATTACAATAGTATATGGCTGTCTGAAAGTCTTTATGTAATCATGTAGCTGTGGTTGTCTATGACTGGTTAGATTCTACGTTTGCTGTCACGCTAACCTAGAAGTTTGGGGTTTGCAAACAACCACGACCATGTCACGTCATAAACTACACAAGTATTGTAAACGGTTCACGGCATTCCCATAGACTAAACATTCAAGTTAAATGTTCCCTCCACGAGCATTGTATACGGGTCATTAGACTAAACACGTTTATTTAAAATTATTGATAATTTTCTTTCATGACCCCAAGTGAGGTAAGCATCTATCTCTCCTCAATTAATGGTTTGGAACTAGTTTTAACAATCTATCTTGAAATACTGTAGGCCTACTCTCAATCAAGCGCTATTGTTGCTGTGTGATCTTAGTAGTAGTACAAAATAAAAGACCTAAATCAAATAAAATCAAGATTGACATCACAAACTTATTTGTTGGATTCAATGACATGCTAACAAAAACAATCCATTCAAAACTCATTGAGACCTACACAGAGTTAATCACCAGGTAGAACCGTAAGCATATGCCCCATGTTAAATGCAAGCGTAAGTAAGCCTGTCAACTCACCATATCAAGAAGCTCCCGTCGATGGGATGGATCGAGAAGAGCAGATCGGGGCTGTGGTGCCAGTCACGCAGTAAACACTCGATCTTTGTATCGAGAGAGTCCGGCACTTGTCCGAGTGGGGGGCCCGAGTCGGTAGCCAGCGAGTTGATGGATGTGGTGTTGCTGTTGGGCACACAACACACCACGTTGTACAGTGCGGCCGACGTACCAACACAATCACCTGAGCGCGCAGAGTTTACTCTCTGGGGATGTTTCGTGGATACGGTAGACGTGTCGGCTCAGTTCTCACAGGGAGCCGCGAAAAACACATCTCCCAACACTACAAGCTTACGGCTTACAGCCGCCGGATTAATATTACCAAAACTACAAGACTCGCTCACCCTTATGTATTTAATAGAATGCACACAGCACAAACCTGTGAGCTATTTCCGAACTATCATTTGTAATTTGAATATTCCCGCATGGCCCCGAACGAGCTTGAATACGAGATCTCGCGAGCAGCGACGAGACATTATGGCGTGGGTAGGCCCCATCGCGCATAAGTAAGTTGAAGCAGAGTAAGAATGTCCGATATCCGATTGTGTCTTATTGTGTGTGTTTGTAATTGTGTATCCGAAGTAAGCGTGTAATGTGTCCGTTTCATATCAATAAATACGAAGGATTATATTATAGTCTTGTGTCCGAGTTATTATTGAGTATTCTAAAAACAGATAACAATTCAGAAGTGGGATTATAAAACCGCGCGTAGCCTAGGGCCTAGTGTGTTCGTGACGCCATGATTCGCCGAGACTACAACATGGCACAACAAAATGAACAGCGTGATGAACAGGTTATCATAAATGTGAACGGTGAAGGACAAGGTGTACTACCGCAAATGGAACGTCCTAATGGTGATAATGTTGAACCGCCGCTGACAACAGAAGCCTTGCTAAGACTAATGTTAGAGCGCGATCGGGCGAGAGATGAAATGCTAATGAACATTGTACAGGGTAGAATGGCAGCACAGCAGCCACCGCCGTTACAACAGTATCACGTAATGCCGGATCTAGAGAAAACAATTAGTAATTTTAATGGAGAGCATACTAGTGGACAAGCTGAAATTTGGTTAAATGATTTGGACAGTACTGCTAACCTACATCACTGGCCAGATTCCTTTAAAATAGAATCGGCGCTGTGCGCATATGATCGGAGCAGCTAGCAAACTGGTTCCAGGCCCGCCACGTACGCCTAACTTCATGGGAGGAATTTTGTAGACAATTTCGGGCGACTTTCGTAAGTGTGTCCAGCCTGCCAGAACGTTGGAACGTATGCAAACTAGGGTACAGCTGAAGGGAGAAAATACGCAGAGTTATTTCCATGACAAGATACGACTATGCAAAAGTATTAACCTAAACATTGAGGACACGAAACGTCAACTGATAATTGGATTATGGTCAAGAGCACTAGCTAGTATGTTGTTAACTAAAAACCCATGTGGATGATGACAGTATCCTACAAGATATCAGAGAGTTTGAAGAGATTGACAAAGCAAGATTAGAATTGATCAACAAGAAAGAAATTAACAGCAAGCCTAAGTTCAATTTCAATCATGCCCAGACTGTAACTACTAAGCAGTACAATGTAGGCCCAGAACAAAGAAGCGAAACTAGCAATAGACCTAGCACTCAAAAAACCTTATGTAAGTAGAAATGAACCTGTAAATCAGTCAAGACCAGTAAATCAGTCCAGACCAGTGAATCAGTTCAGACCGATGAACCAGACAACTCCACGATACAGCAGACCGCCAAGTTACAATGAACAAGGTGAGCCCAGGTGTTATAATTGCAAACAACCACGGTCACATATCAAGAGACTGCCAAGAGCCAAAGAGAAGTCTACGCTGTCAGTTATACAAGTTAGAGGGACATACAAGAATAAACTGCACAATGCAACAACAGCAACCAAGTACGTATAGGCCTAGCCTAGTTACACCTAAAAATGAAAACATGCAGGCAACATTTTCTGACAATAGTGTCACTGACAACATTTGTAAATATGTGAAACAAGTGCACATTAACAATCGTGAAATGAGTGCCCTACTTGACACAGGCAGCTCATGTTGTACAATCCAGGCGACAGCAGCAATTCGTTGTGGTTTAAAAATTAGTCCGACTAGTAAAACACTGTTCAGTTTTGGTAATGCAACCAGTGACCCAATACATCCAGTAGGTACTGCAATCGCTGACATAACGATAGATGGTGTTATTGGGAAAAACATTGAAATTCTCGTAGTGCCAGATAAATCTCATCTGACAGAAATGTTAATCGGTAGAACTTGGACAGATCTTTCTCACGTTGCAATCTTGAAAATAAGAGATGAGCTTATTATCGGAGATAAAGAAGATGAACCATTTGCTCAGATGGAACTGTCGTATGACAAGTAATAATAAGGTAAAGTTACGTGCAACCGCGAACACTAAACTAGCAGCTAACAGTGTGAACTTTGTAAATGTAAGGAATAATGCACCAGATGATTCTCTATTAATATACAATGGTGGTTTATTCAAGAGTTGTGAGGGAAAAATTGATGTTCCTATAATGAATACCGAAAGTAATGAGGTGTTTATTGCGAAAAACAAAAGTATTGGTCGAGGAGAGCTAATTACGATTATTGAAAATGACGCGATGCCACTGAAGAGTTCTAGTGATGAAGAATACGAGATACTAACGACTCAAGAAGGAAATTGTAAACGTCCAATCGTTGCGCAAGATTTAAAAATTGGTGAACAAGTAACGCAAGAAAATCGAGATGAACTGTTGAGTTTGTTGAACCGCTACCGTGATTGTTTCGCCCTGAACATGACGGAGCTAGGATGTACCAATCTTACAGAAATGGAAATCATAGAAGAAGAAGGAAGTAGACCAGTTTACAATAAACCATACAAAACCACAGCATCAGAGAGAGAAGAGATAAGTAAAATTGTAAATGAATGGAAAGAAAACGGTGTGATCACTGAAACTCAATCGAGCTATGCGAGCCCTGTGCTACTTGTAAAGAAAAAGACCGGAGAACATCGTTTAGTTGTCGACTACAGACGCCTGAATAAACAAACTGTGAAAACAAATTATGCGTTACCTAATATTGATGACATGCTTGAACAATTGTCTAACTGTAAAATGTTTGTTGTACTTGATCTAGCCCACGGATACCTGCAAATTCCGATGAGTGACGCATCCAAATCGAAGACTGCTTTCATAACACCCGATACAACAGGACAAATGGAAAGAATGATGTTTGGTCTCCGGAATGCGCCAAGTGAGTTCCAACGAGTCATGAACTTAGCTTTGGGTAAGTTGCGCAATACTGTTGCACTTTGCTACTTAGACGACTTGTTAATTCCCGCCAGTTCGTGGACTGAATTGATCGCTAGACTTGAACTTGTACTTGAAGCCCTGAGGAAGGCCAAGCTAACGTGTAAGTTAAGTAAATGTGAATTTGGAAAAACTGAAGTCGAGTACTTGGGATTCGTAATTTCGCACAATCAACTTGAACCAGGTAAACGAAAAATTGTGGCAATTGAAGAATTTCCGCGACCAACAAATGTTTATGAAGTGAGACGTTGGTTGGGTCTAACTGGATATTTTAGAAGATTTGTACCAATGTATGCTAAACGCGCTGAAGCCCTAACTCGATTGACTAAACAGACATGTCCATTCAGTTGGGAACAAGATCAAGAAAATGCTTTTATAGACTTGAAGACTGCGCTTCTGACAAAACCTAGTTTAATGCTCTACAATCCGAAAGCTGAAACCGAAGTACATACAGACGCATCGGCTGATGGTCTTGGAGGAATGATACTGCAGAAAGGAAATGATGATAAATTTCATTTAGTTTATTGCGTTTCTAAGAAAACTACTGAAGCAGAGCGCGTATTCCATTCTTCAAAATTAGAGTTGATGGCTATAGTGTGGACATTAGATAGATTACGCCAGTTTCTGATGGGAATAAGATTCACGATTGTAACAGACTGCCAGTCGCTAGTCTACATGAACGCAAATAAAACACGTAATCCGCAAATTGCGCGATGGTATAATCTGATCCCAGGATTATGATATAATTGAAATCAAGCATCGAGCAGGAACAAAAATGTGCCACGTAGATGCGTTGAGTCGAGCGCCAACCGGAGATGAAGGTGATACAATGGAGACGATCATCGAGTCAAGATTTGATGTCTACCTAACGATGAGCATCGAGGATCAAGTGCTGATGATGCAGCGAGCCGACAAGGATTTGCAGAGGTATGTTAATATCTTAACTAAACCTGAAGATGAAAGAAGTAAACAAGAGAAGTCACTAACTCAGAACATAGAACTAAGAGGAGGGTTGTTATTTAAAAGACTATTCATAAATAATGAGCCGCGATGGTTATTCGTCATACCGAAAACTATGCGTAAAAAGTATAACAGTGAAGATGCATGACATGAGCGGACATTTTGGTGTAGACCGAACAGTGAATAAGATATGCGAACATTATTGGTTCCCTTCAATGAGACGGTATGTGAAACATCATGTATCGAATTGCTTCGAATGTTTGTTAAATAAAGTGCCAGCTGGTAAGCAGCAAGGTTTGCTAAATCCGATACCGCCAGGCAACCGACCCTTTCAAGTTATAAACATTGATCATTTAGGACCATTTGTGAGAAGTAAGAGAGGTAATCAAGATCTGTTAGTGGTAATCGATAATCTCACGAAGTATGTGCATCTCTATCCAGTCCGTGATACCAGTGCAAGGTATGTAATCAAGTGCCTAGAGAACCTTATTTGTCAACGAGGTCTGCCGGATCGCATTATTTCTGATCGAGGTTCGTGTTATACCTCAAAGGTAATGCAGGAATTCTGTCAAGCTAACGGTATAAAACATACGTTTAACTCAACCAAACATCCGCGCGCAAACGGACAGGTCGAACGGGTAAACAGAACTGTGTTACCTGTCATAAGCATGGCAATGGAAGATCCTAAACACAAAGATTGGGATGTAAAAATGACTGAAGTTGAACGAGATCTTAATAATTCGCCTAATAAAACTACTAACTATACTGCGTTTGAACTGTTACATGGTTATAAACCGAGGTACCAAGATGGAATCTTACGTCAATTAACGAGTAATGCCAACAATACACCGTGGAGTAATCCTACTCAACTGCAGCAGCAAGCAAGATCAACAATATTGATGAAGCAAGATCAGATGAAGAGTCAGTTTGACCGGAAACACTGCGTAGGTGACAAGTATGAAGTTGGAGAGATGGTGGTGATGCGTCGTGCACCGATCCACACCGGAGAGCCGACGAAAACTCAAGCAAAGTTTCGTGGACCGCTAGTGATAACCGATGTGCTTCCCGCCGATACTTACCGCGTCAGTCAAGTGCAAGGAGTAGATCAAGGTCGTTTCTACGTGACTACAGCTCACGTATCTCAATTAAAATCGTGGGGATCGCAACCGCCAGTTGATGACGGTGATCCAGAATCAATTGATGACCATAGTGATAGTGAAGTGAATGATCAGTCTGATAGTAATTCTATAGTAGTAAAATCAAGAGTGAAACGAGTGGGTAAGCCGAAGCGACCCAGTTATCTAAACGAATTTGTGATTTGAAGAACTGACTTTCCTATGAATACCTATTATTATTGTGTTAATTTTGAAAGAAAACTGAGTATGATATCAGATAATGAGTAATGTTAGATTATGTTATACCTAAATAATTGTGTTTCTGTTTTACCATTTGAATTTTTGGGAATTGTATTGAGATTCTGTACTAAGGTAATTGATAATGCTATGTAATCATCTGTGCATGACTTAATCGTATAACTTAACTGTAAATTGAGGACAATTTAATTTATCAGGATGCCCGAGTGTGAGCTATTTCCGAACTATCATTTGTAATTTGAATATTCCCGCATGGCCCCGAACGAGCTTGAATACGAGATCTCGCGAGCAGCGACGAGACATTATGGCGTGGGTAGGCCCCATCGCGCATAAGTAAGTTGAAGCAGAGTAAGAATGTCCGATATCCGATTGTGTCTTATTGTGTGTGTTTGTAATTGTGTATCCGAAGTAAGCGTGTAATGTGTCCGTTTCATATCAATAAATACGAAGGATTATATTATAGTCTTGTGTCCGAGTTATTATTGAGTATTGTAACAACAGACAACAAACCTAATAATATACTACATATGTGCATTTGAAACATATCATGAATAATCAAGACATGCAAGCCCCTACACATTTCTTCTCTCAAGATAGAGTTTCCAACGAAGAATCAAATTACCTTGTACTGTAGGTACGTAACTTTTTCTACAACACAACTCTTGAATAAATATTAAATATATTACATTAGCCAATAGTACCATTTAAAAAAAATTTGTTTTAACTTTTAATTGTAAATACCCATCCATAGCCACATGGACCACAAGAGCAATGTATGCTTCTTCAGGCAGACTGTGTTTAGCCTACCTTAGCGACTGGTGACTCTGCGCGCTACTCGACGGAATACTAGGGTGATGTTCGTCGCTGCTTTCCTCTTGACTCTGACTTTTAGACACTTTGCCTTGCTTTTGTTTTCCTAAAAATAAAACATAACATTTTCATCATTGAAGAATAAAACTACAGATGTTTTACTTATGTTCATTTCATTTTAACTGCATTTTTAATAACTGTCATGTAGTAAACTATAACTAGGTAGTGTCCGTAGATTTGAACAAGGTATCTGTTTTGTTTTGATCTTCTCCAAACCAAGAATAAAAACTTTAACTTGTGAAGACCTAATAAATAATAATATAACCGACGAGAAAACTAGATTGGCAAAAGTAACAGCGTAGTACTTAGATCTAGAAGAAGAAGAAGAAGAAGAAGTACTTACTGGGAGAGTGGTCGTCGTGTTCCAAGTCGTGCGGCTCAAGATGGTGACTATCTCCTGCGCCGTCTTCCTTCTCAACAACCTTCCTCGTCAGCTCCTGATAAAACAAGGGTAAGGTTCAGATTTTAAACCATCTTTTTTCTTTATTATTTACTACAATTCAGAAATTACAAAAGTCCGCCCCAACCGGGAATCGAACCACGGATCTCCCGCATTCCAGACAGGCGTCTTAACCACTAGACCATCAGGACGGGTACATTTTAAGCTCTGAATTGTAGTTGCATTATACATCTGAATGGAATTACATTAAATGAATTACAGCTGAACCCAACAGGGGATCAAACCCAGAAGCTCTGGCACAACATACATGAAATACTCGTCAATGCATTGCAAGGGCAGAGCAAGAGTTTCTGAATTTGATCCACA
This sequence comes from Sweltsa coloradensis, assembly GCA_024449915.1. NCBI lineage: Eukaryota > Metazoa > Arthropoda > Insecta > Plecoptera > Chloroperlidae > Sweltsa > Sweltsa coloradensis. The sequence goes on from JAMZAV010000082.1 coordinate 1,128,786, forward strand.
GTCGGGGCAACTTTATGGCAATCGCCATCACACAAAGAGTAGAGATTATTTTTATTTAAAGCGTTGGCCTCCTGATGTCTCCATGAATGGGTAGGGGGCTAGCTGATTAGTGAATAACATTATTGAATGGAACGTACACAAATAATTACATTAAAAACTCTACAATGTAACACTATTTTAGCCGAGTAGATTATGAACATCTTTGTAGGCCTACTTACGTGCAACAAATTCTCCGCTTGTAGAGAGAAGTGCATGTCTTTGTTGTTGAGCCAATGCAGAATGAAGTTGGGTTCTCTTTCAGGATCTCCCGTCATGAGACTCGGGACCAGAGGGATATCTACAACAAACACAACCAGGCATGTTACTATGTTAAGTATTGTGTCATTTGAGGGGCCACACAGCTAGTAGACCTAAATGGTTACCGTATTTACTCGCATGTAGGTCGCACCCCAGTTTTGAGATGTCTAAAATCGAAAAGCTGGTTAGCATGCGAAAGTAGGTCGCACTATTATAATATGCAGGTAGACATGCTCTGAAATTCTTTACATTGTAAAATAAAAAAGGACAAGGTAAGTAACCCCTCAACATCAAAATCACATCAGCCTTGGGTCCAAAGAAGTCCTAGGATGCTGCCAAAATATTATGCAGTTGGTAAGTCTTGTTCAGTGGTATAGTAAAACCTTTGCTAATTCAAACTCAGATACTTCGAAAAATGTTGTATTTCGAACAAAAACATCGGTCCCGAGGATCAGTAGGCCTATAGGGTTTAACAGTGTAGGCCTATTAGATTCGGTTTATTCTAAATTCGCTTTATTTCGTAATTCGAAAGAATATCTAGGCCTTAACAGTCAATTTACATGTGAAATAGTGTGGTTACTTCAAAGAACTTTTCCGCAAACTTTTCCGCCCGACGTTTGAATTCGGAAAATGTGTTTTAAACGGTCTGTAGTACGAACGAGCGAAAACAACTTGCCGTCCGGCTGCAGCGTCCGACAAAGGAGATGCGCGCGCACCACGTGACTGGGCTCCAGCCGGATCAGCCTGCTGGAGGCGATCGCGACGAGTTGACTTCCGGATTGCATCGCACAGTAGGTAGTAGGCCACAGCCGGTAGCCGTCTACAGTTACGAGAGTATTTGCGTCGAGTGTTAATCGTTCAGTGATTAGCTGACCCCGCACGTCTTGGTGTACATGAAGTTTTCGTTTGGGAACATCATTATCTATTGAAAACCGACAATTTTTTTTCAAAAAGTTTGCATGCGATTGTAAGTCGCACCCCACTTTTAGACCATTCAATTTTCAATTCTTTGTGCGACCAACAATCAAGTAAATACGGTAAATATGAGTGTGGATCTAGGGAACCCAACCGCTAGGCAAGAGAAAAATGCTGAACAGCTTGAACGTTAGAATGGCGCAAGCCCAACTCATTTCTCATGTAAGAACTCTTGTTTCCCCCCCAATGGAAAAACAGAGATAAACAATTTAAATTTTAAAAATACAATTTTTTTAATATTTTATTTTTGAAAATTCTAATTGGAACCTAATTTTTTACATCTAGCTAAAACTTAAATTTAAATCAAAACCCACAACACATTTTAAAAGTTCACGACACCAAGATTTCTGCCAGGCTGGTTACAAGAGGGCACTAACTAACCTGTCTCTGCGTTGATGCTGGCCGCCAGATGGAAGTGGAGGCCGGGAGTGATGCCGGTCGAGTGGTAGCCGTACGTGTGGAAGTCATGCACGCTGAAGGTGGATGGCAGGGTGGGATGGGGGAGCCCATGGTCGCCGAGCCCACACCCTGGCTGGCCTGGTGCTTCGCGTGGCGCCGGATGTGGAAACACGTTCTGCAAGAACATAGAGCACGCTCAACAAACACGGTTTGGACAAGGCAGCAAAAATTATACAAAAGCAAAAATATTGTTTCGAAAAATAAAACTCCTAACTGGGTGATTTAACGTACAAAGAGGTATGCAGAGGTAGGCTACAGTACAAAAGACGAAGAAGTATGCTCACTAAAGATAATAGGAATACTACTCAGGTACACACTTATAGGATAGCAGCTGCCAAGTTTGCCTATATATGACTTACTTGGAGAGCATGTCAGTACGGTGTAGTATGCCAAGGTTTGAAGGTCCAAAACAAAAATTTCAAGATGAACATGGGAAAATGCTCATCAATAGACATGATTGGCAAATATAAATATGGCATGAGATGAGATTGAAATGTAAGACAAAGGAGGGGGAAATAAATTATTATTGTTCATTCACAAGTAAACATTACATAATATGTATCAGTTTAACAATAAGAAGTGGATGCAGGAAGCAAACCTGAAGTCTAGGGGTGGGCGAACGTTCGAAAACTCGAGCCCGAGCCGAGCTTTTTTTGAAGTTCGGCTCGGCTCGGGCTCGACTTTTTAAGCTCGAGTTCGTTTTTTATCAAAACTTCGAACTTTAAACGAACTTCGTCTTGAAATGACGCTAAAAACACGCCAAAAACTGATTGAAGACATCGTTCGCGTAATAAAACAACAAAGCAGCGATTGCCATACTGGATTTTTCTAACAGCTGATCTTCCAAGTTCCAGCGCCTTGAAAAGTTCTCGTTTTGTCACGCCATGACGTCACGACGAAGCTATCTGTTAGAAGGCGGTGCACATCTGTGATTGGCTCGATCATCACAATTCACACTCGTCGTGCAGGGTCGGCAACATAACAAACACAAACTAGAAATTTTGCTTCTTGATCTACGAAGTACCAACATTAGCTTTGTTTGTTTGTCCTGTTTCTATTACACCAGGTGTAAGTTTTTCACGAAAACCCGTTTTTCTGTCCTGGTGTAAATGTACCTGTCACAACCCAGAAACGTTTTTTTGTCCTGTTGTAAGTTACCACAACTGCGACTGGAGTAAGAATTTTACACCTGCTTATTTAGCAGGAGTGGGTGTAAAACAACAAAATATTGCGCCATTTTTAAAGTTTGTAGTGGCTTGGTTGTGTAGTGAGAAGCTAGAAGTTAAAATGGAAAAAGCCGGGCCGAGCAATATCTTTCCCAATGATTATATGAATCTTCACGGCCTTTCTTTAAAGGAACAATGCCAATTAATCAACCCTTAAGCAAAAACCTAAGCCCAGGGCTGACATAACCTAAAACTAGGATAGGTCTGCTTGAAAGACGTTTAGCAATGTTATGTACGTACAACAATGTACTAGAAACCTATTATCTAGGCCAAAATATTGAAAAATATACTAGGCCCAAAGCCTATTAGCCTATCATCGTGTGGTATGTAGGCTCTAGGCCTTCGTAGCCTCGTCAAATGTCAAAACTGGGTGCAAATATGTTTGTTTGTCCAACTGGGCGTAACGCTTACTTATTACTCCTATTTCCGGTTTTATGACGTACATCCGGACGATTCCAGGAGTAAATATGTGAACCTGGTACAGGACAAACAAACAAAGCTATTATTGAATCTAACGGCGGGAAATTTGAAAATACGCAAAATTTGAAAAAATAGTTTGAATTAATTGAATTTTTTATGACGAAATGGAGCCTTTATTTTGAGCTTTTATATTTAAATTAAATAAAAGATTTTTTATAACTTTTTTTTTAATTTTATAAAAGTCTATTCGTTACAGAATAATAATGGATTTTAAAAGTTCGGCTCGAGTTCGAAGTTCGAAATTTTTTTTTCAAAAGTTCGAGTTCGGCTCGAAAGTCAAAAACCCAAGTTCGCCCACCCCTACTGAAGTCCTTACACATTTGTGTCCTACATCCATCGTAAATGAACTAAAATTAAACTAACAAACTTACATTTGTATGTATGGTATGTATAAGTATGCCTGGGTCGATGAGTGGACTATGACTATCATAAGACGATAAAGAAGTGACTGTAGCTCAAAGTTTCTGTCTGAAACTAAACAAAGCTCAATAAATCATTTTGATATTTTTAATAGGCTTAAAATTAATATAAAAAATATTACATTAAAGAATAGCCCTACCACTACCGGTACTGAGAAATGCGGTAACTCTCCCAACTTACTTCATGTGCTTGAGGCGCTGCATGAACCGATGCTTGTGCCGGTGAGTCCGGAACTTGGGGTTCTGAGTGGCGAGCGGGTCGAACTGGTTCATGTTAACGAGCCCGTCGTCTGGCAGGACGGTCTCTACCCACACTCGGCAAATGTTGTCTCGGCACGACGTCACCAGCATGTTGGACACGGAGCCCCTAGGAGACGCAACACAGCCCTGACACAAAACACTGTGACTGTGTGATGTGGACACTATACGCACCGAGCAGACAATGTCTCAACGACATGAGCACGGTGGACAAGTATCCTTGAGCACAGGCATCTCATAGTCATAGTAGAGTACACATTATGCAAAAACGTTATTTATTTAAATGATTTTGGTCAAAAGCTCATACGAATAATAATTTAGCCTACCGGTAGGCCTACCTACTTTAAATAAAATTTTGTTAATTACAATATTACTGCATAGCAGATACCAAACAGATACCAAATATTAATAAACATTAAACAATCTGGGAAATGGTTATGGATGCCAATAGTCTGGATGAAAATGTTCAACATATATGTACACCATATTGCAGTAAGCCTAGGGAAATGGTATTTGGGGACAAAAATAAAATGTCAAACTCAAGTCTATTTACAGATAGGGTTGCCATAAGTGCTGGTGCAAAAAAGAGGACATTACAAATAAATATGCCACAGCATGGACTCTGAACACAATTAACATGTTTTGTTGTTTTTATGTGAGCTTCTAAATCTAGACTTCCTTTGTTTGCAATAGAGATGAAAGTACCATTACTACATATAAGACACTCGGCTTCCCAGTCATATCTACCTTTCTTATGGATACTTTTCACCGAACTAGTCAGAAAACTAACATTTACACGCTTAGACATAGCGCGAAACTTGACACTGCGACAGCCGACCGGCCTCACGGCAATAAGGGAGCAAGGCCAAGGCTGTACTGCCACCCGAACGGAGCGTCGGAGATGTCTTGCACGTACGTATCTGACCGCTGACTAGGTTAACCATGCCGTGCCGTGCCAGCAGCGTCATCAAATAGTGTACGTATGGTCTGATTGTTGTGATAAATGTAGCTGCGCCCGTAGTTACACAAAAACCCGGACATTTCACGCTTTTATGAAAAAGCCGCCGGACACATAGACAGCATACGAAAAAGAGGACATGTCCGGGTTTAACCGGACGTATGGTAACCCTATTTACAGAAAAATTTATATGTATAGCCTACCTACCGACTACAGGTGAAAGCCAGGTTATTAAAATTGGAAACTCGGGGGATCCACAAATTCACAATAGTAAACTCACAGATAATAGGCCTACTAGCCGAGATAGAGCTAGCTCTTTTAGTTCAGTTCCACACCTTCATGTTAGCTAAGTACGGTAGTCGACTTACTTGGGCATGTATTTGCTGGTCTTGCGCCAGGACAGATTAGTGACGGCGCGAGGATGAGCGATGTAAACAAACCCATAGTTGATTTCGTTGATACTCGATTGGCCGGTGTACGACATTCCTTGGTCGACACTCTTGGTCGGGAACAACACTAAGACACAGAAGAATATTCATTATATTTACTAGCAAGCGTCAGGGGATAGCCAAAGTAAAGAGCAAAGCTTTGTTATACGTTTAACAACAATTTATCTGCTTAATATTGTTTGTGGGGGTGTTTGGTTTATAAACATCATCCTTTTGTTGCTAGCACCGCCCTCAAACTAAAACTTTCTGGATCAGCCTTGTTGGAGGATATTGTCTTTAAAAAACACGATTCATGTTCGGTTTTAGAGACAGAAAAACAGAGAGAAAAGTTATCTGCATAATAGCTCCTTGAAACAGCCCTAGTCACTTGAGATTCCATTTCTAGATAAATTAGGTGAATGAAGGTGCTAGATATAAATAAATTTAATACTTTGCAATTTTGCAAACCTTCCTAAGGTAATTTTTCAGATAATGTCCTAGTAAGGAGGAAATATAGGACTAAATACAGCACTATTAAAAACAAGAAACACAATCAAATATATGCCCACTCTTGCATTTATTTTCAACATACAACTCATTAGGCTATTATTGCAAAAAGGCTTTTTGACAGGGGCATGTGTGTAGGCCTATGCTCAAATTCATGTCTAGCCTACTTTCAGAGTGGGGCCGGGCCTACTACATTTCAATGGTGTGCGTGTGTCCCGGCACTTACGCTGTTTATTCTCGAACCAGATCTTGACGAGTCTGTCGTTCTTGCCGGCCGTAGCGAACAGTGTCCCGTCTGGCGAGAAGGCCATGTAAACTACAGGCGAGGCCGTGTGGCAGCTCCACAGGCACTCCCATCCTCGGTCCTCTTCTTCCGTAGGATGGGGCGTTGCCTCCTCTCCAATCTCAAATGTGACTCCTCCTTGACCTGGTGAGAAAAACAATGTCACTGTAGAAATTGAATATTTTCACGCGAGTCAAACGAATCTTTGAACGATATATAACGTAACATGTTTTATCTATGGTAGGCCTATATGAGTAAATAATATTAAAAGAAAAGATTAATTAATTCTTTTACATTAATTTCACAAGGAACTCCTTATTGTCTAAACATCCCACCTGAAGACTGTGTACCTGAATCATGCTCCTCTTCCTGTCCCATGGCGACGTGGTGGTGCCACAGCTGGAGCACAGCGCCGCCAGTCAACAGTCGAGTCCCCTCCAGATTCCATGACAGCGAGCTGATGTGCGACTCGGTCTGCAGCATTCCAGTCTGCACCCAGCGGTAGTCCAGCTGCTACACAGGCAGAACAGACAGATTCACAGTTCAAATCCGCACAAAGCACCCAGCGGTAATCCAGCTGCTACACACGCAAAACGAACAGATTCGCAGCTCAGTTCCGAACAAAGTAGGCGTAGTAGACTAAGTTTAGGAACTAACTCAATCATAAAAGAGCATAAAGCCCAACCAACTGTGAAACCAAATAAAGCTGCTTACTAATACTACCATAGGCCTAGATGTAACTTACCAGAAGGATTGTTATAGGTACCGCCACATGCACTGTTAGGCCGATAATAATAATGAGGAAGATTTTACATGTCAATATTGTAGATGCCAATGAAATTATGTAAAAACATAAATAGATCGTTATGAATGACTGGTTTAAAATAAAAATGTAGGCTATGTCCAGTGATCAGGACATGCTGTACTTACATGAGTAGTGTTGTTGTGAATCAACGGAGTGGGTTCATAGATGCAGACTTGATTCTCGTAGGCTGCAGCTATTTTCCCAGTATCAGTAGAACAGTCCAAGCAACTAATTCTAATGTAATTATGCCAAGCACCTGGGATAATCTGAACTCGCTCAAACGTGCTAGCCAATATCACTATATTACAGCCAGCAGCATAAGCCTGGAAGAGAAAAGAAGAAGAAATTAGCACAATTTACAGCAAGTCGATGGGTTGAATAAGTCGCCCTTTTCATACCTAGGTACCAGTTCTAACTGTATCTAGTCCAACACGCACGGTACGAAACAAGCAGTATCGATAATATTAATATGTGATGCGTTTTTTTGGAACCGGTAGCATTATGTATTAATTTGTATTTGTACCGGCAGCTTACTAGTTTTGTCTCAATTGTAATTCTGCAATAAGTTAGTAGCCTAACTACCGGTCTGGTAGGCGTACCAAGTAATTTAGGCCAAGGCCTAAAAATAATGTTTTCTATGACAGGTAGGCAAACCCCACCTGCGGACTAGGCCTACAGGTATCACAGGCACTGTGGTTAGTCATTTCAAATTGAGTGTTAGGTAGGCCTAAATTTGGTTCTGCAACAATTTAACTTCTAGATTGGGATAGCCTAGTCACTTCAAATGGTTACACCACTTGTTAGTTGTCTCTACAAAAATAATGTGTCTACGTTTAGCCTACTGTGACGCTTTGAGGGCATGGAAAATGGAAATCTTACTAATTATTTGGCCACAAAACTTCAAACTACCAGCAGTTTGATTTGAATCACAAATTTGCTACCTAGATGCAAAATGTAATTCTATTATTTCCTGGGGCAAAACATTAAATAGGCCTAGACCTGCGGGTATGCTTATGCAGTAGCGTAGGCCTAACTAGGAATAATTTTGGAGAGTGTGTAAGTAGGCCTACCCGTCAGCCGGGGTCTGGGGCAAAGCCCCAGCCGCCGGAGGCCCTTTCGCCAAAGGCGAAAAAAAAACCACCATAGGCCTGCTAGTTATTTTGTCTTGTTTTGACTAAAAAATGGCAAGTTAAAGGATCACTATTTTGTTTATGAAGGATAGGGAAGGCCTACACTTAGTTGATTTTGGACGTAAAATTTCAATTTGATTAGACCTACCCAACTAAACCATTATGTGTACCTACCCGTATTTATTAGGTGTGTTAGGCCTAAATGCACAATAATAGAGGCAGTTTAGAAATAACTTTAATGAATAGCCCAAAAGCTATAAGTAAACTTCCTGCACTCGGAAACGATTTTTTACAGCAACTACGGTAGGCGGAGGCCTAGTATATCTGTGGTCTAAAAACTAAAAAAATGAACGGGAAGAGGCCCATTTTAGCAAATTTTAACCTACTTTTTGAAGTACTAATGACAAAGCATAGAGTACAGGCGAATTGTAGGCCTATCTACCTACCGTAAGTGAACTGTTGTAGACCTACCCCCCACAATCTACTGTTTCCGTTCTTTAAAATGAGCCTCGAAGTGGTTTTGGGAGGAAGGTTAACCTAACCCCCCCCCCCCCCCCCCCCCCTAGTAACGCCAGTGGGCTTATTTGCCCGTTTTGTACTGATATGGAAGACCAAGCCCGTATGCCTAAGGACCATTCCGAATACCGCACTGCTAAGTTACCAAATAATTCATGTAAAATTGAGTCTTGAAGTTGTCTCAAATTGATATCACCTATCATCGGTCACGTAAAAAGCAGGCTAGCCCTAGGCCTACCCTAGGCTTCTGTCCGCCAAGAACAAGAATTGAAAGTGCAATCGAATTAGTTCTAGCAACTGGGCCTATAAAGACAAACGGTGACAAATCTAGTGACAACCTGTCAATTAGTGCAACATCTAGATCTATGGGTCCAAAGCATCATTCACAATCAATTCTAAGGCGTAAGGCGCAAGGCAAGGTAATAATTTGTATTGCCGAGTATGTGTTTCAATCAGAACGTTCACAACACGTCCCAAGTCGCAAGGCGTATGGTTTATGTCGTAACGAATTGCCCAAAATCCAATTCTTACGACAGGTTTCTTACGACGAGCCAATCACGAACAAGGAAACTCCCCACTCCTGCTTATTTCATTCCACAGCTGGTTGTACGCGCATGCGCAGTACGCAGGAGCAATGAAAAATGTCATGGTTGTTGTAAACGCCTAGCATTTCTTACGACTTACGCCTTAGACCTTGCGCCTTACGCCTTAGAACTGATTGTGAATGATGCTTTAAAAGACTAAGAATAAGAATAAGCCTACCATTCAGACACGTCCTCAGAGACTAGACTACGGATGCATACAGGCCCTAACTGCGAGAGGCGATTACCTCTAAAACCCATTACCAAATCTTAAGATCTGCACATTTGTAGCGTAGCCTGCCTAGGGCTAGCCATAAAACAGCTCAAGGGAAAAGAATAACCAGTCCTACTCTAGCCCCAGCCATATATAGGCCTACATCTGTCAAATTGTAGGCAAAGTCTAGCTAGGGTAGGCCTAGGGCCAAGGCTTAGCTCTGGGTGGGTGTAACCATCGGAGGTCTAAAACGAAAAATGTAGGTACTATGTTCACAGGTGGTGTCAATTTGTCAAATCAATTCCTCACCCTTCCACCAATGGCAATAGGTGATTCATAGATCTACGCTTACGCTTACGGCCTAAACCAAGACATAAGTTAAAAATTAAATCTGAATAAGATCAATGGCTAGAGCCTAGGCCTAGGCCTAGGGCTAGGTAGGCCTTAGGAACCTAGGCCGACGGCCGTAGTCTGTCGGGAGAACCACTTTGGGGACCTCAGTAGGACTATAAAAACTTTGAAAAAGCACATTATTTCCTAAGAGGGAGTAACTGTAAGTTTCAAAATGATTTTGTCGCAAGGAAAACATACATTCATTGCATGCAAACAAATATAAAACTATTTACCGTAAATGGTATGCCTTCGACACTTCCCACTGCAAAGCAGTGGTCGCCTGCATTGCAAGCCCCACTCAATATTTGATGGCAATTCATATTTACGAGCAGTACGAGTAGTGCATCGAGTATGAAGTACGTAACAACTTTAACTATATTTTAATGAGATACTTGACTTTCTATATTGGAAATATCCATCACAATAACGTAGAACTTATCACATCAGACATTAAAGAAGCCATTTTCTTTTCTTACGTATGCAAATGACAAGTAAAGTGAACAAGTGACAAGCCAGTGTCACCAACCGAAATTACTAGAATCTTGCCTGTGCACCAACTAAACCAAAATATATTCCCTAGAGAAAATCAATAACGCAAAAATGCGGCACTTTCAAAGGGAGGTCAATGTATTGGTAACCTCATTGTTTTAGATTTATGTTTTAATTGTGAGCGAGCGAGAACTCCTTTCAGTAGCAGACAGAATGACTAGTTTGTGTCAGCTGGAAGGATTTTGATGACGGTGAACAAAAAATGAAATGTGGCTTATTTATTTTTTCTCAATTTCATTGATCGGGAAACAATTCCATAGATATTGAAACCAAGTTGGGGCCCCTGAACCGAAGAAGTACCGAAATTGATTGTAAAATCAATCAAGTAATTACCAAATCCATCTCAGCCGGGTAGCGAACCCGAGTCTTCCGATTGCCGGTCTGCTTGTTACTTGTTTGTCGTGCAGGAAGGAAGGTCTATATTTTATTTTTTATACGTAAGTTGGTGATACTTCTTCATCTCCATATTCCACTCTGATATCTATTATTGATATCAAAATCACTATTCAATTTAAATTATTAAACTAAAGTTGGTTTTACACGTTGTATAGAAGCTACACAATCTGACCTTTGGGCAGTACGTGTGAGTAGGGGTGAGTGGTGGACAGTACGTCTAGATATTTGTACCGTACCTAGAGCTGACCTTATCCTTAAATCACTGTAAATTATTATTTTCTTGCTCTCTAGCGTATTTTTTATCTTACATGTTTGGTGTTGGTTTCCGCAGTTGACCATGGTCGGTTGCAGATTATTTGTCTTTTCGTCATTTTACTCTTCCTCCATGTTCGAAGTTCTTCTTCATTCTCTTCACACATACAAATTTCTACATCAGTAAAATATTAAAATTAATAAAATATTATGAATGTCGATTTGTTTAAGTGTGTAGTGTATTATTTTAACTCCGAGATAAACAAGAAACTCTTCCAGCAAGCAGCTCCCCTGGCCCCAATACACGACAATGTGGGGGGGGGGATATGGATGAGTGGGTTGGCATCGGATACGTTCGCTAATGATTATATTGGAGCTTTGAACGTATAAATCCCCCCCCCCCCCATATGACGCTATATTCTGTTGCTGGGTTCAAATAAAAACATGAAACAACTCTTCGACTTCTCGCTAATTGGACTTGCTAATTTTATCTTGTGAAACACGAGTTGAGTTCATTTGGCGGAGGAAAACAAAATGAAATGATGTTCTGATTCATTTCAAGAGGATCTAGGACATGCGTTTCAGCCACATTCCTGATCGATCGGCTGACTGACACCACAGGTGTTGAAATATTCAACAGTTGTCACGAATGTGGAAATGTAGGGCTCTACAGTAACACTTTTATAAAATTGGTTTTAAAACCTTTACAAAAATGATTTTCAAGATTTTTTATTTTTGTTAAAAGTACAAAATTGACTATATTCGTGATTTTGTTTGTGGCTGATTGAGACCAAATTTTGAAATTTTACGACTGTAGGGCTGTCTATGTATGCTTTATTTACAACTTTGCAAATTTGTGTGTACTTCGGATACTTCTTGGCCGAGAGAATTTGCCAACTGCCAAATGTGTCCCATTCCCTCTTAACAGGCTGTGTCCCTTGAAATACTTATACCTGTTGCGGGTTCTCGCTGTCGCATCTCATTCTCTCTATCCAAGTGTATATTCTTGTATAGTTTTAATATATTGTATTGTTTTCACTGATTTGGTGGGAAATCAATCCTTAATTTGATTGAACGTCACCATTTATGTTGTTTGACATTTTCATTAACAGCAAAATAAAACCACATCCCTCATATTAAAATAAATGGCAATGAGGAAACCATCTATGCCTTGTTAGGGACCCCTTGACTTCATCAGATCTGTTGCATCGCGAGCAACTCACAGGGATAATTGTTTGATAACGATTTATGTAACCATAGCGACATTCACGTTAGCTCTGCTGGAACGGATCCCCCGTCTGGGCCCGGGATAGTATTTGATCCAGGCAGGGTATTCCTGACTCCTGAGTCCGACGATCTTGTTAGGCGAGACACGGGGCAAAGTCCAACTCACAAACATCAGCTGGGAAGCTAAGAAGGGGAGTATTTTACTCCCCTTGTCTTCACTGCCCTTGATGACCCTGACGTCAGCTGTTCGTGTGTTTCTAGCATCACATATTTGCAGAGATCAAGTTGGTGTCGTCCCGTGTGTCGTGACTCGGGGCTACAGCCGAGTCCCCCATTAGCGTTCAAGCAGAGAATCAGAAGCATATCAGTGAACCGTGGGTGCATGGACCTTGTTCACTTTGTTCAAGCAAATTAGTAACAATGTATTTAAAGAAAGTTATTTTTAACTAAAACACCATGAATTCGGTCATTTGTGACATGACTGAAATAATTAGAGAAATGCAAGAAATGCATTATTATGCAAATGACAATAATTTATTTTCATGTGAGTGTAACAAATGTTTTTAAATCGAAAATGTCACATACTCAATCATTTAAAAAACTCTGTTCAATTTGAAATATATCAAAATTGGACAGTTAATCAAATCACTGATCACCTCGCGTGGGGCTATTTTCAGAAAGTTAGTACGTGTGATGGAAGGGGACAAGTGGAGTTGCATGCTGTTTCTGGGTACAATAACATGTGGCAAGACAGATTATCAGATACCATGCAACATATTTTATTCGTTTTGACAACATCGTTCTATACATGATAGACTAATTATACGTACTACACATCAACATAATAACATGCGGCTATACCTGCCGAATTACTCAACTATTAGGAATTAGTATTATTGTATTGTGTTGTTGTGATACGAAAACACTACAAAGAAAACTTTACGTTAACTTTCAAAATATACATTTATGTGTATGTGTTGCTCAAAATACAATTTGATATTTACAGTAAAAGTGTAGACACATTCGTGGATATGGTTTGTTACTTTGATAGGAATGAAAAGAAAGAAATGAAACGGGACAAATTATGAACCAAAATTCAATCTTTCAAAGCAACATTACTTTGTTTCTCTACAACATATTTTACATATTATTCAACTTTAGTTTTCTTTTAACAAACACACCCTGTAAAATAAGTCAACATTTAAGCTTACAATCTAAATTGGCCATGAGAGGGCAGATATTGTTTTATTTTATATACACTTAAATAAAATAGGAAATAGAGCCCACATTAAAAAAATTATTTACTTTATTGTGCACAACACAACAAATAAACAAACAATTTCTGAATCAGCGGGAAAAAATTAAATATTCAAAAATTAAAACAGTACAGATCAAAGGCAGTCACACAAACTGTGAAATATTTTTACCAGTTTTGAGTAAAGAAGATGTGGATATGAAACGACGAATGACTTTCAAATAGATACATGGATGAATGACAAAGAATGCCCGCAGCGCAAGCTGTTCTAGAATTCTATAGTCTCTTCCACTGAAACTGAACATATTTTTAAGTTGAAATAACAATTTAAAACACAACACCAACTTTTGATTGACGTTCTTCGTGTCATACCCTGTATTTGGATTCAAATTATTAACCCCTTCTTTCCTGTATGCTTCCTTGAACACGTTTCACATTGCATACCAAAATATATTTGACTCTTTGGGATCAAATATACGTAGAAAAGTTAGCTTTCATTTACCTGGCATACCTTTTGGGCATGCGTATAAAATATTGTTATAGAATATTTTACAAATTTTAAGTTTTTAGGGATACGTTAATAGCCTACTTCTAGGCTTAAGATTGCTGGGTGACACCTAAGAAACGAGAAATGTTCATAAGATTGATCCCACAGCTCACAGCTTTTTTCTTTCCTCACACTACCTTATAATTCACAATAAAGTTCATCTCAGCACTCTACAACCTTTTCTTTTCCTTCCTCACCCTAAACAAACAACACAATAAAGTTCATCTCAGCACTCTACAACCTTTTCTTTCCTTTCCTCACCCTAAACAAACAACACAATAAAGTTCATCTCAGCACTCTACAACCTTTTCTTTTCCTTCCTCACCCTAAACAAACAACACATTAAGTGTCAATAGTCTCAATACTCGATACTCTACATTACTACTTCGCTGCTACATTGGACCATGGTTTCATACATAAAGCGTAAAGTTTTCCTTCTACAGCGAACAGTCATGGGACGGGGTACATATATATTCACTATATATTATAATATAATGTATTATTCTTTATCGTAATTTCTTCATATTGATTGTTATAACATTTATTCCATTACATCAATATTTCTATACCTACAATGGTTAATGATTATTTTGATTGGGTGGTTGCCGTTGAAATATTTGAAAGCCTTGCGTTCTGAGATATGGACTCTCATCTTCATCGCGAAGTAGAGCTGCTCCTACTTCTGTTCTTGCTAACAGTGCAGTTGAAACAATTCAACTCCAACTGTAGGTCGATCCCGGGACCCCCATTTGTCGAGAGGGTGTATTAGCCACTAGACCCCCTGGGATAGGGATTTATTATTCTGTATGGAGATAGTTTACCATTGATTGTCTAGTGTGACAGTGCAAAACAACGAAGAATAATAATGATCCACTGTATGTGACTAACCATACATAAAATCTTACGCAGGAGATTCATTGTCTTAAATTAAAATGACATTTTATTTCCGTGGATGTCGAGAATCGAGATCACCTGCGTTGAATCAGTCAAGAGTCACCACACTATACATAGACTGTGAGACAAGAAACTGGAATAGAAAGTTACTTGTTGCACTCGGTCGCTGGGAAACTGTGTGGCAGGTAAAAAACTGATGCCCGTGAGCCGAGCAGACTGGCAATTAGATTAACTGAAAGTCAGGCCTATATGGTGACCTCATGCTGGATGTAAAAAACTTATAAGCTTAAAGAAATTCAATTTATTTGAGTCTACAAACAAGTTACGTGGGTTTTATAGGCTAGAGAAATATGTTAACATTCTTCCAAGGTAAGTAATGTGTGTTTTAGTAATAAATTATTCGACCCAAGAAATCGCTTTAGTTGAGAGTTCTCTGGGAGTTGCCTCCACCTGATCGGTAGCAATAGTGGCAAGCCGCGTGAGTGCAACTTATCATTGCGATAATGAAAGGTTTATCTCGGTACATGTTTAATCCCAAGCTTCACTGATTTTGTTTTAATGGCTGATTGTCAGCACGTCTCAAGATTTACATCGAGATCCAAATGAGTTGACTGTTAACAGTGTAGATTTCAGCAAGTACACTGTTAAAGTGAGCGTTTCTTGGCACAACGCAGGGTACGAATACGAGTCTTACCCGGCCGGGGTTCGATCTCAGGACTAACATGAAGTGTTTGCAGTTACTGAATAGCCCACGTTGTTACTTATCAAGACTTGCGCAAATCTCTGAAAATAGTCAAGAATGCTGAATTGTCTGTTCTTCCTGGTTTTATTGCCCTACGATAAAAACGTAGCGTTTTTCTTATTCCGTTTATATAAAGTGCATAGTATGCAGACTATGATTGTTGGATCATTTTCTACCTATTTCGTTATTTTTATGTTCCGGTTGACTTGCATGGGATACGATACGAACTGCCTGTCTCAGAAGATCCAAGTCAGAGTTCATTTTATCACAGAATGTATTTTTATTTCGCACTCTACATTATATTGTTGTGTGTCTGTGTATCGATGAATTAGTTCTACGATGTCATTGACAGCTTAATGAGCGCTTAAATAAAGTCGAAAAGCCGAAATTTGTGTCCAAAATTGCTTTTACAGTTATTTTACTTCGGCTTGGTTATATTTCTCATTTAAGAAAATAATGTATTTTGAGATGTTATGTAAGGAGCTAATTTTTTAGTTTGATGTCACCAGTCCACATTCACCTAATGGCTAATTCAAGCAAGATGTAGTGTGTTTGATTCCCTGGCAAATTCCCCCCCCTCCCAGACAACCGGCAAACACGTAATCGATCGCAGCCTCTCCGGCCGGTACAGGGCCAGCTAATACGACACAATAGACGGCTCACAGTACACATTGCAACACGGTCCAACAAGTAGAAACATATTTGTCAGTGTCAGGCTTTCGAGACGACGTGAGGAACATTTATTAGGGGGATGTTTGTGGTCCGACGTGGTGGACCATATAGTTGCACGAGGCGGGTGGTAAGTTCTAGATGGGAAGTGCTGAAGAGTTCTTGGGAAGTACTGGAGAGTTCTTGCAAGGAGGAAGTACTGGAGAGTTCTTGAAGGGAAAGTAATGGAGAGTTCTTGCAAGGAAGAAGTATTGGAGAGTTCTTGCAAGGAGGAAGTACTGGAGAGTTCTTGGGGGAATACCATGGAGAGTTCTTGCAAGGAGGAAGTACTGGAGAGTTCATACGGTGAAGTACTGAAGAGTTCTTGCAAGGAGGAAGTATTGGAGAGTTCATATGGTGAAGTACTGGAGAGTTGTTACGAGAGAGTACCGTCCTCTTAAGAGAGTTTCCCGCCCGTAGAGTTGCAGAGACAGAGCGCGGAGAGGGTGCGCAGGAGGAAGCCCCGCGCCCGAGAATGCCACCGCCTCGCTTTCCTGGTCCTGGACACGTCTGGAAGCAGAACCAGCAAATATTAACCCGGCTGCCACAGTCACAGTCACAGTCACATTCAGTCACATTCAGTTACACTCACACTTACACTTACACTCACACTCACACTCACACTCACACTCACACTCACACTCACACTCACACTCACACTCACACTCACACTCACAGTCAACACCTGCCACCGCCTCGCTTTCCTGGTCCTGGACACGTCTGGAAGCAGAACCAGCAAATATTAACCCGACTGCCACAGTCACAGTCACAGTCACACTCACACTCGACTCACACTCACACTCACACTCACACTCACACTCACATTCAGACTCACACTCACACTCACACTCACACTCACACTCACACTCACACTCACACTCACACTCACACTCACACTCACACTCACACTCACACTCACACTCACACTCAACACCTGCACTAGTTTGATACCCAACACCAGCAATACTGTCTAAGGATTTAACATAAACAATAGTACAAAGGAAAACTAACAACAATCCAGTAGTGAAGAAAATAATAACAAACAAAATGACCATGTAGCGTGAACAGAAAAGGTAATGGTAAATTAAATGTAATGGTAAAAGAAATGGTAAAAATAAAATGGTTTACTTTGGTTAATATTTTCTTCTCTTTTAGATTGCTGTTGGTTTTCCTTGTTGTTTGTTTGTTTGTTTGTTTGTTTGTTTGCTTGCTTGTTTATGAGCTTGATTTTTAGTTGACTTTTGAAGAAAGGTAGAAATTCGGTCGAAATATCACTCTAACATATTCATAAAAGAACAGTGAGATGTCTATACTATTTTAATGATAATCATAATCATTTTCGTAATAATTCCGATACGGCCGAGCTCTCGGGATCCAGTGACTCGGACTGTCGGGTCAGTAGGGGGTGAGGGGGGGAGAGATAGACACACATACATACAAGACTCGAGGACCGGACATTCTCCATTTGGCTAATTTGCCTCGACCGTTTGTTTAAGTTGAGTAATGAGACCGGCGAGTATGATGCCTCAACCACCCTCGACACTCGCACACACACAGATGTTACGTCCGAGTGTGTGTGCGCTATTTTTAATTGTTTACATGAAATGTATGCATATAGTTTTACTTTTAGTGATGAGGTTCACTCATACCATAGAGTGAGATGTAATTATACTTGGAAACTTAGTCCAATTATCATAGGTGAAATACTTTTTAATAAGCTTCAATTGGGAATATCTGACGATAAAATGTTCATTTAAAAAAGTGTCCCCAGGGTTTTTCATTGATTTGTAACTTTTGTCGTATAGATGCGCCTTATCCACTTTTTGCTCAAAATGAGCTCTATAAACAATTATTTTCTTCGTCTTTTCGAGACACATTGATCTCATATAAATTATTTCAACAAAAGTGTCTTTATCAAGAAGTAAAAGACTAAAAAAAAGACTAAAAGTCGCATTTAAAAAATGTCATTCTAGCACTATTCACTTTCAAACCTCGTAATATCCACAACAGCCAATCACAGCCAACCACCCTATCTACGAACAGCCAATCATCTAATACCTTCATTGGTTTTAGTTTTGGCGGTCGAGAACAGAAGTAATATTAATTAATAACATTAATTAATAAGATACGATTTATGGGTGCATAAATGAAATGAATCCAGATATAAATATTTGTAATATCAAAACTAGTTATATTGTACGACCTGTATGGTGCAATAATATTGTTGTTATTCAACCCTGTGTGTTTTGTTGTTGATGGAATCTGCGTAATGTAATTGTATTATGACGTATGATGAATATGTATTAAATGTGTGGTATGTGTACCGCTTGTATTTATTGGATGAGCGAAGCGAAGACTTCAATTTCACCGACCCCTCAAAAAATTTAGCTCCAATGATTTTTGTTTGTTTTTTTTGTTTTTTTTGTTTTTTGTTTGTTTTTCTGTCTGTTTGTTCGCTCTCTACCGGGCAAACGGCATATGCGATCCGGATGAAAATTTGACAGGACCTTCGAAATCTCTGAACTTAGACTTGCCACGTTTTTGGGTACAATCGAAGAAATATTTCTCATGAATATCGTACTTTTACGGTTTTTTTCGATTTTTAGTGCGATATTTTCGTGACATTTGGGCCAATTCTGACCAAACGGGTGGGGCTACAACTTTCATATTATACATGGACATTAAGGTTATGGTGATGTAGTACCATTCGAAAGAAAAAGTTGAAAAAGTTTGCCAGAATCTATAGAAATAAAGCTTTTAATGTAAGTTTTTTTGATTTTTTGTGCTATATTTTCGTGCCATTTGGGCCAATTCTGACCAAACGGGTGGGGCTACAACGTTCATATTATACATGGACATTAAGGTTATGGTGATGTAGTACCCTTTGAAAGAAAAAGTTGAAAAAGTTAGCCAGAATCCATAGAAAAAAAGCTTTTAATATAAGTTTTTTACGGTTAATAATACCAATTGACAAGAAACAAAAGAAACTTGACAACATTCACCTACAATGCGTAGGCAGCAAAACAAAGCACTTGCAAAAGTAAAGATATCCCAAGCAAACTTAAAACTTTAAAAAGCTCATCCATCAACGCGGCGGGACTTTAGCGTTTTCCTAGTAAATACCACACGTTATACCTGCTCATTACTTGCGGCAACCAACCATGTAATAGAACAACCTGTTACAAACTCTTTGTCGCAAGAATAAGAGATAATTCTCCAAGAAATAACCATGAAGTTGTTTAGACATCATAATTGGATGAGCGAAGCGAAGACTTCAATTTCACCGACCCCCCAAAAAATTTAGCTCGGGTGTTTTTTTGTTCTTGTTTTGTTTTTTGTTTTTTCGTTTTTCTGTTTGTTTGTTCGCTCTCTACCGGGCAAACGGCATATGCGATCTTGATGAAAATTTGACACGACCTTCGTTTTCTCTGAACTTAGACTTGCCACGTTTTTGGGTACAATCGAAGAAATATTTCTCATAAATATCGTACTTTTACGATTTTTTTCGATTTTTAGTGCGATATTTTCGTGCCATTGTGTGATCAAACGGGTGGGGCTACAACGTTCATTTTTCACATGGGCATTAAGGTTATGGTGATGTATTGCTTTCTGAAAGAAAAAGTTGAAAAAGTTAGCCAGAATCGAGAGAAATAAAGCTTTTAATATACGTTTTTTGACTTTTTGTGCGATATTTTCGTGCCATTTGGGCCAATTCTGACCAAACGGGTGGGGCTACAACGTTCATTGGATGAGCGAAGCGAAGACTTCAATTTCACCGACCCCCCAAAAAATTTAGCTCCGTTGTTTTTTTTTTTTTTGTTTGTTTTTTTTTTGTTTTTCCGTCTGTTTGTTCGCTCTCTACCGGGCAAACGGCATATGCGATCTTGATGAAAATTTGACACGACCTTCGTTTTCTCTGAACTTAGACTTGCCACGTTTTTTGGGTGCAATCGAAGAAATATTTCTCATGAATATCGTACTTTTACGATTTTTTTCGATTTTTAGTGCGATATTTTCGTGCCATTTGGGCCAATTCTGACCAAACGGGTGGGGCTACAACGTTCATATTTCACATGGACATTAAGGTAATGGTAATGTATTGCTTTCTGAAAGAAAAATTTGAAAAAGTTAGCCAGAATCGAGAGAATTAAAGCTTTTAATATACGTTTTTAGACTTTTTGTGCGATATTTTCGTGCCATTTGGGCCAATTCTGACCAAACGGGTGGGGCTACAACGTTCATATTATACATGGATATTAAGGTTATGGTTATGTAGTACCTTTTGAAAGAAAAAGTGGAAAATTTAGCCAGAATCCATAGAAATAAAGCTTTTAATACAAGTTTTTTTACGGTAAATAATACCAATTGACAAGAAACAAAAGAAACTTGACAACATTCACCTACAATGCGTAGGCAGCAAAACAAAGCACTTGCAAAAGTAAAGATATCCCACGCAAACTTAAACCTTTAAAAAGCTCATCCATCAACGCGGCGGGACTTTAGCGTTTTCCTAGTATTATACATGGACATTAAGGTTATGGTGATGTAGTACCTTTTGAAAGAAAATGTTGAAAAAGTTAGCCAGAATCCATAGAAATATAGCTTTTAATGTAAGATTTTTACGTTAAATAATAACAAATTAACAAGAAACAATAGAAACTTGACAACAATCACCTACAATGCGTCGGCAGAAAAACAAAGCACTTGCAAAAGTAAAGATATCCCACGCAAACTAAAAACTTTAAAAAGCTCATCCATCAACGCGGCGGGACTTTAGCGTTTTCCTAGTTAAATGCAACGTAGAACGTGCTCTAAAGTCAGTCCATGCACAGATAGGTTGCATAACCCGGCTGGTGTGGTTTGTAGAGCCTGGTGGTCTGGGTTCGAGTACCAGATGGGGCAAACCCTCCTGCATCAGCTCCACACATGAAAGCATTCTTATTCCTATAGAGTCCCGAAATGAGATATTATTGGAGGAGCGAAGCGAAGACTTCAATTTGACTTTGTGTTTATTTGTTTGTTTTTTACTTACGTTACCCCAAGAAAAAAAACTCGGGTGTTTTGTTTTTTGTTAGTTTTTTTGTCTGTTTGTTCGCTCTCTACCGGGCAAACGGCATATGCGATCTTGATGAAAATTGGAGGGGGCCTTCGAAATCTCTGAACTTAGAGCTGTATTGTTTTTGGGTACAATCGAAGAAATATTTCTCATAAATATCGTACTTTCCGATTTTTTTTCGATTTTTAGTGCGATATTTTCGTGATATTTGGCAAACGGCTACTCCGATATTGATGAAACTTTATAGGAACGTTTAAAATCACTAAAATCATATATGTTATGATTTTAGAGACATTTGAAAAAAATATTTCTTATAGAAATCGTACTTTTACGATTTTTTCTCCGGTTTTTAATACGATATTTTCGTGATATTTGGGCCGATTTTGACCAAATGGGTGGGGCTACAACGTTCATATTTTACATTGACATAAAGATTATGGTGATGTAGTGCCTCTCGAAAGAAAAAGATGAAAAAGTTGGTCAAAACTCAGAGAAATAAAGGTTTTAATATAAGCCTTTTACACGTGTATAATGAACGTTACATGTAATATCACGTAACTATAGAAAAAGTAAGGAGATTCCACATAAAATTGTAATCATTGAACAGAAATATTCCAAAAAAGCTCATCATCAACGCGACTGGAAAAAGCGTTCGCGATACTGATTGTATACAGAAAGTCGTAACCGGTGTTGGGTTGAAGATTTCAATGCTGCCATTTAAATTACATCAAACCGCATTAAATGATTTGAGACGTAAAAATCACAATAACACCACTGATAGGAATTGTACGAAGAAACAACAGCATACAAAACGAGAAAAGAAACACCCTAGCTGTTTCTATTGGTGGTAAAATTGAGTCTTCCCTTAGCTCGCTACGCTCATCCAGTTCACAAACAGAAGGAGCAATGTGTTTCAAGTGATGTCGTATTGAAACATACAGAGCTAAATGTCTTGGCTTGGCTTCATAAGGGTGGCTGTAAAGTGGGTTGCCTACACAACTGTCACTAGGCGCGCCGCCCGGTGGCGCTCGCGGCAGAGTGTGGACCTACTGACACGTGGGTTATAAGGGCGGCGATATGAATAGAGTGCGCGCGAGGGGTCGCCGGATCGACACACACAACAGGCAATCCTCACTGCCATACTCGGCGCCTCCACCAAGCGAACACACGTGGTAGTATGATAACTGTTAGAGCTTTGTTCAGAATCGTTCTAGGTCTACAATCGTGTCAACTATGTCAATGGTGGAAAGCTGCAAGAAAATACTGTCGTGATCTGCTGCAAACAGCTCTAGCATCACAGATCGTGTGTTAGATAGTATTGTCGTGACAGTCGCGTGTAACACATCGCATCCGGCCGGATCCCTATCCTCCTACGCCAACACAAAGTGCATGGACCTTGTTGAGTAGAGTAGCTAGGTGCACTGCAATGTACATGCACCATAGTCTCCCCCATCCCCCTACACCCTTACACTATGCCAACCCTAGCTAGGTGCAGTACTGTAGACGCACCATAGTCTCCCCCATCCCCCTACACCCTTACACTACGCCAACCAGATAGCAGCTATAAACACCAGACAGCAAGAAAGCAGGATAACCACACTTTTACACACATTTTAAAATTACCTTTGACTAAAAAGTTTAATCATTATCCTGTATTGTTTTTTGGTATCTCTACACATTGTTGTTTTCATTTAATATTACACATTAAATGTTTACAATTCTCTTTCTAAGACAGCTTTGTCACCAGGTGGCAGGTACTGATGAAATAAATTGAAAGGTATATTATACCCCACCACCACCATCACCACACACACACACACACACACACACACACACACACACACTCTATTTCCCTTCTCTCATCACAGCATTCCTCATAAATAACAATGTATACAGCCCAGATATGTTCAGAACAGAAGATAGATTATGTATCATCAATCACCCTCCTCACATAGAAAGATGTACAGTCCCAGTCAAACTCACCGTGATCCGTGTCCATATGCGCTACCTGCAACAGACAGACAAAAACAATTTAGATTAATTAATATTAATTAGAAAAGCTGAAAGTAGAGCAGGGATGTCAAATGGTGGACTTTTCTTAAGGAGCGCCCGACGATAACTCAACTTTCAACCGTGCCTTGCATAAATATTCTCCTCCTACTTAGCTAATTAGTTGGGTCGGTATTTCAAACCACAGATCGGTTTCAGTTCGTGATGAATGAACAATATACGAACTTTCCCGCCTCGTGTGGCTGTTTGAATACAAATCAACCAGTAGAACGTAATGAGAACATTAACATGCAAATCAAATCAGTTCGGAGATTAGATCATAAAATATACACGTAATTATGATCGCTCTTGTAATTCAATATCGTATAACTAATTTACATTAATAATTGGTTAATGAAAGATTGATTACTTTTGTTTTGTTTCTTGCATGTTTATCAGCTTTAAATTGCGTTTGTGGCGAGATAATAACGGGAATAAAAGTACTAACTCTTGATACGAATAGTTTTAGGTCTATTTGTTGTTGCAAGGAACAAGAAACAAGGAACTGAAAGAATGTCAATGTGGGGCAGCCAGATAACTCCAGGCACTCTTCTTAGGTTGCCACTGACTGGTGTCGAATCGTCGACCTTCCAAATGAAGAGCATCGCAGAGAGCGTGCGAGCGTTGCGAGCTACGTCTACTGAATTAGGGAGCGAAGTATTACTTTTCAATCCGTCGGAGTTACCCCCCCCCCCCCCTAGGAAGTTTTAACGTTGCTCTACTCGGCACCTCCATCAGAACACGGGGATAAGCATGATTTACAATAAATGTAAACCCGAGCTTATATTGACGACATTCAATGCAATAACGGCAATATCCATGTAATGCGTATATGAACGCAATACATAATTGTCGCCTCAACCTATTGGCCGTATAATAGGCTAATGCTCGCTAGCAGGCCGCAGGTGGCTTGCTGTTGACTCACGGGGAAGTGTGATAACAACTGATAAGAGATCTCTAAACCATTGTTAGATAAACTGATGACTGTCGCGTGCTCAACACGAGATATCAGATGTTGTGACGGGTGACGGGGCTCGAAGCAAGGACCCCCGGGAAGAAACTACTGCCTCGGGGTGGATTAGGCAAGAAACAGAGAAACATTCTTGTTCTGTCGAGGTGGTATCTTGTATCATTGTCAACGTTTCAAAGACCATGTTGTCTTCATCATCAGGACTTGATGTGACTGATAATGTGATGTGATGATAATGTGATGTGACTGATAATGTTTACGCAGAAGAAGTTTCGTTCCCATCCCATACTTGAAAAATCCTTACTTGAATCATAATATTCTACATCGGCGGGAGTCACAATTATTGCCTAGATGATAAACAACCAGGTTTTCCCTAACAATACGATTGAATTGTGTAATTATTGTTCAGCGTATTTACACGCAGATTGCGGATGCTGCAGGAGCTATATGGGTGTTAGGTAATGTATTAATGTATAATAGAGGCAACTGTTTTACCTATAGAAGACACCACTTTGCGAGAGTTCGTGCAGACGTAGGTAGGTTGAAACATTCAAGGGGAACACTTGTGCACACTTTGATCAAATGAAGAGAGTTTTACTGTCATGCAATATTCATTGTTTTTGTTTCGTCTTGTATTTTAGTAAAAATAAGTCAAGCTATCTGTAACTTAGAATAAAAGTCGGTGAACAAGGTTTATAACCACTTTTGGTGTTCCGTTTGTGAATAAACATGTACATGTGTGTTTAGTACCCTGGACCCCTCACAATGTGGACATACCCCGTGATTTCCTGCTACTGGAAACCACACAATTTGCTGACTCCGACACAATCATTGACGTACAATCGATACTTGAGGTCCTGTTGTGAGTGTTTAAACACGATATTGATAAAATCACTATGTTGACGCAGCATCTATTGGAAATCACGCTGAACTGTTTAATAATCCTCCATTACCGTGTTTGCCTTGCAACGAGGTTATCCCTACTCTCTGATCCCCAAACAAAATATCGTATTTGATGTGAAAGATTTGCTAATTTAATTTGTCAGTGTGTTCGTACGGTAAATTTAGCTGTAGTTCCGTTAGGTGGTGTCCGGGGTCGCATCGTTAAAATATTATCATTACTTTTTACATTTTCTTGTGGGAAACCGGCCCTCTCTTCAAGTGTCTAGGTATTGGAGTAGAACAAACAATGCATTTAATTACACAAACAAGCAAAGCGTAAACAATTAAGACAGATTACAGACTCACAATGACGGATTGCAAAAGAATGTTAGAACGCTGACCCAAACCCTTGCATTCGTATTAACAACTGAGGAAAACCTCGGAAAAACCTCCAGTCAGGATTGCCGGTCTCGACGGGATTCGAACCCAGGACCTCTCGAATCAGAGTCCGTGCTTAGCGCTCGAACCAACACTGTCGGCTCATCATAATTAGTCTACGTCTAAAGAAAGACACTTTTATCTGATGACAACACAAGGTACCACCCGCTTATTACACTGAAACACGGGCAAAGTAAGACGTATCTTTCAATGAGCCAACCGCTGCGGGGCCTACTATACCATTATCTGTTACGCACTGCATCTTTTTACAAGTACGAACCAAAACCACAATGTCAAAATACATATAATTAAACCCTATATTCATATATAATTTCAACGTAATAAGGAGAGAAGATAATATCTATAATCTTGATCCATTAGCACATGCAAGAAACGCTGTTGCACACTCACACCGACCAGTATGACAATAATTTGGAGCGAGGGAAATGTATGTTTGACTGGGCAACAAATGTAATTATATTTAATCACCACGCCGACACTAAAGAGAACGAAGCGAATGAAAAAAAGTGTTACGCGTGGTCGTAGAAGCTGACGTAAATAGGCATCGGTGACTTCCTGTGACATGTTTACGAGCGCTGCGCACGTGAGGAGGGTACCAACCTGACAACCTGCATCGTATGAAACACGGCGCAGTTAGTCCACATACTTAGGTGGATGTAGATCACGTGTTACATACGAGACTTGGAGTCGGGAGGACGCGGGTTCGATCCCCGCACGTGAGGAGGGTACCAACCTGACAACCTGCATCGCGGCTAGGTATATGAAACACGGCGCAGTTAGTCCACACACTTCAGGTGGATGTAGAACGAGTGAAACATACGAGGTCGTGGGTTCGATGCTAACTACCAACAATGCAGACGGAATGTTTTGTTGAAAGATTGTCTCAGTTAAGATGGCAATGCCAAAAAGTCTTACATCCACCCCACAATCCACCCCAACATGCCCAAACTCAAACTCTTTGAGTATCGCTCTCTGAAAAAGGGGCATTGTATCTGTCATTCAGCGCACATAGGCTAAAATCTTGATGCCGCCCCCCCCCCCCCCCCCCCCAATGCTAGATTGATTGTTTCTAATTATATGCACACAGCAGCTCTTAATCCATTGCGTAAGGCTAGATAGAGCATTCATGCAGACGTGCCTTCATGGAACAACAGTATTGACATTTGAGCGCTTCATCGCTTCATTTGGCAATATTAATAATTGATATGTTGGGATGACGAGCGCTCAAAACAATTGACGCTCTATGTTCCTACCTTATTATTTGACAATGATTTTAATCGAGCTTTTGGTTTTGTTTTTGTGTTAATATTTTAGTGTCATGGTGGATGAGATGAAATGATGAGAACGGTTATGAATTTACAAACTCTAAGCCCTATGCGGGATTCGAACCCGAGTGCTTTGGTACATAGGGTTCAATATTGATAGGGTACTGATGGCTTGGAAATAATATTATATTATACTAGTTTGAATTTGGAGAGGTGAAAACAATGGGAGATGAATCAAGAATGTCAATGCATGTAATAACTTACCGCCAAGCCGGTATCCTTCCTTCGTTTCGTTTCTTCTTGGGCCATTTCCAAAATATCGTTTACAAACTTGGTCGCCACACTCATGAGCTGCGGGTCACTCTTGAACACAGTTACCCTCGCCTCCATCCTGGACCGCTTTAGTCTCTACCACTTCACTTACAAACCACACTAATAGTAATCCACGTTTGAGCAATCGCGAGAACCTTGTTTGTTTTCATAACACTTCCATGCCGGTCGTCAACGTTTACACCTCCAATCGGAAGCACCTATTGTAACGACGACGGCGAGCAAGGCACTTGGAGCGATAAAATCGATAAACACGAACCGGTTATGACGGCCATTACTTGTTGCACTTGACAGTGTGATAATGTGTCAGATTGTTCGTTATCACCGCGTAACGGACGCTGGAGAGGCGACTCCTCGGCAGCTGGAGTCGAGGTGTCTGTCCGGGCCGGCGAGCAGGACCCAACTGAACTGCGCACTCACTCGCCCGAGTTTGCGTGAGATGATGAGAGAAAAATCATCTGCTCTCTCCAAAATCAATCCCGAGCTGCTTCTTCTCAACAGGTATCATTGACGACGTCCCCGTAGCGACAAACTTGACAGCTCGGCTCGACAAGAGATGATGCTCTCTTCTTGTCAGGATCACTTGTTGCTCGAGGGGAAATATCGCCGCATGAATGGGAGAAGTGTGATACACACGCGCGTACACACACAGCCTCCCTATCCCCACTCGGCGAGGCGCTCGTCGGAGCAGAATATTAAAACGTAATGTAATAATAATGTGGCGCAGAACGGCACCGGAAAGAGGTGCAAAAAATGAAATGTCATTCGAATTATGGAAGCGGAGGTTGGAATATTTTATCACCCGTGGGTTGGGTGATTTGTAGCGCTCGGTGGCGCTCGTGCAATCCCACCCTTCAATGCCCACATCGATTATTTGCTTGCGAGATGAGAGAGAGAGAGAGAGAGAGAGAGAGAGAGAGAGAGATCAGCATCCCTCTTCCCTACCTACGACACACGGGCAGACGGGAATACGGGAATCTATCGACCAACGTGGAATTCGGATGTAAAAATGTTTCAGTTGAACCAGGTCCTGTTATTGTTATGGGTTCAAGAAGTAGATCATTTTATAAAGTTGTTCCGAGGCAAGTAGCAGATGCTGACGTCGTACACCACACATGACCTGTGGGTTAGCCGGGGATGGGCTAGAGTGTGGTGAGATACCGTGAGATACCCATACCGATACTGTATAATGTATATACTATACTACGCTGGTTAGTTCAATAGTTCAATAGTTGTAGTTCAATACCTAAAAAATGGATTTAATTCGGTTCGCTTGAGTGTTATGGTAGAGGTGCCGGATAGGCTAAGGTAAATTCGCCCAGACTTTTACCCTTGGTGGAGGTGCCGGGTCATTAAACGCCAGCGACGATTTTTTGGCAATATGTTTAACCAACCCCTTTTTCCACACATTTTTAAAGCAGCTTCTCTCAATTTTTGTAATGTATTGTTTTTTGGACAAATAATAAAATGTTGATATATCGATATCGAAATATTATCGTTTGATATCGATAATTGAATGAAATGTCATAGCCCAGCCCTTGGTGCAGATCTCTGGTCACCTCTATAGAAATATAGACTGAAAGTGAGGTAGATTTATGAGTTGTCTAGAAGGGACTTTATTATTGATGGGTTGATGGATTGATTGATACATAGTTTGTATGTCTAGAGCCGTAAAAAAGCATGTGTTCAACATTACATTTCACCAGCGAAGTACACACGTTTGGCCACTTAGCGTAATAAACACGAATGAAACTATGACGTAGGAACAGAAGTAAAGTATCGTCAGTCGCTGCTGCTGAACCACCAAGCCCTGGATGACGTAGGCCGTGTTTGAAGCTCGCGTTTTCTGGTTGACACGAGCGTGCAATCAATTTAATGGCACCACCTCACTTTGCTATCAAGTCACAGCTAGGGTTGGAGGCTAAGTTGTGTTTGTAGTCTGGAAACAAATGGTTTTTAATCGTAAAAGTGTTTACACCTTCCTACTTAATGCTGTGGTCATGTTCAATTGAGCTTGTAAACAATCAATTAACAGTAGGGTCTAGGTTATCGGTTACGTAGGTCCCTAAGCGGAAGAAGGAATAAACAAAAGTAACAGCACCAATAAATCGATCTATCAATGATTTGTTACGGTCACAACCGTGGTCAATCACAGGATGGCTCCCGAGTCCCGAGATCCAGGTTCGACTTCCGAGGTCCAGGTTCGACTCCCGAGGTTCCAGGTTCGACTCCCGAGGTCCAGGTTCGACTCCCGAGGTCCAGGTTCGACTCCCGAGGTCCAGGTTCGACTCCCGAGGTCCAGGTTCGACTCCCGAGGTCCAGGTTCGACTCCCGAGGTCCAGGTTCGACTCCCGACCCGGGCTGGATGTGACGTCAGCTTCGTGTATACCCCCCTCGTTGTGTCAAGTAGCGAACTAGGAGACGAAGCTCAAGATGTATAAGTCGCCATTTGCATCCGACAGAGGTTGATTTTCATTATGAATTCGACGTTAAAACTTACGTTTTCCTTTATAAATCTTATGTGAGATATACTTATGTAGGTATACCTACTTTTTGAGAACTCTCAGAACTTACAATAGCTGTTTCTTCCCCCCCCCCTCTCCCCTGGCACTTGCTTGCGTAGCATCCTAATTCCTAACAGCTGTATGCTTAAACATTCTTAGGTTAAACAAAGACAATTATATAAGAAAAGTACTAACTACCTATTAGCACAAGAAACCGCGAGCGTATGAAAGCGCAAAGAAAAGCAAACATTTCCCGAGTATTTTGCCTCTGTTTACAGAACTTAACTCGGTTTGAATTGGGTGTCGTTAAAGTTAATGCTTTTGGCAGGCGACCAACACAACAACACGTCCTCGTATCACAGCTCGACTGTTTGTTCTTAGCGTTGGCAGTACGTTGCGTCATAATGAGTTGTAAATCACTGCGAACTATTTACATTCGTAGGTCGCCTATTATGATTGTGGACTGTGGAGGTATCTGTGCACGGGACACAGCTATCATGTGAAGCTCATATCTCACCAGCAAGGTGTACACTGTTAGCAGATTATTTTGATGCAGTGAAAACGTAACATTAATAAAAACGTCCGCCAATCACTGCAACCTCCACGTAGACCCTTCACAAATACCATCAGCTACTCCATCAAACTTCTGATCATCATATACATAATTCCTTGTCCCCTTCACTATCAATTGTAAATTATTTTGCTTCGGGATCAAGAGTACAAATTTATTTGGCAACAATCAATAAAAGTCACTAATTTAGCAACAAAGACACGCTTTAACGAAAATGGTTGGCTTGGCGCTCGTCAACAGGCAAAATGATCTTACTTCTTTTCAATGCGAAACTAGGGAGAAATAATGAAATGCTTGGCTCAACTTAGTGAACTTCTATATCTCATACAGCATTCACAGCCGAAGACTTTTGAAGGAGAGCTTGGCTGCCATTTTTTTTTTTTTTTTTTTTTACATTTTTTTGTATTTTGGGGGGGGGGGATAACGCCTACACTACAAGGTTGGCTTGGTCGGCTAAAACGTCCCCCACTGAAAATCAGTTGTGTGACTGTGGGTATACTCTCTAAATACGAATATTCTTATTTATCTATAATAAGAATTTAGAATCATATCAATAGTAAGTGGACAAAATATAAGATCTTAACTTATTTTTGGTGACAGAAACTATAACTTGATGGGATCAAATCTTATCACTAGAATCGTTACACTAATGGTCTTCGAACTCACACAGTGTAATGGCATCACTAACACTTATCCGAATATTTACTTTCGGCTTTCTCTGAGTGAATTGACTTGTTGACAATGACAAAGTTATCGCGCCATTGTTGTTGTTGTTGTTGTTGTTGTTGTTGTTACCCTCATTACCGTGTCTGCATTTATGTATTTAGATTTATTTAGTTGTCCTCCTTTGTAAATCATTTTTTTTTTAAAGCTGAATAGGATAGACGTTAAATACACAAATAAAATAACCTTGCAGAGAAGATATAGTTTGGTCACTCGCTCACAGTACACACATTCTATACACGTAGGCCTACTGTGCTGCCCGACGTAACGAGCTTGGGCCAACAATTTCTCCGTGGTAAATATTTGAATGTTTTACATTGTTTGTTTGCAATTCCGGACCACGACCAGCGTCACAAGAACTATGTAAACATCAACGCTCGTGGTTTTAACATCTCTTCGAAAGTATGTATCAATTTTGGGCGCAGGTTTATTAAGAGTATAGTAGTCTGAGTTGATTGAAGATGTAATAACTGTGAAGGTATAATGTCGGAGAGCTGTTGAAGTAAAGAGAACCACTCTCTTGAAAACCTTGTCAGGATTGCCGGTGGAGGGATTCGAGTCCGTGACCTCCCGAATCAGAGTCTCGCGCGTTACGCGTGAGCTGACCTTTCGTTGTACCCGAGCGTCAGTGAGCAAGAGCATCGGTTGCCGGAGTGCTGGGTTCTATCCCCAGTCGGGACAATATCTACGACAGCTGCTTTCAGTGTCTAGCAGATGATCGACACCTTTCCGTTCAATCTTATTCTTTTAAAAAATAAAGTTTTAAGTACGAGATTCAATCCTCGGTAGATTAGGGGTAATTGCATACGACGGCCAATCGGAAGATTCGGGTTCGATACCCGGCTGAGATGATTTTTTTAAATTTCTGGATTAAATTCCATTAACAAAACAATGCTATACACAAACAAGTACGGCGCGTGAAGCGCCGAGCCCGCAAGTAGCCGGGGGTGGATGAAACGGGCGCACGAGCCTGCTCAAAGACTGTTCACTCGAGCGGACGGGTTCCAACCAGGGGCAACGGGCCGGACCGAGATGAAACACTCGCACGCAGCCGGGAGACTAAGTACCCTGGGCACGCTACAGGGGGTGTAGGTGGCTGGCCGCACCATGGGAGATCGAGTTGGCGGGGGCGCGGCCCCCCAGCTCAGCTCCGCAGGTAAACTTTGATAGTTTGTCAAAAACGTGCTTAAATGGCTTGTATATTTCAATAAGTTTT
This sequence comes from Sweltsa coloradensis, assembly GCA_024449915.1. Taxonomy (NCBI): domain Eukaryota; kingdom Metazoa; phylum Arthropoda; class Insecta; order Plecoptera; family Chloroperlidae; genus Sweltsa; species Sweltsa coloradensis. Next base: position 1,161,310 of record JAMZAV010000082.1, read on the forward strand.
AATTTACCATACAGTTTGGTATTATTATCTTCACGTTGCAATCGATTGTTATAATAATTAAAGAATAACATGTAACTAAGAATCAGGGGGCGGGGGGGCGATCGCCTCAACCATCCCCCCCTGGATCCGCCACTGCGCGTGAGGACATAATAAGATTTATTTGCCTCGTAGTCATAAATTGTACAAAAAAACAAACATAAACAGTATGCAAATCTGTTAGTCGATAGGCCCTACGTTTTAAAAAACATATTTTTATACTCTATAGAAAATTATAACATTGTGTCTTTAGTGACTTATGAAATTTACTCAAAAAGATGTACTGAAATAAAAACATAAAACATAATTTTTTGCGTGGTGTGTTGTAACTAAAGCATGAACCGTCTCGTGTCCCAAGTCTTAATCTAGCGGTTGTGGGATCAACACACACATAGGCTACAGATAAAATAAACTTCTTGAAGTTAAAACTCATTAAAATCTCACAATGGAGCAAAGACTCAATAGGGAATAGGGATAAACTGTTTTTTTAGGCAGAACCTGCCAAGCCCAAGAATGTAACGTTAGATTCTAATCAATATTAGCAAACTGAATCTTGGCTTGGTGTGTGGGAGGGAGGGAGGGCGGAAAATTCATTTGTTTCGATTAGGTGGGAGAGATACATATTGCTTTGACCCCGCATCATATTGAAACACATTTCTAGAAACAATTAGTGAAAAAACATCCTCGAAATGAAAACATAAGGCATTATTGGAAAAAATGCGTGTTGCAAAATGACAAATGAAAGATCAAAGTTTATTCATTTTTCAACCGGGTATTGACTGAAGTTCAGATAAAATCATAATTTTTTTGTAGCTGCTTACAAAATAAGTATAATAACAAAATATAATAAGTGTGTAAGAAATAACAATAATAAAATAATGAGAGGGGCAAAGGGCTCCTGTCCGTGTCATGACCTCCGATTGTCATGTGTCTCTCTTTTGAGAATACCCTTGAACAAGGAAGAAATAATATTTCTCCACCAAGGATGGCAATGTTTTCTTTGACAATCCGTGCATTTAGTAGCGTCGCTGCCTAGTTTGGGTAATCCCGTACAATATAATCTTAACAGATGGTGTGAACATGAGTCGAGTCGGGGTGTGTTATGGACTTTCGAGTGATAATAAATAATAATAATAATAATAATAATAATAATATTATTATTATTATTGAACGATAGCAATAGTAGTAAAAGTTTGACCCGACTGGGGATCGAACCCAGAACCTCCGTCTTTTTGAACCGATTCTCTACTCCGATAGTGCAGTTCGAAAAGTCGGAGGTTCTGGGTTCGATCCCCAGTCGGGTCAAATTTTTACGACTATTGCTATCGTTCAATAACCATGTCCTCAAAGCGAGCTGCCTTATGCTTATAAACCCTTGAATTAATAAAATAATAATAATAATAATAATAATAATAATAATAATAATATCATCCAACAGTCGGTTCCAGCCTGAGTAGGGAGGGTGACGCATCATCAATTTCTCGGGCTACGGAGTGTTCTTCGTGCTTGCTAGCCAGGCTCAGCACATCCTCGTCTTCCTTGCTGTCTTCTGTGACGGGCATTTCAACATATCTTTCTGTCCTAGAATCTTTCTTCGTTAATCCTCACCCATGATTTCCCTTTCTTCTACACTCAGTTTTATTTGATCCCTCGATCCATCTCTTGGACGGCCGACTCATCGTACTCCCCCATGTAGGCTACATCCCAACTCCGTATCTTGCTTCATTCTTTAACTTCAACGTGTCCATACCACCAGTCTTTCTCTTCCTATTTTATCTCGTTGACTTACAACTAATTTGATTCTCGCTTCTATGCTTCTTACCCTACCTAATTTTGTTATGGCTACAGAACTTCCATCTCTGCTCTTCCTTTCCTCAAAGTCCAACTCGCAACCTTCTCGTGGTTTGGCCCGTGAGTAGGGGAGTTTCACTCCCTGAAACTAATGGCGAGCTCCGGGTCGTCGTCGGGGAACTTTCCCCTTCCCTTTGACTACCTCCCCGACGGCGACGACAATGACAACACGGACGGACGATGACACAGACGAAGACGACCACGATGTGGGAGAGCCCCTGCAATCCCCCTTTGCTTGTGGCTGGTTCTGACCAGCACAGGCCTGTCCACCCCGCGTCTACCCTTACGTTCCTCCCCTTGCAAAGATGTATACATGGTGGTAACTCACACTTATAGAAATTGTTTTATCTTGGAGGCGCAAATAATCTTAGCTGTTAAAGCGCCCTAAAACTACGGTACTAATACTAATACTACTATCCCATTTCACTGATGCATACAGCATAAGATAGTGCAATTTGTATACGATCATCTTAGACTTACATCTTACGAATGTAATTAGAAAAGCTATTCTTATTTCTTAAGATATCAAACATATAATTTGGTAGAATTGAAAAACAAGTGTTATTAATTAAACTAACTAATAATTTTAAAACATATTAATTAATCATAATTCATCTTTCCAACTTCAACCACCGGGTATTGATTGAAGATCAGATATTGTTCATCCTCACAATTCTAACAATATCCGATAAGTTTTGATCTTCTATACAATTTCAATAATTTTCTGATCGGTAAAGGATCTGTAATTCAAAAATAATTTCACTTCTCATAAGTAAGTAACAAAATTTCTTTATTATTTTACTGAAAGAATAAACATAAAATGATGTCCCAAATCAATAAAAGAACTACATATATTTCTCATATTTACAGCAATAGTATGTCATAAAAATACATAACATAGTTTAGATACACAATGCCCAAAATACGCATCAGTTTTGTTTACACGTTACAATATGTATAAGAAAGACTTACATTTTTCTAAGAAACTACAATTGAACACTTTCAACCAGACATACAATATGAAGGCGTCACAGTCGAAGGGTTTACTCTACATTGCACTACACTACTCCAGCTGCACGCATAGAGAGAGATCACTCTTTTAGCACCGACCTACTTTCGACTATATGTATAACAATGGATAAGTCGAGTAGTGGTATACCAAGAAAATTCTACAAAAATGTTCTTATGGAATCAACAATACAGATTCATTCCAATAGATACAAGCAAGTTGGTTTTAGACCTGTCGACATAGATACATAATACATACAATGGATACCGTAAAGTTTAAGTCTCATACAATTTCATTGCCAGAGATAAGCATGTTGTGTACCAAAAGTCACGTACAAAGTTTAGTTCTTTGTGTTTAAATTGCAGAAGTAATGACTCAAAGTATTATAAACATTTTATCATAATCAATGTTTTTTGATCTAATTCAAAGGGTGTGTCATTAGTATTTACAACAATTTTTTTTACAAGGAAGTGTAGGCCTACTGATAACAGGAATTGAATGTTGGGGAAAAGTGGATTTAACTACGGGTATTTGCTCAAACCCGAGAAAATCAAATCACTACAGTCTACAATATAAAAATATATTTTGGCAATCAAGACATCAACACACCGGTAGCAGCAACTATATGCGCTAGTAATAAGCGGGGTAAATGAGTGAACTAAGCTGCAGCTATATGCGCTATGGCCAACGTTTCAGTTCAGTTTCCGATAGTTGGCTGATGACTAATAAGCGGGGTAAATGAGTGAACTAACCTATGTTTTTTCAATGAACATGTTCCCCTATTTTTATATGGCACCCCGTACTCATACAGACAAAATATTCTGCAGAAAAATTTATTTGGGTTTACAATAGGGGATGTTACATCACGTTTTTGTGAAACTGTCTCCACTGAAATTATTTTCTGGACAAAAAAGTAACAGATTAGATTGGATATTGTTGGCTATAATGACCTGCAGACGAGTTCTGGTTGACTCTTGGGCTGTTGGGTCATGTTGATGATGAGGCTCTGCTCGACGTTTAGCCTTGAAGAAACCACCAACATAAGTGAGCTGTGCCTCGTCATCGACACGACGCAACAGCCCAAGGATCACCCAGAACTCAACCGATCAGATTATCTTACAATATCAAGAAATCAATGGGGCACTACAGTACTACAATTTGTCAGTACACTCATACAATGGCTGGCCCAACTAAAAAGTAGGTCTAGCCATTGCTGATCACTGATCACTGATCAGTGATCAAGTATTTCAAATTTGATTAGAAATGAATGAACATGGCATTTGCAAAATTGTTCACGTTATTTTGAACTAGGAATAGAAATGTATCCTCATATGCAAGTTTTTTATATTTTCACTGGACTAAAAAGTAAAAATCGGATACGTGGTTCTTAAAACTGTTGCCCTTCTTAAATTGCATTAATTGAAGGGCGGAACGATCTATATTGCGGAAGTTTACGAAAAGACACGACATGTTTCTGTCAGTGGATACGTAAGGGAATATCTAGGAAAGTTGAATGAGATGGGCCTCCCGTGCAGTTGTGGTGATAATACAGGACGGGGGATTGAATAACATCAGAAAGTAGGCAAGTTTGGTCCACACTCAGCAGGTGATTCACGTGCTATAGAACATGAGGGGAAGACAACCGTAAAACATGTTGCCTACGCACAGATCGTTGATGAGCAAAGAAGTAATGAGAATCCAAGCAGAAGAGATAAGAGCTACGAGAAGAGAGCGAGCCTAAACTATGAGCGAGGAAAAGAAAGCCTTGGTGGTTAGAACACCTGAAGAGGATTAGCAAAGAGAGGATTCCATAGAGGCAATTCCATATTGTAATTGACATAGATATTGAAAGCCAAGTCCACTTCCCAATTGCAATTAGTACTATCTACATGGTTTGGTCAACCTTACAACCAATTTCATCTTCCGTGAAAACACCATTCTTGAGAAATAGGAGAAAAAGATATGGATAAAATGGTTTTAGAATTGCGAGTGGTTTAGAATATGAAACGTGCAAAACCGAGTCAGATACTGGTTATGATAAAAAATTGATACATTTCACCCAGCTAACCGCTGTGCACAGCTGTTATGAAACACAACAAGAAAGAAGACATCCATGATAGTAATAACAATTAGTCATCTTTATTTCTCAAGGAAAAGGGCGAATGTTAAGCCCGAGGCTTCTCTTACAATTTACCTTTACCTAAAGTAAAATGTTTGAGGTAAGTTCACTGCAATGCATCTATCTACCGGTAGTGATACAAAGCAATGCCGCAGAAGAGGTGTTTTGCTTAATTAAGGCAAAACATTTTTGGTCATCACTTGTTAAAAAGTGCCAAAAACAAAGTTAGTCCACATATACTTTTTGTGGCTATAAATTAAGTTTTTAGATCATTAATAGTTAATGTTGAAACTGTGTACAAAGCCACAACATCAATCTTGGGGTAAAATATATTTCAGAAATACACCTAACACCTTTGTTGTGTTTTGTGAGTTTTCTTCCGTATATGATAATGTTATGTGAATACTAATAAAACATAATCTTCTGCATGTTTACGTCAAAGCTGCACTACAACCTACAAGGTCTTCATTGGGTTAATAGCAACCATGCCTAGTACTACCTACACTAGAGTAATAATACAAACTGACAGGGGCATAAGTAAATAACAAGCCTGGGAAAAAGTATTGGCCACCAAAAGTATCGTGTACACTGTACATGTTGTGTGTGTTGATCTAGTCACTACTGTTTTGACTTGAGCCATCAGTAATTTGAAGTTGCAACGTTACTCACAGCTTTAAAAATATTAGAAATGTAGGCCCACAAACAGAAAAATGTTGTACCAAGTATGGTAGGAAAGGTAAGGTCTGCAGTCATAAATACTGATTTTCATTCCTAGTTCCAGATCTGCCATGACAGCAAAAATAAGTGTTGAGCCGCATTCTTCAAACAGCTAACAAGTTTTTCCGTTTACTCTTTTAAGTTTTAACTACTGGAGCTAGTTCCTTTTTATTTACCACTTGACCAGCTCTTATCGCGTTTGTTTAGAATGGTACTTGCTATTACTTTTGGTCCACCTCTTTCCTCACAGCATCAAGTTTTAATTCAAGTACGCCTATTCTCAGTTAGTAGAATAGATAAACATTATGAAAATAGAAAGTTGTAACCTATTTGCCAAGGTGATCAGTACTGATTTGTGATTAGATTTATGCTTACAAAATATATTTTGCCAACTAAGGCCTACAGTACTTACTAGCCTACTATCAGATAATTGTGACTACCTATGGTAAATGCAATAACAAAATGTCTACACTGTGGGTATGTGACTAATCAATAATCATAGTGTCAAAATCAATTCAAAACAAAAAACCAACACACAAACAAAATCAACACAAACACAAACAAAATCATTATTCACCCCAGAAATCTCCTGGATTCTAGGGTGAATAATGATTTTGTTACTTTTCTTAGTGTGCCATGTTGATGATGAGCAGTTGTGTGACTGAGTGGGTCGACTCTAAATAAGGATTTATTTATTTATTTTATTTATTTAATAGGTAGTAATAAATAAAAATGAAACACTTGAAGGCATGTTGCATGTTCAGTATAATATGTCAATTTACCCTTGCTTGACCGCTGTGCAAAGTATCAATTAGATGCTACCTGGCTGCATGAAAAGTTTATTGACAAACTAAATTTATCAACCTGCTGCTTGCTCAATAGCCAGGCGTACGTAGCCCAACACAGAACTAAACTACTGGTACAAATATCAAGTGGAAGAACCATAGTTTTGTACAGGTGAAACTCACACAACTTCAGACCCTGAAACTGAATGCAGCAATTACTTAGTGTTAGGGATGAAAAACCCGGTAGTTTTCTAACCGTTGACCCCCTGAACGAATCCGTTTAAACGGTTAACCACGTTTTTTTGGGCCGCGCTATCAATAATTTAACGTGCCGGTATTCCGGCGGTCTATTTCCACGACCCGTAATGACGGCGACGGCAGTTTACCTGCACTTTGCCAGTGCAAAACGATGAACCGGCCGCTTGTCAAGTGCCACTCTTGTCAGTAGCAGCAAGTGCGCAATTGATGCCAGTTTTAAGCATTGGACATAAAAATATAACACCACCATGTAAATTATTTACGCCATTATTCCGGCGGTCTGTTTCGCAAAACCCTAAATAACAACGGCGGCAGTTTACCGGCAAAAATAACATTTTAAATGTTTAATTTTTGTTTAATTAACTAACAGTTAACCAGATGAATTTAATAACCTCTACCCGACCACTAAACGTTTAACCTTCCCATCCCTACTTAGAATGTAAATTATGCTACATACCAGTACCTAGTAAATACTTATGTTGGACCGTGGTCAGCATTTATTTTATGAAAATTGTAAGAATTTGCATTACATCATATCTCTGCTTAACAAGTCTACTACACTGATGTTTCAGACTATAGCAGTACCATAAAGCATTCAGTTTTGCACATGTTTGTAAAATAATAATGTACCATAGTTATCCAAGGTGATGCAGTCTACAAATGAGAACTGGAAACTCACTGAAGAGTGTACCTCGAGCTTCATACGGCAGCACAGGGCCGCTGAATAGCGTATACTCCCTCGTGTGTACAGGCCTTGTACAACGAAAGGTTAGGAGGAACACAGACACGCTATTCAGGCGACCCCGGCAGCGATAACGCAACTGTTTGACACAAGGAAATCATTCATTCATTGGCTACATGGATTAACTTAGAAGACACATTATTTAGACCTGAACAAAATGTTAGGGGCTGTTATAATAATTTAGAAAGTAAATGTAACAAAAACAACTGACCTAAGGCCAAGTATAGCCCTACCTAATCTTTGCATAGAAATTCTCATCTGTAATTATTGCTATACAATAAATGAAAAATGGCAATGCATGTTCTTCAGTCACTTGGCTACATGGGGTCTAGAAAAAAATCATATTTTGTTACGTACAAAACTTTCCTGGGTTGACTGGCCTACGTAGTTTTGCACAGGCCTTAATAATATAGGCAACTAAACAATACAAGATACTACAAATAGGCCTGCAAAGTGCTAATCAATTGAAATTTGAACCTAAGGCCACGAATAAAATAATCGAAAGTAGAGAATGACAAATTCGAAATTATCTTATAAAACAAAAGGTAGGCCGCACCTATACAAACTTACAGACAGAGGCAGATATTTTTGGTGAAGATAAAACTAAGTAATTTTTTAAATTTGTTATGCAGATGCCCAATTGCAGTGAATTTGCATTTAAAAAATTAACTAGAAAATTGTGTATCTTTCACTCCCTGATAGCGTGCCATTTTGATCAGTGGGGCCTAAAAAAAGCACCGGTAGCACGCTGCTGGTTCGGCTTCAGGTAAAAGTAGAAAGCTAATATAAAATGCATCAACACCACATAAGCCAGTGGCATTACATGGGCGCGTTTTTCTCTGCTTGTTATATCGAGTTATAGAATCGGGATCCTGAATAAGGTTACGGCAGGGGGATCGATATGACCTCGTCACTCCGCAGTCCGCACCACCAAATTTCTATACCGATCAGTGTTTGGTGATGGTGATCGGTGATGGTGATCGGCGATCACCATCACCAGCATTCAAGTCCACTTCGAATCATCTGCTTTGGCCAAGGCTTATGTGGTGTTGGCTGTTGGTAGATCAACACAAATGTACAATTCCTCGCTACTCCCCAAGACTGGTTTAACAACAAATTAATAATAAGCATCTGTAGTTGTCACTTGTAGGCCTGCATTGTTAGAATTTTCCCAAATGCCAAGAGGAAGCGATTAGAAAACCTTTAAGTTCGCCCTTTCTTCAGTCTTTGTCGAGCTTGAGCCTTTGTGTACTTCTGATGGGAACGTTCTTTCTCCTTCCCAGCTTCTGGTGCCGGAGTCTCGGCGAGAGGCTCTGGGTTAATGCTTTTACTGTCCTCTGTAAAGAACAACACATGTAGTTAGCAGCTGGCAGACCCAACACACTTAACAGGATTAATCGGGGTAATTTTTTATTTTATGGATGAGCGTAGCGAGCGAAGCGAAGATTCCATTTCACTACACTGGAGAAAAAATCCGGAATGTTTTTTTTTTTTTCTTTTTTTTTTGTATTTTGTCTGTTTGTTAGCACGATTCCGGCTTAACCGATACTCCGATTGCGATGAATTTTATGAACCTTCGAAATCTCTGACTTAGAACTGCCCACGTTTTTGAGACAATCGAAAAAAAAATCCCATAAAATTGCAATTTACGCTTGTTTTGATTTTCATTCAAAAAATTCTCGATTTATAATACCTACCGCTTTTCATTGTATGATTTTTCCAGACCTTTATTTTATGAATTGTATATCGTGGAAATTTAAGCGCAATCAAATAATTTTGTCCATAAAATCGCAATTTTAAGGTTTTTTCTTTTTTAAAACAATCTGACAAATAACACCTACATTCTATGACCGATAGATGATTTTTCACAGAACCTTAATTTTTGAATTCATTATATTCGTGTAAATTTGAGCACAATCAAAAATTATTCTTATGGAAATCGAAAATTTACGATTTTACTTTTTAAAATTACGATTATTAAAGAAAAACAAAATAAGTGTGGGGCATTGTATATTAAATTATTTAAAAAAAATGCATCAACTTAGTAATGAGTTTTTGGAGAGGAAGAAACACTAACGCAGTGCACGTCATATGCACCATTTAATGTGAAAACCACCACGCAGCGGGACTTAAGCGTTTTCCTAGTTGATTAATTATTGTAAACCAGCGTTTCCCAAACTTTTGGTACATGAGCCCCCCTTAGATAAATATTTTCTAGCTGCACCCCCCTTTCCTGGAATTTGCAGTTTTAAAATAAAGTAAACAGAAGTTACCATTTCAGTGTGATAGATGTGACTGTTTTCCGTGGCACAGGTCGTTAATGAGCGGCAAAATGTTTAAAAGTGCAATTCGTAGGTCATTTTCCACATTGAGGTGGTTGCAGTATTTGGTTTTCTGCCCCCATCTCTTCACACAGCTTTGTGAAAAAACGTGCTTTTACAGGTCATATTTTTATAAAGTTCACCATTTTTATGAACATGAATGAAAAACAATAATATACACAATACCTATTGTTAAATTGCAATCAAAAAATGTCCCCTTGTACCCCCGCGTCATCCCTTACGACCCTCCCTTCGTCTCGATTAGCCAAGTTGCATAAACATGACACGTTAAGCAATATCCAATCAATCAACTTAAAAAAATACCTGCGCCCCCCCTGAGATTTATTGAGCCCCCCACAGTTTGGGAAACGCTGACGTAAACCATGGACCTGCAGGCCTACACAGACACACACCAATTAGTTACGTGGAAGAGAACACCATAGCATGATTCAAAATTACATGGTACAAAATGTGCTAGGACTATTCGTAAAACTAGGACGCTTTGCGAACGCTTTTTCCAGTCGCGTTGATGGATGAGCTTTTTTGGTTGATTCTTTCTGTTCAATGATGACTACGTTTTTAGTAAGCGTGGGATCTCATTACTATTTCAAGTTCTATTGAAAAATCATTTTTGTTAATAATAATAATCATCATAACTCAGTTCCAACTATGTCGAGTTGAGTGGTGGTTTTTCACCATTATCAAGGCATGAAACTGTAGATACTAAGCTTGCCAGACTTAGTGTTTCTTCCACATCATCCAACTCCTTCTTCTCCACCAATTTACTCCACTCTCTTCTGTCCTCCCACAGCTTTACCTTGCCACATGCTCCCACACTTCATTCCATTTTCCAACGTCTTCTTGAATTAATCTTTCCCATTTTTCTCTTGGCCTTCCTACTCTTCTTTTCCCCTCCTCTGCCGCTTCAAATTCTCGTCTTGGAATCCTCTCCCTGCCCATCCTTTCATATGTCCAAACCATCTTAGACGTTCTCTTCCTAGCTTAAATTTCAATCTCTCCAATCCCAGTTCTTTCCTTATTTCCTTACTTCTTATCTTGTCCATCTTTGTAATAATAATATCAACACCCGTTCCAACATAAGTCAGGTCGGGGGGTGACGTATCACCAATTTCTCGGGCTGTGGACTTTCAGTGTTTGCTAGCCAGGCTCAACACCTCCTCATCTACTTCGATGTCTTCTATGACAGGCATTTCTAACCAGTTCTCGCCATTTCTTCTATCCTCCCAGAGTCTTTCTTCATTAATTACTTTCCCATGATTTTCCTCTTTCTTCAATGTTCCATTTATTTGGTCCCGCCATCTATCTCTTGGCCGGCCAACTCTTCGCACTCCCCACATGTAACGTTCAAATTCTCGTCTTGGATTCTGTCTTGCTTCATTCTTCTTACATGTCCATACCACCTGAGTCTTTCTTTCCTATTTTATTTCGTAAACTTTCCACTCCTAGTTTGTTTCTATTGTTTTGCTCCGTACCTTGTCTATTTTTTTCCTAAATAAATTAGGATAATTTTTATAAAGATCTAGTAGGTATTAATTTCTATGGTAGCCTAATACAATTAGGCCTAACAATAGAATGTAAAATATCTAGGAGCCCAAAGACTTGCTTTTTGTAAGCATTGCAGGTGATTATTGTCACTTGTTAATTATACAGACTGTAAAAGGCATAAATATTAAAACCTCTATTTCTACGACTTCTGGCTTACTTTTTCAACTTTTTCTTTCTAAAGACACTACATCACCATTAGCTTAATGTCCATGTACAATATGAACGTTTTAGCCCCACACGTTTGGTCAGAATCGGACCAAATATCACAAAAATATTGCATTAAAAATCTAAAAAATTGTAAAAGTACAATATTTTCATGAGAAATATTTCTTCAATTGTAGGTAGGTACCCAAAAACTTGTCAGATCTAAGTTCAGAGATTTTAAAGGTCCATTCCAATTTTCATCAAAACCGCATATGCCGTTTGCCCAATAAAGTGCGAACAAACAGACCAAAAAAAACAAAAAAACACCCGAACTATTTTTCTCAGGGTAAGTGTCACTGAAGTCTTTGCTTAGACCATCCAATTATATACTTGTGTAGGCGAGGCCTACAAGTAAAATAGCAAAATGCTAATAAAGATTTCTACTACCATACTACTTATTTCCATAGGCCTAGGAGAATAGGTAGGCCTAGTAGGAGGAGGCTTGTGTTGTGTGTATGAGACCTTCAACTCTACACAGCTGCCAAACTCTTTCAAGGTAAGCTGTTGACTCCTAGCCTCCTTTCAATCTTTCCCCACCCAACACTGTAAAGGCTAATAATTGTAATTCTGTAATATGATAGGCTAGGCCTACCTATTCATGCAATATTAAAACTAAGAAGGTTTAAAATGAGACACTAACCTCCGAGAAGATTAAGAGGAGGTAAGAGCATGGACATTCTCTGGTATCTGGTATAGTAGCGGAACGCTCGGGCTGAGCCGTATCCCATCATTGCTATTGTGATCGTTAGGACAGCCATTAGCACAGGATTCTGCAACAAGATACAATATCAATAGTATAAACAAACATGGACATTATTTAATTTATTGAGTTTTACCTTCCCACAGGGCAGGAAGGCTAATGCAGGGCACACTAATGGTAATAGGCCCTACTCTTTGTTCAGGTGAGTTCTCATAAGTCATGAGCTATATGCCTATTAAATATATCATGCAGGCACATACATGGGCGCCCGCAGGAGGGGCAAGGGGGGCAGTTGCCCCCCCTGGCTTCGAGCAAGCATAAGTGCTAATTTTCCCTCATTTCATGTGTGGATTTATGATTAAACTTGTAGTATTAAAAATGTGCATGGAAAGTCGATTTCTTTACTGATGAACGTTTGTTAAATTTAATGGTTGCCAATTTTCTGTGAGATAAGTAGCTTATTGTATCTTTTTGAGCGAGCGTAGCGAGCGTCTCCACTTGACTCTTATGGCTCGAATGATTGTTTTTTTTTTTTCTGTTACTGCTTCGATACAGGTCGCACCGTTTTTCTCTGATGGACCTGAAATTTTTTACACATGTACATACCACCTAGGCGGTTGCTGTATAGTTTTTTTAACAAAATCCGATCGTTGGTTATAAAAAAAAAAAATAAAATAAAAAAAAAAAAAAATAAAAATGTTCCGATCGTTATGAATTTTGCAGGGTCAATAAGTACAACATTCTCTCCTATTTTCCAAATTTTCAGCTAAATCGGTTAAGACCTTAAAGACTTATTGGTAATCATAATTCGAAAATGATGTTAAAAAATGAAGGAGGCAGTGAAGATAAAAAGATACACTTTAGAAGGCATGACGTGAATTAGTACAATGCAAAGATGTTGGAATAGTATTAAGTGTACAATGTCAATATCCAGTTGGGCTACAGTTTGGGGTGGCCTTATGGGAATGTCGTACTCGGGTCATGTTGCACGTACCGGTGCTCGCTCAACAACGCGTCCAACTGAGCGTTTTCCTAGTACCTGCAATAGTTCTTCTTGAGTTTTGAAAAGAATACCACTCCATGGAATAATGCGAGTTTTGACCGTCACAATAAAAGGTTTTCGAAAGCTAAGATGTGAGGTAGAAAAAGTCAGATTATCTCATTGGACAAAAATGGCTAATAAATAACCGTCCAACTCATGTTGAGAATCTGAAGCCTTTGACTAAAATATAAAAATGAGAGGTAAAATATTTTAAAGGTTCCCTTTAAGATTCATTTTGGTGGTTTTCTAGTTTCAAGTATCGACTGCACAAAAATTACATTATTTTTGAGCGAGCGCAGCGAGCATCTCCACTTGACTCTTATGGCTCGAATGTCTGTTTTTTTTTTTCTTTTCTTTTTTCTGTTACTGCTTCGGTACAGGTCGCACCGTTTCTCTGATTGAACTGAAATTTTGCACACATGTACATACCACCTAGGCGGGTTGCTGTATAGTTTTTGAACAAAATCCGATCGTTGGTTATAAAAAAAAAAAAAAAAAAAAAAATGTTCCGATCGTTATGAAATTTTGCAGGGTCAATAAGTAGGCTACAACATTCTCTCCTATTTTCCAAATTTTCAGCTAAATCGGTCAAGACCTTAAAGACTTATTGGTAATCATAATTCGAAAAATGATGTTAAAAAATGAAGGAGGCAGTGAAGATACAAAGATACACTTTAGAAGGCAATAGAGAGAGTGAATTAGTACAATGCAAAGATCTTGGAATAGTATATAGTGTACAATGTCAATATCCAGTTAGGCCTACACTGTGTGGTGGGCCTTATGGGAATGTCGTACTCGGGTCATGTTGCACGTACCGGTGCTCGCTCAACAACGCGTCCAACTGAGCGTTTTCTTAGTGGTATTGTATTCAGCCCACTACTTTTTTCTAAAACCCACCTAACGCATTCTAAAAACCTGAATTTCAACATTTTCGGCTGCGGCGCTATTGTTGAGGGGCTCTGCCTCCCAACCCCCCCGTGCTTGCTTAACAAAAGTAAAAATTATAGTTTTTGCCCCCCCCCCCCTTCCTCTAACCAAACTTCCTGCAGGCGCCCATGGGCACATAGGAACATTTTGAAAGTTGGGGGAGGGGGACTAACTTATAACCAGATTTTGTGGGCGGTAGCTGGGGTCTGGAGCAAAGCCCCAGCCGCCGGAGGCTCTGTCGCTGAAGTTGGATTTTTTTTCTCCACAAGTAGCGTTTACATTTTAGTTGATAGGCCTGACCTATTTTTATTTTTCAAATGTTTTTATATTGATATTGCACATTCATTGAAAATAATTGTAAAACAGTAGGTACTTTGAATGCTGATACGATGGCACTCTAGAAGTGTTGTGTGCTATAATTCGATCTTAATTGACAACGGGACCATAGTTCTACATTCTTGAAGTTGCAGTGCAGCCTTGCCATCCACAATCCAAATTAAAGATGCACTTACATAGGTCTTTTTAAGACAAGATAGATTATAACTCTAGGCACTACCTCAAGAATTACACTGCAAGGATCGGCAATTAATATTAGGCTTAGGTCTGTAGGCTCTTTATAAATTTGAGTACCTAGCCTAATAGAAAGACACAAGTCTAGTAAAAAACGGGTCCTATGTTTTCTGAACTCAAAAAGTGTTGCGTCTCAGTAAATCCTACAGGGTTGATTTAGACGTCAAACTTCATGACACGCTAAAAGTCAAGGCCCAGTGCCACTATAGTAGATAGCCTACATTTAGGCTACGCTAAGCGGGTCACATTTCACATTTATAGGCCCTACATTATACATTTTTGTACAGGCTGGCAGTGAATGCATGCCTACACGTGTGAATGTGTACACACCTTCCTCCCCTCTTCACTAGGTAGTATAGGCTTTGGGTTTAGAATGGCATTACAAATCAATAAAAAAGGCATAGGCAGCAGTATTGAGTTGCTCTACATAAATCTAAGGCTTAAAATTAAATGTCACTTACCACCATTTTGGGCTTATTGGCAAGTATTTGATCAGCAATGACTAAAATAACGCCCATTATAATACCAACTCCCGCACCCAACCATGGAATTTGGGCATCAGCCTTTTTATCCCTTTGTATCTCATCTGTTGTCCTCATGATAGCATCTAGAATACTTATGTCATCTGGTTGAAGTTTCAGTGCCAAACTGTACGATACGAGAGCGTCGGAGAAGTTGAAAGTTGCAAATTCAATTTCACCTCTTCGAAAGAATCCCTAGGTAAAAAAAGTCAAATGGATACAAATACAATGTGATAGGCCTAAGGCTGATACTATGTGGTCATTTAGTACCGTATTAGGTTGGTCATGCAAACAGATGTGCCCTAGTCTAGCGGAGTGTCTATTCGCACCCACTGAGGTGCGCCGAGGAGGTTTTATGCAATTTTCACCTATGTTCAGCGCATGCGCGGGTGTAGCCAACATTTAATGGACAGTACACCCGAAATCCTTTCCGTTACAAAACAACTTGCGTTAGGTTAGCCGAACTTTCAGCTGGTTACCCTGCGCCGCGCTAGTTCTAGGATATAATCGAAAAGAGCGTACCCAAAATCCTTTCCGTTAGTGTATAAAAGTTGGGTAGAAAAAACGCGCACCTTCAGGTCAGGTCGGTGCAAATAGAATATTAAATGTTGGACACACCCGCGCATGCGCAGAACATAGGTGAAAATAGCATAAAACCTCCTCGGCGCACCTCAGTGGGTGCAAATATCCACAGTCCTAGTCTAGGCCTACATGGTCAAAGGAAGTGCATTGGGAATGGATCGATCAATAGCACAGTCAATGTCCCTGCTAGATAGGAGGTTAACAGAAGTGGTTCGGTGGAAAAGTGATACTAGGTAGGTATGGAGCCCCTACGAAGGCCCGTCTACGAAGGGCAATACCAAAGGCCTACTAAACCCCACTCTACAATAGCCTGGCAATAGCTTACCGTTGCCGTTAAAATTACCGGGCAAAGTTGAAATCGTTTGACTAGGCCTAGGCCCCTACCCTTGCAGGGCTTTGTAACTGTAAGCCTATGTGTAGGGCACATGCCTCTGAAGCCCTAGGATCTACTGGTAAGACTCCTCATGATGAGTGATAACTTACCTTGGCCCAGATGGGATTTAATCTAATAGTTACTACGGCATCTTCCATAGCTAAATAATATTGTTCAATTTTTAAAAATGCCAAGGATCTATTACTATAAAGAGAACAGTTCATTGGGTCTTTTTTGATTGCATGTGTGTAGTGAAATACAGCTTCTTCATATTTTTTATTTCTGACACACTCATTCCCCTTGTCTTTCAGTTCTTGAACCTGTTGTGCAGACATGCCCGAGCTCTCACAACACAGAATACACTAGACCCAGCGTCCGACCAACACTATGAAACACTTAATTTCAGTCTCAATATATTCATAAATTACAAAATATACAGATAATTGAGTAATCAATTTCTTAATTCGGTTCGGAATAACCACAAACCAAGATGATGAATGACAACCAGTGGTACCAACCATAGAGAACAGAAAATAGAGTACGGTCGGGCTTACCAACGTAACATCGTCACCAGATAGATCACAAAACCATGCAAAAAACATACTCAACACGATTTCACTTTTCTGGGTCTCAACTTTGAAAAGTCCATGCTTTTAAATGTATTTATTTAATTGTTTATAGATAAGATCAGGATAAGATAGTCTCTATTTTGTTTGTACAATGAATAGAGATAATATTTTATCAACAAACTTTGTAAAACATACTGGCAGAGAAAAAGTAGAGCCCCAGTTACAACAAAAAGTCAAGTCAATTAAAAATAAATCAAGCCCTTTCAAATCAATGTCATCAAATAATATTATCTTCAGTTTATAACTATTATGATTGTGTATAATATTATCCTTGATTATGATCACCCATCTTTTTACTGTGAATTCTTCTACAACAGTTGCCAATAGATTTAATTTCACAATTTTGGCCACAAGCAGTGGCCAACTACTTCAAATCAGGGGTCCACGTGCAAAAAAATGGCTTCCCTACGAGCCTGACTCTGCACATGTATGTAAATTTGTAAAAGGTGATTTATTCAGACACACCTTCATTTTTTTCCTCAAACTTTTGTTTCAGCATGTCTCGAGGGGAGTTTCATTTCATTTATTATTCATCGTACACCATAATCTGCATCGTTTTTTACTATGCCCAAAAGCAGAGAGATTAATTACAAATTTAGTTACAACGTGTGAGGGCTCATTTATTTTGATGGCATGGTGTAGGGTGGGTTATGGGTAGAGTTACCACAAAAAGTAATAGATTAAGAAGTCTACTCAAAAGTAGATACCAAATTAAGTTAGTTTTAAAAATAAGTGACTCAAATTAAATATTTAAATTTTAATAGTTTTTTAAACATTGCTTTACTTTACTTTTTTTTTAAATTTATTTACTACAATTTAGAAATTAAAAAAGTTCGTCCCAACCGGGATTTGAATCCGGGACTTTTTAAATTTCGAACTGTAGTAAATAAAAACAATAACACCTACGGCAGTGTTTCCCAACTAACCAAATCAAGAAATTACTTTACTTGTTTATTTAAATATGTAGTATTTTTTTGCTTGCTCTAATAATAACCTTAAGCTAGGAGTAGGATGTGGGTAATGATAAAATTTACAATTACTGTTTGGTCTTGCACTAATCAGATTTATTGAATTGGCACTGGTCGGCATCCGGTAAAAACAGGTTATGCCGACAAGTGATTGCCAAAGTACAGTCACTGGAAGAAATATAATAACTTTCTTGTGTCGCAATCTTTCAGCTTATCTTAGCCTTCCTTTTAAGGTTGGGAACAAAAGGTGACCTTCAAAAATGTTTTAAAACCGTTCTCATTACCTACATTTAAGACAATAAAACCATTTTTACCACGACACAATTAGTCCAAACTAGCACAGGGCTCTACTATATTACTGTCAACTGTATGCAAGTAAATATGTTGAAATAACGATAAGCTGTATAAAGAATCAATTAAGCACTAGATGAATAGGCCTTATGTAGTTAAAAATAGCTTTTTGGTACCGTACGACCGCCGGGATGGAAGAAACCAGCAGACTGAAGAGATAAGTTTGCTGAACTTAAGAAACATGTGTCATAAGTAGTATATCATGAATAATACCAAGAAAACGCCAAAGTCGTTGTTAGACAAGTGATGTGTCGAGTACCTGGGAACATTCTCTTTCCTCCCCCCATAGAGAAATAACCAGGGATTGAAATTTACCAATCTATAAAATGGTTATTTTTAAATTAAGCTGATAAATGTAGCTTACACATAATTAAGAAGCTAAACCTGTACGTCAAGCCTCCCCCTATACCAAAGGCTGGATCCAGTATGAGTCTTTCCTTCCTAGTCTATCATAGTCTAGAGTGGCACATTATGGCCGTACAGTTGACATGCTCTTGTACCAACTAAACTCAAAACTGTATTTTCCTTTTATATAAATAAATAAATACATAAATAAATAAATAAATAAATCCATATTTAGAGTCCACCCACTCAGTCACACAACTGATTTTCAGTGGGAGACAGCAAACCAAAGTGACCAAGCTAACCCTGCAGGCCCCAACGCAATCGACGAGTGAACGATAACCAACCAAAGATCCTAACTTAAATCAACTTAATTGCAAATGTTCCCGGGTACTCAATACATGACTCGCTCACTTGTCTAACAACTACTTTGACGTTTTCCTAGTCTATAGACGTCTAAGGTGCCTTTATATCCGGAATGTGGTTTGGGACCCAGGTTCAAACAACGGTCGGGATAGATTTGATTATTTCTGTATGATGTTATTATTCAGGAAAATTATAGAACATGTTTTGAAATGCATATACAGTACCTTCTATGGAAAACATAGCCAGTACGAAATGTGAGTAAAGATTGCAAGGTTTCTCCGAGCAGAATTGTGGGCAACCTTGAGCGTGCAAGATTCGATACACCTTGGTCACAGGCTCACAGCCTACATTAAAAACATGAATCAATCAAAATTATTTGTTTAAGAACAAAAGCATTGTCGTTAAATTAAAGCGAACACATTTGAAGCCTATTTTTCAATTTATTATTTCTTGTAGGTTTAAATCGCAATGGTACCCTACGTATGGAACAGACAGACAAACCAACATTCTCACAGCGAGTACCGTTCCGTTTGACCTGCGTTGTAAGACTCATTCTCTGCGCTCCCTCGTCTAATGATGGGACGGGCCAAACAGCTAGTTAATGCTCAGGTAGATAACAATCTTTATTGTAGAGGCGGAATTCAAGCGGGGGAGGAGTGTGGATAGGTAACCACAGCGCTTACCTGACACGCAACTGCAAGAGTCTTGAAGATTAATATAATAGCCTACATTAAAAAATTGCAGTGTTAAAAATTTGTTTTTGTGTGTTCAATTTATATTCAAGATTTGATTCCCTATCTAACCAGAGATAAGTTAATTACTAGGAAAACGCTCAAGTCGTTGTTAGAGGAGTGAGTGAGCCATGTGTTGAGTACCCGGTAACATTTTTTATTTCTTCCCCCTACCGGAGGCCTCCCTAGCCTATCATAGGCTAGAGTGGCACATTATGGCCTTCAGTTGACGCGCCCTTATACCAACTAAACTCAAACCCCTATTATAATTATTAAACTTAAATGCAAATGTTCCCGGGTACTCAACACATGACTCGCTCACTCGTCGAACAACGACATTGGCGTTTTCCTAGTCTAGTTGGCTAAGGTGCCCTTATACCCGAAATGACCTAGGTTCAAACTACCGGTCGGGAAAGATTTTCTAATTCCTGGATTGTATTTAAAAAATTATAAAACATGTTTTGAAATGCATACAATATACTATGGAAAACATAGCCAGTACGAAATACGAGTAAAGATTGCAAGGTTTACTCAATCTCCAACAGAATTTGGGGGAACCTTGAGCGTGCAAGATTCGATACACCTTGGTCACTGCATGAAATCACAGCCTGACAAAACTGATTCGATAAAAATGACTTCTTGAAGAACAAAACCATTGTCGTTAAAATAAAACCTACACAATTTTAAGCCTATTTTTCAATTTATTATTTCTTGTAGGTTTAAATCGCAACGGATTTTGCTTATTTTGTTAGCGTCAGTTACTTGGTCACGGATGTCTGTTTAAAATTTCAGCTCAATCTGTTAGGTCGTATGGGACCGCTCAGACTGACCAACATTTTACAGACAAATTAATCACGGCGAAAGCCCGTTCGACTTACGTTGTAGACTACGTGAGCGCACTAAATTCTTCAAAATAATAATTTCACAGACTACAATAATAACCTTGCACTGCTAAAAGGTTGATATTTAAATTATTGTACTGGAAATGCAATTACAAAAGCAATTGCATTGGACACAAATCACAAAGTATACATGATACTTGCAAATGGTAAAAGTAATTCTAGCAAAGATTAGGACTAATCTTTTATACTAGTACTGAAAGTCAATCACAAATTGATATGATATGGCTTTGCATAAGATTTGTTTGGTATACAAAGAAATAAATGTAAACAAAACAAATTTATGCACTCAATCATTACACAAAGGTATTATTATTATTATTATTATTATTATTATTATTATTATTATTATTATTATTATTATAATTATTAGTATTATTATTAATATATAGTTTTAAGCATAAGCCGCTTTAAGGTACATAGTTATTGATTCATAGCAGTTTCGAAAAAGTTTATTTATAAGGTATATTTGTGATTGAAAGTTTTCAAATCCAAAAACATTTCCTACATCATACTAGTATAAAACAAATGCCAAGTTGTGACTTGAATGATATTATCTTTCTACAATCTACAACCACACTAAATTAGGTAAGTACGGTTTATTAACATCTAAAATAAATTAGTTTATTTTTCTATTCTCAGCTCACTCCCATGTGACGAGGAGATGTTGACAACCTGGTCGCTTGGCCAACTCGAAACGTCAGCTGCTACTTTACGGTGATGTATCCGACTCTTAACACAGGATCTCCGCTCGTCTCGGACGGTTATTTACTCGGGATAGGCATCAGGATTTACATATTACTGATAAATATGTAAAGCAAACAAGGTATGAACACCCAATTTTATGATTGCTGCATGCATATAATAGGATTTTATTTTTTTGTGATATTTTTTCACATGTTTTACAAAGAGTCCAAGAAGACACACTATTTTATAGTGAAATAAACCATTCATTTTCGGTTCAACTGTCTAACAAACAGACATTCCCAAGTGGCACACAATAACTTACAAACTACGGAAACATTCTGGCAAAACCATCTTTATAGACAATCGGAATAATTGTTTCAACAGAAGCCTTACTAACATTACGATACGATATGCCATCTCCTCAGATTACACAGGGCAGCATTGGGAGATAATGTTCAACATGTACACATTTTAAATTTCATTTCATTCTGGTCAAATACTGTAAAAAATAATTCCGGTAAAAATCACCCTCCCCCCCCACCCCTCCCCCGAGTGCATACAATGTACTCTGTCTTTAAATATTAAGCGTTACTTTCAATATACATATATAGGCATCATATATATATAAATATAGTATTGGCACCTGGACAAGGAATTCATGATTCAGTGATAAGTACAGACAGAGCATGCACACTAGTTTTGGATATGCCACGCTTTTAAGATTTAACATCATTTGCTAAGAAAGTAAGTAGTTAAGAACTTATTATCTACAAACATTTCAAGGCAAGAAATGATAATAAGTAATGATGTCTAGAACATTAGATAAATCTTAACAACAAAATAACCCACTGTCTTCAACAAATCAATTATAAACACAACTTAACACACACAACACTAGCCACACATTCTCAATGGTTCACCACTTGGGAAAGACAACTCTTTCGATGGCCTGCCACACTCGAGGCTTATGACCAAGTTCTCGTACTTGCTCGTACACCGCTCTTACAGAATGTCATTAGGCACAAGACACATTGAGCACAAGCCGTAATATAAATTATTGAATACAATATCCCCACATACCGAGTACAGTACGTATAAAGATTTCATACAATCGAAATCAGATCCGTGAATTGAGTTTACAGAGCACGTGCCGTGTCCCTATTCTGCAAGGTCAGTGTACTATCGGACCTCATACTTTTCTTCTTGACAATAAAAACTCCGTTAAGATGAAGTACGTAGCTTAATTACACAACCCCCGGACTAAAAATTGTTTTTTTATCTTTCTTTTGCAATAATTTTCAAAAAAGCAGAACACAATAATGACAAAAAAAATACAATTATATTAATTAGTTATATAATGGTATTTGTTTAAAAAAACACTATACACGGACAATAATTATGATTAATTATTTGAGTGTCGAGGTCAAGTTTCGATTGCGGTCGTCACCATAGTTTCAGGCCAGGGCGCTAACATAACGGGCCCGGCGATGCGGAACACCACCGGCCGAGTTATCGGAGGCCGTCCCTTTACGTATACAATACATTTATACAAGTTTTCATAAACATAGTTCACAACAATTTCTCTCTAAGAGAGGGGGACAAAATAATATAGAGAAACAGCTCATCGATTTCCCTCCACAACCAAGCAGCGACTTGCATCGTTGAATTAAAGTTTCCGCCATGTGAACGATGGCGGAGCAAACTAACTGGTAGGTACGCAGCACTCTCTACTGCAGGAATGAGCATCCTTTCATCACAGTCAAAATATATTATTAATTACAATTACTATGTATATGTCCTAAATCACGTTCGTCACTGACACAAACTCGGAAACATCGGACTACACAGCCAGCCAAGGTCGTACATATCGAACACGTTCATTAGCTCTCGTTCAACAAACTTTACGTATTCACACTGTCTCATTAAATGAACAAATTTAACAATAAATTTTACACCGATGATACATTATATAATTAATTGCAAGTATCAAATTTGCAACAAATGCTGTCTCAGCAGTACATTAAAACAATAAAACCAAAGTGATATTACGTAATTAAGAAGGTTTCATTGGTACATTGCTTAATTTATTTTGTTAACATTGATATTGGAAGCACTTTTCAGCTAAGAAATATTATTATGATAAACTGACATTTTGTCAAACTTTAAAATAATGCCATTGTTACAAATATTTTCCCCCAGCCATTTAGCTGAAATGATCAATTGCACTTTCACTGGTGTTTTGGATAACTCTATTTTTTGTACACACAATTCACATCTAAGAAATTTAATAGTTGGGTCTAAGGAAAGTTCATATCCAATTAGCATAATAGTAATACCATCAGCACTAACATTATACTCGATCACCTCACGGGGAGTTGTTGTTACACAAGTAGAGAGATACACAAGAGGTAACCGAGATGGCAATCTGCGATGCTAGCGACTGCCATAACCCTCTCGGACCAACATATAAACTACATTTGATTAATTCACTCAACTTATCTAAAGAATGACATTCAGAGTGGACACTAAACCGGTTTGTTCAAGATTTATTTATTTATTTAAGTAAGCCTTCTACAGTGTTCACTCACATGCACGTCATATAGACATGCGAGTAGATAGTAGATATAGAATAGAAAGCCAAAAGGTTGGACTTAGCAGCCAGGGATGACAAGGACGTAATGGCATAAGTGTACGATTGATAATGGGCTTTACGTCTCATGCAGTACCGTTAATTAATGTAAAGCGCAGTAGAAAGTAGTAATATAGTAGTAAAACAGGTAAAATGGAAGATCATTTTCTAAGAGTTAAGCTTTCATCCCTATTTACAAAATGAATATTGCCTCTTGTAAAACTCCTAGTGAATTCCAATCAAGAAAGTATTGTTGTTATCTATGCGCTTGCATTAGCCGAGACGATGATTGGCAAGGAATGATGGGATAGAGGTGTTAGGAGTTGACTCGCACGTTATGTGACTAACCATAAGGGGTGCAAGACGTGAAGGTGGCTCTGTTGTTGTTGTGCGACTGAGAGTAACAACTTGAGTTGCTGCCGCGAGAGTGTGTCATACATTGTAATGTTTACTAAGAACTACTGTAATAAGAATTGCACTAAACAAAAAGCGGTTACGCGTAACGGATATCTGGATCTGCAATATTATTTCTCGAGTTGACACAGTAAAAATATGTATTGTATTTGTGAATATTTAAAAACTTGTTCATTAATGGTATGTGATGTTGGTGGGTGTTACAACTTACGAGATGTCATTAGAAAATATGTATATCTATCTAACCATGGTAGATAATGAGTGACTACTATTTCACTTTATTATTTTTATTTACATTAATACGCCAATGTTTTGAATTCTCTTAAAAATAAATTTCCTAGCATGATTAATTAATGTATATTGTATAGTAGTGTAGTAGTGATATAGTACTCTAAATTATGAACTGCAAACCTTATTTATTTATTTATTATTTATTTATTTATAAGATTTTGAATGTGAATTACCCTGCCTTGCCTCTATATTTTGGAAGTGTGCAAATTCGTTAAGGGAATCTCGGCAACTTCAAAGAGGTGAGCCAAATTCATGGCTATGCTACGAGAACCGCTGGCCACGTAGCTGTGGAATGCCATCTTCTAAACCCACATCCTTGGAACCATATCAAATGGGTCGGAAACTGTTCAACAATCTGCCTAGCAAGATCAAGAACACGGAAGAGAAGAAGAAGTTCAATGAAGCAGTGAAAGGGTTGTTAGAGTGTGGAGGAGTTCCTATGTGGCAAGTGACCCTAGTTGTCGGGTGTAGTACGTACCAGGACAGAGCAAGAGGAAGGATGTTGTTTGTATTTTTTAAGGATGTTTTGTTTGTGTTTTAATGGTTATGATGTTAGTTTGTGTTTTAAAATAATTTATTTTAAATTTACATTGTTGACAACTATTACCGTCTGGGCCCGGGGTAGAATTGGCCCAGAGCATGGCTCTGCTAATTGTAAAAGGCGATTCAAGAGAAAAAGTCCACCTCGCAAACATCAGCTAGTAAGAGCGGAGTATATTACTCCCCGAAAATAGAGGCGAGCTCTGGCAATCGTCGTCTGGAACACCTCCCCAACGACGATGACAATTGACACAACGAACGATGACGGTGGCAAAGACGATGACGACCGCGACGTGAGAACCCCCTTTCCTCCCCCTATACCTGTGGCTGGTTCTGACTAGCATCGGTCCCTCCTCCTCATATCCCCTAGGCTAGAGTGGTACATTATGACCGAACGGTTGACACGCCCTTAATACAAATAAACCAAAAACCAAAACATTACCTAGGTCTGCTATCCAGACATATGGGTTTTATTCTGTATGCTTAGAGGTAGTGAAAAATGGTGATAACAATTTTTTTTTTTTAATGTCCATTTTATTGCCTTGAATGTAATATTGTTGACAAATTACATCATTTAGAGATGAAAAAACCACATTTTGAAATCTCGCATATAGCGCAAAATAGCGAACAAAATTTTATGAAACTGGTCAAAACGCGAATTAACTTGCGAAATTGAATTTTTTAGTGTGCAAAATATAGGGGGATGGTGGAGGTGCTGGTGCAGATAGAACATTAAGCCGGATTCACGATGTCGAGGCTGCGTTTTAGCGTTTTGCACTAAGCGCGGCGCTTACCTCAACCTACTTCACCCATATAACTTACTTTTTGCCTACCATACCCCAATTTTGCCAGTTGCAACATAACCTCAATTATATACCTCTCTCACTCGCACAAATGCGTGCTCCAAACACAAAATTCCAACATTGATCAAATTTACGCTTGCACTTTGCGCTCGGACACTCTGGAATCTGATTGGTTGAAACAGGCGCTCGCGCTTGGAAGCGCCCGGCTTTACGCGTGCGGTAGGTGGTACAGTAAACAGATGACAACGCAACAGTGTTCCGTGACGTCACGGGCTTCACGGAAATAAACAGCCAAAATAACGGCGCGTATCACGGACTCCGTGGAAATAGTCCACCAAAATAACGGTGTGTGAACGAAATCCATATTTGTACAATGTATGAATCTACGGATGAATAAAAAACTTAGACTTGAGTCAACACTTTATGTTTTGATATAAGTGCAATGGCAAACAACAAACAGTGGCCTCTGACCGCGGTCAACAAAGCTCGAGTTAGAGGTGTGCAGAAAGGAAATTTTCCGACTCGAGATGGGAACGAGAATTTTTCCAACATAAATTCCGAGAACGAGATAAAAAAAGGTGTAATTAGAATTACTAAAATACTAGTGTCAGTCAACTTTATAGCCTAAATGTCAAGTGAAAAGGACCATTCAATCAAATTACATTATTTTTACTTCAAGATTTGATTGTACTGAAAAAAACTAGTTTATTAGTAGCGTTCAGGACATAGAAGGAACAGAAATTAATACTGACTCAACTGGAAAACCAGAAAACTATGATGTACTATCCTAATAAGCCAAAATACAGGCACAATAAACAAGAAGGAAAATTAGTCAACTTTGTAGCTCTATTAATTCAAGAACTCCAGGGCTAATCATGGTGAGCATCAAGAACTAAATCTAAACGACTATGGTGAGTAAAGTGTTCGGAAGAGATAAAGTAGAAAGATCATTGTGATCGATGTCCAACTTTCTCTTCTCCATGTTAACAATTTCTCATTGAAAGATAAGTTTAATTACGATGTAAGCTATATACAGACCAGATAGTACATGGAACATATGGATTTATATATACCTAGATGAAATGTTTAGAATGTTTAACATGTTTACTAGGGATGCACAACGATAAACTAGACATTATCGATCGATCTTGTCGGTAAAAGGTGATGCAAATTTTTCCAACAGATCAAGATTAGATGTCTCGAAAAGTTAAAACCAAATATTTTCGGTTAGAAATATTGGGAGATCTTATAGCCTCAGAGTTTGCAAAATGCTCAATTATTAATTTATCATTCAGGCAACACACAAATAAAATAACGGTCGTATGGCAGCCCACGTAAACGCTGAAAATGAATGATATGACGAGTTTTTCATTTTTCATAAGAAAACGTTCAATTTGATAATACTTTCATTGTCAATAATAGAATGTTGTTGAATACCGATTATCAAACGACAATATTGATTATCGAGTGCATCCCTAGTTGTTATTATTATACTGATTGGATATGAAACCCCCTTGAATAATAACTTGGAATATATACAGCATAGTATTTACCTGGGAGCGTTGAGATAAATCATTACTGTACTGTACTTTATTACGCTGACCAGAGGGAGGTCTGGTGTTGCAAACATTATGAAGAGGATACAACAGATTAATTACGTACATAACACACTTCCATTTACACTATCTACCAAGTATACAGTTGTTGTTCCTAATACATTCCCAATTGTTGGTTGCTTTACCGTGATCAGATCACCGAAATATATGTTTGAAGGTTATGATTGGATAAAATACATGTGTGGTGGTGGATATACAACAAAAGACACTTCTGAGAACACAAATACCGTACAACCCCGCGTGGGTGTTTGTAGCTATGCACATAGGGTGGTTACGCTGCTGGGCCAGCGCAGACATGTTGGGTTTCCCCAAGCTTCACAGTTTGCTTTAAACATACATTAGTTTGTCCTCTTTAATTCAAATTCCAAATGACCCTAAAAATCCCAGTTTGAAATTTACAAAATTGAATTGAATTAAATAAAATAAAATTGGATAACAATACGTCAATACCTCTAGCCAAAGCTTCTGTAGAGATCTCATCACTAGTTTAGGAATTTGAATTAACGAGGGTTTACTACGTAATAATTATTTCAACAAATATTTCCCCCCAAGATGTAGGCCCTTTGCCTCGGTTGGCAAAGGGACGCCAAATAAAATAATGTAACAATATAAGCTTTGCTATTATTAATACGGTCGACTCCCCAAATTTAACACAGGCAGCGGTGGCGACTTAAACTTTTAGTTTTTAAGGTCTAGGCATGAAACTAACTATTGGACCAAAGTAGATAAATAAGTTTCTTGGGGCAAACTTCTTTGTTGATTTAGAGGATGGAACTTCGAAATCTTTGGCGTTTGTGTTTGCCCATCATTTCTTTGAGAAGATCGTATTAACAGCAAAGCTATTCCTATTACAGTATTTGGGTTGGGGAGATCCACCAGTGCACACAATACCCTAACAAACCCCAGGAAAGTATTGTGTGGTTTGGTTTCACATTGTGAACATACTGGCTTGATACATCAGGTTGTGCACCAGTACATGGCACGGGTTGTACATTTACGTTTAAGGCAAACTCTAGTTTTTGAGCTAAGTTTATAATAAAATCTTCTAGACTGACTAAGTTATTAATTAGAAATACACATTTTTGTGAAAATATTCTCCTGCTTTTGCACATACAGTGTAGGCCTATAAGTGAGTGCTCAGTAAGCTTTGTACCAAAGAGTGTGATGCAAAGCGCAAGCGATTGTTTAGGCTGCTCGTTCCAGGGCCATGCACAGGCGAGCTACGAGATAGTGGAACAAGTTACAGGTATAATAAAGATCTTTCCAGGAGCTGGTCAAATCCCTATCTTGAGGCCTTGTCTCTTGAGCAACCCGTAAATAATCAAAGAGGCACTGCTTAATAATCATATTTTGTAAGGCATGTACATGTGCATGTACCATGTAGTGACAAATCCATGAATCAACAGTTCAAAATAAGAGCCTAGTATGTTCATAAAATCCTAATTGTCTCACCTACATAGAACAGATGTTTTTGTTGTATTTTTCTAGTACATGAATTGATTTACAACTAGATAACACTGGAAGCTAAAGATTCATGTTAGAATAGTTTTAAATTTTTGTACAAATATTTGAAATGCCTCTGAAAACAGGCCAGATAAAATACCGGGATGTCATGGTTCAAACAATTTAACAATAAAACTAAACACATTAAGGAAAATTAAGTAAACTACAGTAGTACGTATTTACTAGTACGTATATGCAATGGAATGCCAAAATAACATCACATCTCTGAAAAGTGAAACCTCAAATAGTGTGATTGTCCGTTGGGCTCAAGTGAAGTGATTAGTACCCTACATAAATCACACATCGAGGAAAATGAAGTAGCATCTTGCATGGCAAAGAATTACAAAGTAGGCGTATTGCAGTACTGGTATTCGAGTAGGGATGGGCCGACGTTCGGATTCGGTTCCAAGTTCGGGGCTTCTTTTAAAGTTTAGTTCGGTTCGAGTTTGAAATTTTAAGTTCGAGCTTGTGTTTTATTAAAATTTCAATCTTGAGTCGACTTTGACTTGAAATTACTTCCTTCTTTAGATTACGTAGTGTGTATTATGTTATGCTCGTTAAAATCAATCCCAACACCGAAATGGATTAGATTAGCGGTAGCCTATGTTAATGTGACATTTTAATTTACAACTCTTATCTTTATATTATTAGTTTAACAATTTTCCAATTTCCCGACGTGTTCAAACGGATTTGTAAGAGTTTGGTTCCCAGTCAAAACGTTTTTGGTTCACAAGTTTTAGTTTGGTTCGAAACTGGGAAATCAACGTTCGTCCATCCCTATATTCGAGGCACCAGTGCATAATATAATCAAGTACCTTGCATATTAACGACCCAAAATCCAGCTTGTGAACGCTTTTCCAGCCCAAGTATCATAATAATGTGTTGGAAATACAGAATTTAAAACAGATATGCCCACACCACTGCCTCCTAGATATTTCCAGTAGCTCCATGCAACATCAATCATTCGCCGTATTGGCCACGGAAAGGTTTTTAAAGCTACACTGTGCACCCCAGAGCGCCTCATTTTGTTTCACCTGAACCACTACACCTTACACTTACATAAATCAATAAACCAGATTCTATAATAAATAACTCTCAATATCCCAAAAGTTGGTACTAAATGGTTAACAATACTACAACATTATAGCCTAGGGCACTTGGGGATGTATACTAGCGCTGTAGAGTGCTCCAGTGGCCGATTACAGAGAATGACCAACAGAGAAAGACATGGCTAGTGGAGATATTTACGAGGTAGTGGCCTACAATAACACACTTTCACTGTTACTTTGACGTAAAATAAAACTATGTACGTATTTAGGAGAATCACAATTGAAAAACTACTACAAATAATTTGTTTGTTTGCAACAATGCCTACATTTAATTTACGTATTGCGAAGACAAATCCTGGTGCTCAGCAATATGGCCACCAGCAATGTCGATGACGTCAGGTCAGGGTATACTATACAAAGAATAAGATGTGGTGTGGTACTAACTTTGGTTAAATTTATTGCTGAACATTGTAACGGGAGCAGATTAAAATGCAGATAATAGTAAGAGTTGTTCTGGTTGGTATTCCTAGACTGGATGCTACTGATTGAATCAATCAGTTTAGTACGTATATGACAGTGTTTCAATTAGAGGTAAATAATTGGTTGGCGGAACAACAAATAGGCCTAGAGTAATAAATTAACAGATTTAAACATACCTAGACCTGCCTACATTTCAGATAACTCACCAAATAAAGTCCTGGTTTTCCCAGTAATCAGTTAAGTTTTTAAAAGGGTTTCACCAAGGAGATACCCTGAACTTTAGCGAGTTTATAGAAACACTCAATTAACAATATATTTCTGGGTCAAGTAGCTAAAGCACTACAGTAATATCATAAATCCATACATAATTATTAGTCTTGTCATTTAGGCCAGCCAAAGAATCAGCGATCACTTTGGAACGAATGTGCCAGACATTTGATTGTTTGGAATCTTCCACTTAACTGAATCCAAGTAGTGAGTTAATAATGAAGATATTAAATTCATTATATATTTTATTTGAACGTAATATAATTTTGCAATTACGGGAAAATAGTGCCGTATAATGTACTGAAAATTTCATCTAGAACCAACTAACTTTGACGGAGAAGTGACAGTATTTACTGCAAGCATGTGCAGAAGTCTTCAGCATGAACAGATAATGTTTTGGCAATGCTGAAGCATATGACTAAACGAAAACCACAACCACCCTGTAGGATGCACTTCCTTAACTCTGTACTCCTTAATAAATTTCTTGCAATTGTGCTATTTGAGTTGATCTCTGTACTCGTAATACTACTAGAGCAGCTTCCAACTGATAAATTACCGGTATTCCCTTTGGTTAGAAATTGAATCTATAAATAAATAAAATAAATAAAACAGCATTTTCTGTCCACCCTCTCAGTACAACTGATTTTCAGTGGAGGACTTTATACAATTTATTTTGTGACGCGTTGCTATCACGGCTGCAATGTCAGTTACTCTTTGTTAATTTATTTTATTTATAAACTAGCCATGGCGGCCTACCTACTACGTATATATTACTGTAACGTCATGGATTCCCCGTCATCAAGAGAACGGTACCACAAGAGTCACCCAGGCAAATTGGTACAGTGAGGTCATTTTTTCGAGGAAATGTCGAGCATAACATCAAGTTTTCAATGGCTGGATAATGGCGCTGTGCATCTCAAGTGAAGTATCAAATCACTTTAATTAAGCTTGTAGTTTACTAGACTGGCAGAAAAAATAAACTGAAATATACCTCTATATATATATATATTTTAGAAATCGGACCGTATCACCTTTTCTGCCGACCAAGCGCTGCGTAGGTAATTTCGAGTTGCCGCTGGTTCTGTTCACCCGCCGAGATTCCTTGCCGGCGACGAGAGCCGGGGTCAGTAGTTGGCCGCGGCGGCCGAGTCGTACTCTAAGACGAGCCGCTTGATGTGGGAGAGCTTCTCGTGGAGATACTGGAACCGGAGCTTCGCCGCCTGGTGGGCGTCGTCGCGTTTGTTCTCCTTATATTCGCAAACTATTTGGTTCTTCACATTCTGAAAACCAGCAAATGCTCGCGGTCACGGCAGTAAGGAACTAACCAGCTAACTTTCTAGATCATCATGAAGCGACAGGAGAAACAAGCTAACCGAACAGTCTACGAATAAAATGTAGTTAGAAGAAGGAGAAACACCTCATAAGAACATTGATGAGTTCATTAACCAGCTACTACATCCCGCTACACATTTAGTGGACAGCACACGGTTTTAGAACAATAAGCATATTTTTTTCTCAATTTCATTAATCGGGAAACACTCCCGTAGGCGTTTGTTAATTTTTAATACAAACCAGAAATTTAAAACTATCTCCCCAGTCGGGATAGCTTTTTAAATGTCTGGATTGTATTAAAAATGAATAATCATATTTTCTTCATAATATCGTACAGTTCACACCATCAAATGCTCATGAACGAAACATCGATGGAGATTCAAACACAAAGCTACCACTTGCTTGGTAGGCAACCAACCAGGAGTGCGTGCGCATATACCTTGCACAGCATAGACTGTATAGATAAGGAACTGAGAGTAGCACACGCAATGGGGTTGCAAGACGATGAAGTGTACTAAATCAACCCCTATTCAAACATAAGAACTTTGGACAGAAGTGTCGAGCCCTTATTTGAAACGTGTAAAATGAAAATTTTGAAATATAATTATTGCATTCACCAAATGTAAATTTCACTATTGTTATTGTAATTTCAGAATGTCATAATTGAGTCTCATTATTATAAAGTAAACACATAAGCTATAAAAATAGTTAAGTAATTGAAATAAATGTGTAAACGTAGCACATGTTCACTATTACGCCATTATAGGTTGCTATCGAGTAATGGCTGCACCCTATTTTTTTAATATTCATGATCAATATTCGCATACCGTAGGTACTAAGTAGTTAAAAGAAGCAGATTAAACCATGTAGGCTATTATGTATTAAAGACAAATAGATCAGAAAGTACAAGATCAGCTCCACAGTTGTAAAGCCATCTACAACAGCATCAACAGAGAACACTAGACAAATTGATTTGATTGATTTTGATTTTTGTTGCTTTCCATCTACATTATTGCAAACCTTGTAAAATGTTCACACTTTTACCTAGAACTCAAACAAACTTTTGCAATCGGTTGAGATTATGTAGCAACAAAATTCAACATTTTGGTTTCCCCACCAAACCCTTTTCTAAACTCAAACTTAACTCATTATTAAATTGATCCAGCCAGTCTCCATCTCAAAGTAGGTCTTCATTGTAAGTAGAGATGTCAAGCGATTATTAGTTATTTCCTATCAATATTGAATATAAAATACTAATCGGTTTAAAATTTCAATCAATCAAGAGTTTTTATGTTCCATCTACTGATCACTTGCCAAAATAAAAAGTGAGCTGAAATAATTGATTTATACAGTATTTTTTTCGGCCCGCACCCCTATTTTGACCATTCAAGTAGGATATAAATACTATTGACAAATTTCTCCACATAATGGCCACATCCCGCCTTTCTAACTTGATAGTTTTTATATACCTGAGGTTGATATTTGCATAAATACAGTACTTACCATAATACCTTACACAAGTTAACGTTTATTGGTCATTGATCGATACTGAATCGTACCCTAAGAAGTGTCGTGACATAACTAGCTCCCATCCAACTCACACATTCACAGAGAGAGGGTTAACAGAGGTGTAGTCTTACCCGCCAGCCCGGACTGTCGCGCACCTCCTGCTTAAGTCGAGCCTCGAGCTGAGCGAACTTCCGCGAGACCCGCTCGACGATGGCGTGAAGTTCTCTGTACTCCGTGTAGTCTGCGTTGAAGTCCGCCTTGTACCTTGTCCGTTGCTCGCTGGTCACTATGGTCGAGTAGCTTCTAAACACACACAAGGAAACTACTATTAGGGAGGTTTGCGTGTGAGCGAGGGCTTCAGTCATCCAGGGGCGGGCTCGGCAGGCGCGTAGGAACTCATTTTCGAGTGGGTGACCAAGCACGGAGGTTTGGGGGACAGAGCCAATATTTTAAATCAGGTTCTTAGAGTGTGTTTGGTGCGTTCTAGAAAAAGTAAGTGGGCTGAATGCAATACCAAAATAATGTATGAGTTGTCACCGTGAGGATTTACGGCGTGATTGAATTTCTAACATTCTGAAGTGACGAGGGGGGGGGGGGGAAGAAAGGTTATATAAATTTGGTCTTTGTAATTGATTGAATTTCTTGAAATAACAATACTTGGTGAATGATAGTATAGGCCTATTAAAGTCTACAGGCCTATCCAAATAGTGTAGGCCTATATAGCACATCACTTACCACTAGAAGACGTCACAGTTCACAGTAGGCCTATGCGTCATAAAACTACTTTCTTTTGCGTTTCGTTTCATTTTAGGCGGCTCACTCACATCTCAAAATTGTAAGGTAAAAATAACACACGGTTACACTCACACACACACACTGTATTTCAATATTTATTCCATTTGCGTATCCTATCGATGTGGATGTTCAGTGACAGAGAGAACTGACCCACAGAAATAATTTTGTGTAAAGGGAGGAAAGTGGTCAAGCAACAAAGATTATCGTTGTTGGGGTGGGGGTTAAATAACTTAAATTTGAGGTCCATTGGCTTTGTCGGCGACATTGAGTAGTTTTAGAATGTATGTGTTTCCCGCTAATCCACACAAAAGACCACAGATTGAGTCTCGCAAATCAATAAAATATCCCATGAACATTGAAAGAGAGGTAGGAAAAGGTCCTAAGATGTACCCATACTCGGATGTTTATTGTCATAACTGATATACTGTCATGTTTATTGCACTACCACTCTTTGCGGGCAAAAGACCAGCCATTCTACATGTTTGGAACTAAATAGGCCTAGGCCTACTAATTTTATCCACCTGGCACGTATTTTGCAAACAAAACCAACATACCAAAATGTGTCCCCCACTCACTGCCACCCCACCCCATCACTCTTTAAGAGCAACCTTTGTCTATGATTGACGTTTATGACTCAACACTCGACCCTGTCTAGGCTGGGCAAAAAAATCGATACATCGATACGATGTCGACAAGTGGAAATATTTTCAATATCGATATTTGGCTTCATATTGAAATATCAAAATTTACACAAAAAATGCTAAATTTCGTAATTTTGGTGGAGGTGCCGGGTAGGTACTCGAAATTAAATTAACCTGGCTGGCGCATTTGGTGGAGGTGCCAGGTCATAAAAAGTGATTGTGAGATCGTAAAAATAGCTAGATGGGTTTTTATGGTGATACCTTATCAACCCTATTTGGCCACAAATGATGGAAAGTAGACCCATTTTTTAAACTAGGCCGCTTCGCGAACGCTTTTTCCAGTCGCGTTGATGGATGAGCTTTTTTTGGAATATTTCTGTGGACAATGATTACGTTTTAATGTGGAATCTCCTTACTTTTTCTATAGTTACTTGATATTACTTGTTCATTATACACCTATAAAAGGCTGAAATTAAAACCTTTATTTCTATGAATTTTGACTAACTTTTTCAACTTTTTCTTTCAAGAGGCACTACATCACCATAATCTTTATGTCAATATAAAATATGAACGTTGTAGCCCCACCCGTTTGGTCGAAATTGGCCCAAATATCACGAAAATATCGTATTAAAAACCTGAGAAAAAATCGTAAAAGTACGATTTCTATAAGAAATATTTTTTCAAATGTCTCTAAAATCTAGGGTTGTGCGAACCTGGATTTTTAAATTTCGAACCAAACTTCGAACCTGCATTTACAAAGTTCGCGAACCTCGAACCTCGAACCGAACCTTTTTTTTTAAAGGGGAAGGGAATCACATGGGCACTGAAGAAAAACTGATCATTGATCCAAATCTAGGCTGAGGAGCTTAGCCTAGGGCCTAGGTTCCCTGGCTTATCTCGCACAATAATAAGATTACAAGTATCAAATACAGCGCATTCTTGTCCATAAATGTCCAGGGATTCTTCTGATGTATTTTAATCATGTGGGGAAAACGTTTTAGGGGTAGGGTGGGTACCCTAGGCCTACCCTAACCATCTTCAGACGAAAAATCATAATAATATCCATCAAATTAAGCGCCAATGCAACTCTTATAGCAAACCTGAAGACAACACATCAAAATCAACATTAATAATGGTTTCTTATGATCTTAAACTGTTATAAAAACACGCGTCTTGGTTAGGTCGCCCTAGCTCTAGTAGGCCTAGGTAGGCTTACGGGATAGGCCCCTAGGCCTACTACACTCGGACCGTCATCACTTCCCGATGAAAAATCATTACAAGATCGATGAAATCATAGAGAAATAACGATGAAATAAAGCGGCAATGTCACTTTCATAGCCAAACCTGAAGACAAAATCGACATTATTACCGGAGCCTAGGGCTAGGCCTAGCTCAGACTGCTTACATTTGGACCGTTACTTTCCGATGAAAATTGAAAACTCATTAGTAGATCGATAAAATTACGCGTCGATGCCATATAATCTTTTTCGCCTGAAGAAAATCCACCAGCATCAACAATAAATAACGATTTCTTGCTATCTCAAGTGTCCAGAATATTTACGCGTCAAAAAATCCGCCATTTTAAGATTTTGCAAGTTGCATATGCACTGCTTACAGCGCTAGTTCGACTTTCGATTATCGAGCGGCGACCGCGGTAGACTTGTATCGATCGGTCGATGCTGTAGGCGTCGCTCCGGAAGGCGTGGCTTTCCGTAAGCGGGAATTTCAAAGGTTCGGTTCGAGGTTCGACTTTCAAAATAATTTTCGAACCGAACCGAACCGGATTTAAGGTTCGGTTCGGTTCGTCTTTTCGAACGGTTCGCACAACCCTACTAAAATCATAACATACGTATATGATTTCAGTGATTTTAAACGTTCCTATAAAGTTTCATCAACATCGGAGTAACCGTTTGCCAAATACCACGAAAATATCAAACTAAAAATAAAAAAAAAATCATAAAAGTACGATATTTATGAGAAAATATTCTTCGATTTTACCCCAAAAAAAAAGCCTACAGCTCGAAGTTCAGAGATTTTGAAGGCCTCCAACTTTTCATCAAGATCGCATATGCCGTTAGCCCGAATGAGAGAAAAAAGATAAGGAATTTACACCCTGGGTGAAGTTTTAAAATTTTTGACTTCAAAAAAATTGAAAACATTAAAAGGGTGTTGGGGAATTTTTACGCGATATAATCTCTGGAAGATCGCACAAGTGGTTAGGCAGGAGGGGGGTGGGGGTGAGGGGCATACTCAGCACACTGCCACAAGTCGGCGGCATGAACAAAAGACATTATAATTCAAAAGAAAAACGCCGCCAAGCACAAAAGATATGAGAAAGCGCATGTTTACATTAGCCTTCCGCCTACAATGTGACACCTCAATTCAGGAACCGGGTTTTACGGGTAAACGGGTAGTGGGAACACGTACCCATACCCGACTTTGTCGGGCGGGTATCCCCTACTTTATTTATTAAGTACGGTACATATTGTTCTGACAGATAACTTTAAGTCCGCAAAATATGGCTGAATGAAATAGGACTTCAATAACACAAGACCACATTTTTTTTTAATGGTGGGCATTTATAACATCCCACAATAACAAAAAATAATAATAAGGAAATTACAAACCAAAAGCATTCAAGGTTTTGAACTAAAACCAGTAGTTTTCAAGGTATTACTAAGTATAGAAACAAACTAATGAGCATGTGATTCCCGTGATTAGTGATTTAGTCATGAATATTTGCCCATTTCTAGTGAAATTTGTCACACTTATAGGATCAAGTGAAATGACAGTTTGATAAGAATGCAGATGTGCTAGGGCCTATAGCCTATATACAGCTAAGAAATAGTTTGATCTGAGGATCTCTCATAACTATCTTGCAGTACGGGAAGCTGGACTCCCTGATTTACTTGGGGAGTCCAGTTGTATCTACTGTACTACACCCAGCCCTTGATTTACTTCTGGTCGAGTCTGTACATCTCCATTTCACGTCTCATGATAGCAATCAAACACGATGTCTGATTGACATGACAGTTTTGTTTAATGTGTCATTGTCCTTTAACAAGTATGAGACAGAATGCTTTCTGGGGGTTAGGGGGCAGGGCTAGCTCCCCCAAAGTGGATTAAGGTAACAAACAACTTTAAATTAGCTGCAGTTGTTATCAGCAGGTGAAAAGTTTTGTCGCCCCCAGCCCTTCAGGCTGGGTTTTATGTTCTCTATGCTTTCCCAACTGTCAACCCTTCTCCAATCTATACTACTCCCCCAAAGTTTTAATATTAATGTGCCGGGCATCTCTACCGTTACCAACAAGCGGGGAACAATAATGGTGAGCCTTGCTCCCCATGTTCAGTACACTCGAACCCGTTCTTGTAGGAAGAAATATCAACATGACTTACGTGAGATATTCGGGGTA
Organism: Sweltsa coloradensis; assembly: GCA_024449915.1. Lineage (NCBI taxonomy): Eukaryota > Metazoa > Arthropoda > Insecta > Plecoptera > Chloroperlidae > Sweltsa > Sweltsa coloradensis. The sequence continues at coordinate 1,199,888 of JAMZAV010000082.1, forward strand.
TTCGGACGCCAGCGACTCCATCTTCTTCTTCTTCTCTTCTTCATCCTCCTCCTCCTCCTCATCGGGCTTGACCTCGTGTTTGACTTCCTGCTTGGGAGGGCTCCGCGACGTGTGGTCGACCGTCTGACTGGGCAACTTTCCGTTAGTTATCCTGTCGTTTCGGTTGTCGTAGTGTCCCCCCTGTCCCCTACCGCTCGCGGGAATCAACACTCCGCCGTCCGTCCTTCTCGTGTCCTCGCTCGCAGATATCTTGATACCCTCCATCGCTCTACTATTATCCCTATCCCTGTCTCTCTCGCGTTCCCGCTCCGCATCCACACGTTTAGCAACAACACTATCACGTTTTGTCACCGCACTGTTCCGCTTGTCGTCGTTCTCCTCGTCTTCCACTACGCACTGTCTTTCCACTATCGCGTTGTAACTCAGTCCGTTTCCCGACGTCATAAGAGAATTATAATTATTTTGATACCCGTTCCTAAGCATGGCGGGGTCGTACTCCCTGCTCCTGGGGTTCATGTTGCTGGCGTCGCGGTCGGTTCTTCTGAAGGGTGGTTCTGGCTTGAGCGGCTCGGGCTTGCGGTAGTGCGAGATGCGAGGCTTCTTGGTCGGCAGGCCGTCGCTGCCCTCGAAGTATCCGGGCCGCTTGACGGTGGTGATGGTGGAAGGGGGACTGCCGGGGTGCGTGGACGTGGGGGACTGGCCGCTACTCCCAGAGCTGCCGCCGTCACTGCTGCCGGGAGGCGTCAGGTTCTGGGGCTTCCGCCTGGAACAACAAACACACCTTATTAGAACATATTACATTTGGGACTAGATGTTTGAGTAATAGATAGATATAATTTGTATATCCATTAAAATACTATAAAAATAACACACATAAATGTTTACAGTTATAGTTTGACCGTCACGTTATTGTCACAAAGGGTATTTACTATTTAGAAATTAGGCTTTTTTAATCTTTAATCCATTAATAATTAGCCTACAAAAAATTAAAACTTTTTTATAAAAATTTAAAAAAAGATTATTACACAATAGCCCTAATAGGGAACATACACCAAGTCCCAATATTGACTTGGGAACAAGACCATTGCCACAATGTAAACCAATCCAAAGTTAAACCATTAAAATTTTATTGAGGTACAAAGTTAAAACGTTTATTATTTCCCACGATTATTATTTAAAACGGCATGTGACGTCACTATCCAGGTCGTCACCAATGAATTCAGATAAGAAAACCCATCTACTAACGGTCTAAGGTATTTTTATCAAAGTTCTTTGGTCACCACATAAATTATGCATGAGCTAATAGTAGCCGCCTTGTAAATCCATAGTGTATGAATGAAATTAACAACCGCCTTCTAGGTAACACATCTAAATTAACTGCCTGGTCGCCCTCGCGGTAGGTGTTGGCCGAGAGAGCGGAAGCATCGGCTAGGGTAGCTTCTGAATCTAAGGTTTGAATTTCCTGTGACAGTTGAAGCAAGAAAAGTTTATCAATTGATCCCCAATAGTTGTTATAAAAGAAAACTTAGTCCCCTGATGGATGAGCATGAGTTGTTCGAGGATCACTTTTTGTAAGTGATTGTTGTAAGTTTATGTTATTAATGTTTAACCTAAAAAAACTCATATTAAAACCTTTATTAAATGTAACTTTGTTAACTTTCTCAAGCAATACATAACCATTCCTATGTACATGTAAATATGACATTGTAGCCAGTTTTCAGAATGGCCAATGTCATTACGCACTAAATCAAAAAAACGTAAAAGTATGATATCTAGAGAAATATTTTCGATTGACCAAAACACACTCTAGTAGAGATTTGAATCCCTCAAATTCATCAAGATGCATATGCGTTTCCATGGAGCTGAAAAAAAACAAAAATAAAAAACAAAAAAAATGAGTTTGGGGCATGAAATTTCTTGCTTTGCTCATCAATAGGTCATTACTTATGTAGGCTAGATTTAGTTTCTGCATACTCATTGAAATACTATGGGTGTTAAATCTTGAATCCATTATACTTAGTTTGAAGTTGTTTGAAGACAAATGGACCATTGTATTAGCCTAGGGGAGATGTCAATAAGAGAGGAAACCAATGAAGAGTGTATAGGACATGTGTTTTAAGCAAATTGTGGTTTGCTCGGCTGACAAGACGACACAGGTGCTTGAAATTTTGAACACATGTCATGAAAGTGGAAGTATAGGGCATTCTAAAATTTGTTAAAAAAAATATATATTAAAAAAATAAGTTTTCACTAATTTTGATTTTGTTCAAAGTCCAAAATTCACTATAGTATTCGTGATTTTTTTCTAATTGATTACGACTCAATTTTGAAAATCTATGCCTGTAGGGCTGTCCATTTATGCTTTAGTGACAACTTTGCAAAGTTTCATATACGTTGGATGCTTCATGATCAAGCGAATAGCTATTTGTTAACTGCCAAATGTGTCCTATTCCCTCTTACTTTGGCTGCTGACCCCTGCTTGTTGAGGTTGTCCTATAGTACACTTTTGGCTATCCTATATGGGTACATGTTCAATACTTGCAGAACTATTCTGATTATTAGAGTGTTATGATTGTAAAAGAACAAACAGATACTACGTTTAATTAAATTGAATTTGATGTTTCATTTTATGATAATTAAAATATATATAAATAAAAACTTTTCATGCTTAGGGATGCACATCGATACTGTTTTTTATCATTATCGATATTATATTAACAATAAAAAATTGAAGCCCGTTCCAACATAGGTGGAATCTCAAATGTGGTAAATGAAATTCAAAACGTTGCAATCTCATGCCACTTGCTGCCTTGTCCTGTCTGTGTTGTATTTGTTGTTGCCTCCCCCTATCAGCTAAGTTCGCTCCCTAACATAAAAATCTCGAGTAAGACTCCTTGGACTTATCTCTGTCTGCGCAAGTGGGAAATACAAATTAGGTGTTTCAGGTAGTTTTCAACCAATTATTGATATTTCGATAATCGATAATGATTTTTGATTATTGATTATTGATATTTTATCCATTTTTGAAGATTGATCATATCAATAATATTGATTATTGTGTGCATCCCTATCGATAATGACTTTTCATTATCGCTTATTGAGATTTTATCCAATATTGATTATCGATCGATAATATTGATTATCGTGTGCATCCCCACTTAAGACTGTTGACAAATTACATGTTTCATCTGTAACCATAACAGAGGTCAATGAACTAAACTTGTCAAGTACACACTGAGTAAAAAGTCTACCCTACCCTTACAGTTATTCTTGTACCAATCATGTACGTACCGTTTGAGCAATTGTTTCTCCTGTTCAGAGTAGAAGGGCCACTCTTCCTGGACTTCATTCCAAACATGACGGATCAAGTGGTAAGTATTGTCTCTCATGAACGCAATCTGCTTTAGAACGTTAGTTACGTTATTCTTGTCCCGATCTCGTAAGCCATCTAAAAATTGAAAAGCATTCATCAATCAAAGTGTAATTAACAGGGTAGTAGTAATAAGTAGCATAATTTTGTTACAAAGTTGTGTATGAAGACAACAACAAAAATGGAGAGACGAGATTTACAATTGACAGAGACTTTCTGGTGGCAGATTAGTCACATTCCCAAAGGGTACATAGTAAAATAGACTTAAATTAGCCGTCTTCCTACACTGCAAATAAATATGAATGCCGTAACAACATACGTATTCATTACGTTATACATATTTTACACACAATATTGAATTGATTTGGATGGATGTTGATGATTGGTGATGAATACATATACCCAAATTTAGATCTATACTTTTTATTTTTTAGGAGTGGAAAGCTTCATACCTAATAAAGTAATAACATAGGTAGAGGGAACGCTTGATTATCCTTATAAAAAGTCTGGTAATCCTTAAATCTTGTGTAGGTACAATGATTGTGATGCATGTTCACAGTGCAAATCAAGCCGATTGAGCAGTTTACAAGGGATGATGAATACATATACCCAAATTTAGATCTATAACTTTATACTTTTTAGGAGTGTAAAGCTACATACCTAATAAAGTAATAATATAGGTAGAGGGAATGCTTGATTATCCTTATAAAAAGTCTGGTAATCCTTAAATCTCGTGTAAGCTACAATGATTGTGATGCATGTTCACAGTGCAAAACAAGCCGATTGAGCAGTTTACAGGCTTGAATACTACAAGCGAGTAGTGTGCGCACGTACGTACCTTTTATAATCCTATCATAGAGTTCCGGTTTCTTGTATGGCCTCAAAGCTAGTAGGTGTATTAGTCTTTCCCTGAAAACAAAGAAATCACTAGATATCACACCCAAAAATAAAGGCCTGATTGCAGCTTTCAACATGGTGATGTATTTCTAACACACCCATTGTTAATTGGGGGTCCTCACAATCACATGATTAACTTCAGTTGTAGTTAGGATTGTAAGCTAATTTGGTGAAGTTTTGCCACTTTGGAAAACACATAAAACAAGGTTTATACTACATAAACATTTTAACACTCACTTGATGGGTCGCCGCATGACGTCCGGGTTCCCAGGTTTCTGTGCATGGTTGTTGCCTTGAGGTTTCGTGTGTGTCTGAAAGTTGCCGGTGTTTACGATTCCGTTGCGAGGAATGGCGGGCGCGTAGCCGTTGGATAAAGGTTTCGTGTATGCTTTCAGTAATGACGGGTCACGGTCTCGTTTCTGTGCGATCATGGGACCGTGACTCACGCCATTACGAACTTTCACTTTCTTCCCGATTCCCGGTCCTCCTGGTTTTATCTCTCTTGTGCTGAAAGGAACATGTTTAATCTTAATATTTTGTCAATAGAACCAAAATCAATGTCTCTTCACAAGTATAGCGCACGCGCGTGTGATGCGAGTGATAAGAGACAAGAGAAGAAGCTAAACTGATCAAGAAATTAGAATATTTGAGAACAATACACAAGCAGAGAGCAAAGGTATCAAATTGATTTGAAAAGTAGATTAACATAAAATGTGACTTTGGAAAACTAAAGACACGTTTGCTAGAATGCTGTCACCAATTTCTTAATTCTCCATGACATGACAACAAAGAGCTAATTTCAACCACATATTAAATTGTGATCTCTTTACACTACTTGTACAATATTGCATGACATATATTATGAGAAATGTGGATGCGATCACTTGTTTTATAAATCTATGTTTACTGTTTAGGTATCTCTATTGGTATTAATTAACAATACATACAGTAACATTAATCAACCAAACCAAACCTAGGGTTACCATAATTCTGAAAGTAAAAACCAGGATACATGTATGTTCGTTTTGTATGGACTTGCGTGGGTTCCCCGGGGTCTGGGGCGAAGCCCCAGCCTCCGGAGGCGGAAAATGTTTGGGGCAATTTTTCCCCCAAGATTGCCTGTAGTGAGATCTGAGACAGGTCGGGTTGGGTTGGGGGCTGGCCTTTTCAGTTTCTCTACCTCTACCTACATTCCTAAATTTTTCCTACACCCAGTCATATTGACCCTACTTAGTTTTGTGCAACAGGGAAGTACTTGGGTGTTAAAAAGAGAAGAAAATAAGCATTTGGTTTGGTTACATATTAATTAAAAACAATTTATTAATAAAGAAGAATGATTAATATACATAATTGAGACAAGATTGACCAAGTTTGATTGAGTGGCATTTACAAATTTTACATACTTCTGTGTATTTGAAAGCAGAAAGTTGCTACGACAATTTGGAATTTGGATTTGGATTTTTGATTTCCGGGACAATTTGGTGTCCAATTTCGGAACACCAACAAGAAAAACGGTACTGTCCCGGAAAATCCGGGACGTATGCCAAGTTCTGCATTGAACATTAAAAGTGGCCTTTAAGTAACAAAGCTACATTGGAAGGTGGCTTGAATGAGCCAAAAGTCTTTGAGGATGATCTATTGGCCTCATTATTATTTAAAAAAAAGTAAAGTAAACAAACAACTTATTATGCTGAGATCAACCTTAATAAGATTCATCCACTCCACAATTTCCGAAATAGATCAAAACATATCATTCTTACCAGTTCTTTTTGTGATTTTCTTCGATGGCCGCCATGCGAGATCGAGTGGTCTCGTAGACGTCATCTTTCGCCTGTATCCGCATCTTGCATTGCATCGCTCCGAGGGACTCAATCGTGTTGGAGCTGGTCTGACGCATGCACTCGAAGCTACCCTGCAGACCCTCGATATCGGCGTTGTTCGACAGGCCGAAGTTGAACCGGACGTGGCCATGGGGGGACTGCTGGGACGGTATCGATATGCGCTGGAACCAGACAGAATAACCACATAAGCACCTCGCTTGTTTGTATCACATGGAACCAGAGATGGGGAGTAACTTAACGAAAGTAACGAGTTGGCGGTAACGAGGTATTTTTTAGTAACTTTTAGGGTAACGAGTTTTCAAAATCGTCAATATTTTAAAGTAACTGATTGTTATTTTCGGTAACTTTCAATAAACGTTAAGTTGAAAGTTACTTATGTTTTGCAGCCTGTACTTCGTCGAAATATACATTGCATTCATCAGGATACATCTCGACATCCGGTTTTCCCAATAATGAAATGTTTCTGTAAAAGGAATTCTTGCCCAAAGCCTCGTTTCCGAGAAAATCTTGCATCGGCCGTTCGGTAGTGACGGCAACCCCCTCCCCCTACGTATTGTAGTAGGGCTAGACATTGATCATCCTAGCATCACGTGCGGCAGCGAGATTGCTTATTTTGGTGACATTTTTGTTTCAATCGCAAATTCTCGGCCCGAGTTTCCTCTAGGGCGCATGTAGTGCGTTAAACCTCAATAATATTCATCGTCATAAAGCGTTGTGCGCTCCATTCAGGGTTTGTAAAAGTTAACCAAAACCCGCCACCGCAAAGCCAACGCCTCAATTGTTGTGAAAGTTTAGTCCTACTGAGGCTCGAGCCCAAAACCTCCGGCTCAAAGTAGATTGTACAAATATAATTATTGTTAACATATAAAGTACTGGATCAGTGTAGTCCACCAATACGGTTTGACAGCCGCTCCCCAAAAAATGTGCATATTAAATAACATGTTGGATCATGTAGAATCTAGAACATGACTCCAATGAGCCGTTATAAAACTGTTGCATATTTGGATATGTATTCAGTGTCAAGTATATTGCAACGCATGTGTGTCTGTAAGCAGTATTGGTGTGATAGGACAAGTCGTGAGGGTCAAATTCCTGTATGCAAGTCACTGAATGCAAGCATTTCATTTTAATTAGTGTTAATGAGTTTGAATTCCACAAAAGCGAGTACGCAAGGATTCAAGACACACGTTTACAAGGTAAGAATTTTAATTTATTTGACGCATAATTATTGTGCAACTTCATAAATATATTTCTACCAGTATGCTTGCTCCTTGCCATTGTGTTCCTACCTCAGGTAGTACTTTACCTGGCACTTATTTGATATTACGTACAAGAGGATGTTATCAGAAGGTTCTTGATATCTTCGAGTTTGAAATTTATGTTCTAGTTTAAGCATGTGAAGATAAAATAAAACAAATAAAGCACTGATAATAATTAGAACTGCAATAAGAGATATTCACAGCTTACTTTAAGTGATAAATATTATTATTTAAGGCATAAAACACGAAGGTTGTTGTTATCAGTGGTGATTTCAACCATCAACCATCAGCCCCAGACTGCAAGGCTATGTTTGTGCAACGTTAGACCTACCACCTGCCTCGATCGCTCTCCCTGTCTCAAAACTATCTTTCTTCATTCAAATTCAATTTTTTTCCCAATATTAAGTTATAATAAACACATCCATACTAAGATACCTTAAGCCTAGTTCCCACAACTTTGGTTAAGTCTTAAGAAATTGTTTTTTTTATAAGAAATCGGATATCCTGATTGGTTGGTAATGTTTTAGTGGCCTGTCATAATGAAGTTACCACTTTTCATTGGTCGTCGTCGTAAGGATTATTGATGTGTGATTGGTCCGTCGTAAGAATTTTGTTTTTGTTATAACAAATTTTTTTAAGACTAAAACAATAACAATTTAACATTGTATGTCCTATCCCCTTGTAACAAAACCAATCAGTGGGAACTTGCCCTTACGATACTGAAACAAACCACGTCAACATTGTTCACTTTGTACGCAAGTATGTCGCACAGGACGACTGCCCATTAAAAAACAGAATCCTGACATGTAAATGTCATAAATATGTCAATGACTCTCTAGATGGTGACTGTTTCAGATAGAATTACTGCAATCTGCTCTTTGTCGAGAGGATGTATGGTGTAAGATGAGGAATGCTGTCAAGCTCTATCCGGGATTCGAACCAGAGCTTCTCGACTCCACATGCTCACTCACTCAAGCGGTGCATGCCCACTTATTACTTCAATTACGTATTCAATAATAATCTGCAATCAATGATTGCTAATGTGTTCATTGTTGTTCAATCTCAATAATGATTGATTGATTGAATATTGCTTAACGTCTCATATTATGCACTTTGGCTAATCGAGACGATGAGTGGTGATAGATGAGGATGAAGTATGAACAGAAGGGAGGAGGGGAAACCCGGTACCGGCACGTAGCCTACTCCTTTCGAAAAGTACCAAGGGGACCAACGGCTTAACGTCCCATCCGACAGGACGGTGTAACTTTGACAGTCATATAGGTTCCTCCACTAACCCGGACTGCCGAGCAGACGACAAGGAGAACGAAGCCGTTACACTAGCTTTCGAACTCTCCATCTGCTCTAACCAGCGGTATACGTGAGTTTCAGGGTAGAGTGGTCACCCACTCTACCCATGACCACGCCCGATTCTGCTTAACTTCGGTGTTCAAGTGGGAAAAACGAGCTCGGCTAAACCGCTGGCTTTCAATCTCAATTAAGCCACTTAAAGGGGCAATCTGTAGCCTATAGATTATGTGGTAAAAAATATTTTTTGTGGCAATATAGACTATAGTATAATACTACACTTAAACGACCGTTTAAAAAATTATATATTGTAGGCCTAAATGTGATTTTACATGGATTTCTCAACGAAATTTTTTAAATCCTGAAATTGGCAAAAATTGGTGTTGGCTTTAACTTGCTTATTTTTGTTCCACATAGATACTAGAGCATTGTACCAATCTTAAATGACCCTGAATAACATTGTCTTGAAACTGTGCACAAATATACACTAAAACACATAAAAATATGCATTCCCTTGGTAATCAGCATATTTTGACCGAACCACTTGCCCGAATTACAAAACAAAATATAGGGGATTTACAGAAAAGGCTGTCTAGTACATCAATAATGGCCAATATTTTTTTTTGATCAAAATCGTCCAAGGTCACGGGCATAAAGATCGCCCCCATGTTATTTCTTATGGGGGATTTTTGCCGATGGGACCTAATTCGAAAATTACAAAGTATAACAATTTTTTCCGGGTCAGGTGGACCCAATACTAATTGTACTGTTACTTTCTAAATTCATAACAAGTTAGCTTGATGGAAATATATTTTTTTAGTTTAACGGGTGAAAACCCCTTTAAAACGCGATTTCTTGCTGAAAGAACACACTCGGTAGTCGATAACGAAACCCATGTTGAATGGCATTGTGTGTTCTGTACAACGTCCCACGAACTCTGATCGACATAATCTAATTTATTTAAATTATTCATGTATCGAGTATCTGCGACAGGCAGCGAGTTTCGCAATAGATGCGGGTGCCACCCGTGGATAATTTGCATGTCCCGATGTTATCGGCGAGTATTACGTCGCGGAGAGGAGGTTCGCTGTGCCAGGGTGGTGGGTGGGTGAGAGGGAGACGGACTGATCTCGCTTGCTGCGGGGGGGGGGGGGGACATGACGACGCGCTTGAACGCGTTCTAGGAGGCGTCGCAGGTATTAGAGGTTGCAAACAAGAATGAGCAATTATTAGCGCCAGCATTCAGATCAGGAGTTAGACAAGGAAACTATAAACTATGCGAGAGGTTGTGTCGAAATTATGGCATAGTTGGATCTTATACAATGGTTTAATGATCTTTAAAAATCTCTTTAAGCAAAATTATCCCTTACCTACCCTCTGAACCCAAGAAAAATGATCGCTATGAACCTTCACAAAGGCCTAGTTGAAAAGCTAGAAAAGAAACACACAAAGTGAAGTATCGTCGCAGATGATAAAATAGGGTAGATTGGTTTAAAATTTATCAAACAATTATTCGAAATCGAAAGTATATAATGTTCCCATTAAAAAATATATTGATTGTTTCTCTGACATAAATCGTAGATAGTACGCCCTCATTATGTTTCCACCATGTGTTTAAATTTGGGTAAATAGGACATAGCCTAAAAACCATAATGCACGGTAAGCTAAAGACAAATACCTCGTATAACTTGAAGGCAACTCATGACGTAATAATGTCATGTGTTATGTGATGTTGCAGTTCTGCACTAATTCTTTGTGAACATTTCCTGTCAAATCCTCTCTGCAACAAACACCTCTCATACCACCCACCGCGAACGAGGCGTATCGCGGTCACTATTATACGTCTACCTACTTCGAGCGAAGCGGCTCTCTTAGTGTTATAAGTAACTCGGTCTAGACTTATTGGGCGCGAGACGAGAATTAATCGGGAAACACTCCCGTAGATGTTATAGCCTATGGAAATCAATCCAGAAATTATAAAATCCATCTCAGCAGAGTATCGAACCCCGGTCTCCCGATCTCGCCCCGCCACCGTCAAGCGGGAGACCGGGGTTCGATACCCCGCCGAGATGGTTTTATTATGACTTCCATACAGTGATACAGTGAAACGCAAAAACATCCGTGTAGATTCGTTAACTGAAAGTTAAGCACTACCAGGAAGAAGTTATCACATGTTCTACTAGAAACACTGTGATACCCAATGTAAATATTTATACTCTAGTCCATTCCAAGCCATACCAAGAAGCACTCCGGAACATTTCCCAAGATCTTTGTATAGGATTGAAAATTTCGTCCTCAACGAAACGACCGAGCAGTGAGTAGGGTGTGAGAGAAGGTGGGAGCTATGCAGGCGATAATCACATTTTGATGTGACATTTTATCGCCTCTTCTTGGTTTGTGCACGTCGACAATAGATCAAAGATCATGTCAACAAATTCGATGATAACTTCTCAGAAAACGTTGCATCTATAGTATAGGGCTTACTGTGTATTTTCTTCAAAATACTAATTCTGGTCAAAACAATACTTTTGGAAACCGATTCAACTCTAAATGACGTATTGGGTGTTTGCATGCATGCGTGCGCCATGTCACGAGCGAGTGTCATATCTGTGGGTTTCCCCAAGGGTTGTGGAACAGACATACAGACAGACAGACAGACAGACAGACAGACAGGCAGACAGACAGACAGACAGACAGACAACAGAACAGACATACAGACAGACAGACAGACAGACAGACAGACAGGCGCACGGTTGGGGCGCCCTATCAGCGTCACACCCACGGACGTCCATCGAATGGTCCGGGCAAGTGACTCATGAATAGAGAGAAACGGCAAGTTGGCTTGTGTTGCTGATTCACCTCTTGAAGACACCACACCGACAGTGACAGGCGTAAGTCAACAATGCACCTCGTGAAAGTCGACAGCAGGACCAGCTTCAATATATCTTCTACAACCGGAGTTTTAAAGTGGCGATGAGATTATTAGGACAGGTAGGTTTTAAAGTAAGTACACACATGGGAGTAGTTAATTATTTATTATTTAATAAAGAATAGGGAATCGTCCCAAACACATACTTTGATGTTACCGTAGTTTTATTTCACATTCATCAATGGCAATGGAGATGTTGCAGTTGACTCGTCCCCTACATAGAGATGGTACTTGATTAGAGTTCGGAGCCACCCATACATAGTTGGTGGAAGTCTAATCACTCTCCGAGTTGACCATTCTAATTGAGAAGAGAGAGACTAGACACTGAATGTATCAAGCTACACAGTATAATTGTATGCTGAAACTGAACCCAGGACCAGCGAGTGCTGTATCGTGGGCTAGTTGATAGGATTGACCACAGGGTTTTACAGCAAGCCGGCGCCCTACCGCCGGGGCTCGAACCTAGAGGCTTGGGCGAGAATGTCAAGGTCATGGGTTGGTTTTATTTCGTATTATTAATTAACTAGAAACTGTTGTCCATCACTGCGGGCAAACAAAATCACAATGCTCCACCCACCTCCATGTAATAAAACTTATCGCTCGCGACCTATTTTGTGATAACGAATCCAATTCGTCAGGAAGTTGTCAGCCAATCAGGTTCCACCGTGCAGACAGTCCAAGGTCGTCCGTCTGATAACAAGTGAGATGGTGCGATCGTGGGAGGGTCTGAGGGGAACCTGTCCTAGGGTGCAATGTGTGCCCCTCTTCAGGTGAACTAGGTATATGTTGCGGATAGGACAAGTGTGAAGGGATGTCCGAGGGCTCCAATCCTCAGTCAGGAGTACCGGTCACGACGGGATTCGAACCCGGGACCTCCCGAATCAGAGTCGAGCGCTTAGCGCTCGGGCCAACACTGTCTGTGATAAGATAGTGAGAGGACCAGGGTTTGTCTTAGCGGGCACGGGACACTCAGAAGAGATGTCACCCGTGATGGATCGAGAACAGGTTTAAATTAGACTAACAGCATCGCGAGTTGCGTCATGGAAGGTATGATTTGTGTTGCTAAACATTCCCTAGGTCACCCTGAAATAGGGAAAACAAGGGCAATGGTAATTTTATTTACACAGTTAGCTCAAAAAATAACTAAGTCAACCAAATCAGAGTAAATCTACAAAACAAGCGAAGATTCCGAGAAAACTTAATATATTTGAACATAAAAGGTGTGTACAGTGTAGCCTTGATATGGATAAGTCCAAATAACTACGGTGTGTTTCTGTGGAAGTTAAAAAATGTAACCAAAATAGCGACTTCTTAAAATAGAGCGAACGGATGTGGCAAACACAAAGAAATAATAAAGATAATTTGTCAAAATTATCTCCAAAAGTGAGACGATTTGTATGAGAAACGTTGCCTGCAACACTAAACTACGGAGGTCGGACGTTGGCGGGGGTGCGGGGATGTGGGAGACGGCGCGACAAATATACCAACACAGCATGAACACGTTGAAACCTTGGGAGTCAATGCTATTAGCTTGTATTGTATACGTTGCATTATGATAGTAGAACGAACGTTATAATCCTTGGAATCACAAGCTATCGGAACATACGTGTCACTCAAGTTCATCACTCTTCACTCATTATCATTTTCAGTGATTACGAGGTGGATGCACCAGTACCACAGGGGCAAGCAAGCAATCTGCAAACATTCAACTGTTTGATTAATTATTGGAAGGTTGGTAATCTTGTTTTCTCGCACATAACAGGGGTTTGTAATGTCTGGGCTGGGAAACGTAGTTCGTTCAACTTGGTGGCTCACGAAGTAAAGTTGTGTTGATTCTGATTGTTTGCAAAAAAGTGACGGACACTCAACATACACTTGTTGACAGGGGATAATCTTTGAAGCCTAGGCAAGTATCGAGCCAGAGACCAAGCGAGCTAGAGGCACCGACACCAGACCATGCTCATGCGAGACATTCATATCACCCCACGAAGTCCACTCAAAACACTCTATGTAATATATACCAGTGCTGCAAAGTCTTGAAAATCTAAACGTGCGGGATAGAAAACGAGCAAAGCGCATCGAAGTCTCCAAACAACATTAAAAAAGGATTGTTTAGTATTGTTGTAGTTTACGTACCCTATGACAGTTAATGGTGCTTTTATGATATGCATCACACATTTGGCCTTTTAAGTGAAATTTTGTCTGATGAACTATTCAAAAGTTCTTGCGAACATATCACCCTGTAAAATTAAAGCATGTCTAATATCACCCTATTATCTAAAAGCAATACATCAATATTTTCATTCAACTTTCTATGTCTTCAATTAAAGACTGGCTAGCTATAAGTATCATTCTAGAATGTCAAATTTCTTCCACTTTTTCAAGATATGGAAACCCCTCAAATCCCCCTAGGTTATACCGTCAGGTCTCGGGAGTTGTGTGAAGATGCGTATTCTCGTCAAAGAGTAGTAGAACATAAGATGTTAGTGAGAGTGAGTTGGTTCGGTAATGAATGACTTTAGTTTATTACTGACCAACTAAGGGAAAACGCGAAGATGTACAACAGCCATAGCGGCCATACTAGATTTGAACAACAAAATGGTACAGTTTATATACATTACATTGTTTGTACAAGTACATGATTGCAGTTACAGTGGGTGAGTTATGTTGTTTTAGGACACTCAACAGTAGAGTTATCAGTGCCCAGAAGATCAGTTACAGAAACAGATTTTCAGTGGAGGATTATTATACTATTCACTATCATGTGCCCCTTTGTAAGGATAATCCAAAATACCAGATCAGGTCCAAAGCCATAGACCGAACTAGGATTTGAAACCTTTTAAATCGGAAGCGCTCACGACCCCACAGTACTGAAAATCGCACCTACAAGGTATGCCCTGCATGTAGTGTTCTACACAGATCACCTCCAAGGTATGCCCTGCATGTAGTGTTCTACACAGGTCACCTCCAAGGTATGTCCTGCATGTAGTGTTCTACACAGGTCACCTCCAAGGTATGCCCTGCATGTAGTGTTCTACACAGATCACCTCCAAGGTATGCCCTGCATGTAGTGTTCTACACAGGTCACCTCCAAGGTATGTCCTGCATGTAGTGTTCTACACAGATCACCTCCAAGGTATGCCCTGCATGTAGTGTTCTGATTGAGGCGCGAGGTAGTTTGTGATTGGAAGTTGGTCATGTTGACATCGGTGATAATTCCCAGTGACCTCGGCATGTGCACGCTAGCCAGCTAGCGGCCGTGCGCAGCTTACACTAGGAACTCCTTGAAAAGAAAAGCGGTACAAACAACTTCCAAACTAGTTTTGATACCTACTGACATTAGCTTGCCTGCCTGTGAACATACTCGCACTGGACTCACTCTAGTTAGCGTTATGTTATGTTCTGGTCACTGTATGGGTTGGACTTGGCTCACAGGTGCCGTAGAACCCTACTGGGCCACGCTTGGGAGTCACCAGGATTTTTTTAAAGGGGAGACATGAAATAACGCTTATTCCGGAGTAATGGGGGCTCGGGGGCAATAGCCCCCTCCCCCTATGAGCCCCGCAGGTAGACTTAAAAAAATATTTCAATACTTTATGGCTGAATTTGTGCTGCTAAAATAGATAATGAAAAATGTAAATTCAAACACATTTATCCTGGTGTAAGGAGGGTCCGTGAACAAATAGAATACCCCAAAATAGCCCCGCAGTTTTTTTTTTTTTAATTGACTAGGCCTACATTTTATTAGATTTTAGGTTGTTAAAATAAGTTATGAATTAATTAAAATGAACCATTTATCCTGGTGCAAAATTTTTAATTTTCCCTGAAATCCAGGGGGGGGGGACAAGCGCCCACCTTTGCCCCCCCCCCCCCTCCAGGCGCCCATGTTTCCACTAATATTTAAAATAATTTACAATGCAGTCAAAAACTACAACCGAAAGTATATATTCCATCAATTGTATTTTCAAAACACGGCAGCACATTTGCTGTGTTTTAGTAAATTTTAGAAACACGCCTAATATAATTTGCTACATTAGCGAACGTAAACGTCACATTAGCCAATGTTCTGGTCCACTTTCAAGGTACTTATTCTGAGATAATGCTTTAGGCTCTATACAGACTGGTTATCCGAACCTTTGCATATGTGAACAGATATTAACGATCATTTGGCAACAATTTTCTAGAAAGTATTATAGAATAACATATGCCAAAGACACGGTTTGGACTTGAATAATAAGGCCAAAAACTTAAATTTACTATTCGGTATTTCAAATACAGTAATTTGTTGATGACATAATAATTATGTTGAACGATGTAAATCTATGGGATTGTATGCCGAACATTATCCCCATCTAGCAATGCGTACAGTTATAGCATGGACTTAAGTAAGTAATAGTAAGTGGTTATAGTAAAGTTAAATTTTAAGCAGTGGATCACAAAGAATGCTTTTTTTGAATCACGGTATCGGTGGCACCTTTTGAGTTTTGGTGCCGTCCGAGCCCGAGTGGCTAAATGGTTCATCCGTGTAGATGAGGGTAGATCGCAACGAACAAGCAAACACATCTCGTGTGCTCACAAGTGAAGTTTCGCGTGTTGTTATAAATCTCCCCGCGTAAAAAGTGTAGAGCTCCGGTGATGGGCGTGTCAGAGTAATGTCGCTTGATCCGCGGGTCAGCCAGCCTATGTGTAGGTGATTATCTCATCAACATATCCGCGGCGAAGTTTACACTCATTACCATCTCATTGGCTTGAACGGCGCTCTTTTCTACCAGTCTGGCCATTCAAACATCATTAGGGATGAAACATCCATTCCTCCCTAGTTCAATGGAAAGGGGTTTTTTTTAGATAATTTGGGGAGGTCATAAATGGGGGCCCCCAAATGAAGGAAAATCTTTAAAAAAAAAGGTTAAGAATTTGAAAGGGGGGGGAAAATTTTTGGAAAGGGAAATTTTTTTATTTTTACCAAAAGTGAAAAATTTTTTTGGGGGGTTTTGGGAGGGGGCCCCCCCCTTTTTAGAAAAATTTAAAAAACTTTAAAAAAATTTTATAAAATTTTTTAAAGGGGTTAAAGTTTTTTTAAAAAAGGTTAGGGGGCCCCCCTTTTTTTTTAAACCCCGTTTTCCCAAACCCCCAAAAAGTTTTATAAAAAAGGGTAAAAATTCCCCAACAATTTCTTAAAAACCTTTTAAAAAAACCCAAAAAGGCTTCCCCAAAAAATTTTTTTTTTTGGGGTAAAATATTTAGTTTTTTTTAAAAACCCCCGGGGTTAAGTTTTAAAAAAAAAAAAAAAAAAAAAAAAAAAAAAAAAACAAAAAAAAAAAAAAAAAAAAAAAAAAAAAAAAAAAAAATTTGGAAAACCCAAAAAACCCTATTAACGTTTTTAACCCCAAACCTTTTTGGGGAAAAATTTTAAAATTAAAAACCCGAAAAAAAATTTTTTCCCCAAAAAAAAGGGGTAAAGGGTTTTCAAAAAAAAGGGGGTTTTAAACCTTTTTAAGGGTTTTGTTTAGGGGAAAGTTTTTTTAAAAAGTTTTTTTTGGGGGTCTTTACAAATAATTTATAAAAATTTTAAAGTTTTCCAAAATTTTTATTTTAAAAAATTAATTTTTTAATTCTTAAAAATTTTTTTTTCCCCTTCCCTTTTCCCAAAAAAAATAAAAAATTTTTTTGTTTAAAAGTTTTTTTAGAAAAAATTTGGGGGCAAATTTTTTTGTTTTTTTTTGGGGAATGCTTTTTTTTACCTAAAAAAAATTTAAAAAATTTTTTTTTTTTTAAATTTTTTTAAAAAATTTTTTTTAAACAAAAAACTGCCCATTTATAATTTGGGGGCCCATTTTTTTTTTTTTTTTAAATTTTTAAAAATTGGGATAGTTTTAAAATTTTTTTTTTGGGCAAAAATTTTTAAAAATTTAAAAGGTTTAATTGAAAAACCATTTGGGGGGGGGCCCCCAAATAATCAAAAGACTTTTTTAAAATTTTTTACCCCTTTTTTAAAAAAATTTTTCTTTTGTAATTTTTCTTCAAAAAAATAATCTTTTTAAATAATTTTTAAAATTTTTAAAAAAAAAATTTTTGGCTAATTTAAATTTTTCCCCTTTTTAAATTTTTAAATTTTATTTTGAAGAAAGGGGGTAGGAAAATAAAGGCACCTGGAAATTTTTTTGGGATTTTCCCCCCGGGGGGGTTTAAAAAATTTTTCCCCTTTTTAAAAAATTTATAAAAAAAAAACCCCTTTTTTAAAAATTTTAATGAAAATATTTTTTTTTTAAAAGGTTTTTGGGGGTAACCTTTCCAAAATTCTTTAAATTTTTGCCAACTTTAAAGCATTTTTTTTTAATTTGATATTTTTTTTTTGGGTTAAAAATTTTTGGAATTTTTGGGGTTTTTTTTGGGGGGGAAAAAAAACCCTTAAAAAAAAATTTTTTTAAAAGGGAAATTTTAAAATTTTAAAAGGGGAAAATTTTCCCTTTTAAAAAAATTTTTTAAAAAAATTTTTATTTAAATTTTTTTTAAAAAAAAAATTTGGGTTTTTAAAAAATTTTTTTTTTTTAAAAATTTTCAATTTTTTTTAAAATTTTTAAAAATTGTTTTTTTAAAAAAAAATTTTAAAAATTTTAAATAAATTTTTATAATTTTTTTTTTTTATCAAAATTTTTTAAAAATTTTTTGGGGGGAAAATTTAAAATTTTTAAAATTTTATTTTTAAAAAGGGGGGAAAAAAAAAAAAGGGGAATTGATTTTTGCTATTTTTTTAAAGGTAAAGGGGTTTTTTAAATTTTTTTCTTTTTTTAATTATTTTTTTTGGGGTTTTATTTATTTTTGGGGCCCAAAAACCCAAAAATTTTAAAAAAAAATTTTTTTTATTTTTGTTGAAAAAAAATTTTTAAAAAAAATTTTTCCTTTGGGGAAATTTTTAAGATTCAATTTGTTTCCCTTTGAACTTTTCCCCCCAAAGGGGGTTTTTTTAAAAAATTAATTTTTTTTTTTTTTAAAAACCTTTAAAAAAATTTAAAACCGTTGAAAAAATTTTTAAATTAAATTTTAAAATTTATTTTTTTTTTAAATTGGTTTTTGGGAAATTTTTCTTGAAAAAAATTTTTAAAAATTTAAAATATAAAAATTTTAAAAAAAATTTTCCAAAATTTTTAAATTTTAAAATTTTTTAAAATTTTTTTTAAAAAAAAAAATTTTTTTTTTTAAAAAATAATTCTTTTTTAAATTTTTCAATTTAATAAAATTTTTTTTTCCTTTTTTTTTTTACAAACTTATTACAAAAATTTTTTTAAAAATTTTTTCCCTGATTTTTTAAATTAAAATGGAATTTAAATTTTTTGGGTTTTTTTTTTCCGGGTTTAAAATTTGAAAATTTTTTTTTTTGGAAAACCAAAATTTTTTTCCTTTTAAAATTTTTTTAAAAAAAGAACGAAAAAATCATAAAAAAAAAAAGGAAGACTTTTTCTTTTTTGGTTTTAAAAAACCATTCCTTAAATTTTTTTTTGAAAAATTTTTTTTAAATTTTATTTCCCCAAAAAAATTTTTATACCAAAATTTTGCTTTTTTTTTAAAATTTTTGTTTAAAAATTTTTTTTTTAAAAAAAATAATTTTTTGAAAAATTTTTTTTTGGGGGAAAATTTTGGGAAAAAATTTTTTTTTGGTGGAAAATTTTAAAAAAAATTTTGATTTTTCCCTTTTTATAAAAAGTTTAAGAAAAATTTTTCAAATTTTGTTTAAATAAAAATTTTTTTTTTCGAAAAAATTTTTTTAAAATTTTTGCCTTTTTTTTAAAAAATTTTTTAACTTAACCCCCCAAACCTTTAATTTTGAAATAGAATTAAAATCAAACGGAATTAAAAAATTGGCTGTAAGGAGGGTCATGAACAAATAGAATACCAAAAATAGCCCCGCAGTTTTTTTAGTTCTAATGAAGCCTACATTTGCTATTAGATTTTTGTTAATAAAGTATGATTAATTTAAGATGAACCATTTTCTGGTGAAATATTTAATTTTTCCCTGAAAATCATGGCGGTGGGGTGGCAAGGCTCCACTTTGCCCCCCCCCTCAGACGACCATGTTTCTCACTAAATTTAAAATTAATTTACAATGAATTAAAAAACACACTGAAAGTATATATTCCATCAATTGTATTTTCAAAAAACACGGCAGCAATTTGCTGTGTTTTAGTAAATTTTAAGAAACCACGCCTAATATAATTTGCTACATTAAGCGAACGATAAACGTCACATTAGCCAATGTTTTGGTACCACTTCAAAGGTACTATTCGAGATAATGTTTAGGCTCTATACAGACTGCGTTATCCGAACCATTTGCCATATGTGAACAGATATTAAACGGTCATTTGGCAAAATTTTCTAGAAAGTATTATAAGAATAACATATGCCATGTATAGGACATCGGTTTGGACTGAATAATAAGGCCAAAAACTTAAATTCTATTCGGTATTTCAAATACAGTAAATTTGTGATGACATAATCAATTATGTTGTAACGATGTAAATCTATGGATTGTATGAACAATTCCCCATTAGCATGCGTACAGTTATAGCATGGACTTAGTAAGTAAGTAAAGTAAGTGGTTATAGTACAAGTTAAATTTAAGCATCTGGATAAACATAAGAATGCTTTTTGAATCACGGTATCAGGTGGCACCTTTGAGTTTTGGTGCATAAGAAATCGTCCGAGCCGAGTGGCTAAATGATTCATACCGTGTAGATGAAGGGTGGGATCGCAACAACCAAGCAAACACATCTCGTGTCTCACAAGTCAATTTCGCGTGTTGTTATAAAATCTCCCCGACGTAAAAAGGTGTAGAGCTCCGGTGATAGGCAGTGTCAGCGTAATGTACGCTTGATCGCGGGTCAGCCAGCCTTGTAGGTGATTATCTATCAACATTCATTCCTTGGCGTAGATACACTCGTACCATCTCATTGCTTGAACGGCGCTCTTATTCACCATTGCCATTCAAACATCATTAGCGATGAAAACATCCATTCCTCTAGTCTTCGAATACTCCGAACTACCGGACGATTACAAAAAACATGCCATGCGGGATTCGCGTAGAGCCATTCGTTTCGAACCAGCGCCCGAATCGTATGTGCCACCGCGGAAGGCAATAAAGTATATTGTAATCAATTTTGTTCTCGTCATTACGATAATGAATATAATAATATAATTCTTGTCATGATATTAAGTATCACTCAATTATACTATAATATTGTATCAGTGTACATGGTCTCATAACATGATTGTAATGTCGTAAAAGTTTGCCCGACTGGGACGAACACAGAAATCTCCGGTCTCGCGAGACAAACAATAAATAAAAATTATGTCTATTTTTGTTGAACGTGTACATCCGAATTATTTTACTTTGAGCTGAGAGCAGAGCGTTAGTGATTCTGGTGATCACCAGTGGGGGCAAACTAATATGACAAGTGCTATCAATCAATTTTTTTTAAAATCCTAACGCAAAACAACGCTTTCAAGAATGTATTTGAAATCGGTCATAGTATAAATTGTTGAACTATGCAATAGTTGTTTTTTTAAATTGCTTGACCTATTACGTCAAGCCGATGTTAATATATATTTGGCCCCCGCGCCTGTTATTCCGCGGTCACTCGGCGACTGACGCGCGCTCTGTCTCACTCGACTCACACCGTGGCTGGCCGGACTACTTTAAACCTTAGCTCACCGTTCATAGGCACATCATTATATAAGGATTTTAATTACTCAACCGATTTAAGTAGTGTTTAGTGACAATGCGTACATTAGGGCGCTGTCGAGATGCAAAGCACTCCGACCTTGCCCAAGTGCTCTGGTCGGGCGTCGAAGTGACGACTCGGCGAGGAGAAAGCGCAGAGACCACGTGACATAAAGAAACCACCGGATTTATAAGGTCTGTCTGCATCTTACGTGTGCTGTATGCACTCAACCGAGAAGAGTACTATGCGACGAGGAAACATATTGTAAGCCCAGCTCAGGGGGTGACACCTTGTTATATACTTTATATTGATAAAGATTTATATATACCCTATGGTACAATCATAAAACTGAGGATAACGGCTCCCTTCACGATTCAGGTAGAACTAATTGGCAGGGTGATTTCAAGTCTGAGACTAAGGGTTGCTAACTGTCTAGTGTCTACGAGGGAGTTTAATTTTACAAGTAGTATCAGAGTCTTGGAGTTTCTAACGGTACCCTTTGGGCTTTGGCATTTTTCTTTTACAAATACTAAAAATTGACAGTATTTTAAGTGTTTGCAAAAGTTGAAACTAAGAATAGGGGTTGCCTCTGTCTGCAAAAGGTTATTGAAATAGAAAAGCTGGATTTCTTCTAGGTTTCTTACAAGGGTATTCAAAAACAGTTTAGGAGCGGGAATTTTGCTGGGATTTGAACCAAGTTAATGCAGATGCTGCTAGGGTGGTGAGAGAACAGCTGATCCAGCCAGACGCAAAGTACGGCCACCTTCCTTCCCGAGGCGCAACATTCCTCAAACAGCCTGTATGTGTTTGTACGAGCGATTGTACTCCCGAGTAGTTGATAACATGTTGATTTGTAGTGAAAGATTGGCGATCAAGAGAGCTTATACCGACGTTAGCAAGGAGGATATAGCTGTTCGGACAAGCGCAAAGTACACGGCCATACGCAAGTACGCCACCTTCTTCAGCGCAACATTCCAATAACAGCCTGTATGTGTTTGTACGAGCGATTGTACTCCCGAGTAGTTGATAACATGTTGATTTAGTAGACAATAGAAGTTTACTTAGCGTTCAGATGGGAGAGCCTAGGAAAGGTTGTGTAAGCTTGCAGTACTACGGCTTACAATTAACTTCTCAGAGAACAATTTAAGAGCGGAGAAATCAATAGAACATGTTAATTAGAATTTTCTCTTTGAACAAACAAGTATGAACATTGAAACAGATGTGAGTCGAGACGTGGCAGTGGCCGTCTATACATTTTGAATGCACCAAGTTTTACGACATTCCGTGACCTAAGCGTGGATTTACATGACAATCAAGACAAAGGGGGGGGGGGGTGATATAACCGCCCTTGATTATAGACCGGGGGTTCGAATCTAACAGGCAGGGTCCCCTCCTCTCCCCTCACCCGCCGCAGCAAGACGAGGATATAAGTGTGATGGGTATCAGTATTTATTTATTCAATCGTGTTTGGTGTTAAAATTACATCGGTATTGTTGGTAATAAATTCTTGCCCCAATTTCATGACGTTTTCATGATTTGTGTTTCCCTAATGTGCATAACTTGCCACCATGACTTTCACGGTGAGAACTCGCTTCGGCATCGCATTCAGCAGCTCGAGTCGCTATTCTGAAGACAAATTAATTACGAGAGGAAATTAGTAGAAACCAGGTGGTGCACGGAAGGTCCAGAGACGAGGTGTCCCTTGAGGCTAGAGTCCTGGGGTCGAGCCTCCTCACGAGGATACGAAGCTTCCTTGCGTGCGTGAGACTGATTCACACCTGCCTTGGACGAGGTTCCACTTCACACGCACTCGGTTCAGTGCGACCTTGGCGATACAGAGTACCGGAATAAACAGCCGAAAAACATATTTCTAGAATTAACAAAAACCGTTTCAATCGAACTTAGTATCTGATGCAGAACGACGCACTGCGATGCTTACAATAGTCTCCAACTAAACCCACAACCACTAACCAAACACTCCACTGTCATGAAGACCATCAACATGTCCACACATTTTCAATGCAGCTAATAGTTTATGACTTTCCATGACCCAAACATGGACTATTATTCATTACCAAGAAAAGTAAATAAAAAACTTTTTCATATAATATAATCCCCAGCTCACTACCAAACCCGACACACTTGATGAAATCAAGGTTGGTCATTGTTATAATGAATAGTAATTACATTGGGCCACCACTGAATTTCCTAAACAAATACTACTCAATGAACAATATAACTTTAATGGCCTTAGTCTTAATAGATAGTCTGTCAATGTCACATAGCCCCAGTTTAAAATAAAAATATGACGATAAATCTACGATAAAACGTCGTAAGAGGGCTAGCGTTGCATTCCTAAGGTAACCTATTTAGTTAGTAAGTGGGCATTGCACCACATCAGAATGCACGCACCAATAACAAACACTCTACGCCAGCCACACTGTATTTCTAGTAATCCAGGTGTTCGATAAGGCATCACAGATTTCCATGGTGGACACTCATGTCGTAGTCAAGGCTTCTGGCTTGTCATAAATATACGTGATATTTGAATGTGAAGGGGGGTGTACTGCACATCGAACACAGAATATGTTGCACGTTATGTATCTGGCCTCTGCTATGGTGGTGTCTGATGTCTTGAAATCAAATGAAGAAGTCTAATTCGAATGGTTCCATCAGACAAACCATATGGAGATAGGTTGATGGTGAGTGGTGGGAACTGGAATCAACTTTGGAACCATGACGTCGTCGGTCTAACCCTACCCTAGGCTATAAGGAAGGGTAAGGAGGTCCCCTTCTTGACGTGCAATTGTTTTATGCAAGTTATTTCCAACATAAAAAACAGACTCTTTAGCAACAACGGGCACCCGTCACCTGGGAGGGGTCTCTCGGTCGAGGGGCCCAGACGTGGATGAAGACAAGCGTTTTAAGGTAGCTATCACCTTTTCCAACATAATCAAGATTGTCTCTTGCACGATGCAAATTTGCTTTGGACTGGGAGAGAGAGCCAAGCAAAACTTACTACTAATATGTAATACAATCATGAAATTGATAAGGCGTCCGCCAGGCAAGAGACCCGACTTCAACAACAGTGTTTTCCCCACGAAACTAAGCCCCCCCCCCATAGAACATGGTCGGGACGATGAGTGAAGGTGAGAGTTTGATTAGATTTCGGTAATTACTCTGCCTGGTTGAGCAGATCGGAGCACCTCGTCTAGACTAGACCAGGCTGTAGTGAATGTCCTGCTCGCGTCAAAACATGACCCAGCTTCGCCAGGGAGGATCCGGCATCGAGAGAGAAACCGAACCCATTCGTGTCACGAGACATTAGGAACCTTCACGTCATAGACGGGCCAACCAGAGGGACACAATTCAAAATACCGAGCGCTCATTGGCCACTAACTACCCTTCAATGACGTCATCGAAGGTCAGGGGCTACACCTCATTACACATCGGGACTCGGGACTACACCTTACTACACTCGGGATTCAGGAGTACACTGGGACTACACCTTACTATACTCGGGAGTACACTTAACCACACTCGGGACTACACCCCACTACATTCGGGACTACACCTCACTACACCTGGGAGGCCCGACAGATAGTGTGGCCCGTGCGCACGGCACTTGACACGATTAACACTCAAAAGTGTCGTCTCTATTGTATTTCCTAATCATAGAATGGTAACGAGCAGGGTGATAATCAAAGATCGGGGACAGGATCGCGTGTCTCGGGTCACGCACGGAGTTGCACGAGTCTCAACGACCTTCCTGGCCCGGTACGTGCGAATAAACCACCAGATGTATGTGTCAGCCGGACAACGTTGCAGGCTGAGCGAGCTTTTGTGATGAAAGACAAGATACGCGCACAGTTCATCGAATAATTAGTATAAAAATTACCCAAATCTTCGATAAAAAAAAACATTGCACGACGCCTTTTTATATTCTTTCGAACGGTTGTAGCTAAACTTGAATCTGTAGGCCCTACTTGCTTTTCAAGAAACACGATCTAGTCGGTCCTAACTCCAGCAATCATCCCACGACATTGAAAAGAATACCCATGCGAAATGCAAAAGAAATGAATATACCTCAGTGTTCCCACACATTCTTTGCCATTACTCAACTGTTGATCGAGGTAAGGTAGTTCACGTAACTAAATGAGTTTCGTAGAGCGAGAGTGGGGAACCATATTTCTGTAGCCTGGTCTGCAAGTCCACTCATCACCATCCACTATGCACGACACACCTGTAGGTGACTGCCAATGATGCGACCTCTGTGTGTTATCGTTGCAATGCAAGCTACTTTCTTTGCAATTGTCTCGACAACACCCCAGTTACCTTTCTAGTGCACATCTTCAAGTGAAGAGCAAGCCGTGACCTCCATGCACTGTACTGGATACTTTGAATGCCACCAACAAGTTGAAGACTGCAATGCTTTAGGTTGACAATAAGTGACATTATGCAAGTGGCGTATTCGGGTCGGCTCCCGCGAAATCTAAATTGTTATAATGTAATTTTACAAGGTACGTCATACTAGATTTAAATTCAAAACTTTATACACAAGTGCAATTAATCGAAAAACATCCTCGAAGAGACAACCTGTAGGCCCACTTATCCTAAAACGTCCATAAACCACTTCAAAAACAAAGTTTAACAAAGAAATGCACTGTGTGTGGTGGGCCATTCATTACATCGCTACTGCAACAATCACAACAGTAAGATTTCAACAATCAAGTAAAGTCGTACGGGAAAGTCGCTGATTTGCGTTCGTCACAGCCTGGTTGACGACAGGTTTGAATCATTATAGTCGCGTGGTTTCAATTTCATTGAGGGAAGGTGATTTACTGATCTACTCGTTCAAAGTCATACCTACATTCTTGCCAAGTTTGCGGTTTGTGCTTGTCGACTAACCTAGGATAACAATATGACTGAAAAAATCAAGAGGTTGAACATTTCGTAGTGTTTAGGGGGTGTCTCACTGCAGAGCGCGGACCGCATAGTAAACGCACCGAGTGACGTCGCTAATTGGTTGAGCCGCCCACCAATGAGCGGCCGAGTGTGTGTTGTCCTTAGGTGGAGCAGGCTGTGCATTGCAAAGGTTTCGCATTGATTATACAGACCTGTCGACTGGACACAACACTACACAAGACGTAAGATCGTGAGTGGCTCGCCTTATTGTTGTCTAGGCATGGGGAACCCCACTCTGCACGTTGTTGCGAGATCCAGCCTGATTCAATCAGAAAGTGTTTGATTTACCAACTCTGATTAAAATGCAGCCGAGACGATTACGTGCCAACCAGCATTGAATAACCAACAACAAGCTACAGGAATAAAGGTTACAAATACGAGATAGATATTATACTGCGTAGGCGGTGCCACTTTAGATTGATTTCTTGTTTTGATGTTTAACGATACCTACACTATTATTTTAAAGTGATAGATTTGTTGTTGCTCAACGTACGTCGTTGCTCTACTATTGCGATATTGCTATTCGCGACGATGAGTTTTGAGTGGTGATATTCGAACCTGCGCCCTAATCATTGAGCCACCAGCACCACGGATGACTTTTTAGTGAAAATGAATGTTCTCAATCTTAGCTAGTTTTAAATATTTAAATACAGTTGTTTTATTGATTGTTCGGATATGTAACGGACATTTATTATCTTATTGGTTATGTTAATTTTAAATTTACCGCGACCTATGCTAAATAGGTCTCTACGACAGAAGGAATAACTGGTCTTGGGGGTGGAAGGTGAGGGAAAGGAAGGGGATCGGCTTACGCTATCTTGCTGATAACAGGGTATCCTTATTAGACAACAAGTGGCAAGATTAATTACAATGCTTGTTTGTATGTATGTATGTATGTATGTATGTATGTATGTATGTATGTATGTATGTATGTATGTATGTGTGTATGTATGTATGTATGTATGTATGTATGTATGTATGTATGTATGTATGTATGTATGTATGTATGTATGTAATCATCGTTGACAACCGAGCATGATGCCTCAGAAGTGCAGTGTTGAAGAAAGAAAGCAACCAGGGGATATAAAGTCCACAGAGTGGGGGTAGGGTAGGGTACAACACAGACCCGAGGCTGGCAACAAGTAGATCCTTGATCTGAGGTCGTGAGCTGACATCACGCCTATACCAACAATCACACGTTGCTGTAGCCAACCAAGACATACTCACGAACGAGTACGAGAGCATAAATAGTTTCATCTCCACGACACAATAATATACATGTACAGCTTATTGTACGCATAAAACAAGTGATACAAATATCAAATAATTATTTGAAATTATAAGCAAAAACAATTACCTATGTGTGTAATTACACTTGTTGTACAGTACACTCACTTACTCAGTCTAGAATAAAATAGCTTGTTCGAGTGTAAGAGGCCATGCAAGTGCCGTCCTAGAATCACCACAAAGTTGAACGTGAAAGAAATCCTAGCTGGCCACTAACGAAAAGTTATAATTGTGAGATTGTAAGTGGGTAAAGTCTGTTATGTTGCGGTTGGCAAGCGAGCGGTTCAGACCGCAATACTGCTGGCTCCACTACTGAGCACACAGTACAGTGTCCATATACGACTACACAAGACTACCACAAGGAATAAGATGTTTTACTACAAGACTGACATACTGATACAACAAAGTGGGCCTTGTTGAGAGTGACAAGGATAACTAAAAATAAATGGACAAAAAAGTCAGTCAAATTTTTAATTAGACCCACGCAAATGATCGTGTAAACTGTAAAATATCCAAGAAGTCGACAAGTTTTATTTTACTTCCCGTGTATCAATGCAAGCCAGAAATCTCTCCCAGGTGATCCTACTTGCTAGAGTGTCCTAGCTCTACCTGTGGAGTGAACCGCGCAACTCGCCTGGGTAATAATAACACTGTACTGAACAGCTGTGCAAGTAGAAGTAGGTGTAGGATCACCAGGGTCACAAACCCGGGCTCCCGTCTCTAAGTCTTGCATTGTGTCGTGTCCCTCTCGACTGACCAGTTCACACCCGACCACACTGGGACGAAAACCTATGTAGGTTAACTCGGTCCGTCGTCCTTTTGACGGTAGAC